>WOXC01002505.1:0-601118 GCA_011680675.1 Gymnobelideus leadbeateri | reverse complement strand
GGAAGTAAAGGAAATTTGAAAATCAAGGAACTATGGAATTGAATCTTGTTAACTGAAACTAAACTAATAAATTAATTAAAAAAAAAAAAAAAGAAAGAAAGAAAAAAAAAAGAAAACATGTTGCAGAGAATGTGTTAATTTACTTTGATAGAGGGAGTTTCCTTACCGGGAGTTCCTATATCAGTGAAATCATAGGTCCAGTATTTTTTCAAAAAGGGAAAAATGAATGTTAATTTGATTAAATGAAAGAGTAGGGGCAGCTAAGTGGAGCAGTGAGTAAGAGCACCGGCCCCAAAGTCAGGATGACCTGGGATCAGTTCCGGCCTCAGTACTTAGCACCCATATACATAACTACCTGTATAACCTTGAGCAAGTTAGTTAACCCCAATTTCTTAAAAAAAAAAAAAAAGAAAGAATAAAGTGTTGAAAAGGCAGTTTAGATTTAGTTGAAGTTAAAAACAATTAAGTATCTGTGTGTGTGTGTGTGTGTGTGTGAGAGAGAGAGAGAGAGAGAGAGAGAGAGAGAGAGAGTACATACATGCATGTGTGTATGGCTACTATATGGCCTATGCTATGCAAAATTCTCTCTAGAAAAAAATAGATCATTAAATTTTAGGTATAAAATAATTCTGAGACACAATATTGTACATTGGTTCCCAACTTTGAATTTGGTATTTGGCTTGTGTATGTCCCTGAGAGTCCACAAAAGTATCACAAAGAAACCATAGGAAAACATAATATCTCTCCCATCCTCCTACTTCCAACAAGAAAGCCTTTATGACTGTGGTACTCACATAAGTGAATATGTGTTTTAGGAATATTTATTGGGCCTGTTCATGGAAGGTTGATTATAAAAGTTATTGTGATAGTGGAAACAGGTAGACCATTTAGAAGACAAAAGTCTATGAGAGAGATAATTCAACATAGGACCATTATCATGTCTCATTAGGACCTATCCATATCCCCACTAATTAAACTCACGTTCTTACACATCTAACTATATTCCAGAAAAATAAATTCTAATTATAAATATCCAAATGGTAGGTTGAACTGAAGACTTGTCTCCTGTGCCATGGGCAGCTTGATATAAAAACAGTGGCTCAGACTTATCTTGCCTTTCCAGATACAAAAGCTGATTGAGGTACATTGCTTTTGTCATTCTGTATAGGATTGGCGGCGGCTGAGAACAAATTATTTTCATCAGCCCCAGTTTTCTTCATTGCCAGGCATTTTGATGAGAAAATGGCAATTATGAGATCCTCGGAAAAGTGTATAATGTGGAATAATATTTATTTAAATACTGTTTATCCAGCTCCAGGTATTTATTATAATAAGATAATGATCTTACAGAGAATTATCTGTTGAGTGAGATATGCTAGCTGTTTACAAAGTTTGTCTGTACAAGGGGAAAATTGTATGTATTCCTGCCTAGAAATGCTAATGAATAAATACAAAATTTACTCTTGAGTCAATTACACATTAGGATATTTAGGTTTTAGTTTTCAGTATTTTATAACATGAAAAGTAAAATTAAACACAAAATTTTTAAGTGAAATAATATGCCTGTATCATTTACAGGAGGAAAGACCATACCCAATAATTTCCATGCATCCAAAATAATGAAATATCCTCCTTTGAGGAAGTTCTTTCTCCATGAGATTCAGGCAGTGCTTTATTCCCTAAATCCATTGGTTTAAAGGAAAGAGTACTGGAATCAAATGTCTGATTTAAGGTCTTAGCTAAGCCACTATTCTACTAATGTTACCTGAAACAAATCACTTCCCCTCTCTGGACATTAATTAACTCATCTCTAAAATGGTGTAGGAGTTGGTGGAGAAGTAAAAAAACTTGAAAGTCTCAACAAACTCTAAATGTATGATTCTGTGACCAGCCCATAATTATTCAGTAAAGAACTACTATGCAGGGGCAGCTAGGTGGTACAGTGAGTAGAGCGTCAGCCCTGGAGTCAGAAGGACCTGAGTTCGGATCCGGCCTCAGACACTTAAGGCACACACAAACAAAAACCTAGTTGTGTGACCTTGGGCAAGTTACTTAACACCAATTGCCCTCCAAAAAGCAAAAAAAAAAAAAAAAAAAAAAGAACTACTACGCAATAGTTTCTATGCAGACCATTGGGATAATATAAAGTACAGTTTCTATCCTCAAGGAGCTTACAGTTCAAGACAGAAGATACTATATGAATCAATGACTCTTTTTATTTTCTTGCTATTTGTTTATCACTTAGGTCTAGGTATAACTATATCTAAATCTATCTATCTATCTATCTATCTATCTATCTATTTATATATCTGTTGTACAATCATTTCAGTAGTGTCTGACTTGTCATGACCCTATTTGGGGTTTTCTTGGCAAAGATAATGGAGTGATTTGCTCTTTCCTTCTCTAGCTCATTTTTACAAATTAGCAAACTGAGGCAAACAGGGTTAAGTGTCTTGCCCAGTGTCACACAGCTAGTAAAGGTCTGAGACTGGGTTTGAACTCAGGAGGATGAGTCTTCCTGACTTCAGACCCTGTGCTCCTATCTACTACATTACCTGACATATACCTGTATATACATGGGGCATAGATAGTGCCAACAAAAAATAACAAAAGGAGAAAACAAAGAGTATTGAATAGCATGAGACTCTGTATAGAATGAAGTTTTCTATTACATTTTTCAGAAAAAAGAACATTTGGAAGACATTTTTGAACTCTTCAAATTAGATGAAATATGTACACTTTATGTATTTCATATTTTATATCAACCACTGAAATTTTCATAATGCAAAATAACTTCATAGTCTAGTTTTTCATTTATTAATGTTGATTTTGTGGAAAGTCAAAATATAGTCCATTACTCAAATTCACAATGACAAACCCTTCCCTCAATTTGTATAGTCAGGAATATGGAAATTCCCAGAGTGTCTTGGCTCTACAGCTCTTTAGCTAAGGTCCTATATAATCACTAGCTCTTCTTCTGTTATTATGTAGAAATTGAAAATCTTTAATTTATGTTCAAAAATTTGCATGAGGAAAACAAAATGGGGGACTTTAGACTTTTTAGTATTTTATGTGAGAAAGGAAGGAAAGTCCCTATTGGTGACATACATGCCGAGCCAACCACATGATATATTTTATAAAAACCTTACTCAATGTACTTAGTCTTTAATAGATTAATAAAATATATCAGTAGACTAATAATTAATGGAGGTATGCTACACTTTTGTTCATTGATGAACTGAAGAGTATCCAGAGAATGGAAACAAGGCAAGAAGTGCCTCAAGTTTAGCTTATCACAAGGGAACATTCAGAGAGGAAATGATAGCTGTCTTTAAGTGTTTGAAGGGCTGTCATGTGGAATAGGGATGAAACTTGAAATATTTGTCCCCAAAGGGCAAAACTTGGGGCACATGTTAGAAGTTATAAAAACGTAAATTGCAGTATAACATCAGGCAAAACTTCCCAAAAGTGAAGGTGATCCATAAATGAAAGGAGATGCTTCTGGAGGCACTGGCTCCTCATGACCTCTACTGAAGTAAAAACTTGATAATTATTTCTAAAGTATATGCATGTTAAAGAAGAAGCTCCTTTTTAAAAAAATATGACCACAACAGTTTGCCTGACACATAGTAGGCACTTGTTAAATTCCTATTGATCAGTATATTGATTCATTTAGAGGAAATGGCTCCTGAGATGCAATGAAACTGAAATTCAGGGAATTTTTTATTTGTATCTAGTATATTTTATAAAAGAAGCTTAGCAGGAGTAGGATGTGGTTTGCATTAATTTCTTTAATTGATAGAACTGAATTGTATGATGCATAAGTATATTGCATACTCTTGAATAACAAGTAGGTTTTATTACCTTCACTCCCTGCCTTACTGGCCAAGTTCTCTATAAATATTGGAGAGAGGAAGAAAGACAAGTAAAAATTGAACATGGGACATAATAGACCAGAGTAGGAAGAAAATTGGAATATGGAATCTAAAAGGTCAGGGATGGAAGAAAATATAGTATATAGCAAGCAAAATGCAATAGTTGGGAGGGCTTTTAGAGCTCCTTCAGAGCCAGGAAAAAGATGTACTCAGTCCATAGTGATTGGTGTTGAGACATGAAATTGTATAAATGACACAGTTACAAAGAATGTCCTCTTGTCAATGTGCCAAAAGGCACCAGCTAATCAGAAACAGAAATGTGGGCATCAGTAGCTGAAGTGATGAGTTGGCAGCAAAGTGGTGGCAGGGTGTTGACAGGGGCTTGATGGAAATACAGCTGAGGCTGCTGTTTATTCTAAAACCTGTGAGTGTTGTTGGCTGAAAGGGCTCTCTTTGCTCCAAAGCCTGCTCCATCTCTGCAGACCAAACAGTAGGAAAAGGGTTGAGATGAAGGAGTCTAGATGCTAAGAAGGTAAAAGGAATGGGGCACAGAAGAGGAAGGAGAAGAAAAAAACTGCCATTTTTTTAAAGCTGTGGTTATGCAAAGGCACATGCTATGTATCCTGCTGCCTTGTAATCTAGGAGAAGTAGACCTCGTGGGGTTGATTGGCTCTGAGAACTCAGACTACAGATCATTTGACTTTCTTGGCCTCCAGACATTTAATTCAGTTTCCTTAAAAAAATCAAAGACTCCTTTCAATTGACTTAGGCCTGCTGCCCTCTTGACCCTTCCAAATACTATCATGGCATTCTTGAGAGCTGCACATTTACTACAACTAGGGAGAATGGGTAGAAGGAAATCAGATATCAATTTTCTTGTGTTCCAAAGAAAAACTGGAGTCAGACAATATTAGAGCCTGCAGAGAATAGAACATAGAATTCAGAATGTCAGGAATGTCTGGAAATGTAAAACACAGAACATCCTATGACTCCTGGGAAAACAGATGGCCAATGATGGAAGAGAATTTGGAATGTAGGCATGGAATGTCAGATCCAGAATGGGACTTAGAACATGGAATATAGCATGTTTGAGTTGAAGGAAACATAGAAAACATCTAGTCAAATCATTTTGTTTTAAAAATGAGGCAATTGGGGGCCTCTAGGTGGCACAGTGAATAGAGCACTAGCCCCAGAGTCAAGAGGAACTGAGTTCAAATCCAGCCTCAGACACTTATCACAAAAACTAGCCATGTGACCTTGGGCAAGTCACTTAACCCCAATTGTCCTTCCTTTCCCTTTCCAAAAAAATTAAATTAAAAAAAATAGGAAATTGAAGTACAAAGCGACAAAGACTTATCTAACATCAAACAAAAGGAAAATCCAGGAATAGAATTCAGACCTCTTCATTTTCATTCATATGATCTTTCCACAACTAAATACTATTATGCATAGAGAATACATATTTTCTTATTCAGTACTTCTGTACTTCTCTTTTCAAGATACAGAATCACTATGACCTTACTCTGTGAAATCATGGAAGGCTGTGTTTTGAACCAAAGAGGAAAAAAATTCAGGCTGATAACTTTATCTTTGGATACTTTATTCCCTACTGGGCCATGTTAAAACTCCCTCTTCCTTATTTCTCCAAAGTGTGATTTGATTTGTTATCTGTCCATCTTTGCATTTTTCCTGACCATTCACTACAGTGCCTTGGCATTGTGACAAAAATGTATTAAAAGCCAAGGATGGGGAGGGAAATTTCTAGTCTCTATTCCATGGGGCTATTATTTTTTCATACAAATAAGATAGAAGGGTAATTTATAGGATCTGACTCTTCCAACCTTTACTTCCTTCTCCAACTTCTCTGTATTTCACCCATAAGATTTATTGTCTAACTTAAGGGCATTCGAGCCCCACCTATCCTCATATCTCCACAACTGCTTGGTACTCACATTTGTTTTAAACACAATCAGTTCTTTGCCTACTCAGAGTAGGGTATGGAGTTGGAAGCAAATGTTTCATGGAAAAAGGGACGGGGAGAAGCATACCACCAATTTGTTTCTATATTTTCTTTTCAATGTCCAATGTCATTTTCTGCTAACTGTGTGTGTGTGTGTGTGTGTGTGTATTTGTATATGTATATAGGAGATGGCAAGGTTTTTACTATCAAGGAGAGGGAGAAGAGATCATACTTTGTATTACTCTGAATTATTTTGGAAAAGACAGTCAATGTTAAGTCATTAACAAAGTACAATTTAAGTTTTAGAAAAATTAGCCTCCAGTGCCATGACCTAACACAAATTTGATTTCAGATGTGATTTATTTCACCAAAAGATTACAGTTAAGGAATCCTTTGAACATGTTTTTCATGTGATTTGATAGATTACTAAGCTGGTAAATAATTTAGAAATAGTATTAGTCAGTCAGTCAACAAGCATTTATTAATTGTTTATGATGTGCTAGGGCTGTATTAAGCTAAGCACTGGGAATACAGATGCAAGCAAAAAGAAAGATATTCCCTCCTCTCAGGGAGCTGACTTCCTAATAGGTGAAGAAAATGCACAAAAAGGAAACTGAAAGGTGTATGTATTAGAGAGAAAAAAGCTACTAAGTATTGTCAGGGCATAATTTAAAAGTCCTGATTACAGACTGGTAAAAAATGAGATGGTGACTGGCCTGGATGCTATCTTATTATGGAAGTTTGGGGAGAAGTCATCCAATCAAAGAGAAGGCCCTGAGGGTTAGGCAGTATTTCCAAGGTATGAATACTACTCTGATCCCCCTAAAAAAATAGCATGCACACACCTTATTTTATGGAAGCACTAGACTTGGAAACCATCAAACTCAAGCTTAAATACTTATTAAATATGTCATAACCAGGGGCAAAATACTTTGAGATTCAGTTTCTCCATCTAACAGCTAAATTCATGCCAACTTTTATTATGGAAGAAGAATCTCAAGCCAACAGAAGTCAAATGGTCTGGGGGCGGCTAGGTGGCGCAGTGAGTAGAGCATTGGCCCTGGAGTCAGAAGTTTGGATGTGGTCTCAGACACTTAATGCACACACAAACAAAAACCTAGCCGTGTAACCTTGAGCAAGTTACTTAATCCCAATTGCCCTCCAAAAAGAAAAAAAAAAGTCAAATGGTTTACCTAAGAATCAGATATTATAGATAAAAAACTGAACTAGAATTTAGAAACCATCTAGCTAAAGTCTGTCATCCTACTGAGGAGGAAACTGAATTCCAGTTAAGATGAAGATAAGTGACCAAGTTCACACAGGTTGGAGTGGAGATTTGAAGTCAAGGTTTCTGGATCCAAGTCCAATATCCTTTCCACTGCACCACAACTATATGTGTATATATGTGTATACATATATAGATAGATACATAGATAGATAGATAGATAGATAGATAGATAGATAGATATAGATATATAATATACATATAATATGTGTATATATAAACATAATATGTGTATTATAATGTATGTAGTATATACACATGTAATACACATATGTATTTCATTCCTCAACTCAAGTCTCCTCCCTCTCAAAACAGTGCTGAGTCCATGGTACCATACTGTCATTCATTTACTCTTTCAGAAGAAGTTTATTGGGATAAAACTTTGCAGAAATAAACGTTTAATCCAAAAGATCTGGGCACAAGTATCAGTCCCAACATTTAACAGATATAGGACCATGACCCAGCTGCTTAGACTCCCTGAGTCATTTGCTTCATCCTGAAAAGTTAGACTACTAGGCTGTTGTGGAACGTGTATTTTGTAGGCTTCTGATTGCTATAAAAATGTGATCTGCTTTTATTATGGAGACTCCACTATGAATGAGATGCCGAATTATAAAATTTGATGTTTGGAAGGAGCCTCATTTCATTGTAGTCCAACCTATAACTGAGAGGGATCCCTTTCACAAAACTGCTGACAAATGGGTACTAGCCTTCACTTAAAGACCTCCAAGGAAGGGAAAACCTAGCACATCCAGAAATACATCTCACTTTTTTTTATTTATTTATCTATCTATCTATTTATTTATTGCTTTTTTGGAGGGCAATTGGGGTTAAGTAGCTTGCCCAAAGTCACACGGTTTTTTGGTTGTGTGTGCGTTAAGTGTCTGAGCCGGATCCGAACTCAGGTCCTTCTGACTCCAGGGCCAACACTCTACTCACTGCGCCACCTAGCCGCCCCTACATCTCACTTTTAGACAGCTCTAATATTAGAAATCTTCCTCCCTCTTCTCTTCATCAAGTCTAAATTGACTCTTTGTTTCTCCTGGTTCTGCTCTCTTGGATCAGAATGAAATAGAATGCCTCTCCCACATATGTGAATAAAGCCATCATACCCATGTGTCCTCTGAGTAATCCCTTCTCTAGATAAATATTTCTGCTTCCTTCTGGAGATTCTTGTTAGATTGTGGGCTCTTTGCCATCTTTCTTTTTCTCCTCTGGAAGATTTATAGGTTACCAATGTTCTTTTTTAAAGCCCCCAGCACTAAGCACAGGTTTCTCTGCAGAAGGAGGAATCCTAGTTTCTTGCATATTTGAGGGTAGAAGAATGGTACTAAAGAATGTGTATAAAAGAAAGGAAATATGTATGTGTGTCTGGGCAGCTAGGTGGTACAGAAGATAGTACCATGCCTGGAGTCAGGAAGACATCTTTCTGAGTTCAAATCTGGCCTCAGACACTTACTAGCTTTGTGACCCTATGTAAGTCACTTAGCATTGTTTCCCTCGGTTTCCTCAAATGTAAAATAAGTTGGAGAAGACAATGGTAAAGCACTCCAATATATTTGCCAAGAAAGCCTCAGATGTGGTCACAAAGAGTCAGACATGACTGAAAACAAAAGAACAGCAACAACGTGTGTGTGGGGGGGGGGGGTGCCCTTGTGTGTGGGTTGCTGGGGGAGATAATTACTTATTACCTACATTCAAATTCTGCTTGAAGTTGATAACAAGGCTTTGTTGTGTTGCCTCAGTAGCCTAGAAAAACAGTGTTTTGGTTCTAACCTCATTAATACTCTACCATCTCATACTGCCATTGTTTTATAAGCTGATGAAGGTTTCATTTGAACCTTTATTTGGCTTGAAGATCTATGAGAAAATATGATAGAAAAATGAAATGAAAGCAAATCATATGTTGCCATCAGTTCTTATTATCAGGTCAATATGGTCATTTATTACTTCAACATTAAATTATCTGTATTATAGCTATTTATCATACTACTCATTGAAGGCAATCACATCTGATCTTGATCTTTTAAATTTTTATAACAATTGGGTCCTCAATTATGTACATTTGTCAGAAAGCCCATTAAGATATGGAATTCTAGAAGATGCAAATGCAATAAAGATCTGAGATTCATTTTAGATTCAATAAAACAATATTAAGAGATGAAATATGTCCTTCTGCTCATTCCTGGCAGTTTGATTCTCATTGCTTGCCATTACATTTATTATATGTTAGAGCATAAGTCTCAAATTTGCTTATTGGGGTTTTTTTTTCATTTTTTTAAACTATTAATTTCTCTGTTTTGGTTTCCATTGTAAATATCCCAAGCCTTGTGGAAGAAAATATATGCAGAGACAATCACAACAAATGGAGCAAATAGGCAAATGGACATCTTGATGGCTAGGTTTGAAAAGGGTTGGGTGGTTTTATAAATGGAAGTAAAATTTGTACTTTAGAAAGTTAAGTGATACAACCAAAACTTATTGTGCTGGAGATAAGATGATTAGCCACTGAATCAAGAAGGAATTGCTATATCAATCTCTTTAAACCCCATTCTATCAAATACTTGGCAGAATCCTCTGAAAGATGAGATAGAATTTTAGATCATCTATCGTGTTGAATGCAATCTCTTTGTATGAAGAATTGTTTATTCATTGAATAAATTTGAAGATTTGTTTATTCATTGCATGTTCATTGCCTGGTGCAGTGCCTGACATAGTAGGTACTTTATGAATAGCAACTGATTGATTATCAATTAGTAAATGAGAATGTATTAAGTGATTACTTTACTGATTAGTTCATTGAGGAATCACTAGCTAAGGATGAAATGTTAAAGTTAAACTCAAAGAACATTTCTTTACTTCAAGGAGTAAGGGATGCAAGAAGATACAATCAAAGCAAAACCAAAAACATTGATCTGAAGCTGATATTTGCCGCTCTGGGAACACTGCTCTTATTTTCAGGGACTTGCTTGGGTTGTAGTTATATGGAAAGAAGATGCCACTGAATCTGACCATTTTTGTATATCTTTAGAAAATCTTCTGATGGCATGGTATGACATCTGATCCCATTGGACTCAGTCATTGGTACATCTCACTGTCATCACCCACATTTGTGTAGCACTTTACATTTTAATGGACATTCCCACAACTCCAGTAAGAATCTTTCTTGTTTGCTCCCCCACCAACCCTACTACCTTTTACTCTGCAGTGGTGCCACTGGCCTCTTTGCTGTTCCTGCCACCAGACACTTTATCTTCCAGCTCCATTCATTTTCACTGGCTGTGCCACGTCCCTGACTTTCTATCCCTCCTCTTCTCTATCTTCCATCTTCCCTGTATTTGTTCCAGCCCTAGCTAAAATTCCAAACTCTATAAGAAACCTTTCCTGATCTGTTCATTCCTTTTGTCTGTTCATTATCTCCAAGTTGTCCCATATATATCTTGTTTGTACATAGTTGCATGCATGTTATCTCCCCAACTCAATTATGAGATGTTTGAGAGCAGAAACAGGTTTCTTGTTCCCTTCCTTTGTGTCCCCAGGCACATAATATATGCTTATTGATGATGATGATGATGAAGATGACAACCACCATCAATATTTAACCCCTCGGTACCCCAGGCAACTCTTTAAAACTCTTAGTTACAGAATGAACATAGATATGCATTGGCAGATAGAATTTCTGATACCAGTAAAACAATTTAAATTATATTTTAAATCACTTTGGAAAATGTGTTGTAACCATATATGTTCTCTCAACACCCCCCCCCCAAAAAGAACCAAAAACAAAAACCTTCATGTACTTACAGTGGAACTTAGTAGAACTTTATTTGAAGCCAGATTGCAACATATACTTGCTATTATCCTAGGCATTTCACTTATAAAATGGAAGTAATAGCACCTTCATTAACTTATAGGGTTGTGTTAAGGAATCATAAAATTCTAAGAGTAATAAAAAATGTGAGTTGCTGTTGTTTTGTCATAGCTCTCAGTGTATAAGTGTAAATTCACATTCTAGGGTATACGTATGTACTTATAACAATGAGGCTGGTCGTGGCCATCCATCTAAAAAAATATAAGAGGAAAAGAGTGATTAATTAAAGTGATCGTTCTTTTAGAATGTGTTCTAATCGCAGTGATTTAAAATATTTCTGAAATCATCCTCTCCTGGCTCGAAACCCTCTCTCTGGGAATATTTTTACCCCCCTTGGCAGATGGGTGACAGATTGTGTGGCCCTGTTATATATGGATTATAGTCTAAACAAAGGGATCAACATCTCATCCAAATACCTTTGACTCTAGAGGAAAATAACACTTTAAGGTAGAAACCTGCTGTATATGGTGGACATCTGCATAATGACCAAAATTAGCATAGCTTTACTTAAGGCACAGCTCTGGTGGAATGTTGATGCCATAGAAAAGAGCAGAAGGTTGTAAATTTCAGAGGCAGAGATGAGGAGGGAGTCTCAAGGGGGCAAGAAACCCTAGAACAACATCAACTCAATGTCAGTAGCCCTTTGGAAAGGGGAAAACGGAGTGCGCTTCAGCCATGTTTACCTAATCTTTGTTTATACCATGTCACAGAGTAATTGTGCTTTGAAATCTTTTTGTTGTTGTTGTTCTGGGATATAAGCATTCAAATAAATTAAGGAGAGTTAATGACAAGGAAGAATATTCACTTTCATTTTTATTATGCCTACTAATCAAATGGGGACAATTTTTACCTTTGTCACAAACTTTTACTTTTTTTCAACTATATCATAAACTTGTTGAGGGCCATGACTTACCTTGTACATTTTTCTGTCTCTCAAAGTTTATTTACAGACATTCAGAAAATAGCGGATGATCTAGAAGAAAGAGAATGAAAGTATGTGCTTGTGTTTGGAAAGGATATGAGTGGTAATTCCCTTGTGGGGAATAAGTCACACTGGTTTGGGCCAAAAATAACATCTAGAAAGTGAGAAACAAAGAAATAATATTTAAGGGAGCCTTTCTCATGTCTGTAGCTTACTTTGTACCTCCTTGTATTTGTATTTTGATTTTATCCTTTACAAGAGCATCTAAGTGCCTCGCAGGTCCAGTGTTGAACTAGAGACAGTAGGAGTCCACTGTTGAAAGAGGCAATAGGCAGCTGATTGGAATGGCTAGCCCAGGCAGGCACCTTGAGACCCAAGAGTTGCCTCCAGCAGGCCACTTTATATCACCTAAGTACAAAGCTTTAAATCAAGGTAAATTGGTTCTATGGACAATATATGTTCAAGGCAGTTTCCAGTCAGCAAAGTGTTTTTACACCCATTATCTTATTTAGTCCTCGCTAGGGGGCTGGAAGATAGGGAGGGCACGTTTTACTAACTTCATGTTTAAAGGTAAGAAAATGGAGTGACTCACACATGCTTGCACAGTTTAGTAGAAAGAAGAAATGGGTGGAAATGGGAGATAGATAGAAGAGCATTGTGTGTAGAACTCTACTGTATTCTAACTTCAGCTCTATCAAGACCTGCTCTGTGACCTTGGGCAAGTTACTGATGGTAATAGAAAGATTAAATAGATCGATTTCTTAATTGAGAAATTGGGAGGGAGGAAGGAGAGAGAGAGAGAGAGAGAGAGAGAGAGAGAGAGAGAGAGAGAGAGAGAAAGAGAGAGAGAATTTACACTAGACCTTAGATTTTATTGGTTCACTACTCTCATTCACCCAGTGCAGAAAAGCATCTGTTCTTTTTTTACCCCACTTAATAGTATTTTTCCAGTCACATGTAAAGATGGTACAATCATAGTAAACATATTTCCACATTAGTAATGTTGTGAAAGAAGAATCACAACAAAAGGAAAAAAACACAAGGAAGGAATAAAAAAATGACAAAAAAGAGAAAATAGTATGTTTTAATCTGTTCAACTGTTCTTTCTCTGGATTCTCCAGTGGATAAATGGTCCAAGGATATGACCAGACAGTTTTCAGGTGAAAAAAATGAAAACTATCTATAGTCATACAAAAAATGCTTCAAATCACTATTGATTAGAGATATTCAAATTAAAACAACTCTGAGGTGCCACCTCTCACCTATCATATTGGCTAATATTATAAAAAAGAAAAATGATAAATTTTGGAGATGTGTGAAATGTGGAACATTAATGCATAGTTGGTGGAATTGTGAACTAATCTAACTATTCTGGAGAGCATCTCTTCTTTAACTTATAATTTTAGAGAGTTATCTGGGATACAAGATATTAAATAATAATAGCTTTACATATGTTGTCTGATCAGTCACAACAACACTGTGAGGTAGGTGCAGCTACTTCTCTAATCTTTTTTTTTATTTTATATACAATGGAAGTGAAGCAGATAGAATTAAGTGACTTGTCTAGGTTCACAGAGCTTGTAAGAGTCTGATGGAGGATCTGACCTCAGGTTTTCCCACCTCCAGTTACAGTGTGCTATTAACTATGTCATCTACTTGTCCAGGGTGTCTGAACCAGTACATATCTGATTTAGAGCTTGAACCCATGTCTTCCTGATACACAGACCTGCTATCTATTAAACATTACCTTACATTTTATGGGACTAATACTATTTTATCAAAATAATGGAACTGTCAGAAAAAAACAAACAATAGATAATATAAACCTTGAAGTATTAAAACATACTATAGAAAATTAAAGTAGTGTTACACCAATTCGACTTTAAATTGTTTTTTCTCCTCTACATAATAACATATATTTTTCAAATATGTAGATGCTCTCCTTTTGAAGATAAGCACATGTCTGACTGATTATGGGGCAGGGTTAAGGTTAGGGTTAGAAAAAGACTAACAAAAACTTGGGGTTGCTTTGTGGAAACCACTCAAGAGAAGAAGTATGACCAGTGATTGTTGTTTGTCTTTCCTTCTTAAAGAGGATCATGGCATCAGAAAGGTAATATCTTGACTTGCAAATGAATTGGATTTAAATGAGGCAGGTCTATACAAAGTCACTGGCCTTATTCTTTCCTCTGGAGCCATCTGGGTCCAGTAGCAAGATATGGATCAGGACAGCTGGAGATGGCCCTGGATGCAGTAGAAAACCTTGTCCTTTTAAAGCTAAGATCTTTCCTGGCCTCAGTTTATCTGAGATATGCCCATTCAGTGATTAAAGCTAGGTAAGAAATGAGGCAAAGAAAGATCAAAGGTTAGTGCATGACTTCACTTCTTAACCTAAGAATTGTTGATTTGTTTTTTTCCTGTGTATTTTGGACTCTATTGGCAATCTGGTAAAGCCTATGTATGCCTTCTCATTGTTTTGTGGTTGTTGTTACATTTTTGAGTTTGAGTTGTCTCCCTTCCTCCTAACCCCACATTAGAGAAGACCAACATTATATCTATCTCTCTATATATAGATATAGAGATAAAGATTGAGCAATGGATAGACAGATAGATAGATAGATAGATGGATGGATGGATGGATGGATAGATAGATAGATAGGTAGGTAGAAAATCATATAATACATTCTTCCATGTATTAGTTCTTTTTATGGAGGTGTATAGCATTTTCCTTTAAAAGTCCTTTGTAGTTGATTCGATTGATCACACTACTCAGAACAGCTTAGTCATTCACATTTATTCTTCGAATAAATTTCTTATTACTGTAAACAACATTCTCTTGGTTCTGCTCATTTCAGTCTGGAATATTTCATGCAAATATTTCCATGTTTTTTTTTCCTAAAACCAGCCTGTTTGTCATTTCTTACAGCAGAGTAGTAATCTCTCACAATCATACACCACAGCTTGTTCAGTCCTTCCCCAATTGATGGACATTCTGTCACTTTCCAGTTCTTTGCCACCACAAAGAGAACTGCGATAACTATTTTGGATCATAGAGGTCCTTTTCCTTTTTCCCTGATCATCTTGAGAAACAGACCCAACAGTGATATTATTGAGTCAAAATTCGAGCTTGATTCCAAATTGTTCTCCAAAATGTTTGGATCAGTTCACAGTTCCACCAACAGTGTATTAATGTCTCCATTTTCCCACATCCCTCCAACATTTCTCATTTTCCTCTTCTATCATTCTACCCATTCTGATCATACCTCAGAGATCATACCTCAGAGTTGTTTGAATGCAATTCTCTAATCAATGATGATTTAGAGCATTTTTGACATATGACTATATATCTTTCTTCAAAAAATAGCCTGTTCATATCCTTTGACCACATACTTGTTAAATTTTTAATACATATAATAAAATATATAGGATTGCATAGTCAACTAATTATAATGAAATGCAATAATCAAAATGCATTTTGTTTTAAAGTTTACAGACTTCAGGTCAAGAAGTCTTGCTAAGTGGCCACTTGAATCTTTCCTTTGCAGGGTTTTCTGGCAGAGCACAGATGCCCTATGGGATTTGATAATATGGAAACGTCCTGAACTTACAGGAGACACACATGAACATAGCTGGGAACTATTTCTGTGAACAGAACACCTTCCTATGGATGATCTACTCCAGGTAAGGGAGAAGTGTCATTTACTTACAACCGTTTGGAGATGTGTTGATGGCTAGGTGCTTACTTAGATCTCTGTTAATTATGATGTTCATCCTTCAGTACTGCCAGTTCCTCCTTCTTGCCTCCTGAATGCACACAAGTACAGGTTGCTTATGATTTACTGTTTCACCTTCTTATCTCATATGGTGGCTTCAATCACTTACAAAGGAAAGTGGTAGAAAAGAGAAAACTCCTATCTCATAAATCTTTTAACAGATGTGATTGATGTAGAAGGGAGGGAGTCAAACTGCTTATTTAGCAGATGTTTATGTTTGGTAGCCCAGGAGTTGAAAGAGTGGCAGATTGGACTGCCCAGGATTTCTTAGCATGAAACGGGTGCATGGAATTATCTCCTCATCTTCTGAAACCAAAGTACCAGTTGGGTTATTAATATAGAACAAAGTATTTCAGAAAAGCAGCTGACTCCCCATCCATTAACTTTTGAAAATCTGGCATTGTTGGGCAGATGAATGTGGTGAGACAAGAAAGATGTGTACTGTTGAACTGCCAGGGGACCTGTGTTATTCTGAATAACTTAGCAAGAGAGAAATGGAATTCTAATGAAGCCACAGGGATAGTATATGAGTCTGGGGCCTTGCTGTGCCCCACTCTCTATCATGTATACTGTACCACCAAAGTCTGAGGCAACTGGGCCTTTCTTTCCCTAGGTCATACTCAAACCTCTGAAATAGAAGTGATCAGTTCTAGTTCATAGGGTTGGTTGGTTCTTGTGATTTGATCAAATGACCAGGATGTTATTGTCCTTAATAAACATAATAACATGTTATTATTGTCCATAATAACATCTTTTAGTACTTATTTTTAAGTTTCATCAGTTTTTTTCTGTTTCTTATACCTGTTTCCTAGAATGCACCTTCCTTTAGAACTTTTACTTGTAACAAAGAAAATCACTAAACAAAACTGACCAATAAGACAAATATGCCTGACATTGTATGCTGTATTTCTCACACATGAGCTCCAGTTGCTCTTTTGGGAGAATGTAATTCTATTTAGTTATGTTGTTGGTTTTTTTTTTTTTTTCAGAATCAAGATTGTTTCTTCTAGTAGATCCAAACTTGAATACTTTAAATTACTGTCCTGTTTTTCTAATGATGGTTTTTGAGGTCCTTTAAAAACTGTTTGGAATACCATTTGTTGGGGATGTTATATTGAGGAATACTCTTTGGTATATGATTTGGAATCTCTTGTATACACTTATATATGTATGGATATATCTATATCTTCATATAATTATATGTGATTTCAATTAATATAATTTAAGTTCCAGGAGGTCAGGGATTGCTATTTTTTCTGCCTTTGGATTCTCAGTGTTTAACACAAAGCTTGACAAATACTAGGTGCTTAATAAATGTTTGTTGATAGATATTAGAATTTGAAGAACAACAGATTTGGAGTCCAAGGTCTTAGGATCAGGGGTGGCAAACCTGTGATCTCAAGGCCACATATAGCCATCTTGGTCCTCAAGTGTGGCCTTTTGACTGAATGTTCTATGAAGTTTGGATCCAGTCAAAGGATCACATGGAGGACATGGAGGGCCATTTGTGGCCTCAAGTCCACAGGTCCCCCACCCCTGTCTAGGTTCTTACCCAAATATGACAATATACTGTTTTGGTGACCTTAAATAAGTCACTTCTTTCTGTACTTCAGCTCTCTTGAATATAAAATAAGGAAGTGTTAGATTGTGTTACCTGTGAGGTCACTTCCAGATTGCTTTCCTACATAAATAGGTAGTATGATATTGTAGAAAGTACACTAAACTTGGAGCCCAATGTCTTGGTTTCTAACTCTTCTCTACCCTTAATCAACTTGGTGACCTTGAACAAATCACTTCCTTTTTGAAATCAGTTTCTTCATCTGTAAAATGAGACTTTATTCCTCCCAGTTATAAAATTCTAAGAATATTTGTGAATTAAGAAATTGAAAAATATCCTATATTGAAGTACATTTTCTCTAAAATGAATAATAAGGACATCAAATTGAGGTACCATCTTATAGTTTACAAAGCCCTTAACTCACAATGACCTTGAGAGTATTATTCCCATTTTACAGATGAGGGAACTGAGGTTTAGAAGCTTACCCACAATCACATGGCTTATTATGTATCAAGGGTAGAGTCTGAAGCCAGATCATCTGCTTCCAGGAGCATGGCTTTTCACACTATGCTATGAACAGTTCTACCCCATTTCCTAGATCCTAGTGGTCATAGGAGCTAATAAGGTGACTCTGAAACTGAATGATGTTCTGAATACTGAAAGCACAGAGCTTCCTATCCTCCTTTATCCAAAGTAGCACCCATTTATCCATGAATGAATGGGAATTTGGCAAGGAAGAGAACATCACAGTCTTTGGCTACCATACTGCTTCAGTCTTGAACTAAGGATGTCAGAGGCTTATGGAAATGAACAAGGAGATAAGGGGCCTAATGGAGCAGAAATTGGCAGTGTTTAATGCCACAGGAGAAACCTGCTGAAAAAACTGAAGGGAGTCCTGTTTGTCAGAGACAGATGAAAGAAGATATCCCCCGATTATATTGTAAGCTCTTAGGGGCTCCAGTTTGGGGTTTCTGCATTTGGTAAGGCACTGGCCCAAGAAGGGGGCTCTATAAATAATAAATATTCAAAAGAGCAAGAAAGTGAACTATTGCTGATGTTTCCTTAGGTTTCCCAAAAACTTGGCAAGCTTCTGAATTATCTCCCAGGAATGCTTAGTTCTTAAAATAAGCAGAAACTAGAGAATTTGAAGTATGGTATATTTTGTGGTTCTAGTAGAAAAAGATCATATTCACAAAAATGAATTACAATGAAGAGGGGGAATAAAGATAGAAAAAGAGAGGGGGTTGTGTACTCTGGCCCACAAGTTTCCCTGACTTAGCACAAATCCACATAACAAATGAAAGATATATGTACCATTCATAGGATGATAGAACATGAAAGCTGGAAGGAATCATCGTATCATAGATGATGAGTTGGAAGATATCTCAAAGGACATTTTATTCAATGCCCAAATTTTACAAATGATAAAACTAAGCCCCACAGATGTTAATAGACTTGTCCATTGTTACAGAATTAGAAAGCAGAAGATCAAGTAAATGATTCTTTTGATTCTAAATTTTAGGCTCATAATGTTAAATTATGAAACACGTCACATTCCAAACTTACAAGGGAAACTCATGCTATCCTTCTGTGTACGAACCATCTTGCCTTTTCAACTTCAGTTATTTGAAAGGTCTTGGTCTGTGATACAAAATATGTTGTTGTTGTTGTTTAAATAATGTGTGTGTGTGTGTGTTAATTCTAACTCTCTCATGTCAAGGTTTTTGTTTTTATATCACATCTTTAAAAATTTTTAGGATAAGAGTAGAAAAATTTGTTGCTGTTCTAAGAAAAACATTTGTTAAGATACATGAATATCAGGAGGAACATTTGTTGAGGGTGTGGGGGTTATATTTGTATCCTTAGAGCTCAGTACAGTACATGTCACATACTAAATAATTAAATTTTAAAAATAATTAATTCATCTTATTTTTCTTAGAGCTTAGCTTTAAGAAAAAACAGAATTTGAACATGGCTTGTCAAATGCTTTGAGATCCACATCATTTCAAAACAACCTGCACACTCCTTGAGGGCAGGAGCTGTCTCATTTTTGTCTATGAAGCCACAGAAACAATCCCAGTGCTCTGGCTATGGTAGATGTTTAATAAATCATCATTGACTCAAATTGAATTGCATGTACTCCAGAGCTGAGCTATATTTGATTTCCTTTTTAACTGATGTAGTTGTGCTAATATTAATTGATTTTAATGTCTTAGGAATAACTACAACAACAACAGAACAAAGCTTCCAACCCTACTCTTGAAATTGTTAATGAAATATCATAGGTCTCAACAACAAGAGGAAGCTTGCTATTGCCATTGCTGGGGGGGAAGAGAAAGAGTTTAGCCTACTCCCTGCTCAGTCTTTGGCATGGCATATCAATTGCCTGTCAGAAGATTGGCAAGCAACCTAGAGAAAACCCAATCAAGGCACTGAAATCACATCTTTCTACTATGTTCCAGTCTATAGGCAATATATTTTAAAAGGTACAATATAAATTTGATGCCTGTTAAGAAAAATCAATCTAGATCTATGGATGAGAGCTGGGAATTTCTCTTATGAATTCATTCTTTTCTGGTATAGCCTACCTCTCTAGGAAAAGCCATAGAATGGTAGTATTTTCATTGTGCAGAATATAATATTGCATTGTTATTTCAACTGAGGTTTACAATTCTAAAGGCTTTTAAAATCCATCTTTCAGGAGGAAGAGATAACAGTCTGAGATGGCAACATACCTAAAATCCCAGGACTTTTGTTGCTTTATTTTCCCCTGAATTTCTAAAAATTGAACAAAATATATATAAATGTATTTACATTGCAAATGTCATGAGAGGACAATGTTTCAAGGTGCTAATGCATTTGGGGGCATACATTCTCTTTGAATGGGCGGCACTTTGGAGAGACAACATTGGAGAAGACAGTAGAGAGATTTATAAAGAACTTGGCATAAATACAACCTCATACTGCTAGACCATGAAAGGTCATTTAATTCTTCTGAACCTCAGTTTCCTTATTTTTAAAATGAAGAGGTTGTACTCAATCACCACTAAGGTCTCTTCTATCTCTAATTCAATAATCCCATGATGCCAAGAGGAGAGACAGCTAAGTGGCACAGTGGGGCTGGAGAATCCATCTTCAAATACTTGTTAGATTTGTAACCCTGGACCGCTTGCTTAAGCTGTCTGCCTCAGTCCACTCAGTTGTAAAATAGGGATAATAATAACACCTACCTCTTGAGAGTTGTGAGAATCAGATGAGAAAATCTTTGTAAAGTGCTTAGCACAGTGAGTGGCACATTGTGAGCACTGAAAAAAAAATGCTTTCATCTTCCAAAATGGCAAGTGGAGGCTGTGTCAGAAGATCTGAGTCCAAATCTACCTGGCATGTGAACTTGAATCAAGTTACTTAAACTCTCTCTGGTCCTCAGGGAGTTCTTCTCATCTACAAAATGAAGTTTGTGGATTAGGTGGCCTTAAAACTCTAACTCCTATCAAGCACACCTACAAATCCCTGCTCACACCTGTCCTGAGAATCATTTAATTAATGTGAGTCTCAGCATCTTCATCAGGAATTTGGGGGTAATATTTATGTTATCTTCTTCATAGGTTTGTTATGAGAAAGATACTTTACAAACCTCACATTACTTTATAAACATGATCCATTATTATTATTTCTCTGGTTCTGCATGTCATGAATAACTAGGAATTTATTGAACACTTTAAAGTTTTCAAAGAACTTTTACATGTCATATTCCATTTAGGTATCATAACAACTCAATGAAGGTAGGTATTCAAATAGCTCAGTGAGATAGATGTCAATGTCCCTCCAGTGACAGAAAGCACAGCCCATCCATGTGGGCACTTTGATATCTGCTCATCTTGTAGGATTCACTCATATTTATAAAAATATATTTATTTTTATTAATGTATTCATTTTTAGTTTTCCACTTTCATTTTCACAAGATTTTGAGTTCTAAATTTTCTCCCCTTTTCTCTTCCCCCCACCCCAAGACAGTATGGCTTCCAATTGCCCTTTATCCCAGTCTACCCTCCCTTCTATCACTCCCCCTCTGCCTCACTTTCTTGTAGAACATGATAGATTTCTATACTCCATTACCTGTATATCTTATTTCCCAGTTCCATGTAAAAACAGTTTTTAGCATTTTTTTTAAAACTTTGAGTTCCAAATCTCTCATCCATATCTTGACATAAATTCACCAAAATAATTTCAACAAACATGCTGATGTCTTTCCTTAATTTGTCTTGGCATCACAGAGATACCAAGTAGAATGGATACTATCAACCACCTTCCCTCCTACATCATGGCTCCATCTTTTTTACTGAACGTGCATTTCTTGGATGACATCTTTTACTTTCATTCTTCATTTCTCTCTGTTTGTAATGTATTACAGATAGTTCACACTTAGAATTTCCTTCTCTTCTCCAGTGGCCTCAGGGCACTATTGTTAATCATAAGAATTAAGTTGGTTAATATTGTTCAGTCATTTCAATCATGTTTGCCTCTGTAATTCCATTTGGACTTTTGTTGGCAAAGATACTGGAGTGGGTTGCCATTTCCTTCTCCAACTCATTTTACAGATAAGGAAACTGAGGCAGACAGGGTTAAAACAATTTACCCAGGGTCATACAGCTAGTAAGTGTTGGGGGCTGGATTTGAACTCAGGTCTTCCATACTCCAGGTCCTGAACTCTATTCACTACAGTGCCCCCCAGCTGACCAAGAATTAAGAAAAACAGATATTCGTTTCCTGATTTCACAAAGGAGGAAACTGAGATACATAGAGGTTTAACGGTGTGCTGGTGGCCATTGAGCTGCCTTCAGAAGTGCAATTTGAACACCAATCTTCATAGCAACAAGTCAAACATCTTATCAGTTATACTATACACCTTCTTAGGTGCAGGTGCTCAATAAAAAGGTGTCAGCTTAATACAGAATTTGATATCATGAAAGATAGCTGCCTGGGCATTTGCTGATCTTGACTGTAAAGGAAGCTCCATCCATTGGACTTTGCTATGCTGGTGAAATCATGAATCTGGACAAATAATAACAAAGATATGAATAACACAGTGTAGCAGCAAGCACCCCAATATCTCCAGGGTAGCTGCCAATATAGGTTCTTAGATCTGCTTTTCAAAAGGAAAGCAACTCAAAATGGGTTAACAAGCTTACTTTAATCAAACAAACACACATTACCTAGTTCAGGGGAAAAAGGTCAGCACCCCAAACTTCAGAGTTACAGAACTTCTGAGTTACAGACAGGCTTCCAAACTGTCCAAACATTATATCAATACCAAATCACAGTTACCAGAGAGGGAAGCATCAACATCTGGGTTTTCAAAGCCGGGGGGCTCTCAACAACGGCTTCCCAGAGTCTCATCTGGCCAAATCACACAACACTTCTCAAAGTGAGCCCCAAAGCAAAGCCTCTCCTCAGGGCTTATATAGCCTTCTCTTGGCTCAGAGAATGTAACAACCTTCTGGACCCACTGCCCAATCACAAAGTATCAAAGTGTGGGCTTTCCTGAAAAACAAGCCTCCCACCACAGGCTCCAGGTGCACTTAAGCTAGGGGCAGGGAAGATCTTTAAATCTGCATTTCCATTACACACAGCAAAGATTAGAAAGTCTAGTATACAAATTATAACACCTTGTGAGATGAGCAATGCAAGTGTTTATGGACCTGTGACTTCATTGGTATAAAAAAAGGTCTGATGAAGAAACTTGCAATAAAGACCAGCATGTGCTCATTGATTTACTGTCTTAGTTGCCGGGGCTTTGGTGTGGTAAATGACACGACCTTGAGCTCAAATCTAGGGTAAGATACTTAATAGCTTTGTGATCCTGGATGAGTCACTTAATTTCTTTCTGTTTTAGGTTCCTCATCTGCAAAATGTAATAATAATAGCACCTACTTCACGGGTTATTGTTAGAATCAAGTGAGATGATATTTATATATTAGCTCAGTGCCTGGCAAATAGTAGGTACTTTATAAACAAATACTCATTCCCTTCCCTCAACCCTCACCAGGATATCACAATGAGTATATGCCAGAGGCAGCTGAACCCAGGAATTCTTGACTCCAAACCTGGAATCTATCCACTATTTCATGGTATGTTGGGATGATTATATTCCTATTTTCTTTGCATGGTGAAGGAAACTGAAGTCAAGAGAGGCTAAGCATAGAAAGTTTGCATAATCACAGAATTTGTAATGGAAGGCAAATCCAGAGCTTCCTACCACTGAGCTCAGAGCTCTATTTGGTATACCATCATCCTCTAAAATGATCTATATGATAGTGATGGTATTTATCCAATCAAAAGAGATTGTAAGAGTCCAATAGAAAATGAAATTCATGTTTGGGAATAATGGGTACACATTTCTTTTGAATGCACCTTGGAACTGAATTGGACCAAATATCAATGAAGAATGAGTAAAAAGAAATCAATAAAACAATAGATTGTCCACATAAAAAGTTGATGGGGAAATTCAGTGAATTGTTTCCCATGTTTATAGAGTATTTCCTTGTAAATAATATCATGGTTTCAGTGATTTCATTTGGCAGAAAATAGTCATCAGTAACAATAAGTATTATGTAGGCAGTAAAAAGGAAGAAGCAAAAACAAAAACAAAAAAATCAGCTAACTGTAATAAGAGACTTTGAGATCATTATTTTGTGCAGCGTTGTTCAGGGGATCCAGGGGATCATGAGCTGGTTTTGCTTGAGCCATAAGTATGTTTCAGTCAACAGAGTCTAAGTGCATGTGTGCAAGGTTCATTACAGAACAAATGTCTGTAAAGCAAATCCAATTTTCCATTAGTTCCCACTGTAAAGTTGGAGATATGTTTCCACAGCAGCAAATTATTCAATAGACAGTAAAACAGTGTTGAGTGAAATGAGATTGTTAAGATGAGGGCTATAAGGATAAAAGGAGCATAGTGACAGCTGGAAGGTAATTATTTCTCTTTTAGAATGTTGAGGTATTTGGAGTGGCTTTCTTTCCCTTTTTAAATCATCACTGTTCTAATTTTCTCTCATTTGTTGTTGTTTAGTCATTTCAGTTATGTCTGACTTTTCATGACCCTATTTAGGATTTTCTTGGCAAAGATACTGGAATGGTTTGCCATTTCCTTCTCCTGCTCATTTTACAGATGAGAAAATTGGGGCAAACAAGGTTAAGTGCATTCCCAAGTTCATACAGCTACTAAGTATCTGCGGTTGAATTTGAACTTGGGTCATCCTCACTCCAAGACTGTTACTCTATACACTAAACCATCGTTTGATATATTATCAACAAAACCCAGAAGAAAGAGGTAGAAAGAGAAATTCCATTTAAAATAACTTAAGACTGTATAATATACTTGGGAATCTACCTGCCAAGACACACACAGAAACTATATGATCACAATTACAAAACATTCTTCTCACAAATAAAGATAGACCTAATAGCTGGAGAAATATTAATTGCTCATGGGTAGGCCAAGTCATTACAAGAAAAATGACAATCTGCCTAATTTAATTTACTTATTCGGTTCCATACCAGTCAGACTACTAATAATTATGCCTTTATAAAGCTAGAAAAAATATAGCAAATATGGTAATCTTCTATGAACTAGAATATTTCACTATTGAACACAATATTTGCCAAACACACCAGGAAAGCTACTATATATTATTGTGGGTTTGTTTCATTTGTTGTTGTTGATAGGATAATTTCAAAGGAAATTCTTATCACCTAGGTTGAGTGCAAAATATTACATTGATATTTAGAATTGTGACTAGGTATATACATTTAGTTCAGTGCACAATAGAACAAGTTTGAGAGGTGGCAAATGATTCTTATCACTTTACCCAAAATAGTTGCTGTGTTTGTTCCTTTATTCCAGCTAGCAATTTAAAATTTAGGATATAGAAGAGGAAGTGAGCCTTGTATGATGCCCCTCTCACTAGATGAAGAAGAATCAAGGTACTTTACTAATGGTCAAATAGATATCAAGAAGGAGAGATAGGATGTTAATTCTACCCCTCTGACTCTAGATTCAAGGCTCTGTCAACCATAAAACTTCATCATCTCCATCATCAGGTGTTCCATTTTTGCTTCGTGTCTCATTAAGATTAAAGGTCATCTGCCCCACTGATGCACTCTGTGAAGAGCAACCACATTTCATCTCTCCAGTGCCTTTGAATCTATAGGGCATCCTATGGGGCAAGTGAGTGTGGGCCTACTAGTGTAGAGCCTCAAAGGAACTATGGAAGGTTTAATAGAAATTCAACTGCCAAGAATGAGTTTTAATTAAAATCGAAGATTCAGTTCATGGCATTAACAGAGAATCCTTTAGGCAACTGAAGATGCCTATGAACTTCTTCTCTGGTGTGACATTGGCACAAGAAAGAAGTGTTAGGAATAATTTTGCAGGTTTTTTTAAGTTATTACAAACTCCTTTTTAAAAAATTTTCATTTAAAATTTTTGATGTCTCTGTAACATTGCCTTAGGCTATGAGAATATGGCTGGAAGCCAAGGACCAAGTCTGTCAATTTGTAGCTTTCTGATTTAGTGCTTTGTAAGTAGCCATAGACCTTATTTCACTATGGTGACCTTAAAGTGAATGTCAAACAGAGAATCTAAGGTGCCTGTAATGCTTGGCCCTTAAAACATCTGAGCCATGGCCTCAAGTACAATATTGCTTTTTAAGAGTAGACCATGGCTAAGTGCTGGAGAAAGGAATTTGTTTTCAGAGTATATCATAAGATTAAAGAAAAACCCATGTCTATGTCATTTCCAGTTCGAATCTACCTGTTCTCTCTCACAGACCATTGGGCAAAGAGATAACTCATTT
The DNA here is from genome assembly GCA_011680675.1 of Gymnobelideus leadbeateri. Classification (NCBI taxonomy): domain Eukaryota; kingdom Metazoa; phylum Chordata; class Mammalia; order Diprotodontia; family Petauridae; genus Gymnobelideus; species Gymnobelideus leadbeateri. Next base: position 575,019 of record WOXC01002505.1, on the reverse strand, counting down.
GCCAAGATCTTTTAGAGCTTTGGCATACCCAGTGCAGAGTCAGAGGACCTACATTCAAATCCTAGTTCTGCCACTTACTACATCTATGACCCAAGACAAATCATGAAATTCAGATTTTCTATGAGTCTGTATGTGTATGTGTGTGAAGCACCCCTTCCAAAGACTTGTGAGGCCTATGAACTCCTTTTCTGAATGGTTTTAAAAATCATAATAGAATGAAGTGTTAAATTTCAGTTATAGGTGAGTGAAAATAAATATGAATTTTACTTCTATACAAATTCACAAACACACTGCAATCTATCCTAAGAAATCTTTAGACCCTGTGTTTAAAAAGAAAAACAAAAAAAAACTTTGCATTAACATCTCTTTGGGCATCTTTGGAATGGAGAAATGGACAGATACAGTAATGCATGTGGGACAGCAATGATATTTTTTTTTTATTTCTCAGTCAATTATTCAACAAGCATTTAGCAAACTTCTACTATATCCCAGAGACTGTGCTGGGTGTTGGGGATACAAATTAAAACATTAAAAGATAATCCTTACTCTCAAAAAGCTTATGTTCTATTGGGGAAACAGCAAATTCACAAACAAATATATAAAGAATAAATGCAGAATAAATCAAAGTGAATTCAAGTTAATTGAGTACAAATATTTAGGGAGAAATAGAGTGTGTAGACCATCAGTAATGATTTCATGCATCTTGAAGGGTGTAATTTGTCGGGGATAATGCATTCATTCCAGACATGAGAGACAGTCATATTGAAGGCATAGAGATGGAAGATTCTGTCAAAGACTGAGTGGACTTATAGCCTAGAAGAAGAAAGAGTAATATATAATGAGTCTGGAAAATAAAAATTGTGATCAGATTGCAATTGCTTTTAAAAGGAATGTAGTGAAACAGGTAGTAAAGTGGCCCAATGGTAGATTTTGTAACTTTAGGAGTTAGTTAGGAAGATGAGTTCAAATTTTACATCATATTCTTATCTAGCTATTGTCCCTGATCAAATCACTTAACCTCTGTCTTTCTTCATTTTGAAATGAGGATGGTAACAGCATCTACTTCACAGAGCTGTTTTGAGGACATGGTCAGACATGTACTTAATAGAAAACACTTTGGCAGCTGTATAGAGAGATTGGGATGAAGCAAGATGTGAACCAGGGAGAACAGTTGGAGGCCATTACTCTCAGAGAGAGGTCATGAGGACCTGAGCTCAGTCTGTGGCTCTTTGGAAAGAGAGAAGGGATTAGATATAAGAAATATTAGAGGGAGAGGTGGAAACATTGGCAACTGATTGGATATGTGAAGTAGCAGGAATTAAGGATAACATCAAGATCATAAATATGGGAGACTGGATGAATTGTATTGCCTTCAACAGAAATAAGGGAGTTTGGAAGAGAATTGGACTTGGGGAGTAATTGTGTAAGGTCATTTTTGAGCATATCCACTTTGTAACAGTCAAATGCCTCTCTTCTCTACCGCTCCATTTCTGACTGAACTCTTGCCCCATATAGGTGGATTTTTTCTGTACTCTTCCTTGTGAAGAAGTTTTTCTGGCAAATCTCCAATATCATCATCAGCTTCTTCTAGCTAGAGTTTGTTTCAAATACCTGCCATGTTATTACTGGTTTTTTGCAGATAGTATCCACCATTGAGAGTCTAAATCTTATCTCTGAGTGTTTTTTTTTCTTTTTTACCCTGTCAAACCCTGATGGATTCAATTCAATTCAAATTAAATCTTTAAATACTTATTAAATTACTACAAAAGTATCCTACCTGGTTCTATGGGAAAAACAAAAGACATTTATTAAATCCCCTGTCCTCCAAGAACTCAGACTGTTTTCAGGGAGATTTAACACAGAAAGCAATTAGAGAGCAATACAAGAAAGAAATAACTTGATTATAATCTAATTAAGTCATTCCCAATCCAGGGTATATTCTCTCAGAATTGTATTCTAGATTGATTTTTCTTCTTAAGTTAGACTGATGTAGTTTCCTGATATAACACTAATACTGCACATGGCTTTTGTCTAAAGTAGAGGTTCTTAATCTGGGATCTGTGAAATTGTTTTATTTTTAAATATTTTGATAAATGTATGCAAACATAATTTGTTCCCTTTATACGAATTTAATTTTAAGCTTTTTGTAAATACTGTTCTGAGAAAGATCCCATTACCTCTTCTCTCTCTCTCTCTCTCTCTCTCTCTCTCTCTCTCTCTCTCTCTCTCTCTCACACACACACACACACACACACACACACACACACAATCTCTCTCTCTCTCTCTCTCTCTCTCTCTCTCTCTCTCTTTCTCTCTCTCTCAATGGTAAGAACCCCTTGGTTAACCAATATAGGATAAGCATGGGAGGCAATACAGGGATGGAGTCTAAAGGCTTTTTGACATTGCCAACAAGTAAGTAATTCAATTTAAAGCCATGGTAAAATAGTAATAGGCCAAGTCCCCAGGAGAAAGAAATGGTATTTTTATCTATGCAGCCATATATCAAGGGATATTGAAGTTTGGGGATTTTTTTTAGCATTACATCTTTATCCATTTCAAATAAACTCTGTCCAGAAGAGCCAAAGAAAATTATTGGGTCATTGCCCTGGTCATATCATCCAGCTCCCTGACAGGTTGAAAAAAAAAAAATCAAACTCTATTTGCTGCACAGATTGCCAATGAAATTTAGTCCCTGTGGTTTTGGGGGCCAAAGCTTGAGGTGCCAAAAAAATCAGCTCCATCCCCATTTTTAGCTGAGATAAGAGCAAAGAAAAAAGCATCAGATAAGGCTAAAGACAGCTCAGCTCCTTTCAGGAGACTGCATGCCCAAGTACCTTTCTCCCTCCCAGTGGCATTTCACACCAGGCATTAGGAAAATAGATTAGGGAAGTCAGAAAATATTCTATTATTCTCTACATGAAGCACACTAGGCTCGTTTCCTCTTCTTTCCCCAAAGTAGTATGATTATATATTTTTTAAATTTTTGCACATTGAAAGATAATTCTTTAAAATGTGATCATTCTTTAAAGACCTGTGTTTCAGAAATGCAGAAAATGGGTGTATGAAAGAGAAAAAAGGATTGGTATATGGAGCGGAAGGAAGAAAACAGTTTAATGATATAAACTCCCAAATTTTGATAACAGGATTAAAAAATATAGAGTTTGATGGGTCATTGTTTCAATGTCAAGATGACTGATGTGCTGATTATTGTGACTGGATGAGATGAAAAGTTTAACATCTAACAGACTCCTGTGAACTATTTCAAGATGGGAATGAGGAGAGGCAGCTCAAAGTATCAGAAAAAATTCAGCACTTGGAGTAAGGAAGACCTAGATCTGAATCCTAACGCAAACATATGTAAGCTGTGTGACTCTAGGCAAGTCAACTATTTAAGGCTCAATTTTTTTTTTCATATTGAAAAGTGGGAATGGCAATAGAATCTCCCTTGTGGATTTATGATAACTAGTTGAGAGAATCATTAAAACATATTTCAGAATTGAAAGACCTGTAAAGCAGTTACATATGCTGTGAAAATTGTTCTGTCAGCAGAGACATTCAAATTCAAAAATATGACTAGCAAAAAAAAAAAAAAAAAGAAAAAAGAAAGAATTCTTTTGAATTGATTGGTCTCAGAATTAGGCCTGATATTAGTATTGGTGTAGATACAGCATGGCATTGTATATGGAGTACTAAGTTTGGAACTAGAAAGATCCAGGTACTAGTCCCAACTTTTATGTTGATTTGTTGAAGGCCAATGACTAGGGACTCGAGACATCTCTCTAGGATGTATCTACAAAGTTATAGTTTTGTAACTTACTGTGGGAGATCCCATCCTGGGAGTTTCCATGCTGCTGTCATTTCCATCCCCATTTCAAGATCTGTCACCCATGGAAAATGCAAATAATTTTTTTTATTAAAATTGCTTTACTGGCCACATTTAAGGAACTACATGAATAAAGAGCCACCTAAATTTAAAAATAAATCATATCCAAGTGAGGAGACAGGAGTCATTGAGTAGGAAGGTGGTGAAATGATGCTGTAAAGATTTGAATAAAAATTTAGAGAAATAGGAAGAAGGCACTTTAAAAGTAAAAGAGATTCTAGGGTGAATTCTAGGGTAAAAGAGAATCTAGTGATTCTTATTTTGAAATAATTTAACATGCTAATTAATAGTCTATATACTTGGATATGTAGGGAAATGTGCCTGGGTTGTTTTTTCCTCTCAAGAAAATATGTTCAAAGATAGCTTGGAACAAAATCAACTTTATCCAGTTGAACTGTTGGCTGTGTTTTTAGGGCTCACTGGATTAGGGATGGAGTAAATGAGGTCCAACTCAGACTCTTCCCAGATGGGCTGGTAATTTATGTTCTGCTGTGGAATTCCCATACCCAGCCAGTCCTGTCAGAGATGTAAGTCTCAGGTCACAAAGCAGACCTGGCAAAAGTGTGAATGACTCACTTCAAATCATTCCCCACTTCGAAAAAATAAATCATTCAAAGTACAGAGTATCATCTTTCCATGTGATGAATGGCAGACGTGGAGAATGGCTATTGAGAAGTAGTTATTTTTGGTGCATCTCAATTTAGTCTATGTCAAAATTTGTGGGGGTAGGAGGTCACTGTAAGTGTGAGGCAAAGGCAACATTTGGCTAACAGGAGAAAGACACATTAAAGAAAAAATAAAATCTGAATGATTATGGTTCATTTATTCAAGGGCACAAAGATCTCCTCTCTCTCAGCATTTTGTTGGAAAGGTTAAAAAGTCACACAGTCTCCAAGGCCCACTTAATTAATTGTTGGAAATAAAAAGACCAGTGATTGAAAGTAATGTGTGTATGTGTGTGAGCGAGGTGAATGGCTGGCTGCTTGCTTATAATAATATTTATGTAACACATGTATTATTTTTCAATAGGATTGACCTTCACAGTATTCTATACATAAATTTATTTCAATATCTCCATTTTATAAGGAGGAAACTGAGGACATGTAGAAGGATGTTGAAATGTAGCTATAAAAATAAATAAATAAAATAAGAATTTCGTGCCAGGTTAAAGAACCCTGATCCAGATTTAGCTAGAATCTAGAGATTTTATGTGTTTTTTTTTTAATAAACTCACAGGAAGGCATGTTTATTCTCCCCAAAGAGTGCAAACTTCTAAAGGACAAAAACTATTTCATTTTTATACGTGTATCCCCAGTTTAACAGAGGGCTATACACTTAATAATAACTTGATAAATGCTTGTCGGTTTTCAAAAATAAAATTGATTCATACTTGAGATCTATGATCTTATGAAGAGCCCTTAGAAAATTGAATGTCAGAGCTGAAATGAACCTTAGAACATAGAACATAGAATTTAGACCTCAACAGGACCTTAAAAATCATCTTGTGGAACTCTCTAATTTTTGTAGACAAGACAAGTGAATCTCAGAGTGGCAGTGACTCTCCCAAGGTCACACGGGTATGAAGTCAGAGCCAAGATTAATAGTAATTATATTTTCACACTTCAAGGCTTTATGATTATGTCAGTGTAAGTACCGCCTCTTTTAAAGCTAATCAAAACTACAGTAAGCACAGCTAAGTCCTCATTAGTGTTAATAATGAATTATGTGAAATGATCAAATGATTTGAATTTGTACTATTCGAGGTTATAATTACATGTAAAATGTGGTCATTGGGTCTAGCCAAACCCAAGTTCCCCTCCCCATCACAATGAGTCATTAGAGTAGGGCTTAGCAACAGTGAAGTGGGGTTAATTCCTGTCTTTGAAATATAGTAATTCCTTTTACTGATTGGTGCTCTTGTAAGTTCGCTAAGATGAGACTTTCAAATTAAGGTGATATCCTGAATTGTAGAGAAATATTTCTCATTTTGGAGTTCCTTATGCTTATGAAATCACAGAGACTATGACAGCCTCTCATTTCTCTGATATTGTGTGGTATATAAAGTGCTTCCATACTTTATCTAATTTGATTCTCCAAGTCAGAGAGAAAAGTCATGATTGTCCCCATTTTACAGTTGAAGAAACTGAAACTCTAAGAAGAAAAGAGGATTGTTGGTCATCACCTTGCTAGTAAATGACAGAAACCAAGTTTGGTGCCTTTCTACTGTAGTATAATGACTCCAAAAGATATGGGTATATTAAATTATAGATTTGGTTCCTTCTCTCAAAAAGCTTGTCATTTCATATGGAATCCAAGGCCAAAATCAAACCAACACAATCAGTATTGATGTGTAAAACCCTCTTTGTCCTAATGGATTTGTGATATCATTGATAGAGGTACCTATCCCATATAACTTTTATCCAGATCCTCTCATCAATCTGCCATCTCCATCCTTTCTTCTTTTTTCTTCCTGTTTTGTGGTTATCCAGAAAACATATTGACTGTCCACCAACCATCCTTTGTTTTCACTATGGAACCTTTTACTTCCCATCTTCTATTTATCTAATGAAATCCTACATAATCCCTTATTCTAGATTTTTTTCCCCAGATTGCTCTCACCTGCCATATACCTTTGCATTACCATTTGGGAAGGTCTAAACTTCACTTCTTCAGAGTCCATACTATTTTCTGACTCACAATGAGATAGTATCACATGAAGAATATTGGTGTTTAGGAAAAAAATGTATTCTATTGTTTCTAAGTGTAATTTGGGGCCAGTAAAAATTACTGTGTAATTCCCCAGAGTCAATTTATGTAGAAATACAATACTAATCAGGGGCGGCTAGGTGGAGCAGTGAGTAAGAGCGCCGGCCTCGGAGTTGGGATGACCCGAGATCAGATCCGGCCTCAGAAAATGAGCACCTACGCATAAATAATGACTAGCCCTGTAACCTTGAGCAAGTTACTTAACCCCAATTGCTTAAAAAAAAAAATACAATACTAATCAAAACATATTTAAGTAAAAATGATAATAGATTTTTCTGGGGGACTAGAGGATACACAGGTTGAATTCCATGTAGATGGAGAAACATATTCAAACTACCTAATATGTGGATTGCATCATTAATAGAAAGAGAGAAATAATATAGCGTATCTTCAGTAATAGCTTTAAATACTGCTTTAAAATTGGTGAAAAACTCTCTAAACAGTATAATGAAAAGAGGACTCAACATGGAGACTGATAACCAATTTTCATATTCAGGCATCTCCAATTACTACCTGTATGACCTTGGATAAGTCATTTAACCTTTCTGGTCTTCAGTTTCCTCATCTGTGAGAAGAGAGGTTTGGACAAGATGACTTCAAAGCAGCCTTCCATCCCTAGAATATGAACTTCTGACTTCATTTTAGCCTTTTAACAATCATGTAAGGGATGACATCTGAGTATTAATTTCACCCATTTTGCCATTGAGTAAATTGTTGTTCAGAAGCCAGAGGACTTTCCCATAGACACAGAGCTAGTAAATGATATGGACTTGATGTCAGTCCTTCTAGACTGTAGTCCAACTCTCTATCTACTCTACCATTCTGTTTCAATCCACACATTTTCAGTACCCATATTTAGAGTGATAATTTGGAACAGAGGGAAGAGAACTGATAACAACATAATGTTCTTGGACCACACTTTACTTACTGTGCCATTCTGACACCCAAAGATTCCAAGCAGTTAATATTCCTCTGGGAGACAGGGGGAGGTATGCAGCACAAGATAACTAGACGCAGTATAGGAGAAAGAAAAGGCATTGTGGGAAGATGGTACCTGAAGTTATATTAGAGGAAATTAGGGAATCTAGGAGGATTCAAAGGGGAAGGAGGAAGCACATCTCCAGGATGGACACAGTCCACACTGACAAAACTCTATTGAGTGGGTGAGAATGAGTGAACAATCTTCCGGTCTGATCCTCATAGCCGAATCTCCCTTAGAATTATGTGTCTCAGGGCTTAAAATGAAACCATTCCTCAACAGTTAGGTGTCTCAGTGGCTAAAATGCTAATCTGGGAGTCAGGAAGACCTGAATTCAAAACCATTCTTCCCTAAGACATTTACTAGCTTTGTAGGCAAGGCACTTAACCTATGTCTATCTCATCTGCCACATCTTAGTGTTCCAACACTAAGACCTTCCTCCCAGAGTTGTTGTGATGGTAAAATGAGAGAACATATATAAAGTGCTTCATAAAGCTTAAATAAATGCACAGAACATTTATTATATGTGTGTGTTAACCATTACTGTTTGCAGGATCATTTTGCAAGAAACCTGAAATGGACACTTGACTCCTCTCCCCTTCCTCCTTCCAATTGTTTTTGTTGTAATTCAGTCATTTTCAATCATGTCTGACTCTTCTTGACCCCATTTGGGTTTTTCTTGTAAAGATACCAGAGTGGTTTGTCATTTCCTTTTCCAGCTCATTTTACAGATGAAGAAACTGAGGCAGATTGTGACTTGCCCTGGATCAAATAGCTAGTAAATGTCTGAGGTCAGATTTGAACTAAGATCTTCCTGACTCCAGGCCTGGCTCTCTATTCAGTGTACTACTTGCCATCTCCCCTCCCCACCCTGCCCCCATTACCTATCACATAATATCTTCTTTTGAAAACAAATTGCAAGCCAGAGTTGTAGCACTGGACAGCTCCTCTGGGCCAGAAGTCAAAGACCTCAAGTAATGCAAACTTCTGTTGGATTTGACATTTGAACTTTTCCAGTGAGCCCTTTGTGCACGAGTACATTTTCTGGCCTCACTGTCATTTCTGCTTATTTACAGAAGGTTCATTCTATTTGAGTGGTTCATGTGGAGGCATGGATAGAAGAAACCTCGACAAATCCTTAACATTTTTATTCTTATAGAGAAAGTGAGAGTAGGAAGAGTGAGACAGACAGACAGATATAGAGAAAGAGGCAGAGAGAAAGTCACAGAGACAATCAGAGAAATACAGAGATAAAAAGGTACATAATAGAGGGACAGAGACAAAAACAAAGATAGAATCAGAGACAGAAATAGAAAGAGAGAGAGAGCAAGGAGAGAAAGAAAATACGTGTCAAAGTGTAACTAATATTATCATCTGCAGAAAAAAAAGGTTCTTGAAGTTAGGGAAAGGGACAGATGATAAACCAAAGGAGATAGAATGACAGCAAAAGTATCAGAAGAGGGTATTGTTTAACCATCCCAATAGGCATCTCTTTCTGTTGAGAGTATCAACAGCCTTTCAGTCTTCCACATCCCCAAACTTTTGGAAGTCCTTAAAATCAAACTGTCATGGATCACTTTCTTGTCTCTGCTTTCTCTACTCATACAATGATCATCTGCTCTCCACCACCTTGGATCCTGCCCTTTGATTCCCTCACTTTGATACATGAGATTTGCCTTATCTTGCCAGGACCTGGGTCTACATAACACTTCCTGATCATCTCTTCAACATGTCTTGATGAGTATTATCCCTGTCCCTTTTCCCCTTTCCATTGTTGTCCTCTATTAGAATATCAGCTCCTTGAGGCCAGGGACTAACTTGCTTGCTTTAGTTTTTATTTCTAGTGCTTAGTACCATGCTTTTGCTATAGTAAGTTCTTAATAAATATTCATTCTCTCCCTCTCTTTCTCTCCCTCTCCCTCTCTCCTCTCTCTCTCTGTCTCTGTCTCTCTGTCTCTGTCTCTCTGTCTCTGTCTCTGTCTCTCTCTGTCTCTCTCTGTCTCTGTCTCTCTCTCTCTCTCTCTCTCTCTCTCTCTCTCACACACACACACACACACACACACACACACACACACACACACACACACACACACTTTAGAGGTCATTTATTCCAATTCACTGACATTATAGATGAAGATTCTGAGGTCCAGAGAGACTCTCACAAAGGCCATCAATGTCTGATGTAAGATTGGTACCTAAGTCTTCTGACTCCATATCCAATGATCTTTTCACTGTACCATTGTTTGAATCAGCTTCACGGTCTTATTAGTTCTACCTCCCTGATGTCTCTTACATCTGCCACCTTCTTTTTATTCACAGTGCCAAATTCCTCCTTCCAGCTTTTTCACACTTCTCACCTGGATTATTGCCATAGTCTTTTAATTGATCTTCTTCGCTCATTCTATTCCTCCCACTCTCCAATATATCTTCCTGATAGGTGTAAAACTGACATTTCTAATACAGAGATGTGGGGATGGCACTCCTTCCCTACCCCCCCCAACTCAAAATTCATCAATAACTTTCTTTTGCTTTTATAATAAAATGCAAACATCTTCACAAGGAAAGCCTTACATGATCTACATCCTCTGACTCTTCATACCTTCACAGAATTTTTTCTGTTTTACCCTTAAATAAATTACTTACTTCCCCAGAGCCTTAGTTTCCTGATCTCTAAAATGAAGATAATGATGCCTGTAGTATTTACCTCACAGGGTTAGAATAAGGCTCAAAACATCTAATGTAAATGAGGTTACCCTTTTGTGCTTTTCATTCCAATCAAAATAACCTTTTACTCCATGCTCAGTGCTCTTATTTCCCACTTTGTGACTTAGCATAAATGCCTTCCCATCATGTCTAGAATACTTTCCATACTTCCATCTCAGAGCATCTCATTTTCTTAAAAGCATAGCTTTGGTTCATTCCAATGTTGGAAGAAGTGTTCACCCTCTCTAGGAAATTAACCCTAGAAATCCCTAGAAGTTAGGTCCCCAGATCAAAACCCTATTTTTCCAGGGCTAATTATAGTTTTGATGTTTGTTACAATAAGATAGTCTCTGTGATGGCATTTGTTCAAGGTTTCTGATTCAATTGACAGGGAGAAAACATTGATAGGATCTTAGTTTCAAAAGTAAGAATTTCCTAAAACCTTAATTGAATGATTTGATGGAAATTACTCTCTGTGGAGTGATATGGTAGAAGGCATATGGAACTGAGAGTTGGGAGAACCAGATTCTAATCCTACTTCTCGTATGAACTACCTATGGACAAGTGACAAGCCTCTCAGGGACTAAATTATTTCTAAGATGATTTCCTGCTCTAGAATCCTATAATTTACTAAAATATGATTGAAAAGAATAGAAATGATTCTCTAATCAGGGTTGGAGGGAAGGATGGGGAGGATGAGACTAAGACTAAGGTCTTCCTTGTCTAGCCCAAGTTGGTGCATCTCAAGGGCTTAGCTGCAACTATTTCCTCCTTCTTGACGATTCACTTGAGTACTACCTTCCAAAGGAATTGCCTGGTTTCATATAAGACACCTTAGCTGTGCTCCAGACCCGAAATCAATACCAATATCACCATTCTCTCTTATCCAGTGTCTTTTAAGTACTTCTAAATTGGTCTAGGAATTTTGAAAGTTCCTCTGAAATGTATGATTGATCAATTAGCTTAAGCACAGTGCCTGATAAGCACTATATAAATGTTAGCTATTATTATTGATTGCTTTAATAGAGCAAGGGTTTTAACCTACGGTTCATGATCTTTTTTTTTTTATTTTGATAAATTTTTACAATATAATTAGCTTCCTTTCCAGTCTATATATTTAATTTTATTCAATTAAAGGCATGATACTCTTAAGGGATTCTTATTTTTCACCAGACTGAATGGGGCCTAACATACAAAGTTTAGAAACTTCTTAAATTGAGGTATTTAGATCTTGTCCATTCCTAGTTCATGCCTCCAATAGATTATTGTTTTCATCTTCCAGAGAGTTCAACACATAAGTCTCTTTTTATCACCAGCTTTAACTGAAATAGGGAAATTGATTGATTGAACCAGGGAACCTCCAACCTTTCCAAATAATGAATTGATGACTTACACATAACAATTGAAATAATATACTTTATTCAATAGAAGTAGCACTGGATGGCAGGTAGTCAGTGATGCTATAAGAGGAAGGGACAATGGATGAACAGACAGTTTTGAACTGGCATCCAAAAAATTAAAAGAAGGGGCATAGGGTCGCTAGTTCTTTTTGCCTGACACACAGAAAGTGGAAGGATAGGCAGAGGATGAGAAGTCATGGCAGAGTCATGCTCTTCATCAGTGGGCATGAATCCACTTCCATTAGCACAGAAATACACTAAGGCACTATCATTAGGCCATTAAACATTTATTAAGCATCCACTATGTGTCAGGCACTCTACCAAGCACTGGAATGAGCCTACTATGTGCCAGGTATTGTGCTAAGCGCTAAGTACAAGGAAAAGCAAAAGATGGCCCCAACTCTCAGAGTCTCACAGTTAATACGGGAAATTAAAGAACAAAGAAGTCATTTCACATTATTTCGAATTGAGCAGCAAGAACAATTTGAAATGTAGGCTATTTCTCTATTCTTTACTCTTCCCTCTCCCTTCCCTTTATTACATAAAGATCATCGAAACTTAGAGATCTGGGAGAAACCTTAGAAGTGATCCACTCAGAACCAATCTCATTTTAGATGAGAAACTTGAGCCCATCCCCTTCAAGGATTTTGAATGGATTGCCCAGGATCATCCAACTAAGTAGTTGCCCTGCTAAAACTAGAATTAAGCCACCATGACTCCCCGTTCAGTGGTGGTTCCTCTATTAGGCATGGCTTGAGGGCATTTGTGACCTAGAGGTCACTTTGGTTAAGTTGTTTTCAGTCATGCACAACCCTTCATGACCCCATTTAGGGTTTTCTTGGCAAAGATACCTGAGTGGTTTGCCATTTCCTTCTCCAGCTCATTTTACAGATATAGAAACTGAGGCAAACAGGTTTAAGCAACTTGCCCAGGGTCACACAGCCTAGTAAGTGTCTGAAGTCATATTTGACCTCAGGATGGTGAGGATTCCCACCTCCAATCCCAGAACTCTATCCCCTGTGGCACCTAGTTACCCCAAAAGCCACTAGGCATTTATAATTTATAGGGAAAACATTGACCTCAGAACCAGGAAGTCCTGGGTTCAAGTCCTACTTCTAACACTTGTTATAACCCTGGGCAAGTCTCTTAACATTCCAAGATACCAGTAGACTCTCAAAGTCTAAATTAGGGAGCATCATTTCTCAGTCTGCCTTGGTAAAGGGAGACTCCTTTTTAGGAGCTGCTTATGGTTATCAAAGGTCTAGTATAAATGATGATAACTAACATCTACATAGTCTTGGAGTTTACAATACACTTTATACATCTTATCTCATTAGAAACACCACAAGAATCCCATTCTGTAAAATGGGTATAATAAAAGCACTACCTCAAAAGATTGTTGTGAGATAAAATAGGTAAAGCTCTTGGACAACTGTTAAGCTCCCTATAAATGCTAGCTCTTATTGTATTTAATGTTTAATGTTTAATATTTTATAGATGATGATGTTGAGGTTCACAGTGGTTCAGTGCCTTTCTAATGGTCACACAGCCACTAAGTGTTAAAGACTGAATTTGAAGTCTCCAGACTATCAAGTTCAGCATGTTGTTTACTACTTATTAAATATTTATTTTATCTTAATTAATCACTTAGGATATATATATGTATATATATATACATACATATATATCCTAAGAATTATATATATATATATAATTCTAAAGTAGTGTCTGCCCTCAGAAAATTCCCTTTGCTCTGGAAGTTTAAGTCAGAACACACCAGGCTAACAGCAAGGGTTTTTAAACTGCTTAAGTTCAATGCTCAGTGATTCTCTTGTCTTTCCATTGATATTGTTTTGTTGTTTTTTTCTTGAAGCTTTGTTTTTTCCACTTCTGTAGATCCTGTCTCCATAATGGTTTTATGCATTTGTTCTCTAATGAATCCACAATGGTACATTTTGCATAAAATGTAAACCACCCACAATATATAAGTGCCAACAAGATGTAGTAAGAATCATACATACATGTTTTGACATCCTGTTTGCGTTCAAAAGAACTTTAATCTGGAACATTGGGAATATAATAAGGAAGGAATCAGCAAAGATGTTATGGAGCAAATTCTACTGTTTGTTTTTTCATGTATGTGTGGCTGTTATAAGCAGTAAGTGTCCTTATCCTAATTCCTCTTCTCATTAATGAGTTAAGCTCCCCAGAGAACAGCTCTCCTTATCCCATCTTTGTGTTCTCGGAGTACCCCTGAAAGTTTATGGGGCTTTTTTCTTCTAATGCTATTGGCTAAAACTTCCATTCCACTACTGTCTTCCCAATATCAGTCTGCACTGCGCTGGCTAGCATGCCAGAATCATTAGCGTTGATGAATTCTTACAAAGAGATATTTATTTAGGAGATTTGATAAAACCAAAAATAGAAACATTTACTCCCAATGTTTGGCAAAACACACTCCCCTATGTCACTTTAGTACTTCAAGAGAATGGGCTCACATTTAAAGCTGTTCTAGAGTATTTGCCCACCAATTTCTCTTCAGAATGTAACAACGCCAAATGGTCAATTCTTATCTACACTTCCTGTCTATCTTCAATTCATTTCTATGCAGGGTCAAGTTGTTAATTCAGGATCTCCACATAGAACTCCTTGTACCTATCTAGATCACAACCTGCTATTAATAGGTTAATCCTCTCAAGTTATCTAAGACTCCTAGACATTAAGTACCATGCCCAAGGTCACACAACTCATTAGTATCAGTAGTGGGGTTTGAACACAAGTCTTGAGGATTCCAAGTCTAAGTCACTACTTTATCTATTATGTCAGATATGATCAAGCCCTGTCTCTTTATCTCTGTCTCTGTTTTTCTTCCCCAACCCCTTATCTCCCTTCTCATCTCCCTTCTCTCAAACATTTGATTTTAACAGAATTGACCTTGTTTCCATATTTTATGGTGGTTGTGATCTAAATTATTTATTTTTATTATTTCCTTAATTAATTAACAAGAATTTTACTATCCCCATATGAAGCAATTTTTAAAAACAATAAATGAAGCCATCTAGATATACCTGCATAATCTGGCAAAACAAACTCTCAACCATGTCCATGACTACTTCTCCCTTTTTGTTTTAAATTGATCATTTCTCTGTCGAGAGGGATTCCTTTGGACCACTCATGACAATCGATATAACATACACATTAATGTGTGTGTGCATGCAAGTACATGTGTATGATTTTGTCCCTGAATCCCTCATCCCTCTACAAGGTAGTGGGTAGCATGTTTCATCACTAGTCTTCTGAAAAAGGTAAATGGCATGCTTGATCACCATTTTTGTTTTAAACTCAAGGTTTATCATTACATTGATATCCTTTCTATTCCCCAGGAAGAATAACTATTCCTAAGTTGTCTTGTAATTGCAGACAAAATTTAATGCAATTTGTGAAATCCCCCAATAAGTTTTATGATGATCATTATTACTTATATTAATTTGTATATGAAAATACTCCACACATATCTTACATGTACTTGTCAAATGGAGGAAAGGGCCTTGAAGCAAATTACAGAATTATAGAATAATAAAATTCAAGTGTTGGATAGGATTTCACTTGCCACCTGGTCCCATTCATGGATGAAAGGAATCCCAACTAGCCCAGCATATGAACCAAATCTATTGGTCCTAATCATAGACTCACAGAATTTTATAGTTGGAAAAGATTTCAGTATCCAGTTATTCCAGGAAAGAAATTTTCACTATAACCTGCCTGAGGAGGCCAAACTGTACTTTTATAGTCCCCAAGTATTTAGGAAATTGTTATTATTATTTGATTTTTGTTTCCCTTTGTTTTATGTTGTTGTTTTATTCCTCCTTGTTATTAAGCTTAACTTTATGTCTTTGAAACCTTCTCCTTCTGTTCCTAGCACTTTTTTTCCAAAATAGAGTCAGTCCAGTCCATGTAACACACGATGATTCTTCAAATAATTGAAGACAGAGATGAGATCTCTTCTAGATCTTTTCTTCTCTAAGATAACCATCCCCCATTTGTTCATCTGAATTTGGGCCTTCTGACTCAAAATCTATTACTCTTGCCACTGCAGTGCACTTGCTTTTTCCTCAAATATTTGAAGGACTAGCATACAGATCATAAGATCCTAGATTTAGAACAGAAAAGGACCTTGAAATTCACCTAGCCTAACCCCTTTTCTTAATTAACAAGGCAACAGAGGCGCATAATGGTTGTCACTTGGCCAAGGTTACGTACATAATGTATAGATAGCTTGGCCAGGATTTGAATCTAGGCCCTCAGACTTCAGATCTATCACTTTCTCTGCTATACCTGATTGTCCCTCACTGTCAGTAAGTGCTTAATAAAAATTATTATTGTGTTACTTTTAGTCAGCAATGCAATGCTGACAAAACTTGACAGCACCTTGCATATAGTAGAGGTATAATCAATATTTATGAAATGATTTTCTTGATGACTCAGGGCTCTGATTTTGGAAATCAATTGTTCTTCTTTGCTAAGATACAAGGCTGAATGATGCCTTTGTCTTCCAAGTCTTTATGCCTTTGCTTTTTTTTCCATTCTATTCTATCACTATGAGATGTCAACTATAACTTTTTATTGTTATTATCATACTGACCTTGAATAGCAGTTGTCTTCCTCCCCGCTACCCCTCACTACAGTTCATAGGCCCTATCCCTCCTTGAAGGAAGCCAGAAGCTAATATGCTTCAGAATGGGAAGGGTATGAAATCCATCACCCGAAGTTAACTGGACCTTTATCTATTCCCTATTTATAAATTGCCAAGGCAGAGTTTTCTATAGTGGTGACTCTTGTACAATAGAATTGCTATGAGGGTCTGAGGACTTTTCCTGTGCAGTTAAGTATATGGACTTTGTGACAAATATTTCTATCCTTCAAAAACCGTTTTTTTAACTTACTGATGTATACTTGGCAGTATTCCAAAAGCTTGAGGTCACTTAAATTCTGACCTTTGGATAAAAGCTTTTTACTACATTAATAGTAGTAGTAGTTGTAGTAGTAGTAGTGGTAGTAGTAGTAGTAGTAGAAGTAGTTTATAATTATTAATAATATCATCATTATCATTATATCAGGTAATTTATTAAAATTCAAAAGGTATATGATTCTACATTGATATTTAACTACCACATTTTCTTTGTATGACCTTTTTCTTTAAACTCTGATAAGTGTTATGTAGAATTCCCCTCTTCGAAAACAGTGCACACACAAATAGCATTCCTGGTTTGAATCATGGGCATTCAGTGAATAATATGCTGAGAATGACATACTCTCTTGCATTAGGAAAGAGGCCAATACAATCATACAATAATTAGACAAGGCTAAAACATAGGACTAAGACTTGGCATTGAGCAGTCCTGTTTCGGCTTGGTCTGGAAGATATTCAGCACTTGATTTCTACTGAAACATCTATCCCCCAGATGTAATCCCTACAATGATGATCAGAAGGCATTTCCTGTGTGATTTGTGGAGGGAAACCTAGGCAACATGGATTCTGTGTTGCCATGAAACTTGAAAACTGGATCTGAGGTGTATGTATATATTGGCTACAAAGACCAAAAATGGGTTTACATTTGTTTTCTCTCCTCTTTTCATTGGCTCCTCTTCTTTTCGTCTTACCCTTGATTTCCGTGATGCTGCTTTCCCTTTATACTTCTGTCTTTCTCATAATTCTTTTCTAGTGTCCTTTCCCAGATCATCACCCTCAACTTGTCCACTTGCCAGCCTTCTCCCATAGAACCTGCTCTCTTCTCTTTCTGTATTCTCTCCCATAATAATCTCATCAGCTACTATACAGCCAATTATATCTATGCAGATGACTGCTAATTTTACACATACAGCCCTCTTCTGTCTCCTGAACTCCAGTTCTCCATTATTAACTGGGTATTGAGAACCACCATTTAAATGTTCTCTAGTGGCTTAGTATCAAGTTTTCCAAAATAGAACTTGAGACTTACCCCCAGTAAAAAGTCTTTGTTCCTACAAAATTCACTATTACAGTTGAAGGCACCTCCAATTTTCAGTCAGTCATGTTCACAACCTAAGAGTCATCCCTATCACTTTCTTCCATATCCAATAAGTGGTGATTTCTTGACAATTCGATATCCACATATTCTTTCTTGGATCTGCCTTAATTGAAGCCCTGCTTACTTGGACTATTCCATTAGCATCCCAGCCACTTCCCTCATTCCATTTTCAATCTGTAGTCCACCCCATAGCCAAATTGATATTGTTAAGATACAAATCTGATCACGTTACCCTACTGCTCTAAAATCATCAGTGGTTTCTGATTGCCTTTAGGATCAGTTACAAATGCCCTACTCATTTATGTGCACTCTGTGTCTCCCCAGTTAGAATCTAAGCTCCTTAAGGGTCATCATTGAAGGCTACCCCCTATATCATTTTTGTGTTTGTTTCTCATTGTCTAGCAGAGTTGGGAATAAGAATCACTTAAAGATATTTGTTGAGTTGAACTGAATTCTCTCTCCTCATTTCATTCCCCTTTTAACTTGCAATGTCTCCATATTTTAGATGCACTGATTTCCTCATTGACACTGTCAATGTAAATTGATGAGCTGAATAAAAATCCACACTTCCTTAAGATGTTTGCTCATCTTTTCTCTTGCAATCTCCCTTGTAAAACACAATTTACACACCTAATTGTCACCCGTGTCAGAGCTATCCAGGACACCTAGCTCTGGCTGGGATTTCAAATGAGTTTGTCACAAAGGAGATCACAGCATTTTGTACCTGTTAAAAGATTCTGTGAGACCAGCAGGCACCAGGAAAAATCCCCTCTTAGAGCTTCTCTTAAAAATGGTTTACTAAGTTAGTCAAACTTTTGGTAGGCAACTGGCACAACTATTAATGCTTTATTCCAGCTCAAGGCTGACTGTATTACAGTGAGATGGAAAATAATTTGTCACTATGGACTTGGACAATGGCATTCACATCATGGTATAGCAGAAGAAAAAAATAGTTGATTTTGGAGTCAGGTGACTTGACTTCAAAATTCATATTTGATAGCTTAATAGCCCTGTGTACAACTCACTTAAATCCTTTTTGTCTCAGTTTCCTCATCTGTGAAATGTGAAATATTTTAAAAGTGTTTTATAACCTTAATGCACTGTGTAAATGCAAGGTTGTACTAGTAATAGTAGAAGTAATAGTAGTTGTAGTAATTTAAATGGGGGTATGTAGGTAAGCAGTCACTAGAAAGTGTTAATGACTTTTAAAAAATAGTAAACTATATTTCAAAATATTTAAATATGTTTATATTTTAAATTTGTCTATATTTTAAGGTATATATTTTATAGAAAAATATGTTTGTTAGAGAAAGAAAAGGAAAAAAAATTTTTGATGAAGTTTCAAAGCCTATTCTCAGAGCACCTATTTGGCAGAGTAGATGGAGCACAGGGACTGGAGTCAGGAAGACTAATCTTGCTGAGTTCAAATCTGATCTCAGACACTGGCTGTGTGACCCTGGGCATATCACTTAACCCTGTGCCTCAGTTTCCTCATCTGTAAAATAATCTGGAAAAGGAGATGGCAAACCACTCCAGTATCTCTGCCAAGAGCACCCCAAATGGGGTCATAAAGAGTTGGAAACAACAGAAGAACAACAACAAAAAGCCTAACCTCACATAGCACTTTGCACATCTAATGTCTTACTGCCTGTCAGCTTGGGGAAGTCACTTCATCTATCTGGACCTTGGTTTTCCCATCTCTCTCTCTCTCTCTCTCTCTCTCTCTCTCTCTCTCTCTCTCTCTCTGGCAGGGCATTTGGGGTTAAGTGACTTGCCCAAGGTCACATGGTTAGTTTTTGTGTTAAGTGTCTAAGGCTGGATTTGAACTCAGGTCCTGTTGACTCCAGGACTGGCGCTCTACTCACTGTCCCCGTCTCTTAAATGAGAAAACTATGTTAGATATAATCACTGGGTTATTTCTAGTTATAAAATTATTACATTATTCTACTGCATGATTATTACATAGTGCTATAACTTTATGTACTTGCTGTATGAAAATTTGCTTTTTTATGCTCTTCATGCTTTAAAGACCAAAGTTTTCACTATCTCTTTAAAGCACTCAATGCTATATATTATATATACACAGAGTTGGTGCTTGGTACATTTTTGTTGAATGAATGTGTTCTTAGACAATTTTTAAGGGGATGGGGGTAAAACTTTGAAGAAAGCAGAAGACTTGAATAAAGCATGAGGGGAAATTAGCCTAGCAAGCAGGGGTGATTAGAAGCTAATTTGTTCCTTTGCAGTCAGACCATTCAATCAGTGTTTCCCCTAAACATGTTCAAATGTCAGAGTGTTAAATTGTTAGTAAGTGTTATTACATGTGTGTACATGTGCATATGTGTGTGCATGTGCATGTGCGTGTGTGTGTGTGTGTGTGTGTGTGTGTGTGTGTGTGTGTGTGTGTGTGTGTGTGACTGTGTGTAATGCAGGGATTCTGGGGAGGTAGTCATTAGTTTGAGGCAAAAACATTTCATTATTTTCCTGAAGTCTAAATGTCGTTTTGCAGAGCTGGAGATAACAATGGGGATAAATAAAGATGTCATTTGTACCTCTCATTGTCTCTAGTTTTAGGCCTTGAAAGAGAAGAAATGAGAGTTTTTGTTTTTGTTTTGTGTTTTTCTTTTTGCTCATTCTCAACATAAGATATTCGCATACATCACCAAAAATAGCAAGATGTTCAAATGTCTTACATGGCCTCTTAAATCGATGAACTGTCCCGACAGCCATCAGAGATGCACATTTTGTTGTGATTTAATTACAAAAGCCATCCATGTATTGAGATATTTTTCTCCCCTATTAGCAAGATATCTGCCTTTGCATGGGTGGTCTCATTGACCATATTCTCTTCTCAGTACAATTCGCATACTCTCTCACCTATTAGTCATCGTCACCCCATAGAGGCAGAGAGACTGAAGTCAAGATGGCTGCCTTAGACCCGGAATGGGTTCTGCTTTATTGAGGACTCAGCTTTCTCTAAGTTGTTTTTTTCAAGACAGGATCACCAGTTCTGTTGTCTCTCTGGATAGCACCTGGATGTCTGAAGCTGCTGTCTCCTCCTTCTCTGAAAGTCCCCCCAAGTGTTAGGTCACACTGTCTAAATGGATTTGCTAGTTGATGTGACCAAGTTTGTTGCTAGGAGCAGAGATTTTTAAAGCTAGAAGGAATTTGAGAGATAGTCTTATCCAGTCCCCTCATTTTACGTATTAGGGAACTAAGAGGCTGTTTGTATCTCCAGTGCTTAATGTATCCCAGAAGAAATACTTAGACCATGCTTGTTGACTGACTGACAGAAAAAGGTGGAAGACTAGCAGAGTAGGAGGAAAGAGACAAACTCATTGACGCATAAACACATAGAGAAATAACAACACATTCTAAGGCACAACAGTCTCACAAATAGTTGTTTTAAAAAAAAAGGAGAGGAGAGGGAAAGGGAGAGAAACAGGAGAGGAGGGGAGGGGAGGGAAGGAGAGGAGAGGAGAGAGGGGAGAGGAGGAGAGGAGGGGAGAGGAAGGGAGAGAGGAGGGGAGAGGAGGGGAGGAGGGAAGGGAGGAAGAGAGGAGAGCAAGAGAGAGGAGGGGAGGAGAGGGAGAGGGAGAGAAGGAGAGGAAAAGAGAGAGAGAGAAAGGAAGGAGAGAGAAAGGAGAGAGAGGAGAGAGAGGAGAGGAGAGGAGAGAGAGAGAGAAAGGAGAGGAGAGGAGAGAGAGGAGAGGAGAGGAGAGAGAGAGAGAGAGAGAGAGAGAGAGAGAGAGGAGAGAGAGAGAGAGAGAGAGAGAGAGAGAGGGAGAGAAGAAGAGAAGAGAGAGAGAGAAGAGAGAAGGAGAGAGAGGAGAGAAAACAGAGGAGAGGATGAGAGAGAGGGGAGGGAAGGGAGAGAGGAGGGGAAGGGAGGAGGGGAGAGGAGAGCAGGGGAGAAGAGAGCGAGGGAGAAAAGGAGATGAGAGAGGAGGAGAGGAGGGAAGGGAAGGGGAAGGGAAGAGAAGAGAGGAGAGCAGAAGAGAGTGAGAGAGAAAAGGAGATGAGAGAAAAGAAGAGAGGAGATGAGAAGAGAGGAGAGGAAGGGAGGAGGGGAGGGGAAGGGAGGAGAGGAGAGCAAGAGAGAGGAGAGGGGAGGAGAGGGGAGGGAAGGGGAGGGAAGAAGGAGGGGAGAGGTAGAGAGAAAAGGAGAAGAAAGGAAAGAAGACAAGAGTAGAGAAGAGAGGAGAGGGAGAAGAGAGGGAGAGAGAAAAGGAGAGAAGAGAAAAGAAGAGAGAAGAGAAGACATCTTGGGCTAGGATCTACAAATTAACTCAAATAGAAATGAGGTAAAGGAGGGAACATAAATGTGTTTGTATAAAAGCCCCATACAGCATGAGAAACATAAAATAGAGAAGGAAATAAATAAAAACATACAGTTTATACCTTTCTGGCTTTCCTCTGGGTTATCTTTAACCATATGATAATTCCCTTCTAATTAGGAGGATGTTACCTTAGCTCAAGGCCCTGCTGACCTGGTGGCAGCTACAGGAGTTGCAACTGTGGTGCCTAAGGGTATATGGCAAACTCCCACCATGCTGGCTTTGTATTTCTAAGACTGTAATCATATTGACTGGGCTCCTCCTGGAGGCAGTTAATTGGAACAATTTGCAGAGCTCTGGGCAAAGAGTAATGAACAGGTCAAAAGATGTGCTATGGTCTGCACAGAATGAATGGGATCAGCTTTAGACTTCCCCAAGAGTCAACACCATTGTTAGAAGCTAGGCAGGACCACAGCTCACATTGAAATGTGTTCATCTTTCTTGGGGGGTTGAGGTGTGGGGGGGATGATTTAAAACTGGCAAGGAACAGAATACTCTTTTCACAAGGGTATCTTTACTTCTGTACTTCTAAATCAGTCTTTCAGCCTACTCTGTCCTTGACGTAAATAAATCAGTTTGAAAAAATCAATGGCTTTGAATCATAGTTTTGTATACCACTGAAAACCTTTCTCCATAACACATGGTTTCCAGTAGGTTATGCCATCCCTCTCCCTGCTAGTCAAGTCAGTCACCGACATTGATTTTTTTGCCAGTAGACACCCTTCTAGATGAATCTTTCACAGTTTCTCCTTACAATGACATGCCCCTCCAAACCCCTTCCCACCTCAACATATGGTATGACTTGAATTATTGCTTATTATTTTTAAATAATTATTTTAATAAGTTGATAGCCTACCTTAAAATGTTAGGGAACATCAAATAATGTCTTCAGCTGTAGGCTCACTACTGAGGCACTGAGGTGTGCTCACTGGGCTGGTAGGCTAGAGACTAGGCTCTAGCTCATTTGCTGGGTGACTTCAAGGGTGTCCTTCTACCTCATTGAGCATGAATTCCCTCTTGTGGAAGAGTTATGATAAATAATCTATAAAGCATCTTCTAGCTCTAACAATCTATGTCCTGATGTGCATTATACCATTTCCTTGAGAGCAACTTAAAAACATCATGGATATGGGCCTTGCCCTCAGAGAGCTAACACTGTAATAACAATAGCCATACCACATCATAGTAGATGATTGAATTTGGATTTAAGTAGAAGGATTCAGATCCCACCTTTGATGTTGAATTATCATGTTCATAGGGTCATAGACTTAAGAGATGTAAAAGGACTTTCAAGACCATTATATCTAACTCTCTCACTTTACAATTGAGGAAACTGAGGCCCAGAAATGTCAAGTAGCTTGCCCAAGGTCATACAGATAGTAAATAGAAGGGTTATAATTTAAATCCAAGCCTTCTGATGTCAAATCATTTGACCTTTCCACTATTCTAACCTGCCTCTCCAATTCCCTGACCTTCAGTTCCCTTAGCTATAAAATGGACAAAATAAGGGGCGGCTAGGTGGCGCAGTGAGTAAGAGCGCTGGCCTCGGAGTTGGGATGACCCGAGATCAAATCCGGCCTCAGAAAATGAGCACCCACACATAAATCATGACTAGCCGTGTAACCTTGAGCAAGTTAACCCCAATTGCTTTAAAAAAATGGACAAAATAATAATTAATAATAAAAATAAAAATAAATATTGATTGGCATTTATATAGTTTTTTTTTAAGGTTTGCAAAATACTTTACAAATACTATCTCATTTTATCCTTACAGCATCCCTGAGGGGTAAGTGCTATTGTTATCATCATTTTAGAGACGAAGAAACTGAGTCAGACAGATGTAAAGTGACTTACCCAATGTCATATTGGTAGTAAGTAGCTGAGGAGGGGTTTGAGCCCAGATAGAATTGGCACTCTAATTATACCCAATAGTGTTATGTTAATGTTCAAAGGAGATTTTGTGTGTGCCTGTGTGTCTGTGTCTGTGTGCATGTGTATGTATACATACATACATGTATATACATACACACATTATATACTTAAATATAAATAATACAAATAAATATATTTCTATGTATGCATCTATATATATATAAATATATGCACACACATATATATACACTCACATATATGTGTATATATTTATGTGTGTGTACATATCAAGTGTTTTGCAAAATTTAAAGAACTATATAAATGCCTTTGGGTTTTTATACTTTTCCTGATAAGACACAGTGCAAAGTAGATAGAGAAGTGCTTTGAGAACCAGGCAGACCTGAAGTCAGACCCTGCCTCTGTCACCTACTCTCTATGAGACACTGAGCAAGAAGTTCCCACCCCTCAGCTCTCTAATGAAAATCAATTGAAGAAAAAGTGAGTCTCTTCAATGGAACTCCCTTAAAGGTGTGAAATCACAGATCCAGTCCCAGTCTACCCTGTCTAATAAAAATTCACTCAGCTTCCTTGCCTTGGGGTGATGGCATGGGAACCTTATTAGATTTTTAAAATAAATAAAGTTTCTGCCATATCAGTTATGCTTCCTTTCATAGAATTTTGGGATGGGAAAGAACCTTTCACCTTTTAGGTCACCTAATACCACCCCTCCATTTGCAAATGAGGATGTAAAAGTTGGAAGATGGAAGAGGCTCCCCAGAGTTCCATGGACGAGTAAGAGAAGACAAGCCACCTGCCTCAGTCCGGGGTCCTTTGGCTTCCACACCTTCTAACATAAATAGGGAGAAACTGCTTCTTGACTATTATCCCAAGTGATTATTTTATACCCTAAAGCTTTAGGTTTGATATCCCTCTCTAAACGTAGCAGCAACAAATGGAAATTATTTTCTTGCTTCCATAAATATTCTGGTGTTGAGTCCCTCTAAAACAATGTCTTCCTTTGTTTGACTTATTTGCATACCTCCTCTATCCCTTCTTTCAATCTCTTTCTGCAGCCCTGTGGATTTGGGCTATGGATAATAAAGGGAGAGAGTGGGAGCCTCAGGCTGTCTCTGTAAGCAGAGGAGAAATTGTAATTTGTATTGATTAGTGGATTCAGTCTCTTCAAAGACCAAGGGGAAGGCCCCATTGGAGCTGGAACCTCAGCCTTATTAGCTCAAGGACACTCTTGAGAGAAGGAATGTGTTTTCAGGAAGATTAAGTTCTCTAACTACAATAAGAACTGGGACATGGGAAATATCCAAAAGGCTTGCTTAAAACTGACAGTACTCTCTTATCCAAAGGCAAAAGTGGATCTGGGCATACTCTCCAGGAAACAGAAAGGGAGTTGAGTTGTTGAAGTAAGTTCAGTATGAAATCTAGCTCCAGAGACTTACAGTTGGGGAAATCAAAGTTGGTCTAGGATGGGGTGAGGAACCTGCAGTCTCAAGGCTACATGTGGACTGCTAGGACCTCAAGGACAGCCTTTTGATTGAGTCCAAGTTTTACAGAACAAATTCTTTTATTAAGAGGATTTGTTCTGTGAAATTTGCATTCAGTCAAAGGGATGTTCTACAATTACTAGCTGAATTTGTCTGTTTATCTGTCTTTCTATCTATCTCTAAACAAGTAACAGACTCCTTGAGGTATCTTCAGGGACCCTGGTTATCATGAACTCCAACTTAAGAACAATATCATTCTGTGGACCAGTGCTGAGCTTGCTGTCCAGTACAACTTTCAGATTTTCTTCTCTATGTCCCTCTCTCACCCAAGTAAACTGATATCTAGGATGCAGAATATAATAAATAAAAATCCCTAGATTTTGAACCCAAGTTCTCTACTGTCAAATTACCCCCTCCCTTTTTTCATATAGCACATAGAGTAGTAAGCAATAGGTAGTAATAATAATTATTCATAATTATTATTAATAATAATTCAATATATAGTAAACAAGCTGAGATCAAGGGAGATTCAGTATTCCTCCAATCTCCCTCATACAGACTGGGGGCAAATTAAGGTTATAGAAATTAGCTTCCTGGGGAAATGTCTTGGAGAAGAATCTTTCCATCTTGAATTACTTCACATTCTAACCTGACTTGAAAGAATGAATAAATCAATGAATTAAGCATTTATTAATTATTTACTATGTGTAAAATGCTGACAATACAAATAGACAAGTAAGAAAACTTGCATTTGAACCATGATCCATTTGATACCATAAACCAACTAGTAATGAACTAGCTTTTTTGCTTACCTCCAATGGGGGGGGAGTTGGACAGCATTACTTTATGAAGTATGCCATCCCATAGTAAGACTTTACTAATAATGAAGTCTACATTGCTGCTGGAACTTATATTCCACATTCTTAATTTTTCTCTTTGGAATCAAGCAATGTTTAACAAATGTTGGTTGATGGATTGAAATTAAAAGTGTGCTGGTAAATGTTTAACTATTGGCTCTGCAAAGTGGGGGTGATGTATACAGGATACACTTTTAAATTTAATTTTCATTATTAATATTTTCCCCATCACTTCTTCATTCTAGATGCTCAATAAAACCACAAGTTAAACCTTGATTTTAGGATTTGCAAATTTCTAACTGAAAATTTAACCATCAGCTGTCCCAAGTAGGGTCCAGGATATTACTGCACTTGAATTTCTCTTTCACATGACAACCACTGGGGTTATCACCACTCACCTCCTTCAGTCTTCTCTTTTCTAGTCTAAACGTCCCCAAGTTTTTCTACCATTTCTTACAGAGCATAAACTCAAAGTCCTGCTTGGTTTTCTCTAGATCCTCAACAGCTTGTCAAGGTCCTTTCGAGAATGTGATGCCCAGAACTGAACAGAGAACACAGATGAGAGCATGTATGGTCCAACCAACCCCTTACTCCTAGAAGCTCTGCCGTTCTTAATGCAGCTTGAGACTATATTAGTTTGCTTGGTTGACATATTGTACCATTGACAAATGTTGATCTTAGACTCCACTAAATATCTTCAAATCATTTTATCCACCTCCAGGTAAACTTGTATCTCTAAAGAAATAAATCACATGACCCAGACTTTGAACCCAAGCTCTCTGATTCCAAATTCTTTCATTCAGAGCAAGGTATGTGCCCTCAATAGGTAGCAGAGAATCTGCTGCACACCCCCTCCACTCCCCTCCCCTGTTCCTATCCCCTTCAGACTGGGAAAAATAATCAGGGTTACAGAAAATAGCTTCCTGGGGAAGTTTGTCCCAAGAAGAGTATTTCCATCTTGGATAACTTTAGATAAAGCTTCTGTAGTTAATCATTCTGTATTTGAAAATTGGTGTGGGGTATTGTTCCTCTAATACATTTAGCTGTTATGCACCACAGTACATTTTTCATGCCAAGCAAACAATAGTTTCAAAGACTTGGTGGGGGAGGGAAGGGGAGGAGATTCAGAGAAGTGCTAAAAGAGGCCTAAATTTGATGCATGAAGGAGGTAAACAGTTTAGAACAATATCAACAGCTCCTGCTTGTACAATTATTCAGTGAGATGATATCTTTCAGGAAGTACAAGGTCATATTAAAATGGCGATAAATGTAACTGAAAAAGCTTGTCTCCCTAAAGGAAACAAGCTGATGGAGCCAGAGGTAAACACCAGAATTTCTTTAACCACTTCAGATCAGAAAGCTGAAAAAGGAGGCAAGGGTAAAAAGCAAATGCCCATTTATTTAATGTATTCTCCAATGAGAATACTGTTTTTCCAAGTGTCTATTCTTGAATTGGGTTCTTATCAATGCCTTAAATTTCATCAGCTAGACTTCTTTTTGAAGTACCCTCCTATTCACATTTTTGAAACTCAGGATTTGCCTTTTAATGGAGAAATCTGCATCTGGATTTCATTGTAAAGACTGTGAAACACAGCATCAGTGAGTAAGTAATTCTGCAAACAATCAGGTTGGTTCTTTGGGCAAATCACATATAGAACATAGAAGAATTAGATGACAGCAAATTTATTTTTGGCATGAGACTGTTATGTCCATTATATTGTGGTAAGAGTACATTCTGCTTTTGAATAGAAACAATTATAAGGAAGATTGTTTTGTTGTTTTGTTTTGGTTTATCTCTGTGGTTTCCTTCTAATTCTCACTATACTGCTCCTCCACCTCCACCCCCATACCCACCCTGCAGGGAATGATCTGTTCTGCATTCTATACAACACCTTTTCAAACACTTGAAGATGCTGTCCTGCCCCACCTCATCTGGGCTTAACTTTATCAAAGCTAAATTCATCATCTCCCCCAAATCTAGTGACTTGTTTAGATTTACCTGATCTTGTTGATGATAACATCATATCCATAGTCCCCAGGGTTCAAATTTGAGTCATGTTTCACTCAGTTCTCTCCACTTCCCATATCAAATAAGTTGCCGAGCCCTGTGGGTTCCACCTTTACAAAACCATTCACATTCAGCCCCTTTCCTCCATTCCAAAAGCTACTATCATCCTCCAGTCTCTCCTCATATCTCAGTTGGACAATTCAAATAGCTTCTTAATTGGTCCCCTATTCCTTACCTGTTTTCAGAATGTTCTTCCTGAGGCTCAAAACTGATCATTATATGACTCAAAAACTGTAAGTGGCTCTGTCTATAATAAAATAAGAAGCCCTTAGCCTTGTATTTACCATCGCCCATAACCTGGGTCCAATCTGCCTCTCCAGCTTTGTTTCTCACTGTTCCATTTCCAATGCTCTATGCTGAAGCCAAGCACCTCACTGAACTGATCATCTGTCTTGTGCCTCCATTCATTAGCATCGACTTCCATCATAGGTATAAAGTTCTCTGTCCTCACCTCTCATGTTTATAATCCATCTCTTCCTTCAAGGCTCAACTTAGCTGCCACCTTCTCTGCAGAATTTTCCCTGATTTCCTCTTTCCCCCCATCTCCCTGATGAATATGCCTTCTTACTCCTCAGTAACACACACACACACACACACACACACACACACACACACACACACACACACCAGTAGAATGTAAACTTCTTGAAGGCAGGAACTGTGTTGTTTTTATTTCTACATTTCTGGTTCCTGCTATGGTGTTTTTCAGCTTACTTAATGTTTTGTTTGTCCAGTGAATGAAAAACCTGGAAGATGGAATTGAGCATTCTATTGAACTATGTCTGAATTTCTGCCTATATATTAACAGTCTAGGATTCTAAGACATTCACTGCCATCTAAACATGGTGAGGATACTTTGATGTTTATTCCCCTTCCATCTCTTAAAGAAGAAAGCAAATCAGCTGAGGTCAGAAGATTAAATTGGACACATCTTAATTCACCTACCAAATGCCAACCTCAAATGCCGACAAGCATTGTAATCAACCATTTGACCTACATCATAAATGCACTAAGTATCCTTGGAGCAACCAGCCCCTGAGAGGATTTTTACCGGATTTTTTTTTGATTGGAGACATGCCTGCTTAGCACTAGAAAGCTTTTGGTGAAGCCCCACAGTGCCAATGGTATTGTTTGTTACAGAGCAATGCTGATGAAAAAAAATATATATATTAGTGTTGGAGTCAGCAGATCTTGAGTTGAATGAGGTGGTGGAACATGCAGCTGGGTGGTGCAGTTAATAAGAATGCAGAGTTTGGAAGCAGGAAGACTCATCTTCCTGAGTTCAAATCTGGCTCCAGATACTTACTAGCTGTGTGACTGTGGGTAAATCCTTTAGCCTTTCTGCCTCAGTTTCCTTCCTTTAAAAAGACCTAGAGAAGAAATGACAAACCACTCTAGCATCTTTGCCAAGAAAACCCCAAATGGGATTACAAACTGTCAGACAGTTTGTACAAAACTACTGATAAAAATGGTAGATAGCAGCAGCAGTAGAAGCCTCACTGAGTTGGTCATAAAGTGTTATCACCTTATATAATACCTTCCCTTTGCTTTTATTCTTCATTAATTCATTTTGTATTCAGAACTAGAGAAGTTATTAGTAGCAAAGGCTTTTCTAATCCCTAGTTTGCCCAGGGTTCTTCTTTGGTAGATGTCACCTAATCCTTGGAAATTGGTTTAAGGCACTCCTGTGAATGGTTAAATGACATTTCAAAGAATTGATAATGTGAGGTTAGTAGTTATTAAGGCAACAACAGCATTTATTATAGGCACTGTGCTAATTGCTGGGGATACAACTGAAAAAAGAAGAAAAAACAGTCCCGGTCTTCAAGGAACTTACAGCCTAATGGGGGAAGCTCAAAAAAGCTAGAAAAGCAGGGACACTGGGGTACCCAGTACAAGGGCGTCTTGGTCCATGGAGTTAACACCAAGCAGAGCAGCAGAGGCAAGTGATATGCCACCACTATTTTCCTGATCTTATTTCATTAAATATATATATATATATATATATATATATATATATATATATATATATTTTTGAAGGGGAGAAGACAAGGCAAATGTGGTTAAGTGACTTGCCTAAGGTCACAGAGCTAGTAAGGAACAAGTTTGTGAGGTTAGGTTTGAACACAGGTAATCCTGACTCCAGAATTCTATTTCTATTCTATTCTATTCACTGTGCCATCTAGCTGTCCCTCATTAGTTGTCTATTAAATAATTAAATCCCTTTATTAGCTTCTGAAAGTAATTTTATTAATGGAGACTTGAACAAAGGTTTTTTTGAGAGAATGTAGAATTATAGAGGAGAGGATTACATAGCTAGCAAGTGTCGGAGACTAGGTCTGAAATCAGAAAGATGAGTCTATGCATTCTATGCACTATGGAGCAAACTAGCTCCATCCACCCCCATCCCAATCACTATCAAAGGTGCTGCAGTGTTTGCTATTTCCAATATTTTTTGTCATTATTGTTATTGTTTCATATGTGTTAGAACCAAAAGAAAATTCCACCAGGATATTAGATGATATTTGATTCTTGGTAGAAATATTCTGATTGCACCATAAAACTAAAATCCTATTCATTTTGGTTTATTAAACCTCCCTATTCTTTATTATCCCCTCTTTCCATTAGCAAATAAAATGTATTGATCTTTCCTAACCATACTGTAAAAGTTTGAGTATGATTTACATTTGGAAACACACTGTGCTATAGAGGAAAGAACACTGAACTTCCAGTCAAAAGACCTGAGTTTTTTCATTTCTTGCCTATGCATCCATCCAAAATTGTAACTGGAAATTTTTGGTGCCCAAGGCAAACAGCACAAAATACTTCAACTTTTAGAAACTAATTATGTTTGGGGAAAGGAAACCTCCTGAAAACAGGGTCTCAGTGTAGGAAGATGCTGGTATAGTATTGTGTGAGTGTGGCAGTCGGTGGGGGGGTGGGCATGAGGGAGGGGGTGAGTGGGTGAGGGACAAGAGAGTTGACTATCAAAGTCATTAAACTTGAGAGTCAGAAGGCACCTTAGTGGGCATCTAGTACAACTCATGGAGAGACAGGGATCAAGAAGCCAGACTCAAGAAACTCTCCTCTGGCCTATAGTCACCTTAGGGGACTCATC
The DNA here is from genome assembly GCA_011680675.1 of Gymnobelideus leadbeateri. Classification (NCBI taxonomy): domain Eukaryota; kingdom Metazoa; phylum Chordata; class Mammalia; order Diprotodontia; family Petauridae; genus Gymnobelideus; species Gymnobelideus leadbeateri. The sequence continues at coordinate 543,469 of WOXC01002505.1, read as the reverse complement.
TGGTAGTATCCTGTTTTAACAAATTATTCAAAGCTCAATGCTAAACTCAGGTTCAGGATTTTTGTTTATATATTTTCCTTATGCTTCCAAAAGAGTATAAAATGTTAGCAGCATCCTCCAAATTTCAGTGTGGTAGGGCAAAGCCACAATTACTTAACCCTAGTCATAGTTTTGATATCATGTGTCTAAGACTCAGTTTTCTCATCTGTAAAAAGGGAATTTTTATACTCTGACTTACCTCATAAGTATCTTAGAAAATTGGCCATAAAACACTATATGAACAATTATTTCATAGCCAGCCTAGACATATTTCCTAGACACTTGGTTTTTGCTGTTGTTGTTGTTGTACAAGTTGTCATTTGTTTCACTCTGTTGTTTAGTCAGAAAGGGATTAAAAACTCTTTTTCCATGTCTATATTTCCACAAAAAGTAAAATAATTACTATAGATTCAGTTACATATGACTTATCTATAGCCTAGAGATTAATTGGCAAGGTTTATAAAATTCTCTGAGTGTTCAAAATCATTGTCACCTCATGTATTGAGACTCAATCATCAATTAATCTTTTCTCAGGATTTTTTTTTTTTTTTGCTTTTTGGAGGGTACTTGGGGTTAAGTGACTTGCCCAAGATCAAATGGCTAGTTTTTGTGTTAAGTGTCTGAGGCCGCATCAGAACCCAGGTCCTCCTGACTCTAGGGCTGGTGCTCTATTCACTGTGCTACCTAGCCGCTGCATTTTCTCAGAATTTATACTGGGGTGGCATTTTAAGGAGGCACTATGAACTCTGATACAGAAAAGCTCTTGGACATGTTTCTTTGTTTTCTCCCTACCTTACTGGTGAAGAATTTCCATAAAACCTACAATAGCTAAATAAATTACGTGATCTCTGATGGCTCCAGATGTCCCATGACATACCACAACTTAAGCTTGCAATTCCTACTTCCAATTTTGTTGTCAATTACAAAGCTACATCTGGATCCCTGATTCACTACTATCCTGTTACTAAGACCCAGATTGTTTGTTATGACAAGATATAGGAAGCAGGAAAAAGGAGTCAAGGATAACTGTTATTTCATCTCTAGGTAATAGGGATAGTAATGGTACCATCACAGAGATAAGGAGTCAAGTGAGGGAAGCTGGTTCAGGTTATGAACATAGGACCAGTACAAATCTGGCCCCAGATACTTACTGGCTGTGTGACCCTGAGCAAGTCACTTTACTCAGTTCCTCATCAATAAAATGAGTTGGAGAATAAAATGACAAACAACTCTGGTATTTTTGCCAAGAGAACCCCAAGTGGAATCACAGAGAGTTGGACACAACTGAAAATGACTGAACAATAACAGCAAATACAAGATAGAGGTGGAAAATCCCTTAGGAATCAGCTGTCTTTTTTTTTTTTCAATTTGACAGATGTGGAAACTAAGGAACAGAAAGGGTAATGGACCTGTCAGAGGTTACATACCACAGAAGTGGAATGTAACAGAGCTGAGAATTAAAACTAGGTCCTCTAACTCTAAACCCCTTGTTATTTTGGTTATTTCTTCATTATGTTTCATCTGATTTGTAGACTGGACATTTGTTAGAAATCTTCAATGCATAGTTGGACATAATGCAGTTGGAGCTTAGAATTGAGCTCAGGTCTAAATTTAAATTAAAGTTTGGGATAAATTAACAAAGCAAAGATTTGCCATTGGGATCAACAAATATAAGATGATAATCAATGGTTACTTGAGGTGTGATTTTGTGGTTGGCCGGGCAAAAGATACTGAGCTACAGCTAATAACCTTCAGGCTTGCCAAATAAAGCTCTCTAGGTGATTTGTATGGAGCACGAAGGGCATCATGGTATAGAAGGAGATAAAAGCAATGCAAAGTGTTGTGGGATGCATATTTGTGGCTCATAGTAAGCCATCATTATTTGACAGTTTTAGAAGGGTTCAAGAAGTGGATATATGGGCTGCAGAGAGAAAGATTATACACACACACACATACACTATATATATATGGAGAGAGAGAGAGAGAGAGAGAGAGAGAGAGAGAGAGAGAGAGAGAGAGAGAGAGAGAGAGAGGAAGAAATGGTTCCAGAGTTAAGGAATTTAAGAGCCTGAAGCCAAAACCTATGATTCCAAAAGACAGATTATAGATAGATTGATAGATAGATCTGATAAAGAATCTGATAGAGATAAAAAGAGATAGAGATAGAAATGACTCAATTCTACTTTTCCAATTATACTGATGATTGAGGATACAATGGTACTAGCACAGGTCTTCCTTTGGGACCTGGTGGTTGAAAGCCACAAATTCTGGGCTCTGTTCTTTTGCCATATGGGGAAGCTAAGTGACATAAGTAGGAGCTACTATTAATTCTACCTCAAGGAATCTTCAAACCCATTCCAGAGATCTACAACACTGCATCTAGGGATTAATGAAACAAGATAAAAAAAGCTCTATCCACAGCCTATGTAGTCAATCATTAAAAGACACAGGTTGAATGATTAAAAAGAAAATTGGGCCTAGCCAGGGACAAACAGGAGGTGGTTCCAGAGTCAAGGAATTTAAAAGAATCAGTGAACCGAAGCCAAAGTTTGGATTCTACTCATTATTTATTGGACCTACTAATCAGTTTAGTTAAAGGACTGATGAATAAAATGTGGGGAGTTGAAAGAACATCTTCTTCAGGTCAGAGCAATTAAAAAACCACAATTCAGATGAGTGGTTGCTAATCAGCAAAACTGTGTTATCCTCTTTCTACATCTTTACTGCGATCTTTCATCTGCCCTCACTTTGTTCCTTCTTCATAAAATTAAAAACACAAACATATTTTCAAGGTCACAAGCCATTGGCTTTACTGCTAGGAAGGCATGGAGATAAAGATAAATTGGAAGAAAATAAAAGAAAATGAGGTCATGGGCAAAATATCTGTTACTGTTTCTTGGTGTTCTAGGCATTTTTTTGAAATTTCATTTAATGAAGGGAAAATACTTCCATTAAGTGAAGTCCGGGGTAAGATGGAACTTTCTAAGGTGGTGCAGCTTTGAAGTCTATCCTCACATATAACCTGATTCACATTAAATGAATAAAATTTTAGATTGATTGGACATTTATATATCTACAGTCACACTTTTGGTTATTTTTATTTATCATGGTCATAAGGGATGTCCTAATATTCTGGGTTCACATTGATTTTTACCACAGAAATATATTTAGAGATATGCAATGCATACCATGAATGTTTATAGCTATTTATAGATACATAGATATTCCTTTGAAATGAAAAATACCTGGTTTCAGGTCACTTAACCTCTCTGAGTCTTCCTCATTTTCCTTAGCTATGAAATGAGAGGGTTAGACTCAGTGGTCGCTAGCTTTAAATCGGTGATCCTATGATCCTTTTTGGTTTTGTTTGTTTGCTTGTTTTCCAGGGTAAAAAGCATTTATCTTGGTTCCCTCCTCCCTACATATATTGAACAATAAAAGCAATAATGACATAAAAAGAAAGAACAGATCTTTCATAATGTATTTCTAACATATCTAAGATATCTCATAACAGATATGCATAGTTAAGCAAAACAAATTTCAGTGCTGGTTATGTACAAAAGGGTTTATGTCTTGTTATGCCCATCTCCTTTCTGCCCAAAGGTGAGTAACTTGTTTCACCTCTCATCCTCTGGAATTACGATCTATATAATTCCATCATTCTAAGTGGCACAACAGTAATAAAGACAGTATTGTCATTGAGAATTCCTGCACCAATGAAAGAGCAGGTCCAGTTCAATGATACATGTAGTCTTGAATACTTATACATCATATATATAGAAAAATTTGTAAAAACCTAAAAAATAGAGGGATTTCTTTTGACCACTTATAACAATCTATATAATATATACAAAAATGTGTGTGTTTCTTGAAGCCTTAAAACACGTATCAATACATCAACAACCTGTGATTTTGTTGGTATTGGAAACTCCCTGCACTGAAACTGATTGTAACCTGTCTGTCACTTAGATGTGAGGGAATAGGCCAGGCAGCAGAGAGGTTAATTGACTTGTTGATGGTCACAAAGATAGTGTCAAAAATGCATTCTGAACCCATGTTTTTTTCCAGCACTTTATCCACTATACCAGCTGCCTCTCAACATCAAATTTATCATCACATAAATGTATGATTAAAAATGGAGGTTGACTGGTCATTGAGCCAATGAGGGATAGCCATTGTGCTTCCTTGGTGGTCATGAAGTCATCAAAAGATATAAAAGAAGATTGCCACCACTCATGGTTAGTGAAACCCTATGAAAGGGTTTGGAGGAAGACATAGAAAGCAATAACATAGAGAAAGAAGAGATGGAGACATTGGCATGTGTAGGCACCATGGATAGATCTCTATATTTGTAATCAGGAAGACCTGGGAAGGAATCCTCCTTCAGATACTTACTATCTGCATCCCCTAGACAAGTCAATTAACCTCTGTCTTTCTCAGTTTCCTTATCTGCAAAACTGGGATAATAATGATAAGACCTGCCAATCAGGATTGTTGTTAGGATAAGATAAGATTTGTAAAACTCTTCACAAACCATAGAGTACAGTATAAATGCAGCTGCTGCTGATTATCCTATCAATGATGAGGTACTCCTTCCAACTGCTTTATTTGTGAACTTTAAGTCTTGTCCTTTGGGGTCATGACTTCTTTTGGGATTTTCTTGGCAAAGTTATTAGAGTAATTTAACATTCCCTTCTACTAATTTTGCCGATGAGAAAACTGAGAAAAAGAGGGTCAAGTTACTTGCCTAGGGTCACAGAGCTAGAAAGTGTCTGATGTTGGATTTGAACTCAGGTTTTTCTTAACTCCAAGTTGGGAGCTAAGCTGCCACTGTCTATTAATAAAACCAATGTTTTCTCTTAATGATCATTGCTTTACTTTCTAATTGCTCACACAGTATTTATGGAATTAAGCATTCAAGAATTGTGCATAGAATTCATGGTAGGCTTAGTGCACTACGGTTTGAAGAATCCATCTTTTGGGAAAATTGAGATGTTGACTGAACTTGAAGCCTAGTTAGCCTTTTTTGTGGTTGTTGTTGTTCTCTTTGGAAAACCTGGCTGATATTGGCTCAACACTCACATCAGTAACCTCTTTTGGCATTTCTGGATGTAATTCATCAGTGTTTTGTGACCTGAACTCAGAACAGATAGGTGCTTTGTTGCCATCTCTTCACTTATCACGGAAGCTAGTCAAACATTTCCCATTAAATATATATATTTGTTTTGTACTGTTTCATCTGAAGATCATTCATGGTAAAGTAAATAGAAGAAAAACAGGATTCGTACTTTTTCTCTCTTCTGTATTATCTATCATCATGATTACCCTCTCCACCTAAGCAACACTCTTTGATATTAGAGGTGTCTCTCACATCACAGAAAGAGCTATCATTTCACCATTAAAAATAATTGTCCAGGGGCGGCTAGGTGGCGCAGTGAGTAGAGCGTCGGCCCTGGAGTCAGAGGGACCTGGGTTCAGATCCGACCTCAGACACTTAACGCACACACAAAAACCTAGCCGTGTGACCTTGGGCAAGTTACTTAAGCCCAATTGCCCTCCAAAAAGCAAAAAAAAAAAAAAAAAAAAAAAAAAAATTGTCCAGTAAATGGTAGAATCAAGACTTGAGTCCTGGGCCTCTTATTTCTATCTCAGTGTTTCTTCCCTTATACTAGCAGTGGGGAACCCGCAGCCTGGAGGCCATTGGTGGCCCTCTAGGTTCTCAAGTGTGGCCCTGTGACTGAATTGAGGACATAGAGGGCCACATGTAGCCAGGAGGCCACAGGTCCCCCACCCCTCCTATACCATCTTGCTTCTCTATCAAATGCTTGTTTCATTAGTTATAATTTACAAACCATGTGTATATGCAATAGATATGCTACTCCTCTATCCTAACATCATCAGTGGCTTTTTAATGCCTCAAAGATAAAATATAAACTCAGCCTGGCAATAAAGTTCTTCCCATGCTGGCTCCAGCCGCATATGCTAGATCTTTCAAAATATCCTCCTTCACATTCTCTTTATCACAACAAAACTGCTATTCCTTTGTCTTCTTCAAACTAAAGAATTATGATTCTCAACATTGTTCCTTTGCTTAGGCTATTTCCCATACCTGATGTGTTCTTCTTACTAATTACTGCTTCTAAGAATATTCATCTTCCCTCGAGGTTTAGTTCAAGTGTCACCCCCAATGGAAAGTTTTTTTTTTTTCCAATTCCTCTCCCCTGACCCACTTGACCTAATTTTTTGTGCTCACACTTGCTTTAATCTAATTATCTTGTCTTTACTTCCATGGGTGCAAGTTGTACCCCCAGTAGCACACATACTTTGAAGGATAATAGATTCAGAGATGGAAAGATGCTCAGAGACACTCTGCCATTTTACAGATGATGACTTTGAGGCAGAGAGTTGGCGTCATGTGTACATGGTCACAAAGGTTATAAGTGGGAGAGCAGGGAGTGGAACTCAGGTCTTCTGGAGCCATATCCAGTCCTTTTTCTCCTATCCCATAATGCATCACAACAAGGGCTATTTTGTTGCTGTTGCTGTTGTTTTATTCTGTCTCGTTATCCCCAGAAATAGTCAGTACTATTTATTATTCATTTATTTTGTATGAGGAATTGTGTTAAGTATTAGTGATAAAAAAGAAAGGCAAAAAGAGTCCCTGCATCTTGCACAGACTAGCCATAGAAAGGATTTCATTTTTGTCAATCAATAATGTATATGCTGCCTTCCCAGATGTCTAAGAGAAGGGAGATTTCTATTTAAAAAAAAAAGTTGGTTAGCCTCATTTGTTTCTGAGACTCTAGTGAAGGGTTTTCATGTAATATGTAGTTTTCTTTCTCCCATCCCCTATCTTGAAAACTTCCAATTTGCCTCAGGACAGGGTTTTAAAGTGGTATTAGCTCTCTCTGTGTTGAGAAAGCCTTCATCTCTGTGTCTTCAGAAAAAAAAAAAGACATTTTAATAAGAGAGGAGGTGAAATGACTCCTCAAGCTCCCCTCCTTCCCTGTACTTTTTTTGGCTTTCTCATCCCACTTGGCCAAATAAAGTGAATGGACATTTGTAAATGCCAATTAGATGCTAAGCTGTGCTCTGAGCACTAAGGATATAAAAGGGGGAAGGGGGCAGGGACAGTTCTAGCCTAAAGGAGCTTACAGTCTAATGAAGAGATAATACACAAATGACTATGATCAAACAAGATTGATACCAAATATATAATCGACCCAGAGAAGGCACTATCTTTAAAAGGATCGAAAGAAGGTTTACTGTGGAAGGTGAGATTTTAGACAAGACTCTTGAAGAAAGGCACAAAATTAAGCAGGTGAAGAAGAGGAATATAAGGTCATTCCAGGAATGCAGAAAGGCCAGTACAAATGCCAGAAATCTGAACATGGCATTTCACTGTTCAAGCCAACTGGAAGGCCATTGGTTCTTTAGCATAAATTTTCTTCTTTTCAAAAGCAAAATTTTCATGGAGACTTAAAGATGTTAAGATGTACCCCTTAAAGACTGACTCAGCTGCCAAAGTTAGGGTGTATTCTTATGGGAATGATGACCTGGTCACATCTGATCACGTATACATGGGCATACACACACACAGCTCATACTTTCATATACACACACTCTTAGGTATTAACTAGCCATGCTCACCTTAGGATCATAGATTTAGAGCTGGAAAAAATCACAGAGATCATCTAGTATAGTGGATAGGAAGATAGACTGGAATTCAGGACAATCAAGGCATTAATACTACATTACACTTACTAGTTGTGGGACAAAAGGCAAGTCACTTAATCTCTCTGAGGCCTTATTTTCCCTTCTGTAAAATGAGTAAGTTGGCCTCAGTGGCCTTTCTTACAAACTTTAGGTTTTAATCACAGTCCAGACCCCTACTTTTACAAATGAGAAAAGAAACTGAGGCACGGTATCTTACTGAAAGTCACATAGAAAGCTATAAAGCTGGGGTTCAAATCTGGATCTCTCCAAGTTTACCATTTTATATACAGCATCACATGACCTCCTTGTGGCAAATGCTCTGCAATCAACTTTTTTTGTTTGTTTTTTTTGGAGGGCAATTGTGGTTAAGTAACTTGCCCAAGGTCACACAGCTAGGTTTTGTTTGTATGTGCATTAAGTGTCTGAAGCCGGATCCGAACTCAGGTCCTTCTGACTCCAGGGCCGACACTCTACTCACTTCGCCACCTAGCCGCCTGTGCAATCAACTTTTTAAAGACAAATGGTCCTGCAAAATCTTAAAGGTGAGTCTTCTAATTATGGGGCATTAAGGATTCTTGTGGGGGTGTTAGATATAGAGATCCTAACCCCTCCGAGGCTTCTACTGGGAAGGGGAAGGTCTAGGAGAAGAGTAGGACTGAGATAATATGAGGAGTTTCTTTGAAATACAAATAAACCATTCAATAGCTTCCTTTTTAAACTTCTTGATAATAAGGTGAAAAGCTCTATTGTTTTTATTTGCTGAAGGAGTAAGACTGCTGTAATGGACCTTCTTATTTCTTCACTCTGGGGTTAAGTCCCTGTAAGCCTTCTGTATGTAATTACACAGTGCAGCTAGATTAGGTGTTTTCCAGAGCAGCTGAAACTCGGCAGCTACATGCCATAAACTATGATATAAATATGAAAAATACTCTCAAACAACATAAAATGAGTTTTTCCTGATCTATGAGACCCAGGATTCTAAAAGTAAAGATGAAGAAAAATTAATAAGGGGATGTTACTGTGTCGCATGCCCATCTGGAAAAAAATTGTAATAATATTTTGTGAGTACATATATTTAGAGATTTTAGGGGCTGCAGAGGTTGTATAATCCAAACCTTGCATTTTAAACATGAAGAAATTGAGTCCCAGATAACTTAAGTAACACACCCAACATTACACAGGTAGTTTACCTGCCTCATTGGATCCTTCATTTCCTTCAAATACCATATCAGTCTCCCTAGGCACTTGAGGCTTTTCCTCATTTCCACCCCATCCCCTGACACCCATGTATCAGAATTCTCTACTCTTTGAAATTCCTTAATGTAAGCTTTACATTCACATTAACTCTCATATATTATATTTGTTCAGTATAATATAAACTCCTTAAAGGCAAAGATGGTTTTATTTTTGTCAATCTATCCCCAGTGACATGCACATGTACACGTTTTCCTAAAAAAAAAAGTGTTTCCTGAATTGAAATACTAAACCCAGAATTGTATGAAACAGCCTATCTCCAGAACTAGGGCAAGACATTTAAGGAACCAAAGTGTCCCTTTCTTCTCTTTTTCTTTCATTCTTACACCAATAACTTAGTTGTACTCAAAAGATACCTTATAAAGAAACTGGGGCATTATCTAGTCTAACCCCTTCATTTGAAATGGTGTTTTTGACATGTATCCCCATCACTCTGTCACCATTTGACAAAGCCACACTCCTATTGCCCTGGCATTTCTGAATGGTAACATACCATTCCCTGCCAGGCTGCACTTGTGCCAGCAGCCACTTGCTCTCCTATACCTATGTTTAAGAACTAAATAATTGAGTCATTAAATGTTAGAGCAGGAAGTTAGCTTTGAAATAATCTATCCCAATCTTTCATTTCATAGATGAGGACATTAGGAATTCAGGGCAAACATGATTTTCCCAAGATCTGCAAAATGAAGGTGTTGGACTAGTTTCATTTCAAACTAATGATCTAGGATCCTATGATCAGCAACCTATCCTTTCCTCTCACCCTATCATATCTAGAATATATTTCATGCTGATATCTGCCTCTTAAAAGTCCTCAATCCCCAGCTTCCTTCCAAGTCTACCTCAATTTCCAAGCCTTTATGGATCCCTCAGTTAGTGAGTTACTTTACCAGCTCCTCATTCCTATGCTCAAAAATGCTTTCTATTTTTTTTTTGCCTCCATTTCATATTGAAATGTTCCCTCCACACTGATTCTCTCCATTAGATCATAAGCTTACTTTTATCTTTTTGTGTCCTGTTGCTAATACCAGATTTAGCACTGAATAGGTATTTAATAAGTCTTTGTTGACTGAATTATTCAAAGAATTTCACTGATAACAAGAATTTGACACATCATTAATCCTCAGCTAGGATTGAAGCTTGGGACTTTGATTTTAAATCCAGCATCTTTCTTTGCATTTTTATTTTTTTTTCAGAGCTTGGGTCCTAGGTAATTGATCTGTGCACTTCAAATGATCAAGATTGCTAGCACAGATATCTTCCTCTATGTCAACAGGGCCAAAGCTAGTAAATCCACATCCTTTAGGCCTAGGTTAATTGACCCAATAGCTGGAAATCCAGTGTTGATTTGGGCTGTAAGGGGATGATGCTAAGTGTTGAAGCCAGAAGTGATTCTGATAGGAGAGATCCCTGAGTCTGAGGACAAAGGTTAAGGCTGAGAGACAGTGGAAATGAAATGTCAATAGACCAGGCCAAGGAAGTTTAAACCCTGTCCAGAAAAATGGCAGGGTGACCTGGTCAAGGGCCTGAAGGCAGAATGGACCCTCAAGCTGAACTCAAATGGTCTATAAGCAGGGAAACTTTACATTGATCCAGTAGCTCAGGGTTGCAGCTAATGGGGAGTTTACCATGTTCCTTCTGAACCTTAGCCCAGCAGCCTTTTCCACCTGGGAGAAGAGATTGTAGTGCCTCTTCCTTGTCCTGAAAAAGTCAGGACTGTCTGCCTGAATTGGATCACCATTCACTTCCTTGTTCTGAATTTGCTGAATTCTCTTCTTATGGTTGCCAGAATTACTGGGGACCCCACCTGTCTTGGATTCTCTAAATATCACGTATTCAGCAAAGGTGCTAGAAGCCCAACTTACATGATTATAAATATTCTAAGAGAAGAAGTATTTCAAAATGTCATCACATTGACTGGAAACTTTCCAATATTCAATAAGAATATTGTTATATTTAATCATACTGCATTTCATATATGAGATATCATGCAATAGGGTTGGCTTTGCATTCAAGTTGTTCCTCTGAACCATGCTAGACCTGTGACCCATGGCAAGTAACTTTATAACTCTAAGACACTAAATTAGAAATGATTTGCCATTCTTCACTGGGGGAGGAAAGCTCCCATAGTGGGAATTTCCCTCACTGATGAAATAATACGTCTGGAGCAGGGATGGGGAGCCTGCAATCTCAAGGCCATATGTAGCCTTCTATGTCCTTGGGTGTGGCCTTTTGGCTAAGGCTAAGTTTTATAGGAAAAAAAAATCTATTATTAAGGGGATTTGTTCTGTGAAGTTTGGATTCAGTCAAAGGGACATACCTGAGGAGTAGAGGGCCACATGTGCCCTCAAGGGTTTCCCATGCCTGGTCTTGATCAATAAACTCGAGCAATAAATTTAAAATGCAAACTTCTGAGGTTTAAAATGTATTTACCAAAAATAAAATTGCAAGTACTCTACTATTGTTGTAGGAAAGTGTCCAGAAATACTTTATTGCTCTGTAAAATGGTGATTGCTTTCTTTGGGTCTTCAGGTTGGATCGGATTTCTCCAGGGAACTTTGTCTCCTTAGTGTGCAGATCACACACTATTTCCTAGCTTTCCCTACCTGTGGATGGCCACTTTGAAAATATGACTGTCACATCTCTATGATTTTATCACCCCTAAGGACTCTACATTTCCCACGAACTCTTGGAATTTCCTTTTCCTTGATTCCTCATCAAACACTGAATGGGATTAGCCAACCTTCACAAGAGTGGAAAGATGCTTGGGTCAGAAACTGAAGAATTTAGGTTCCAATCCCACCTCACATACCTGTGAGCCTCACTTTTCCCTATCTGTAAAGAGAAGAGGTAGAGAGATTATCTCAGAGGTCCCCAACAGTGTAAATCTATGATCCTATAATTCATTGATCATATCCTGCCTATGTTTCTTTTTTCTTTTTTTTCTCCCAGAGCTTTTCAATGTGGTCATTAATGGAAAGGAGACCAAAAAAAATTACTGGTTAGGGAAACCTAAGATGACCATGGTTCTTTTATATTTCATGGTTAACACAGGCATTCCAGGGTTAAGCAGGTATTTGTGTGTTAGCCTCTCAACCTACCACCATATATAGCATTGTGCTGCCATGGGAAAATGCAGGCAGAAGTCCAAATAACTGATTGACAAATACATTTTTAGAATACGTCTTGTTCATAGGTTTTCTGCTGCTGGTACCAAGTAAATACAGATGACAAGGTTAGGAGGATGCTTAATATACTAAGGGCTTGAATAACCTGACAGACATGTGTTTGCTTCTTAGAAATACACTTCTGAGCAATTTTGTGTTCACCAAGCTCCAATTCTTCATGAGACAAGGTAGCCAAATGAACCTGAAGGGATTCACTCTGGGAAAATCTTCAAAGCCATTGGAATTATTTAAAGATCCATAATTGTCTAGGGGAACAGATGGCAACCCAATGTAATGGAAATACTGGGATTTGAAATTGTTTTATTTAGAAATAGCCTTTGAGCCATTTCTAAATAAAACAAGGAAACAGAGTGGAGTGCAAAGAGTACTGGACTGGAAGGAACCATGGGGTAGAGTTCTAGCTCTGTCAGGAACTATGTGACCTTGGCCAAGTCACTGAATATGTCTAGGTCTCAGTTTCCCTGATGTGGAAATGAAGGAATTGGATGAGACAGTGACTGATATTTCTTAAAGACTGAAAGCCTTATACTTCTGTAATGGTGGATATATTTTTGGAGCATTGTTAACTCTTCAGTATGATAATCAAGAAAGTAAGCATTTATTTAGTGCCTACTATATGCAAGGCATTATATTGTGAGCTAGAAAATCAATGACAAAAGTGAAAGTCCCTGACCACAAAAAGTTTACATTTCAACAGGAAAAACAACATGTACATGTACCCATATAATTCAGAGTACAGAGTTCTGAATAGCCTCATTCATACTCCTTCTACATAGATGAATTGAGTGCCTAAAAAAGGCTCCCTACATGTCTAGTGATGGAGAGTCATTTATAGTCATATTGCCATAGAGTACACTAGAGTAAGGTAATTCATAAGAATACTAGAAAGGTAGAGAAGAGAGAATAGATTTTAATAGATTTTATATTTTATAATTTTATATTTATATTTTATTTATTCTATTTATAATAATATATTTTATTTCTTTATAGATTTTATTTTCTAGCCCATATTTTTATTTTCTCTACAACATAAGAAATTCCCTTTTCAACTGGTTGGTACTGCTGTTGTATCAGAAGACAACATTGTATAGTCAATAGGGTATGGAAAATGGAGTTAGGGAAACCTGAGTTTGAATCTAGTCCCAGATGCTTAGCCAGCTGGATGACACTGGATAAATCACTTAATCTCTCTTGGCCTCAATTTTCTCATCAGTAAAATCGGAATAGTAATAGCACCTGCCTCTCACAGTAATTTTGAGGATCAAATAAGAAAATATCTATAAATCTTAAAGTGATAAGTAACTGTTGTTGCTTATGTGAGTTTTTTAGGTTTTCTATTGTTTTCTCCATATTGGTCAGTTTCTCCACTATTTCCTCTAGTCTTTTTTTCCTCTTTTTCTTTTATTTCTTGCATTGTTCTTATGTGCTTGGCAGTCTTCAAGTTCTTCTCTTATTTAACTGTGACTTTTTAGTACACTAATCTTTCTTTAATTTATTGAATATATCTATTTGATCACATGTTGTAATGTCTTGAATACTGTCTTCTTTCTATATCTCTAATTTTTGGTTGCTTAACTGCTTTAATTGTTCATCTATCCATCTGTCTATCTATATACATATCTACGTTTCTATATGTCTATATATATGTCTGTGTAATATCTTATATTATGTTACATATGCATATATATGTTTATATTCATACATAAATGTTTGTGCATATATATGTCCTTTCACATTTTATTATTCTGTTTTGCTTATTTTAAAAAAATAGAATATTATATAATCTTGTGTGACTTCTGTTCAATTGTCTCTTTCATCCTTGGCATTTCTCTGTTTTTATTTGTTTTTGGTTGAATTTGTCAGCAGTCTGTCCTCTTCCAGGCCTGTCCCTCCAACCTATTGGATCTTAGGGTTATATAGAGCTGGGAGTAATTTAGGAAGTTACTTAGGAGTAGTCAAGGTCAGCCCCTTTGTTTTATGGGTAGAGTAACAGAGGAGGTTAAATGACTTATCTAGGGTCACTCACCTTTTAAAATCATTTGAACATGGGTCTCACTGAATCCATGTCCAGTCTTTATCCACTACACCAGACTTAGCTTAGTCTAAAATTTTTTTTTAATCTTCTTTTTATATTTGTCAGAAGCTGGTACTCCTGCTTTCTTTCTCAATGATTTAGGCCCAATCAAAAATCACTTTTTTAAATTTTCTTGTTTCTTTCAGTGACAGGAAATTTACCTCTTGAAATATAGATCATAATCTCTCTACAACATTTCTGGAAAACTTCTTCAGATATGATATGAATGACCTACATGACTATTATCAGTATAATTTTATTCTAATCCATTCATGTATTCATAGGAATATATTCAGGGAAATTTTAGGTCCCTGAAAGAAGGACCATAAGAGACCCTATTTACATGCAGGGCTTTAGAAATTGTAATGATGTTTTGGGAATGTATAGTTTTTCATCAGGCATCAAGAAAAAGGAAATACTATGGAGAATTGTACTTTAACATATTGAAAAGCATTTTTTATTTCCTTTTTCTTTAGAGTAACTAGACATGTATTTGAATGATACCCAACTTTGACATATTGAAAGTTCTGAAATGCCTGTGAAATGCAGACAAATAGGTTGCCGTTTCCAGGGACTTTGATGAAGGCGGGGAAAGATGTGTTTTTAGAACAGATGTTACAAAGCAAACCAAGGAAGAAAATATTTCAGTTTCATAATGCAACAGCCAATAAATGTTATCTGGTATTTCAGGCAAGGAATTGAAAGTCAGGACTGCTGCTATCAAATTGTAGCTCAAGGTGCTGTTTTGCTTACTCTCTGTGAGTAGGTAACTTACCTTCATTATGCTCAGTTTTTCTGTGGTTTGACTGCAAGATGTTATTCAACAAAAGCACAAGCAAGTTAATATAAAATACTGGATATTGGAGGGTTTGATAAATTAGAAATAGAAACAAGGAGAAATCAATGGAAAGATGGGGAATGGACATAAACAGTTCATGGAATGTTGCCAATCAGTTATGGGTGAAATATGACTTAAAACATATTATCCAGAAAATAGATGGTCAGAAAAAGAAGATGTGTTGATCATATAGTGATAGCAAGGGATAAGAGATGGAGTTTATGTACTTTCCTGGAATGGTACCAAAAAAATATTAAAAGGCCTTGAAGGAGTTGCTGAATGAGGTAGATCCATCCTGTGTGGAAGACTTTTGGAAGATCATTGACACAAATTTTATGGAAGGAAAATATGTGGATCAATGTTTTCTATAACTTTGGAGAGAATATTAACATTAATTAAAGATCAATTGATATGTTGAAAAATTATTCAGAGCTTAATTCATGGAAACCCCAGTGTTCTCTATCCTAGTCAAAACAACTCCAATGATCAAATGAAATAATATGCTTTTAAAAATTGCAAATTAAAACTCTGGGTGAATGCTTACTGTGAACACACCAGGAATATTGCATTAGGTTCCTGATGGGTTTGTTTTAAGAAGGACAAGTATATAATGGAGTATAACCAGTAGAGGTAACCAAGAAGATAAAGTGGCAAGATGGACACCATTCCATGTGAGAATTTTTGGAAGAAACCAGTGATGTTTATTTTATCTGAAGAATAGAAGTTCAAGGATGGAATTTTAGAAGTGGGGAGTAAATTGAAAACATGGTAGTCTTCTTCCCATATTTTAAGGCCTGCCTTGTGCAAGATAAATTAATGTTGTTCTGACTGGCTTCAAATATCAGAACTAGGACTAATGAATGGAAAATCAAAAGAAGCTTCCTAACCTTTGGAGCTGTCCCAAAATAGTATATGTTACTTACAAAAATTAGAAGTCTTCCAGAAGAGGTTGAATGGGACAGCTGTGTGGCATACCTGAGTTCCTGATTCTTTGGAGGCTGAGGCTGTTGAATTAATTGAGCTTATGCAATGTGCTAAAACTGATCAAGTGTCTTCACTAAGTCTGTCATTGATATGATGAAATCCCCAGAGGTGGGAGATTATCATCCAACTAGGTAGTTACATAGCCAAAAATAGAACTAAGCAATCTTGACTCCCAGTTCAGTGCTGGTTCCTCTATTACACACTGCCTCTCTATATTTGAGGATATTTATGTCCTACAAGGCTCTTTGGTTCATTTTTTTCAGTTATGTTTGACTCTTCATAATCCTATTTGGGGTTTTCTTTGCAGAGATGCTGGAGTAATTTGCCATTTCCTCTGACAGTTCATTTTACAGATGAGGAAGGTGAGGCAAATAGGACTAAGTGACTTGCCTAGGGTCACATAGCTAGTAAGTGTCTGGGACTGTATTTGAACTCACAAAGATAAATCTTCCTGCCTCCAGGTCTGGTGTTCTATATATTGCACTGTTCCACCTATTTGCTTCTCCTCCTCCTCCTCCTCCTCCTCCTCCTCCTCCTCCTCCTCCTCATCCTCCTCCCTCCTCCTCCTCCTCTGTCTTCTCAACATTTTCTCTTTCATAATCTAAGATCTAGATAGTCAACAGAAAAGTAAACCAAACCCCGATCTGTATTTGTTCATTTCTGAAGTTTAATGCTGACATGGAAAAATTTAAAATTCTGTACTTATAATCTAGTAAAAATTGACTCCAGCACACCTGTTTCTCTCATTCTTAAATTGTTGAATTCATTTATCTGTATTTGATCCTCAAGTTTGTTCTTAAAATCATTTTAGTTACTTTTGGAATGGAACTAAGCTCAGGAAGCAATCATTAATCAAGTAATGAGAAATAGACTCTTTCAGACCATCAGGATTGTACACAGAAACACAAACTTAGCATATCAGAGCCAGGAAGGACATAAAACATAAAATGATAGATGTAGGAGGTAAGTTAGAATATAGAATATTGGGAGTGGAAGGAAACTTCAAGATTATCTTCTTCAATCAATACATTTTATGGAGGAAGATAATGAAACTTTGTAGTTCTAACTCCAGCTTCAAGCCTACTTCTTGACATAATTTGTGCTTCAAGGGGTGTGAAAAAAGTCAGCCTGCCTCAGAGAGGGTGCCAAGAGATGGCAGTGGAGAACGAAATTTGGTTTCAAGGAAGACCAGGAGATGAATCAAATGTGAAAGCATGAGATCCATGACTGAAAAATTTATATGTATTTCTTGGTTTGGGTTAAATCTATCTACTTATTCATTCATTTATTCATCCATCCACCATTCATTCATTTTAAGATAAAGCTTCCAAAAATCACTTGGAAAAAATAATAGAGGAGGATGGGGAGGGGGCAGCAGCCAGCACATGCTGCCATCCCTGCTGATTCTTAACTGATCCTAGGCACAAAGCACGGCACAGTTCCCTAGATCAGGCAGTCTAATAAAGGACCAAAAGAGCAGGAGATCTTGGGAGATGGCTTGAAGTGTGAAAACTTGTGAAAGGGCAAACTCATCAGATAGATGTCTATTGTTGTTCTCTCTTTTCAGTAGTGTCCAATACGAGGTGACCCTATTTGGAGCTTTCTTGGCTGAGATTCTAGCTTGTCATTTCATTATCCAGCTTATTTTACAGATGAGGAAACTGAGGCAAAAAAGGATTAAGCAACTTTCCCAGGGTCACACTGCTAGTAAGTGTCTGAGTTTGGGCAGATTTGAACTCAGGAAGATGAGTCTTCCTGACTCTAGACCTGGTACTCCATGCATTATGGCACCAGTTAGCTGCCCTCAGTTGGCCATCCCTAAGCTAATTCTGGCTCTTAGAACTTTACATTCAAAGATAACCCTAGGGCTTGGCTAGTACAATCATGTTCTCTTTTACCTAAAGAAAATGAGCTCCAAAGTGGTTAATTGTTCTGATTTGAGACAATAAACATCTAATTTTCAAAGGCTGAAGGGGTTCCTCATGTTTAACCCCTGCACTCTAATAAACACCATGTAAATCAATGGATACTTCATTGACTCTTGTCCCTGAGCCTCTAGCTAAAAAGAACATCTCATTTCCAAAGAACAACAATCACGATTTATGGAAGGCCAGTGGCCATGAGCCTTATGTAAAAGATAAGAGTAACACTCAGTTCATTATACAGTTTAAAGAAATGTAATAACTGCTAAATAAACATGTCGTTAGCTTAGATGACTTAAGGATCTGAGTGTTTTATGTTAAGAAAGACATTTAAGATCAGAGCTAATTAGGAATACAATGCTGCCTGACACATGGTAATTTATGCAGCTTTTCCTATTTCTCTGTTATTTAGCAAAATCGGTCTCTAATCCAAGAGGTGTGGCTTGCAACTGCTGGTCTGCAGTTTGGGATACAAGCAATTTTTATCAAAGTGTCTGATAAGTCACAAAAATAATATGAGATTTAACTGATGTCCTCCTTTGAAATGAAAGAGAAATAATTGTTTGAATTCATCAAAGAAAGAGGGAAAAAACCAAGATGTGAGAGGACTGTATTACCAATCAGAAAGAGGTCATGCTTCTCAGCCTGTTATTTAAAGCCATGGACAGTGGAGAGATCACTGGGCCTAGAGTCAGGAAGACCTGAATTCAAATCCAGTCTCAGGCACTTAATAGCTGTGTGACTGTGGACAAGTCAACTTAACCCTGTTTACCACCGTTTCCTCATCTGTGAAATGGACTAGAGAAGAAAATGACAAACCCCTCTAGTATCTTTGTTTTTTTTGGGGGGGGGTTGTTTTTTTGTGTGTGGGGTTTTTTTTTCTTTTTTGTTTTTTGTTTTTTTGCTTTTTGGCGAGGGGAAGGTAGGGCACGTGGGGTTAAGTGACTTGCCCAAGGTCACACAGCTAGCTTTGTGTTAAGCCTCTGAGGCTGGTTCCAGACTGAGGTCTTCCTGACTCTAGGGCTGGTACTCTATTCTCTGTGCTACCTAGCTGCCCCTAGTATCTTTGTTAAGAAAACCCCAGATGGGGTTATGAAGACTCAAACACAACTGAAAATGACTAAATAACAGCATCCATTTTTTAAATGAGATTCCAAGATCTTAACTGATTTCTCTGTGTTTTCCTGTTTCTGTGTCATTTTTTATATTATTCCTTATTCTAAGAAGTTTCTTTTTCCCTTCATAGCTTTCGTGGCTTGTTGCAATTCTATCCTTTGAAGGTCAACTTAAATATAATCTCATCCATGAAGTTTTTCCAGATTCCCCAAATAAGTAATGCCCTCTCCCCTGCCCTCCCATGTACCTTAAGCTTCAAGTCAATCATCAATCTTTTATGAAGTTTTGGGTAGGTATTAGATAACATGCTTGGCTTCCAAAGTGACAGGTGAGAGTCTCTGCTCTTAAAGATCTTATGGGGAGGGGAAGAGGGGGAGTAATTATAACAGGATTCAAGATCCCCATCTAGAAAGGACATCAGAGGCTTTCTAGTTCAAGCTGCTGAATTGTTGGATAAGTAAACTGAGGCAAGAGGTGGTTAAATTACCTTTTCAGATTCACACAGGTCAAAGCTGTGCATGAGATAAATAAATATAATATTTAGATAAAATAAATACAAAGTGATCTTCGGGATGTTGGGCACAGTATGACCAAATAAGGAAAGACTTTCTTTGCATAAGTCTTGTACTTATTATGAATTATTTTGTTCTGAATATTTAATACAACTGCTAACTATAATAGTACTAATGTAGTTCTTTAAGGTTTATTTATACTGTGTTTTAAATGTTTTCTTAATTGATTCTCATAACAACTTTGTGATATCATCAGCTTTATTTTTGTAGTTGCTGGAAAGTCATTTCAATTGTGTCCAATTCTTCATGAACCCATTTGGGGTTTTCTTGGCAGAGATACTGGAATGGTTTGCCATTTTCTTCTCCAGGTCATTTTATGGATGAGGAAACTGAGGCAAACAGGGTGAAATGATATGGTCAAACAGTACATGTTTGGGGCAGAGTTTGAACTCAGATCTTCTAGGTTTTATATTTAGTGTTCGACTTAACTGTATCACATATTTTGGCGTGTGCCTATCTGTATTAGACTGTGAGTTCCTTCATGGAGGACAGGGTCTGGAATTACTATAAACTGTCCAGTGCTCTGTCCACAGTAAGGACTTTTAATCAATGTCTGGTGCATCAAACTGTTGCAATTGATTTGGATTCTGCTTAGCATAGTCTTCATTGACTATCATTTCCCATATAAAGAGAGTCGTTAGATAACATGTAAAATATGGAACCAGGAGGTCCTGTTTTCAAATCTTGCCTTTTAAATTTACCAGCTATAGAACCTTTGCTGAGTCATCTGATTTTTTAATCTCAGTTCACTATCAGTGAAACAGAGAGTGGTGTGAGGCTATAATGCCTATGAGAGCTAACCTTTGAGGGGTAAAACAAGGCTCAAATAAACTAGTTCAGTAATGCAATTAAACAAATATTTATTAACTTACTACTGTATGCAAGGTGCTATAAGGGGGCATGGTATTCATAGAGATCTTTGAAAACTTTCAAATCCTAATTAAATGGCAGCTCTGGCTACATTAAATTATTACCACCAAATCTTCAATGCTTTCATATTCTATTTTGGATGGGGAAGTCAGGAACTCTTTTTCTTAACCCTGTTTTCATACATTCAATGAGGAAAGGAAAGGAAGGAAGAAAGAAAGAAGAAGGAAGGAAGAAGGATGGAAGGAAGGAGGGAGGGAGGGAGGGAGGAAGGAAAGAAAAAAGGAAGGAAGTGAGGGAGGAAGAGAGGGAGGGAGGGAGGGAGGAAAAAAAGAAGGAAGGAAGGAAGGAAGGGAGAGAGGGAGGGAGGAAGGAAAGAAAGAAGGGAGGAAGGAAGGGAAGGAGGGAGGAAGGGAGGAAGGGAAGAAAGAAGAAAGGAAAGAAAGAAAAAAAATGAAAAAAACTATACTCTCCTCATGCAGACTTTACTTCATCAAACATTTTTGGTGCCTGACATTTCTCCCCTTTTGGAAATGTCTTTCACTTCTTCCTGCTAAAAACCTCTCTGTTCCTTTTGAAGGCATGATGATCCCCCCTCCAAGTTATCTTACTAACAAGCACATAGCCCTCCTTCATTCTTGCCTGACTCCCTTCTTTATCTTTACATTTACCCAGTTGCTAAATCCTGTTAATTCTACCATCCCAGTACTTCCTGCACTAGCTCAGACCATCATCTCTCACATAAATTGCAAAAATAGACTTCCAAATTGTTTTCCTTCTTCTCTCCTCTTCCTTCTCTAATCTCTCTTCATGTAGCCAATGAAATAATCTTTCTGAATCACAAGTGTAACCGTGTTATTCCCTTGATCAAAATTCTTCAGAGGTTCCCTATTTCCCCTATAACCAAACACTGAAATGCCTTAGAGTGACTTTTAAAGACCTGCACTATCTCCTTCCAGACTTTCTTCCCAGACCTTTCAAAATGCTTACTTTCATGCAGACTAGATTCTAGCTTTACTGGAACCCTGATCTTGGCATTCCCTCCCCTACCCCTTGGTGCTTCTAAATAAACTTAGAATACTCTCTGCCTTTGTATAGATTTACTGCTCACAATCCCTAACCTCACTTATCAGCTTAAGTCACCACTTCCTTCCCTGAAATTTCCCCTGATCCCAGCAGTGAGGAATATTCTTTGTCCTCCTCAAATTAACTTTGAATTTATCCATTCTGAATGGCACAACCCTGAGAAGGAAAAAAAAATATCTTGAGTGCCAGGGACTGCTTTCAACCCCTTTTTTTCACCTTTCTATCCTTAGTTACACTCATGGTACTTTTTTACATAGCAGATTTTTATGCATCTTTGATGAAACTAATATTAAGCTCACTGGCACTGTTTCTATAAAGATAGGGCCAATCAACTTCCTTGGAGTTCTCATCACCATTCCTGTGACTTCCCAGGCCAAAACTCCCTTCCCTGGCCACCTCCTTCCCTTATCTCCATGAGGGGTGTCCTTTTAATAGAATATAATTTTCTTGAGGAGGTTCAGAGACTATTTTTTGTATGTATTTTCATTGTTGATGATGAGGATGATAGTAATAGCCAGTATTGGCATAATGTCTTAAGGCTTAGAAAGTGCATCATTATATCTTTTTATTCATACAACAAAGCTGTTACTTAAGTACTACTGTTATGTCCACTTTACAGCTGAGGAAATTGAAAGTGAAAGAGATGGAGATTTATTCCAGACCATATATTTGTGAGACAGTATTTGACCTTGAGTCTTCCTTACTCAAAGTCTAGATATCACCTAAATGACTTTTTATTGTATATCTAGTGTTATAATGAGTATACTACTTGACTGATACAATATACAAATGGGTGGATAGGTAGATAGATAGATAAATAAATAGATAGACATAGACATACAGACAAATGTAAATATATAATCTATATATTTTATACACATAAATATTACATGCATCACATATATTTACATATATATTATACAATGTATATTTTACACAAATATATTCACCACTATATAAATTATGAGTGAATTAAAATTATATATATATACACATATATGTGACTATATATAAGCATACATTTGTGTTTCTATGTTTTATACATTATATATACACATATATGTATATCTTCTATAACAAACACAAATACATATATGTGTTTATGTATGGGTGTGTATATCTTAATATATTTACATAATTTCTTAATTCACTCTAAATTAATATAATGGTGAATATATAGCATTCTCACAAAACTTCCCTATCAGCTGATGAACTCGTTCAGATACCATTGACTGGCTCAATTCTGTGGCATTTGCTTTTTAATTTATTGAAGTCTTTCCAATGTAGTTTCTAATAACCAGGTCTCTTGTAAACATTCCTTCTTTCTAAGGCATACACAGAATAGTGCCATGTATTATATTACAGAGTCATAAATTTCAGCAACTCGTCAAATTCAGTTCCCCTGAGAATTATCCCAAGAGGGTCGATTGCTCAATAATTTATCAGAGCATTCGTAGATGAATACTTTACAATTTGATATTCAATGCAGTAAACATTTATTAAACTCCTACTATTTAACATTACCAGAGAAAAACAAGGTAAGGTAAAATTCCTTTAGACTCAGGAATTCAAACATTGAGAGGACATCCTTCAGCATACTGAGTGGAACCCCTGATGGAAGTTATACAGATCAAATAAAAGAATGTGCATGAAATGCTTTCCAGAATTTAAAATTGGGGCTATTACTGTGGAGTAAAGAATTTGTACACTTTTTTAAAATCTAAAAATCAACCAAAGTAGGACTACAGAGGGCAAGAAATTCTAAATCTAATTCCTTTCTACCACACCATGCTTCCTCTCTGGTTTGGCTATAGTAAAAATTAGTTGAAGAAGAATAATCTGAAATAAATCTAGTTAATCAGACAACAGAGGAGTTCGAGTGCCAGTTTGGGGGTTGGTTTTGTTGTCCTTGTTGTTCTTGAGAGGCAGTCAGGAATACTTTGAAATTTTTAAGCAGCAGGAGCAATAATACGGTGATAGGACAGTGCTTCAGGGAGATTATTTTACCAGATATATGAAGGGTTGAGTGGAGAGGAGAAAGACTAGGGATGGGGAGCAATGTTAGGAAACTTTTTTACCTTTTTGGATACATATTTATTGATATTTTCAATTTTCTTACATCATCATAGTGTTTTTTTCTCAATATCCTTTTCCCTCTCCTGAGAGTCATCCTAATATAACAAATAATATTGAAAGAAAGAGAGAAATCAAAAGAAGATAAGAGATTAGAAGAGCAGGGAAATCAACACAACTAATACAAAAATTGAAAAATCCAAAAACATGTGCTGTATGCAAAACTTGTGAACCTCCCATATCTGCAAAGGGGTGCGATGGATATGTTCCTCTCAAATCTCTTCATGTGAATCATGTTTGATCTTTATTATTTTACTATATCCATTTTTGATGTTTTACATTTATGGCTATTTTTTCCATTTATATTGTTGTGTTATTGTCTTCTTGATTCTGCTTATTTAACTCTGCACCAGTTAATGTAAATCTTTCCATAATTCTCTGCATCCCACTTTCATCATCTTTCATGACACAGTAAAATTCCATTAAATTCATGCACCGCAATTTATTTAGCCATTCCCCAATTGATGAGCATCAGCTTTGTTTCTAATTATTTGCTATCATAAAAAGTGTTCCTATAAATAAGTTGGTATATATGGGGGCTTTCTTTTTGTCTAGGTATAACCCCAGTAATGAAATCTCTGGTTTGAAGAGTATGGACATTTTAACCACTTTATTTGCATAATTTCAAATTATTTTCCAAAATGTCTGTAGCATTTCACAGCACCACCAACAATGTAGTAATGTGCCTAGAATCCCACAATCCTTCATTGACTATTGCCATTTTTGTCATCTTGGCCAATTTGCAGTGAATGAGATGAAACTTCACAATTGTTTTGATTTGTATTTATATTATTATAAGCAATTTGTACCACCGTTATTCCAGATGCGTTATTGTTGTCTGTGCAATTTTTTTTTCAGTTTTAAGTAATCAAAGTTATCCATTTTATATTTTATTCATAGCCTCTTGTTTATTTAAGAAAATAACTCCTGAGTTTAGGGGGCGGAGCCAAGATGGCTGAATAGAAACAGCTCATCCAAGCCACTCTGCCCCCAGATCCCCCCCAAACTATGTAAAAGGGGACTCTGAACAACTTCTGGAGCCCCAGCACCCAAAGAATGACACAGAGAAGCTAACCTCCCACTGAGGACAGCCCAGCAGCCCTGCAGGAAGGACCAGCACAGTGCTCTGGGAGCTGGCAGCATGCAGAGTGTGGGGAGCCGAGCCAAGCAGAGCCCAGGTCCCTTTGAGCCAAGGTTTTAGCACCAGGGTGGCAGGGCCAGCAGCCAACTGGAGAGACCCCAGAACACCAGCAGCTGTAGCAACTCCAGAATTATCAACATAGACATGCCTAGGACAAAGTGAGAGGTTAGTTCCCTGTGGACTTTGGGACCAGTATTTGGGGAATGTGTTGGCTTCCTCCCCTGGGGGCTAAAAGCCACTGAGGAGACAGGCCATTTTGTAGTTTTCAGAGGCAGCTCCAGCTACTGGCCTGCGAACTGTAGGCAGATCCAGCGATCAGTCTTGGGGGTAATAACTCTTGCTTTAACCTCCCAGGATCTGGATTGTGATCTAGGGTGGAAGTCATGGGTGGGTTTACAGCTTGCCAGAAATGGAAGTTGCCCTCCCACACGTTTGGGACGAAAATTCCCCTATCTGTTGCAAAGACATACTGTGGCAACAAGCCCAAAAGTCAAGTAATTAAGTGGCAACATGCCAAGGCAAAGGAAACAGGAAAATGCAACTGTAGACTCCTATTTTGGGGGCATAGAGCAGGAAAAGGACTGTGAGGTCAGAAGTCCTGCTCCAAAAGCCCCAGGGGAAAACATGAGCGGGTTGCAGGCCATAGAGGACCTTAAGAAGGACTTTAAAAATCAAATAAGAGAAGTGGAGGAAAAATTGGAAAGAGAAATGAGAAGGATGCAGGAAAAGTATGAAATGAGGGTCAACAGCCTGACTGAGGAAAACAACACCTTAAAAAATAGACTAGCTCAAATGGCAAAGGAGGCCCAAAAGGGCAATGAGGAGAAGAATGCCTTAAAAAGTCAAATTTGCAAGATGGAAAAAGAATCTCAAAAGTTCACTGAGGAGATTCATTCCTTCAGAGTTAGACTGGAGCAAATGGAAGCTAATGACTTTATGAGAAATCAAGATGCTGTTAAGCAGATCCAAACAAATGAAAGATTAGAAGGCAATGTGAAATATCTCATGGGAAAAACCACTGACCTGGAAAATAGATCCAGGAGAGACAATTTAAAAATTATTGGACTACCTGAAAGCCATGATCAAAGAAAGAACCTAGAAATCACCCTTCAAGAAATTCTCAAGGAAAACTGCCCTGATGTTTTAGATCCAGAGGGCAAAATAGAGGTTGAAAGAATCCACCAATCACCTCCTGAAAAAGATCCCAAAAAGAAAACTCCCAGGAATATTATAGCCAGGTTCCAGAATCCCCAGATCAAGGAGAAAATACTACAAGCAGCCAGGAAGAAACAATTTCAATATTGTGGAAACACAATCAGAATAACCCAGGACCTGGCAGCTTCTACACTGAGGGATCGAAGGGCATGGAATATGATATCCCAGAGGGCAAAAGAACTGGGAATGAACCCAAGGGTCACCTACCCAGCAAAACTGAGTATTTTGTTTCAGGGGAAAATATGGTCATTCAGTGGAATAGAGGACTTTCAAGCATTCTTGAGGAAAAAACCAGAATTGAATAGAAAATTTGACATCCAGACACAAGAAGCAAGAGATGCCTGAGAAGGTAATCAGGGAAAAGAAATCAAAAGGAACTTATCAAAGTTGAACTATTTACATTCCTATATGGAAAAACAATAACTGTGACTGAGGAAACCTTTCTCAGTATGAGAATAATGGAAGAAGGGTGTGTGGTCATATGAATACATATGTGAATGTGTGTATATATGGTTACAGTTATATATGGATAGAGGGCATAGGTTGAATTTGTTAGGAAGGGAGGATACTGAAGGGGTGAAATTATGAGGTGAGAGAGGAAAGTGGCAAGAGGAGATGGGGAGAGACAGGGTAGGGTAAACTATCTCATGTAGAAGAAGCAAGGGGAAGTGGTGCAAGGGAGGGGGGGAATAGGAAGTCAAAAAGGCAAAACCACATTCTCATTGAATTTGGTTCAGGGAGAGAATGTCATATATATATACGAAATGGAATATCTCAACCTACAGCAGAATAGGGGGAAGGGAGATGAGAGGAGGGATGGTGGATGGGAGGGCATCCTTGGGGGGAGGGGAGGTTGGAAGTACCCACTATAGAACAGGGACAGGATCATGTAGGGAATAGACTAGGTGGGGGGTGGGATGAGTGGGAGGGAATTATAAGCAACCTTGTACAATGTATCTACTATGATAATGTTTTGCATAGCTAGACATGTACAACATATACTGAATTACTTATCTCCCCAGAGGGAATGGGTGACAAGGGAGGAAGGAAATGGATCTGAAATTCGAGGTCTTAACATTAAATGTTTCAAATATACATAAATACTGTTATTAATACTCTTTTGCTTGTAATGGGGAGATAAGATGTGTAGGCATTGGGACACAAAGATTCACCTTCCTCTAATGGAAAAGTCGAAGGGGGTATGGGAGAAAGTATGAGAGAGAGCAGATTGCAGGAAGCGATATCTTGTGGGACTGCTATTCTGGGGGGGTGGGTAGGGGAACAACAGTGGGGGAAATGATTGTAACTCAAAATCTGGCAGAAATGAATGATGTAAAACAGAAGTTAATAAAGCATTTGTTTAAAAAAAAAAGAACATAACTCCTATGTGTACCTTTGAAGAGTATAAGATTGCCTTTCCTTCTAATTTTTTGTATAGTCTGATATTTCATATTAAGGTCCCATATCTATTTAGAATATTCCGTACATTATAGTATAAGACTTTGGTCTAAGCCTAATTTCTTCTAGATTGTTTTCCAGGTTATTTCCATCAGGTTTTGTTTGTTTAACTGCACAAGGATTTCTTTCCTAGGTAATTCATGTTTCTTGCTTTGTCACAAAATATGTTGAATTTCATGGTTCCTGATTCTTGTCTAATCCGTTCTAGGAAACTTCTTTTTCTCAGGTGAGATAATGAGGGACTGAAATATTTTGGTGAGCCTGTGAGTAGAAAGAGCTGGACAAACGTGGCAGTTACTATGCTGGTAGAATCAATAGTACTTTCAAATTGGCTCTGGTCAGGGTGGGGGAATGAAGAAAGAAAAGAATCGCTCATGATTCTGATAGTGACTAGCTGGGAATTCCTTGAATATAGGGGCTTTTGTGCCCTTTTTTGTGTTTTACAGTGCCTAGCCCATAGTAGGTGCATAACAAATGTTAGTTTGCTGCCTGACTGATACCAACTACAAAAATAGCTAAGAGGGAATAAAATCTTGACTTCAATGTTTAAAAATCAGTATTTGTCCAGATGTTGTGATACATGCCTATAATGTCTGTTATAGGAGGCTGAGGTTGGAGGATTTCTTGAACTTTAGTGTTCTCATCCACAGTGGGTCAGGCCAAGTGGGTGTCCACACTAAGTTTAGTAAAAGGGGGACTACCAGGTTACCTAAGAAGGAGCCAGATCAGAAAACAATTCAGGTCAAAACTACCAGAGCAGAGCAGAAATAGGCTCATGTATATCTATGACATTTCCAAATTGTGTGAAATTTAAGATGTCAAAAATATACAAAAATATTTTTAAATATTTGCTACTGAATTGAATTAACTTCTCATGTCAAGTTCAAAATTCCAGAAGGACTTTCCTATGGAAATGCAGGAAACTGGAATTGTGGATTGGAAGCTCCCATGTTTGGGATTTGGTTCATAAAATTAGAAATCATCTCATTGTTTGACAAAATTGAGACAATAGAATTAGATGAGAAAATCAAAGGAAAGGGGGTAGATTGACATGAAATGAGGTCTAGGACAGGAAGCTGTTTGGCACCACTTACATCATAGTGATGGCAGAAGACCATGAATCAGGAAAGGAAACCAATGAGCACGTTGCCCTATAGAAGGAGAGGCAGGAAGCCATGATATTATGAAAACCAAGGACTATGCATGCAGAAGCTTGGGAGGTGATGGGAGGAGGGCACAAGAGGGGTAAAAAATGCAGAGCTGTCAAGAAGAATGAAGACATACAAGATTTCAATGGATTTATCAATTAAGAGACTTGTCAGTAACCTTAAAGGGTATATTTTACATTGGATGGAGCTATAAGCCAGATGGCAAAGGTCATAAAAATAAGTAGTAGAGGAGATGCAGGCGATGAGTGCAAACTTCTTCGTAGAACTCTAAAAGTGAAAGGATTATTGATGTAGAGCTGGAAGAAAGAGGTCATATTAGTCCAAGCTCCTCATTTTAACTGAAATCTAGGGAAATTAAGTGAATGTAGGGTAGCCCAGGTAATAAGTAGGAGGAGTAAGACACAAAGCCAGGTTCTAGGATTTCAGTGATAGTGGATATGTATATGTTAACCTCCACCCCACCCCCCTCAAAGTGCAATGATTATAGATTGATAACTTGAGGGCTTAGCAGTCAAGGGAACTATTTCACTCAAACTTCCTCTTTTTACAAATGAGTAACCTGAGGACCAGAGAACTAAAATGACTTGCCCAGCATTCATTCCATTGCAACATGATATGATCATCATGAAATATTTTAAGGATATTCTTAATGGAAAATTATATAAATCATGGAAAGTTTTGACAGTGTTGATTGTGTGAGAGAGAGAATCTTCATTGAATGATCTTATTTTTATACTATTGTTATTTTGCTGTAGTTCTCAATGGATTATTTCATATTTAGCATGTTTTTAGTTGTTGTCCCTAGACAACATATTTTGGAGGAATAATTAATGTGGAAACAATTGAAAGAAACTTGCTTTCAAAGACAATGTTTTTCATTAAAAATATTCTTTACCTTCTGCTCTAAAGAGTGACAAAATAAAAATAGCAATAAAAAAACCAGCATGACAGCCCAATCTTAATATTGGCTTATCACATTTTCTGGGGTTTAATTAATATTATTCTGGATAAGTTTTTAACTTTAAAAATGTTAATTTAACTCACTAGGTCTCCTGGCTCATTAATCTCTTCAATGGTGTCATTTAGTAGAAAATGCCTCATCAAACAATAGAGGCTCCATCCTAGAAGTATGTAATAGCAACAACACAAAAGAGTCCTAGGACTCCCAGTATTTCTCACTTCTTGGAATTTCTTCTCCTGACTAACATTAGTCTTTGAGAGGCTCCCATCCCAAGAAAAATAAGGATCTCAAAATGTGATTTCCCTTTCCCAAGAATGTATTTTGAAAGGAAAGAGAAAGAGGGAGAGGAGAGAGGGAGAGAGGGAAAGAGAGAGAGGGAGAGAGAAAGGAGAGTTAGAGAGAGAAAGAGAGAGACAGAGAGAGAGAGAGAGAGAGAGAGAGAGAGAGAGAGAGAGAGAGAGAGAGAGAATGTGTATCAGAGATTTAGTTTTTAATTGGGGAATGTTTTTAATTTTTTTTCAAAAGCTCTGGATCCTAACTTGGAAGTTTTGTAGTCTCCTTCTAGCCCTATCCATAACTGGTAGGTTACTAGCCTTGCACTTTACTCTTCTTTCATCCACTACCTTAACATCTTATATGATCTTCTTTCCCGTGAATTCCGATATCCTGTCCTATTCCCTCTTCACTGTTGTCTTCCATGTCTAGAATTCCACACATCTGGAGGCCATCTCCAGTCCTCTTGATCTATGTCTTACCACTGGACCCAGGTATCTTCAGAGGAGAAAGTGAGTCTGGTGACCTTGCACAGCCCTCCCTCACTTGATTTGCTGTCAAGACATAGAGGCATCTTCTTAATATCATGGTCCTCTTCAAGAACAAAGGACAAAAAATAGTTGTGAGGATCTGTTTGATTCCCCCCCCGCCACAACACTGCAAGGCAAGTGCTGTTATTTTCCCCATTTTTACAATTGAAAAATCTGAGGTTTAGTTACTTACCCAGGCTCACACAGTTTGTCTGAAGTCAAATTTGAACTCAGGTTCTCCTTGACTGTATACCCAACCCTCTATCCACTGTGCCACCTAACTTCCAGGAACTGGATGCTTCCTGACTTGTATTCTGGCACCCACTTGTCCCCCTTGTTCAGGGTCATTAGTGGTCATTTCTGGTGCAGAGCAGGAAGCAGGATGCCTGAACCACAGGACTCATTGTTCTCAGCTCACAAGCTCCTTTTCCACTCCTGACTCTGCATTACCGTAATTCAGAAATCTTGCCTCTGTGTGTGTGTGTATGTATGCATTTATGTGTGTATGTTATATACATGCACACAAATACAGTATATATAATATATGCATATACATGCAATGCATATTATATATAACGTATATGTAATTATATATTACATTTACTATTTAACTATATATATTCATTATATATTTATTATACATATATTTATATATAAATATACATAAAATATATACACATATCTTTGCATGTATATATACATATATGCATACATAGATTATGTCTATTCACATATACATATATACACATGCATACACACATATATAGATATGCATGTATATTATATACCTCTAACTGACATTTAGCATTTCCTTTAGTAATTTGAAATCATGATTATGAAAGGGGGTTTGCATCAGTCAGTAATAACTGCTATCTGCCACTTTAGCAAATGCTTGGATTAAGGATACAAAGGCAAAGATGGAACTGCCCCAGTGCTGCAGGAGTTTACAATCTAGCAATCTAAGAAAATGAGACAACATGCACATGTGTCATCTACAGGAGGGTCGTGGTGAAGAAGCACTAGAAATGTTCAAGATTTCAGGACATGGCAGTAAGAAAAGAGTACCTTATATAGACCAGGTCATTCATTCATTCATTCATTCATTCATTTGTGTAAATTAGAAGTGCATGAAGATGAATGATATTGAATCATTCTGGAAATGTAGGTTGAGGTCAAATTATGAAGAGTTTTCAGTATCAAACTAAGGAGTTCGCATTTTGTCCTGGAAGGAAATTCTTGAGCAGAAGAATAGCATGTGTGCTTTACAAAAAGAATCTGGAATGTGTGGGGAGGAAGAAAGACTAGAGCCAAGGACACCTGTTAGAAGCATATTACAGTCAAGGTGAGAGTTTATTCAAGTGTTCTGAGAGCCTGACCTGTGGCCAAAAGTTTATGACTTAGAGAAGGCACTACCTTGGCAGACACCACGGAGGTAGGATCGATAGGAATTGACAGTTGATTGGATTTAGGGAGTGAAGGAAAGGAAAAAATGAAAGATCCCTTCAGGTTTGGGTAGATGAGTGCCTCCATACATATTCTTTCCCTCGAAAAATAGGAGAAAATTTGCAAGATAGATGGACTTTGGGGAAAATGGACCTGGATTACCAGAACTTCAGCCCCTCATATTCCAGTGAGCTCTGCCTTCAGTCAACAGATCCATACTACAGTGACTCGTAGTATAGCTGCTTATTGGAATATTGGGAATAGTTAGGTTAGTCATTGTCCTAAGAACTCAAGTCAACACCTTTTTATGCCATAGTTTCCTCTTCCTTAAAATGGGAAGAAGAATAATTCTGGTAGCTTCCTGGTAAGGTAGTTGTGAGAAGAACAAATTATTTTTATGATTTTTTTTCCAAATCATAAGCAATTTTTCTCCCTCTCACACTTTAATAACACTCAGTGTTCATAGATATCTTTAGAGTTTGAAATTTTATATACATGCACTGACTCATTTGAATGTTACAGGAACCCTCTAAGGTAAATGATTAAGACATTAGTGTCCTCACTATTCTGAGGAGGAAATCAAGCATCATCAAGGTTAAAGGAATTTCCTGTGGTCACACAAATAATGCATCAAAAGTGGACATTGAACCAGGTCTTTCTTAATCCTAAGTGTACTTATTCATGCTGCCCCTCCCATTACCAAATTCAAGTGCTGATAAAAGAGATTAATTCATATCTTTTTTGGTTGTTGGAGGGAAAGTTTCTTTTAAAGAAATCTATAGAAATGGAGGGGCAACGGGGGAGTGCAATTGATAGTTCCAGGCCTAGGGTCAAGAAAACTCCTCTTTGGGAGTTCAAATCTAGCTTCAGACACTTACTATTTCTGTGGCCCTGGCCAATTCATTTAACTCTATTTGCCTCAGTTTCTCCATCAATAAACTGGAGAAGGAAATAGCAAACCACTCCTGTATCTTTTCCAAGAAAACCCCACATGGGGTCACAAAGAGTTGGACACCACTGAAGCAACTAGAAATGGAAGAACCTCATTCTGTCCACTACCACCATGATGGTACCAAATGTTATAGTCACTTTAAAAAATTAAAATGCTGATTAAAATGACCCAAAGACAAGTCACTATTCAACTCTTAATCCTTTATATTTAATTCTCTGTGGATTATTGCACAACATGATAAAGCACAGACTTTTTCTGAGTGTCTGAGTCCTAAGAGGTGAGATCATCTTCTTAAGACTTGAAAACAACTCTGTTGGTGACAATGATGATGGTTTGGCTCTGGATATTAGTCATTGTTGAATGGAACAGAACATTTCCTTGCCCTTCCTCAAGACAGTCTTGTTCACTC
Organism: Gymnobelideus leadbeateri; assembly: GCA_011680675.1. Classification (NCBI taxonomy): domain Eukaryota; kingdom Metazoa; phylum Chordata; class Mammalia; order Diprotodontia; family Petauridae; genus Gymnobelideus; species Gymnobelideus leadbeateri. The sequence continues at coordinate 510,132 of WOXC01002505.1, read as the reverse complement.
TTTCCCTTGGCCTCTGTCCCCCATCTCCTTGTTCTACCTGCAGAAATCCATCCTTCCAAGAAGAGCCAAATTGTGAGTTCCTCCAAGTCCCCACAGTTGTCCGTTACAGCCTCCAAATCCATTCTCTCTGAGTACCACATGATTTACGCTTGGCAGAAAAACTGGAGGATGAATCCCACTGCAGGACCTATTGAGACATGTGCAAAGCCTCCTTTTCCACATGATTTATGCCCTTCAGGCCAGACAAACCATTGATAATCTCCTGGAGGCCGAGGGCCAGTATGTTTCTGTCTAGGGACAGAGAATGGCTCAAGATTTATTCCTGTTCCAAACTGGCTCTCTCCCCCTGCCCTCCTTCTCTGTTTTAAGGCCCAAGATGGTGAAATCTCTGGCTTCAGATTTATCATAACACACAGAAGTCGATAGGCAAGCTAGAGCCATCTGTTTTCTATAAATTGAATGATTTGATTATAGCGCCCTATAGAACACTCCCCATCAGGAAGGGCCTCTATTTTACTCAACTGCAAGAACATTCTCTCTGGCTGTGATTTAAATATGCCAAAGTCTGGGAACTCTCTTTTTAATTATCGCTTCTATGTTTCACAGTTTCCCTAGGAAGTACTTGAATTGCTCCCCAAGTAGATTATAACTCAGAGGAGACAAAGGGGGATGTTCTCCCTGTGAAATGAAAGAAAGTAAAAGGAATTATTTAATGGCATTCTTAGAATGGCTCAAAACAAGGACCTTATTCTCTTGACTCTTCAAAAAAAAAATTAAAAAGAGAAAGAAGAAAGAAAAGTTTAAATTGTTTCTGAATTTAAATAGTATTTTGTTTTTGGATCTGGGGAGGACTTTTTGGTTGCTAACAGGCGTTTCTGATGATTGTTTCATAGGGAGCAGACACTGCAGTATTTTAGCTATAGCACATGTCCATCTGGTTCACCCCAATCTCCTGCCTCCTAACAGCAAGGATAGCACAGTTCTTCATTCTTTTCTCCAAATTCCAAGGAGATCATTCTTGTAATAGTTGACACCCGCAATGCTTTGAGGTTTCTGCAGCACTTTATAATCTCATTAGACCCTGCTAAGAACCTCGGAAGGTAAATGTTCTGCTTATCTCCACTTTTATACTGAGGAATCTGAGAGTGAGGGAGAGTAAGGGCTTGCTCAGGATCTCGAAGTTGATGAGTCTAAATCAAGATTAAAACTCCAGTCTTCCCAACTGCCCATGCCCAGTGTTCTTCGCACTGCACCACAATATGCCCAAGGAGACTCTGTTGAACAACAAATAAACATGTACAGAGCACTTTGATCATAAGTTCAGTGGATGCATAGACAAAATTGAAATATCTCTAGGTTTCAAGAAACTTATATTCTAATTGATGATATAATAATAATAATAATAATAATAATAACAACTACTTCCTTTGGGAAACATCATGATTTTGATATTGGAAATCTGGCTTTGCAGGAGAATACAAAAAGTGTTTTTTCAGTGAACATTCATCTTTTCATGGTCTCTAAAGGTATTCCCAACAATCCACTTGCTTTATCTGCAAAGAGCCTTGTTAAGTATGTGCTGCAGAAGCAATCTGAGAAATCTTCTCTAGCTACAGAGAAAAAGAAAGATTCTCCTGGAGCTGAAGTTACAGAGGAATACCATCCACATAGAAAGAACCTTTCATAGTATACTATAAAAAGGATAGATGGCCTATAAATGCATTTTAGTGCTTCAAATAGGCTTTCCTCACTAATATTTGTTTTTTGCTGAATGAATGCGGTCCTTTGAGAGTATTGGATTTAACTGGTGTAAATGTGGATTTATCTATGGATTAGACAGTGTTGGGGAAAAAAATCAAGACTCCTTGTCAACACTTGCTATAAATTATTTCTTTATTTTCTTATATCCCCCTCATCCCTTCTTTCAACTTTCAATTAGAAAAAATAAGTCCTGCAGTGGAGAAACAGTTGTTGTTGGCTTGGAAACCAAACAACTGATGGGACCCTGCCACTGTAGATTTCTTCCCTTCCCCACCCCCACACCCAACTATGAAGGACAGTCAGGGTATATACGGCTGAATTTCTCCTACATGTCATAGCAGAAATTGTGAGACCCTAAGCAAGGACCATTAGTTCAACTTGTTTTATGATCATTACATCAAAATAAAGCAGCCCCAGTGGTCATCTAAATGTTGAGTTAATTACAATTCATTACCTTTTTGACAAGTGTTTTGGTGTTTACAAACTGTTCTCTAAGCAGTAGCCCTGGGGCAGAGGTGTGCATAGGTGGTTATGCCCACTTTGAAGATGACAACACTGAAGCTCATGATGATAGGATTCTTTGCCCAGGGTTTCATGCCCATGCCATCACCCAAGCTTTCTAAATGTGTGGGTTCTATGTTTCCCCGACCCCAGCTCCCAGTTCACCATACTAGAGACACTATATCAGTAGGAAAAATTGTTTGGGAGATCCCATCCTTGCTTTTTTCAATTCCCCTTCTCTTTCCTGAAGGTCTTCACCCTTTCAAGGTTCTAAGTGCCCACCTTTCATCCCTGGTGACTCAGATGCTCCCCTAAGTGACCAACCTTAGCAATGCTCAGTGCTTAATGATTTTTCCCAACCTCCAAACACCATCAAGATCAAATCTATTCACTCTGTGTCCTATTCCTTCATTCTTTTGCTCACCAACTAGCTAATCTCATAAAATTATAGCATTAAATTACTGATTTAGAGTTGGAAGGGAATATGAAGGTCATCAAGTCCAAAGCCACCCTTTTTCAGATAAGGGACCTAAGTCCTCGAGAGGCTCAGTCACATGAACAGGGTTATACAGGTAAAAGGTGCCAACATGAGAGTTCAAACCCTAGTCCTCTACCTCCAAATGCTACACCCTTTCTATGTATCTGTTTCTATGTCTGTATTGAAAGTATATGAATAATAAATGAGATAATATGTGTAAAGTGCTTTCCAAAGTTTAAAGCACTATGTAAATGTTAGCTTTAATAATACCAAGAATAGCAATAGTAATTCACATTTATGCAGTGATTTAAAGTTTATGAGATACTCTTTCATAGCAAGCCTGTGAGGTAGATAATGTGAATGTTATGATCTCTGGTTTACAGATGAGAAAAATGAACATCAGGGCCATGGCTAGACAGGTGGGATGGACTTGCCCAGGACCACATAACTTGTGAACGACTAGGTTTGGACTCAAACTCTAGGAGTCTCCAAGTCTATAACAATGCCCCACTCCACTGCAGAATTACATGTGTTATCAATGTCTTAATTCATAAGCTCAGTTTCCTAGGATAATAAATTAAAGGGGAAAGGGAATATAAAGGTTCTTTATAGGGGAGGAAATTGAGAAAGTGTGATTTTTTTTACTTTTTTTTTTTTTACTTTTCTAGTGCCCAAATGGTGGTAATGGCAAAACTTGGTTTGAATCAAAGTCCTCTGACTCAAAAAGTAATTTATTTCCTATAATATTATCTAATATATGTCCCCTCTTCTATAAAATGAGGGGATTGGACAAAATGGTCCCTAAGGTATTGTTAATGAATTTGTGTCTCTCCTCCATGCACATAAGATATCTTCACATTTTCTAACTCTGGATATGTACATTTGTATGTATGGCAGGTTTATGGAAGAAATATTCCATTGATACATTTTTTACTGTGTTCTTTCATTTAATGCCTTGTTTTGAATTAATTGTGGCCTCCGGCAGACTAGTATAATAAAACACATGGGTGGGGGCTCATGTACTGTTGCTCTAAATGAATTCATATGTGAAGAATACCACAAACTTCAGTGTGTTTGCTGAGGATAAATATATGCAAGATACTCCATCCTCAGGACCTATATACCTTCTAGCTCTAGATCTGTACTATTAAGAGCCAATGGGAATTTAAGGCAACAGTAGACCAACAGGTAAGATTTTAAAGATGACGCTACAGTCAGTGCCCCTCATATCTCACCCTATGTGTAGACAGTTGTCTATTCTCTCTGAATAAAAAAGCCCTATTGACAGCAAAAATTTCATCTTCCTAGCCTGGCGAGTGAATCTATCAGCAAACAGTTCATCCTCCAGGGCTTTCCTCTCCCTATTAATAAATATTAATTGATGCAGATGGTTTTCTAGGCTCAGGAGCATGCTGGGCCACTGGCTCCAGCTTCCATAGGTGAACACCAAACAAGTATTCCTTTTTTCTTCTGTTTTTTCCACAGACAGTTCAGAGGTCTTATTCATGGCAGGCCATTGTAGGTGAATAACTTATCATTGGTCCTTAAGCTCTAGAAATAAACAAGTTACAAATTCTGAGGTTTGTCCGCATTTGCTGCCAATTGCCTGTCCACGTTAGGCCATGATGCACTATAAATAACACAAGCTGTTGAGGGGAAGAGCTGGGTTCAGGAATTTCAACGACATTGTTCAGGTTTATGAACATTAATTAATATTCACCCATCTGTCTCTTTGCACTTCCTGCTCCTCCACTTATGTAAATAAGGCTGTCAATTAGTCTGGAGGCTGGCAGGACATTAAAGGGTCCTTTGTCTGAATGTTTTTGCAACACATAGATTTTTTTGTTTCCCTTTTTGGAGGGCTTCTTATAAAATTGTGCACACAGTAGAGAAACACCAATAACCTTTAGAGCATTGGTGCCTGCCTCTATAGCAAAACCAGAAGTTAAATGTTTTAGAAAATACTTATTAGGAAAACAAATTGAAGTAACATTTCTAAATCAAAGAACTGGAAAGGGCATTGTGTTTTTATTTTATTTTTTGTTTATTTGTTTTGCTTTGAGTTTCGACCCAGAAATAATATTCAGACACTATAAGACTGTTAACACCATTATTAGTATATTATCTAATTACTAATTTTGCATTAAAACAATTAGCTAATTTGAGAGGGAATATTCTTGTTGAATTCCCTGATCCCATTTTTACATACCACCCCTAGAGATCTGAAACTTATTAGCTTCTCAGAGATGTCATTCAGCTTGCTGCTAAGTTATGGTTTGTAAGTCAAAGAATCATGGATCACATTTTTTCAGCATCAGGGTTGAAAGATACTTAGAACGTAGTATGTCAGAGCAGGAAGAGAGCTTAGATTTTGGGACACAGGATGCTGTATCTGGAAGGGACCTAAGAATATGGAAGAAGCAAGAAAGGTTTTTGGAACATAGAATGTGAACTGTTAAGCCTGGAATAGATCTTAATCCGAGGAATATAGAAGGTGACAGAAGAGAAGCCGCCACAATTCTTTTTCCAAAGAGGAAACTGAGGCTGAAATAAACTGAGAAGTTTCTTAGAGGTAGTCACAGTCAATGGCACTGCTAATCAGAGGAAGAAAATGGTCTGTTCTAAATTGGGTGCAAGATTTTACTGCTGCTCACCTCTTCCACCAACAACCTTGATTTTTGTGTCTTCATCTTAGGGTAGTGGGGGACTTATGTAAAAGGCACACCTCGATCTCCATGGACAATGGCTTTTTCTATTGGAAGACATTAAAACACTATGAACAATGTATGCCTTTCTTTCGTACTATCATGCGAAATCCTCATTTGTCATTGCTTTTACTGTAGTAATGTTAACTTTAGTAAACATTAGTTGGTACATCCTTTTTTGGGGTGAGGGTCACAGCGGGGGTGAGGTGTTGCTGAATCTGCTGCAATTTAAGACCATTTAGAGGAGGTATAAGTGTGTATAGGGCAGCTAAGTGGTACAGTGGGTAGCCTACCGAGGCCTGGAGTAAGGAAGATCTGAGTTCAATTCCAGCCTCACACGCTTACTAGCTATATGACCCTGGGCAAGTCACTTAATCCTGTTTGCCTCAGTTTCCTTATCTGTAAATTGAAGCTAGAGAGGGAAGTGGCGATCCCCTTCAGTATCTTTGCCAAGAAAATCCCAAATGGGATCACAGTGAATCAAACAGGACTGAAATGTCTGAACAAAAACAACAGCATATGTGGGAGAGGGGTGGGGTTGAGATGCTTAGATCTGATATGCAATTATGACTTTATTATCTATTAAATAGTTTTCAACAATTCACTTTAATTTAAGAAACCTTTTATAAGCACTTTTGGTGTGGAAGGCATACTAGACATTTGAGATACAAATTCAATTCTATTCAATAAGCATTTGCTCTTGTCCACCAGGAGCTTACCTTCTATTTAGCAGTTAGGTGCCACGGTAGATAGCACAATGGCCCTGGAGTCAGGAAGACCTGTCTTCAAATCTAACTTCAGGAACTTACTATCCATCTGATCCTGGGCAAGTCAACAAGTCTCTTAATCTCTGTTTGCTTCAGTTTCCTCATCTGTAAAATAGGGATCTTGACAGAACCTACCTCCCACAGCTGTTGGGAGGATAAAATGATAAAATTGTAAAGCACCTAGCACAGTGCCTAGTATGTAGTAACCATTAAAAACATGTTTAATATATTATTTGAACAAAATGGGCTCTGTATCCCTTGTCCCCAGTTTTTCAGGCCCTTTCCATGTTCAACCTTCTTCTAATAAAACATGAGATACTGTAGCAGCAAGCATCCCAATATCCCCAGGGTAGCTGCCAACACAGGTTCTTAGATCTGCTTTTGTAAAGGAAAGCAACTCAAAATGGGTTAACAAGCTTACTTTAATCAAACATATATTACCTAGTTCAGGGGAAAAAGGTCAGCACCCCAAACTTCAGAGTTACAGAACTTACAGATCAAACAGACAGGCTTCCAAACTGTCCAACCATTATATCAATACCAAATCACAGTTACCAGAGAGGGAAGCATCAACATCTGGGTTTTCAAAGCCGGGGGGCTCTCAACAACGGCTTCCCAGAGTCTCATCTGGTCAAATCACACAACACTTCTCAAAGTGAGCCCCAAAGCAAAGCCTCTCCTCAGGGTTTATATAGCCTTCTCCTGGCTCAGAGAATGTAACAACCTTCTGGACCCACTGCCCAATCACAAAGTATCAAGGTGTGGGCTTTCCTAAAAAACAAGCTTCCCACCACAGGCTCCAGGTGCACTTAAGCTAGGGTCAGGGAAGATCTTCAAATTTGCATTTCCATTACAGATACTTGAGAAGAGGAACTATTATTTTGTGTCCCCTTTCCCCATCCATCCTCCCTCCAGCCCTCAGCACAGTGCCCGGCACCTAGTAAACTCATAATCAATGCTTGATGACTTGACAGCAAGACATAAGCACATTAACAACTTAGGAGATCAGGGAATTCTTCCCCCATGTAAATGATGGTATGAGATCTTAGCCTTAAGCCATATACCAAGGCTATTGTTTAAATTGCAATAATAGCATTACACATTATTTCTTGTATAAGCTCACAACTTTTCAAGTCTAAAAGGATCCACTCTATTATTTTACTGGGAAAAAATGCCACCTAATAAAATCCAATGACTAATGGGTATTTGATGCTATTTATTAAGTACTAAGAGCAATATTTGAAATCATCTTTTTTCTTGTAGTTCTCTAACATATCTGTGCACCTTAATTCAATAATGCTAATAATATCTCCTAAAGCCAACAGGTTACAGATATTATTGGCCCTATATGGAAATTATCATACTAAGAGGTTAATGAGCTTATTCGCTTTCAGATACCAAATCTCTCTGAATTAAGTTAGGAAGGGTTCTTATTTCCTGAACCCAAAGCATCTTATCTATTAAGTCTTCACTTTTTGTTAGAATGATAAAATATACTATTTAATTTTGTCTGGTTTTGATATCCACAGCACCCCACAGAGTTCATCCATAGCACACATGGCTTAGTGCCTTGCATGGGGTGCTGAATAAATGTTAGTTCAATGGAATTTGAGTAGATACTTAAGAAATATTTATTAATGCTTATCTCATATCTTTTTATAGTAATCTTAATTGTATTAATATTACTATATTAATGGGATGCTTATTATTATTAATATGCTTATTATAAACATATTAATGCTTATCTCACCCTCCAAGGTAGAAAGCACAAATTTTATTGACTCCATTTTATAGCTCAGTCAACTGAGGTTTGGTGAACTGCTTTTGGATCCTTCTTCAGACACAGCATTGTAAGGGCTAAGTGACTGAAAAGGATTCAAAACTGGTTCCACATAACTAGCATTACTACCACTGAACTGCACTCCACTTGCTTTGTTGAATTGAATGCTTAGTTTTGAAAAGTCCTTTAATAGCACTCTTATACTATGCAGTGTTAGTAGATATTAAGAAAAAAACACATTCCCATCACAGGAGAAGTAACCAAATCTCATGGTAGATTCTCTTCTCCCTACCTCTACAATTCTCTTACCCTACTTCTTCATTGAGTGGGGTTCTTTGGTCCAAACTGGGGAAAATGGGTGACATCCACAGACCAGGATGCCAATTAGCACCATTCCAGGGATAGTACATGTGCCTTTTCTCCTGACCTAGATGTATTGAAAACTTTGTAGGTAAAAGACTCTTTCCAGGTTAGTCCTAACAAATGGAATTAAGAAGTGTTTTTGGTTATATGAAATAGTAAAACTTCTATGTACCAACAAGCAGCAGATAGCCCAAGTAGATCAGGAATAACACTACCCCTTCCCTTTCCCTCCCCTTCCCTTCCCTTCCCTCTTTTAAACAATTTCTGTTCAGATAGACAAAGCCTGTTCCCTTCTCTACTTCTTACTCTCTGACCGTCTCATTAGCCTTGTCTTCCACAACTGGCACATGTCTCACCTATCCTAATATTACAGGTAAGCCCTAACTATGTTTCACTTTGCTCCCTATTCCTTGTTTATTTTTTTCTGTTAGCCACTCCACTGGATCTGACATACCCTTGCATGTATAGTTGGAAGAACATTAAACATGGAACCAAGAGATCTGATTTCAAATCACAACTATGCTACTTAACAAAATCACAAGTCACCAGCACATAGTAGGTACTAAATCAGAACATAGTAGGTGCAAACTTCATGTTTATTCATCTGTTAAATTTGAACTCACCAAGCCTCATTTTCTTGATTTGGAAAATGAGGATCATAATATTTGCATTACCTACTTTATTGAACTGTTATGAGAAAATTTTATAGATATAAAGTACTATGTATGTTGAATATATAATTGTTTATGACCTAATTTATCTTCTTTATCACTAAAGAGTAGGTAAACCTCTCTAAGGAGACAGAGGAGGATAAGGTAGCATTTAGACTTCTTCCCCTATGTCTACATAGATATGTGTAATGTATAGATAAAAGTTCAACATGTAATTCACATAAAATGCTGCCTAGAAGGCCAAGGCTGGGGGTTATATTTTCTGTTTATCACTTTTTTTCCCACCCATAGCAGGTTGTTAATAATGGAAATGGTCTCTTAGGCAACATCAAGGGAAGAGAAATGAATTTTTTAAGGTCAGAATACGGGTAGTAAAATGACATTGGGCATTTCTGAGCACTCACAGTTTCATTTGGTGAGATAAAAAGGCACTCAGCTAGGGCTCTTGCAAGCCTAGAACAACATGTTAGATTCACTCAGCAATAAGACTCGTTAAAATAATTACATTCTTCTTACAAGAATCTGGCTTCAAGACCACTTCCAGATCTTTAGTCTTTTATGACTATGATTTTAGAAAGAAATGGAAGGCAGATTTCCCCCGTCACCCCTCATCACACTGCGTGCGCGAGCACACACACAGACACACAGACACAGACACAGACACAGACACACACACACACACACACACACACACACACACACACACACACCCCCTTCCCAAGTTTTTCCTACAAATGCAGCTCATAAAGGTGCCTGTGACAAAATAAATGAGTTGTCTGGTGTTCATGGTTTAATATAGCTGCTGTTATTGTTGGTTGATGTGCCTCTTGGGAGAAAGCATTTCAGAGAGGTCTTAAGACTTGCAGAGCTTTGCAGTAATAAAGTAGTTTTTAATGAATTGATTTTTTAGAAGACTAAGTTAAGGCTGAAACCTAATTTATAAAAATGCCACAATAAAATCCACTCATTGAAATGTCATCTATTGGCTTTGTATTCTAATCCTGCCCAGACATCTAGAGAACTCATCATTCTGCTGACCCCTGGTCATTCTGTGGTGCCTCCTAGTTCTCATTCTCCTTGCCTAGGTGTTTAGGTCACCCCACCCCATGCCCCATCTCTGTGTCTTTGTTTGACGTCTGTTCAAAATTCCAGTGAGCAGGTCAGACTGGAAACATGCTGAAATCAGTGAGCCTTCTGAATCAGGGCTGTGGCCTTTTCCATATTGTTGGTGGACCAAGAATTTAAAACTTAGAGAATAATTATATTTTTTTGGTAAAGTCTATATCAAACCACTCTGATATACTTAGAGTGAGCATAGAATCAGAGATCACCAGAGCTTAAAACATGGGCTTATAGGACCCTAGATCTATGTCTGGAAGGGATTCCAAAGAGCATTAGATGTGACCCTCTTATTGTACAGGTGAGGAAACTGACACACAGAGAGGAAGTAACTTGCCCAGAGTCACAAAGTAAGTGAGAGTTCTAATTTGGAGTCAGTTCTTCTGACTTTGTATCCTGCATTCTTCCTACTGTTGTGGTTATTGTTGAGTTGTTTTCAGTCATGTCTGACTTTTTTATTGTTATTTTTTTTTTTTTTTGCTTTTTTGGAGGGGGAAGGAAGGGCAATTGGGGTTATGTGACTTGCCCAAGGTCACATGACTAGTTTTGTGTTAAGTATCTGAGGCCAGATTTGAACTCAGGTCCTCCTGACTCCAGGGCTGGTGTTCTATTCACTGTGCCCCCTAGCCGCTCCCCTATGTCTAACTTTTCATGACTGCATTTCGCGTTTTCTTGGCAAAGCTCATTTTACAGGTGAGCAAATCAAGGCAAACAGGCTTAAGTGACTTGCCCAGGGTCACACAGCTAATAAGTGTCTGAGGTCACATTTGAACTTGGGTCTTTCTGCTCCAGGTCTGGTGTTCTATCCACTGTACCACCTACTTCTCCTATTCTTTCCAATTTTGTTGTTCATTCATATGAGTCAAGTCCGACTCTCTGTGACTACATTTTGGGGTTTTCTTGGAAAAGATACTGGAGGAGTTTGCCATTTTCTTCTCCAACTTGTTTTATATATGAGGAAACTGAAGTAATCCGGCAGAAGTGACTTGCCTAGGGTCATGCAATTAGTACATTTCTGATGATAGATTTGAACTCAGGAAGATGTGTCTTCCTAATTCCAGGACCATTGCTCTATTCATTGGGCCTTCTAGTGGCCCCATTCTTTCCACTACACTCACAGTCCCTTAACTTCTGGTCTAGAATTAGAAGGGAACTTAGAAAGTATAACATAAAATTATATAGCTAGATATGATTCTAGAACACAGAATGTCAACTTAAAGGGACTTCAGAATCTCAAATCTACATTGGGAGAATACAATGGGAACCTAAAAACTTAGGACATAGAAGGATAGAGCTAAAAGGTGACATATAACACACTAATCTTTTCCTCTTTTAGAACTAAGAAAATTTGAAAGAAAAATAAACAAAAAGAGAAAAGTATATAACGGAGTATACCATTGTCAAAATTAAATATGGTCAAGGGGTGTGCTGGAGGAAGCTTATGCACACCAACCTATGAGAGCTGATTGTTAAACTTTAAGTATCAGCATTTATATCTTGGAATTCAGTAAACACTATGAATAAGGACTTGATTCCATGTTTCCTTGATTATCTAGAAATAAGAAAGTGATGTGAAAATGTTAATAATACACATTGAAATTTAAAAATTATTAGCCTTTAGGATGTAGTCTTAGATTTTAATCCATTGATTTTAAGAGTAGAAAAACTCAGGTTTCAAAAGACTCTTCTATTCCTCCTCTTTTTTGTTGTTATTGTTTGACTAGTGGAATGGCCTCCTCGTTGCTTTCTCTGATGCTAGTTTTTCTTCTCCCTCAACAATCCTGATTGAACCTGTCAAAATATTTTGTTTCCTAAAGCCCATTTCTGACTATGTAATTCCTTCAAGCACAAAACCTTTTTCTTATTATGACTCCTTACTCTTTGGAGATAAAAGACATCCATCTCCTAATCTTTGTGTTTTAGACCTTTCATAGTTTTCCCCCATCTACATTTGCAGTCATTTTTTTATACTATAGCTCTTCATTAACTCTACATTGCAGTTAAACTGGACTTGGTATTTTCTATTCTGGTAGGTATTTTCCATTCTTTATTTCCCACCTCTGTGCATCTAAAGAAGTAGTTCTCCCTATCTGGAATTGACTCCATAAAAGAATTAGCTTAGATTCTCAATGTTCCTTTATAAAACATTTTCTGATGCCCCAGGTTTTAACTCTTTCTCCTTCTTTTAAGATTTACTACTAATTTTACTACTAAATCTTTAAAATTTACATCCTAATTTGTTTGCTTTTTGTATTTCCTACTCCCAACATACACATGCACATACATGAGAATGTACACATATGTGTACCCACACACACCCAACATCACCATCGGCACCACCACCAGTTGAATTAAGTTCCTTGAGGGCAGGGGCTGTTTCATTTTCATGTTCATATTCCTAGTATTGAGTAGATATGTAAAACACAGACAATACATGCCCCCACACACTTATCAAATGGAATAAAAGTCCCCGAGCTGGGAAGCACTGATGAGACTTTTGATTCCAAGACCAATACTCTTTCCACTACTTCAAGGTGTTTCTTCTGAACAGTATTTCTTTTTTTTTTTTTTTTAAAGCAATTGGGGTTAAGTAACTTGCTCAAGGTTACACGGCTAGTCATTATTTATGCGTGGGTGCTCATTTTCTGAGGCCGGATCTGATCTCGGGTCATCCAAACTCCGAGGCCGGCGCTCTTACTCACTGCGCCACCTAGCCGCCCCTTTAGGGCAATTGGGGTTAAGTAACTTGCCCAAGGTCACACGGCTAGGTTTTTGTTTGTATGGATTAAGTGTCGGAGGCCGGCTCCGAACTCAGGTCCTTCTGACTCCAGGGCCGGCGCTCTATTCACTGCGCCACCTAGCCGCCCCTGAACAGTATTTCTTATAACGTACTATGCCATTTTGTACATAGTACACTAAAGCTGCAGCCAGTCTACTCTGAAGTATTTTGATAAAATGATTTTGGCCAAATAATGAATAGCAATGCTACCCCAATGGCACAGTTAAATAACACAGGATATCAGAAGTTGAAAAGGCCTTGGAGATCATAGAGTCCAGCCCTTCGTTTAACCAAGAAGGAAAGTGAGATTCTCAAAGGAGAAGTTGTCAGGCACCAAAATGCCATTCTGTAAATAACAGAGATAAATGCCTGTACCTTGGCCACCAAGTGGCCTGAGACCTAGTTCACTGAGTCAGTTAATTCTAAAGTACAGTCATGATGCCTTTGAAAGAAAAAGGAGTTTAACTTATCTCAGGGCTTGGTTTAGATATTGCTTTCTATTTTGGGTTACTGCTCTAATCTTCAAAGGATTACTGAAGAGAATATGGGTTTAATGGCCATATGTCTGCACTTCTAATGGTAGGTGTCAGTCTTTTGGTTGAAGATTTCAGATTTATGATATTTATGCTAAATTTCTTTTGTTTTGTTTTTTGTTGTTGTTAATGTTGTTGAGTCATTTCAATTGTGTCTGACACTTCGTGAGCACATCTGGGGTTTTCTTGGCAGAGACACTGGAGTGGTTTGCCATTTCCTTTTTCAGCTCATTTTACAGATGAGGAACTGAAGCAAATAAGGTTAAGGGATGTGCCCAGGGTCACATAGCTAGTAAGTGCCTGACGCTGGATTTGAACTCATGAGGATGAATCTTCTTTTTTTTTTAATTTTTTTTTTACTGGTTTGTGGTCTTTATAATTTTTTTTACAATATTTAAACAAATGCTTTATTAACTTCTGTTTTACATCATTCATTTCCGCCACATTTTGAGTTACAATCATTTTCCCCCCATTATTCCCCTACCAAACCTCCCAGAATAGTAGTCCCACAAGATATCGCTTCCTCCAATCTGCTCTCTCCCATACCTTTTCCCATACCCCCATCGACTTTTCCATTAGAGGAAGGTGAGTCTTTGGGTCCCAATGCCTGCACATCTTATCTCCCTATTACAAGCAAAAGAGTATTAATAATAGTATTTATATATATTTGAAACATTTAATGTTACGACCTCGAATTTCAGATCCATTTCCTTCCTTGTCACCCATTCCCTCTTGGGAGATAAGTAATTCAGTATATGTTGTACATGTCTAGCTATGCAAAACATTATCATAGTAGATATATTGTACAAGGCTGCTTATAATTCCCTCCCACTCATTCCACCCCCCACCTGGTCCATTCCCTACATGATCCTGTCCCTCTTCTATAGTGGTAATTCCAACCTCCCCTCACCCCAAGGATGCCCTCCCATCCATCATCCCTCCTCTCATCCCCCTTCCCCCTATCCTGCTGCAGGTTGAGATATCCCATTTAGTATGTATGTCATTTTCTCCCTGAACTAAATTCAATGTGAATGTGGTTTTGCCTTTTTAGCCTTCCTTATTCTCCCCCTCCTTTGCAACCACTTCCCCTTGCTTCTTCTACATGGGATAGTTTACCCTACCCTGTCTCCCCCATCTCCTCTTGCCACTTTCCTCTCTCACCTCATAATTTCATCCCTTGAGTATTCTCCCTTCCCAACAAATTCAACCTATGCCCTCTATCCATATATAACTGTAACCATATACACACACATTCACATATGTATTCATATGACCACACCCCCTTCTTCCATTATTTTCATAGTGAGAAATATATCATCAGTCACAGTTATTGCTTTTCCATATAGGAATGTAAATAGTTCAACTTCGATAAGTTCCTTTTGATTTCTTTTCCCTGATTACCTTCTCAGGCATCTCTTGCTTCTTGTGTCTGGATGTCAAATTTTCTATTCAATGCTGGTTTTTTTCCTCAAGAATGCTTGAAAGTCCTCTATTCCACTGAATGACCATATTTTCCCCTGAAACAAAGTACTCAGTTTTGCTGGGTAGGTGACCCTTGGGTTCATTCCCAATTCTTTTGCCCTCTGGAATATCATATTCCATGCCCTTCGATCCCTCAGTGTAGAAGCTGCCAGGTCCTGGCTATTCTGATTGTGTTTCCACAATATTGAAATTGTTTCTTCCTGGCTGCTTGTAGTATTTTCTCCTTGATCTGGGGATTCTGGAACCTGGCTATAATATTCCTGGGAGTTTTCTTTTGGGATCTTTTTCAGGAGGTGATGAGTGGATTCTTTCAACCTCTATTTTGCCCTCTGGATCTAAAACATCAGGGCAGTTTTCCTTGAGAATTTCTTGAAGGGTAATTTCTAGGTTCTTTCTTTGATCATGGCTTTCAGGTAGTCCAATAGTTTTTAAATTGTCTTTCCTGGATCTATTTTCCAGGTCAGTGGTTTTTCCCATGAGATATTTCACATTGCCTTCTAATCTCTCATTTGTTTGGATCTGCTTAACAGCATCTTGATTTCTCATAAAGTCATTAGCTTCCATTTGCTCCAGTCTAACTCTGAAGGAATGAATCTCCTCAGTGAACTTTTGAGATTCTTTTTCCATCTGGCAAATTCGACTTTTTAAGGCATTCTTCTCCTCATTGCCCTTTTGGGCCTCCTTTGCCATTTGAGTTAGTCTATTTTTTAAGGTGTTGTTTTCCTCAGTCAGGCTGTTGACCCTCATTTCATACTTTTCCTGCATCCTTCTCATTTCTCTTTCCAATTTTTCCTCCACTTCTCTTATTTGATTTTTAAAGTCCTTCTTAAGGTCCTCTATGGCCTGCAACCCACTCATGTTTTCCCCTGGGGCTTTTGGAGCAGGACTTCTGACCTCACAGTCCTTTTCCCGCTCTATGCCCCCAAAATAGGAGTCTAGGGTTGCATTTTTCTGTTTCCTTTGCCTTGGCATGTTGCCACTTAATTACTTGACTTTTGGGCTTGTTGCCACACTATGGCTTTAAGGCCAGATAGAGGAATTTTCGTCCTGAACATGTGGGGGCAACTTCCGTTTCTGGCAAGCTGTAAACCCACCCACGACTTCCACCCCAGATCACAATCCAGATCCAGGGAGGTTAAAGCAAGAGCGATTACCCCCCAAGACTGATCGCTGGATCTTCCTACAATTTGCAGGCCGGGAGCTGGAGCTGCCTCTGAAAACTACAAAATGGCGTGTCTCCTCAGTGTCTTCTAGCCCCCAGGGGAGGGAGCCTATGCATTCCCTAAATACTGGTCCCAAAGTCCATAGGACACTAACCTCTTACTTTGTCCTAGGCATGTCTATGTTGATAATTCTGGAGTCGCCACAGCTCCTGGTGTTCTGGGGTTCCTCCAGCTGGCTGCTGGCCCTGCTGCCCTGGGGCTAAAACCTCAGCTCACATGGACCTGGGCTCGACTCGGCTCCTGCACTCTGCGTGCTGCGCGCTGC
Organism: Gymnobelideus leadbeateri; assembly: GCA_011680675.1. Classification (NCBI taxonomy): domain Eukaryota; kingdom Metazoa; phylum Chordata; class Mammalia; order Diprotodontia; family Petauridae; genus Gymnobelideus; species Gymnobelideus leadbeateri. The sequence goes on along the minus strand of WOXC01002505.1, from coordinate 493,705 downwards.
CAGGTCCCAGACCGCTGCGCTGGTCCTTCCTGCAGGGCTGCTGGGCTGTCCTCAGCGGGAGGTTAGCTTCTCTGTGTCGTTCTGTGGGTGCTGGAGCTCCAGAAGTTGTTCAGAGTCCCCTTTTACATAGTTTTGGGGGAATCTGGGGGCAGAGTGGCTTGGATGGGCTGTTTCTACTCTGCCATCTTGGCTCTGCCCTCCTCCAGGATGAGTCTTCTTGATTCCAAGCCCAGTGCTCTATCCCTTGTGCCATCTAGCTGCCCCAAAATCTAAATTACGAAATGGCCCAGATTACCCCCCAAGTCCTGGTTCCCAAGTATTCTGCATAAATTAAAAGTCTATGTATTTCTTTGTAGTATTATATCCTTAACACAGGAGACTTTCAGTAGCTACAGACAATTATAGTAATCTCTTTGTTCTTCATTTGAATAAGGGAGAATCAAATGAAAATATACTCCTCACCCCTCCCCCAACTCCTCATACATTTCCTCATCTGTTACTAGAATAGAGGAAATAAAATAGAGTGAATTTTAAGTGAAGCCTTCAGTACTGGATTAGCAGTCTAGAATCTATCCCCATCTGTAACTGTTAGAAAGATGCTAAAAGAAATTCTAGCTCTGGAAACTTCTTCAACTATCAATGACAAATAGCTATGCAACACAGAAGAAAATAGACCCAGAAGATTTCCTTCATCACTTTGTGTAGTAAATAAAACCATATATTTTATTATAAGGTGTATAGTTCTCAGAACCAAGCCCTGGTATAAAAAAATGCACTAGGAAAATCACTTAAGACACAGTCATATTTTTAGCCATACAACCCAAGGCCATAAGCCATTTAACATTTTTTTAAAGAGAATACCCATTCTGTCCTTGCTCCTTATATATAACTGTAGTATACTGTATCTAAGAACAAGATCACATTGAATTGTAAAGGTCATCTTGTTTATTGATCTTCTTAGAGGAGGTCATGATATAATGGCACTTCTGTGCCATCCAACTTATCTTCCAGAAGGCCTCATCCTTATTCATAGTTGATTGGTGCTAGCAAGACAAAATAATTCCTTTCAGTCAAGTGAGTTTTTATTAGGTATGAATTAGATGTTCAACTAGCTACTGGGCACTGTTATAGAAGTATAAGCTGTGGCCCTGCCCTTAAGGGGCTCATAATTAAGTTGGAAAGTCATGTCATACAATCAAGAAATAAATTAACTAGAATGAAAAGGTTTGTGAAATTATGTTTATACAATATCTTATGACATATCATGTCTTGAATCACATCATAATGTAAATAGAAATTCTATGTAGATATAGATCAGAGAAGTGAAGATTTTGGTGACAGAGAATTCAAGAAGTCTTCATCGTTGGGACTTCAGACTGACCATGAAGGATAGAAAGTACTTGAAAAGAGTGAAAGAGGAAAAGTAGAAAGAAGGGCATTCCTAAAGTCAGTTCTAAGTGGGCATCACTGTAGGGGGGTATGTGAAAACAGAAACATACAAGATATATGCAGAGTGTAATTTGAAAGTAAACTCAGAGAACAAACACAAGCAGACTCAAAACAACTAATTGACACAGGTGATCAGTGCCAGACTTAATATTAAGAAGAATTGAGTTTGAATCTTGGGTCAGACACTAAGTATGTGACCTCAAGGGAGTTATGTAAACTTTTTTTTTAGCTTCAATTTCCTCATCTGTAAAATGGAAATAATAATAACCTATCTCACAGGATTATTCTAAGCATCAAATGAGACAACAAACACTTTTTAAGCTTTATTAAAATTATATAAGTATCATCATCATTAGTAGTATATTTGCTTTTGAAGGGCCTTGGAAAGGACTGGGGCAGGAGGTGGGATTTGAACTTATTTAAACCTGAACCCAAAAGAGAAGATAAACTGGATGGGTATGGGTATGAGGTGGCAGTGATTGGCTTGTATTTCCCATCAGGTCTCACTTCGATTTATAAAATATTTAGTCAGTGTCTTCAGTGCTACTGACAAATGCAGAACTTCTCAGCAGTCCTTCGAAATTGAATGCTCTGCTCTTCAGGTTCAGGAAATAAGAAGGCAGAGGTGAGGTTGACAGGTTGTGTAAGGGGGGAAAAACATATAGACCTGACAGTTTATTTTAAGCATTTCAAACTTCTGTGGATCAATTTCCTAAAAGGGTTTCCTTCTGATTGTTCTTTTGAAAGTAAGAACTGCCAGGGATACAACAGGAGAGTTGACACCTATTCAGTTCTGCACTTTAGAGAAAGCTAAGAGCTGCTTTCATTTCCTGTCCTTTCTATTTATTGTGGTGTGTTCAAAGTCAGGAGAGGTGGAGTTGCTGTCGAAAAGTGCTTTCCATTATCTCCTGCTTTTCTCCATGTCTAATACTGCAACTTTCAACAAATCAAAAATCCTTAGGAAATAAAAGTTTCTCCAATTGCATGGTGTCTAGGGCTGACCCTAAAAGAAGACTTAAACTGAACTCATCTAGGATTAGGTATGAAACTAGCTTTGATTGTGGTAGAGAAGAAAAAAAAATAACTACCTTTCTATCTCTCATCTATTTATCTCTCTCATCTATTTATCAATCTCTGTATATAAATATCAATCTACCTATATCAACAAACCTTTGAACTGGTAGTACTCAAATTAATCTAACTGTAACAGGAGTTATAAAATATATTGTGTCAGAATAAAGAGCTTGTTATTGTGGGTATAGTTCTGGATTTGAAGTAAGACATGAATGAATGAATGAATGCAGAATTGAGTGATTTCTTTTTGCTAGGCACTATGCTGAGTGTTGAGGATACAAATATAAGCAAAGGATATAGTTCCTGGCTTCAGTGAGTTAACATTCTAATTTGTTGCTGTTGTTCAGTCAATTCAATCATGTCCAATGTTTTTTTTCTTTCTTTGTTTTTGTCAGAGATATCGGGGTGGTTTGCCATTTCCTTCTCCAGCTCATTTTCCAGATTAGGAACTGAAACAATCTTGCTGAGGATAATATAGCTTGTGTCTGGGGCCATATCTGAACTCGGCATGATGGGTCTTCCTGATTCCAAGTCCATTGCTCTATTCAATGTATCATCTATCTAGAGTTAGAAAGGGGGCATATTTTGGAAATAGATAGTAAGTGGCACGGTAACATTTTGCAAATTGGATAATCAGTAAACTAATCAGAGCCAGTGCCCATGGAAGAGAGTTCCATTTCCAGTTTATCATCCTACATTATACTAGCTCATACATCAGTATCCCACTAGCATGGTTTAGAAATGTCCAGGAAGTGATATGGTCGTCTGGGTCTGAATCAGATAAGGGAGCCTCATCCATTAGAGCCTTGGCTCCCAGCGGAAAGTCTAATTTCTGAAAGGAGGACAACTCAAGCTCTCACTTGCTCATCTTAGACGAGTTAACAGACCTCTCTTGGTCTTAGTAGCCTCATCTATAAAGTTGAGTTGGTAATACACCCACCATCGATTTCTCTAAGGATGAGATGAAGTATTTCAGGACCTTAAAGAGCTATGTTGATGAGTGCTATTCTTCTTCATCATCAAGTATAGCTTTTGAAGGTATTGTCAGTATTCAGCCAACTTCATCAGGCCTGTCCTTCCTTTATACAAAATAAATATAGTGAGGGCACTGAAGTTCAATAGTTCTATACATCTCAATGGGAATGAGGAAACTAGTATGGTAGAATAGCATAGTAGTCTCCCTTCACTGGCCACAGATAACTTGTCATACTTTTCATTCAGTTCTGTGGATCAGGAGTGATCATCCCTGAGGCATAAAAAGGCTAAATGAATTATTCAGGATCACAAGGCTAGTATCTAAGATGGCATTTGAACTCAGATCTATACTGACTCCCAAGTTCCTTCAAGTCCAAGTACTCCCTTGCAATCATATGCCACTACCAGTTCAGCCATTCCTCAATTAAGCATCCTCTCAATTTCTAACTCTTTGCCACCAAAAGCTGGTATAAATATTTTTATACATCTAGAATTTTCCATTTTTGTTGCTCTCTTTAGGATACAGACCTTGTAGTGGCATTGCTCAGTCAAAGAATATGAATAATTTTATAGCCCTTTGGGCATAGTTTTCAATTGTTCTCCAAAATGACTGGACCAATTCATTACTACATTAACAGTACATTAGGGCACCTATTTTCCCTCATCCCCTCTAGCATTTGTAGTTTATGGTAGTTAGGTGGTTGCTCAGAGTTGGTTTAATTTGCATTTTTAATGTGATTAAAGTGATTTAGAGCATTTTTATAAGACTATAGATGACTTTTTTTCCTTCCAAAAGCTACCTATTAATATCTTTTGACCATTTATTAATTTGGAAATGGCTATTATTTTTTCTAAATTTTACTCAGGTCTCTATATATTTGAGAAATGAGGCCTTTATTAGAGAAACTTGCTATAACTCTTTTTTAAAGTATTACTTCACTGTGGTAACTTATAGCAAAGCATAGTTCCTTGTATCTCTTTTTTTAAAATTTATTTTTAGTTTTCAACCTTTGCTTTTTTTTTTTTTTTTTTTTGCTTTTTGGCGGGCAGTTGGGGTTAAGTGACTTGCTCAAATTCACACAGCTAGTTTTTGTGTTAAGTGTCTGAGGCCAAATTTAAATTCAGGTCCTCCTGACTCTAGGGCTCTATTCGAAAATCTCTTTTAATTAAGTCTCTTTTTGCTTTTGCTTTGTCTGAGAACATGATTGCCACCTCGGCCTTTTTTTTTTTTTATATCAGCTGAAGCATTTTAAATTCTGTTCCAGCCCTTTATTTTAACTCTGCATGTGTGTCTTTCTGTTTCACATGTGTTTTTTGTGAACAATATATTGTTGGATTCTGGTTTCTAATCCATTCTGCTAGCCACATTGTGTGTATGTGTGTGTGTCCTGTCCCTCATCAACAGTTTCTTTTACTTCTAACCATTGCTTCCCTTATTCCACTCTCCTTTTTATCATCCTCCACCTTTCTCTTATCCTCTTCCCCCTCTTTTTCCCTATTAGGCAAGATAGATTTCTATATACAATTGAGTGTGGATATATACTCTTCCCTCTTTGAACCAATTCTGATGAGAGTCAGGTTCAAGCACTACTTGTCATCAACCCATTTTCCCCATCATTTTAAAAGCTCTTCCTTGTGTGATTCCTTTATGTGAAGAAAAATAAATATTCTCAATCTACCTCTCCCTTTCCTTTTCTCTCAGTGCATTCCTCTTTCTCACCCCCTTGTTTTTTTTTTTGAAGATCATGCCAACAATAAAATCACACCCACAACCTCTATCTGTGTAAACACCTTTTAATTGCCCTAATAATGATTAAGTTCTTTTTTTTTTTTTTAAGCAATTGGGGTTAAATAACTTGCTCAAGGTTACATGGCTAGTCATTATTTATGCGTGGGTGCTCATTTTCTGAGGCCGGATTTGATCTCGGGTCATCCCAACTCCGAGGCCAGTGCTCTTACTCACTGCGCCACCTAGCCACCCCTTTAGGGCAATTGGGATTAAGTAACTTGCCCAAGGTTACATGGCTAGGTTTTTGTTTGTGTGGATTAAGTGTCAGAGGCCGGCTCCGAACTCAGGTCCTTCTGACTCCAGGGCCGGCACTCTATTCATTGCGCCACCTAGCCGCCCCATGATTAAGTTCTTAGGAGTTACAGATACCATCTTCCCATATAGGAATGTAAACAATTTAGCCTTGAGTCCCTTGTGATTTCTCTTTAATGTTTACTTTTTTATGCTTCTTTTGAGTCTTATATTTGAATGTCAGATTTTCTATTCACCCTGGTTTTTCATCAGGAATGCTTGAAAGTCGTTATTTAATTAAATACCCACTTTTCCCCTGAATCAGAATTATACTCAGTTTTTCTGGGCAGGTAATTCTTGGTTATAATCCTAGCTCCTTTTCCTTCCAGAATATCATATTCCAAGTTTTCCACTCATATAACATGGAATCTTTGATTTTTTCCCCCATGGCTTCACATTATCCTTTTGGCTGCTTGCAGTATTTTGTACTTGACCTATGAGGGCTAAAATTTGACTATAATCTTACTGGGAGTTTTCATTTTGGGGTCTTTTTAGGAGGTGATTTGAGATTCTTTCAATTTCTGTTTTACCCTCTGGATTTAAGTTTGGAAGACGTTTCCTTTGTGATTTCTTGAAATATGATCTTGACTCTGTTTTTTATCTTGACTTTCAGTAGACAATAATTCTTAAATTATCTCTCCTTAATCTATTTTCCAGGTCAACTGTTTTTCCAGAAAGATATTCCACATTTTCCTCTTTTTTCATTCTTTTTAATTTAATTTTATTTTTTCTTGATGTCTCATGAAGTCCTTCATTTCCACTTAACCAAATCTAATTCGTAAGAAATTATTTTCCTTTGGTGAGCACGGTACTACTTTTATTGTTTTAATTAAATTTTATGTTTATTTTTAGTTTATATCACTCATTTCCACAAGATTTTGAGTAACAAATTTTCTCCCAGTCTTTCCCCTACCCACCACCCCAAAACAGCAATCCCACTGTGATCCCCCTCCCCCAATCTGTTCTCTACTATATCTTCCCCCATACACCTCTCTGACTTTCCAACAGGGCAAGATAGATCTTTACACCATAGTGCCTATATATCTTATTTCCAAGTAGCATGTAAAAAAAATAATGTATATTTTTAACATTTGTTTTTAAAACTTTGGATTCCAGATTCTTTCTGTTCCTCCTTCATCACCCATACTTACTGGGAAGATAAGCAATTCCATATAGGTTGTACATGTATAACTACACAAAATATTTCCATAGTGGATATATTATGAAAGACTGACTATATTTCCCTCCATCCTATCCTTCCCCCCACTTGTTCTATTCTCTACTTTGACCCTGTCCCTTTTCAAAAGTGCTTCCAACTTCCCTCTCCCCCAACCTGCCCTCCCCTCCATCATCCCCCCTCTCATCCCCTTCCCCCCTACTCTCCTGTAGGGCGAGATACCCTATTTAATGTGTATGTTATTCCCTCCCTAAGCCAAATGCAATGAGAGTAAGGTTGACTCATTCCCTTTTGCCTTCCTGTACTTCCCCTCCATTGTAACAGTTTTCCCTTGCCTCTTCTATATGAGATAATTTATCCCATTCTGTCTCTCCCCATCTCCTCTCATTATATTCCTCTCACCTATCAATTTCACCTTATGAGTATCATCCCTTACTATTCGTCCTGTGCCCTCTGTCTATGTTTACCTGTACACATTTATACACACACCCACATAAATATTCATATCCCCATATACACTCCTATATAGCCATATATATATGTATATATATGTATATATGTGTATATATACATATATATATATATATGTACACACACACACACACACACACATACATACATACACGCACATTTATATTCCCTTCAACTATTCTCATACTGAGAAAAGTTTCATAAGTTACAATTATCATTTTTCCATGTAGGAATATAAATAGTTCAACTTTGAGGAGTTCCTTATAATTTCTTCTCTTGCTTCTTGTATTGAATGTCAAGTTTTGTATTCAACTCTGGTTTCTTCATCAAGAATGCTTGAAAGTCCTCTATTTCATTGAATGTTTTCCCCTGAAACATGATACTCAGTTTTGCTGGGTAGGTGATTCTTGGTTTTAATCCCAGCTCCTTTGACCTCTAGAATATCATATTCCCAGCCTTTTGATCCCTCAATGTGGAGTTGCCAGGTCCTGTGTTATCCTGATTGTGTTTCTACAATATTCAAATTGTTTCTTCTTGGCTGCTTGTAATATTTTCTCCTTGATCTGGTAACGCTGGAACCTGGCTATAATATTCCTAGGAGTTTTCTTTTGGGGATCTTTTTCAAGAGGTGATTAATGGATTCTTTCAACCTCTACTCTGCCCTCTGGTTCTAAAACATCAGGGCAATTTTCCTTGAGAATTTCTTGAAGGATGATTGCTGGGTTCTTTTCTTGATCATGGCTTTCAGGTAGTCCAATAATTTTTAAATTATCTCTCCTGGATCTCTTTTCCATGTCAATGGTTTTCCCAATGAGATATTTCACATCGCCTTATATTTTTTCATTTGTTTGGATTTGTTTAAGAGTATCTTGATTTCTCAAAAAGTCACTAGCTTCCATTTGCTCCAATCTAATTCTTAAGGAATGATTCTCTTCAGTGAGCTTTTAAGATTCTTTTTCCACCTGGCAAATTACGCTTTTTAAGACATTCTTCTCCTCATTGGCTTTTTGAGCCTCTTTTGCCATTTGAGTTAGTCTTTTTTTAAGATGTTATTTTTTTTCAGTCAGGTTGTTGACTCTCTTTTCATGATTTTCTTGCACCATTCTCATTTCTCTTCCCAATTTTTCCTCCACTTCTCTTATTTGGTTTTCAAAATCCTTCTTGAGCTCCTCTATGGCCTATAAACAGTTCATATTTTTCTTGGAAGCTTTTGATGCAGAAGTTCTTACTTCATTGTCTTCCTCCCATTCCATGCTTTGATCCTTTTTGTTCCTGAAATAGGAGTCTAGTGTCGGATTGCTCTGCTTGCTTTGCTTCCTTTGCTTGCTCATGTTACCACTCAATTACTTGACTTTTGAGCTTTTTGCCACAGAATAACTCTGCTTCCAGAGAGGAGAACTTTGTCCCAAATTTCTGGGGTTTTTGCAGCTTCTGGAGCTATTAGTTGGGTGCCCTCTCTGAAGCCTCCACATGCTCTGGCTCACTGGTTACACAACCCAGGACCTCCACTCTAGACAGCCATTCAGATCCAAGCAGGTTAAAGCAAGAGCAGTTACCCCTCAGAATTTTTGTTTGGTCCCCCTGCAATCTGCAGGATGGGAGTTCTGAAGCAGCCATGCAATGGTAGCCTCCATGACTCAGACACTTCTCCCTCTGGGGGCAGACACTGGACCACACTCCTGGACTCCCTGGTTACAAAGTCTACACCGACCTCTCACTTTGTCTTTGGCATTTATGTGTTCATAATTCTGGAAATAGCCACAGCTGCTGGTGATCTATTGTCCCAACATCCCTCCAACCAGTGGCTGGCTGGGCTACCCTGAGGCTAAAATCACAGGCTCACATGTGGCTTGGCTCTGCTCACAGCAGGCTGTTATGGACCCTTCCTGCCAGCCTACTGGGCTATCTTCAGGGGAGTTTTCCTTCTCTCTGTCATTTTGTGGGTTCTGTAGCCCTAAAATTTGTTTAGAGTAATTTTTATAGGTATTTGAGAAGGTTATGGGGGGAGCACAGGGAGTCTTCCTGATTCTATCCAGACATTTTGGCTATGCCCCCACAGTACTACTTTTAAGGAATTCTTTTCTTCAGTACATTTTTGTGCTTCTTTTATTGCTAGGTTAATTTTGTTTTGTTTTATTTTTTAATGTGTTGTTTTCTTTATTATTTTTGTACTTCTTTTAGCAAGCTTTTAATTGTTTTCATAATTTTATTGCATTATCTCATTTCTTTTCCTATTTTTTTCTTCTCTCATTATTATCTCTTTTTTTTTTTAACTCTTCTAGGAAATTGTGTTGGACTTAGGTACAATTAGAATTTTTCTTTGAAGCTTTGCTTATAACTCCTTTCACATTATTATTTTTATTTGACTGTCTCTTAGTGTTCCCTGCTATTGTAACAGGTTTTTCGGGTTTTGTTGTTGTTGTTGTTGTTGTTGTTGTTGTTGTTGTTTTATGGTCAAATTATTTTCCTCTCATTCTTCATTTTCCCAGCCTATTTTTTGATTTTGTACTTTTTATTAGCACTGGGTTTTGTTCACCTGGGAGTGATGAGGCATTATCTCAAATTTTAGACTCTTTCATGCTGTTGTTTTCAGTGCTATTTCTGGGGTATGTAAGCATTTGGGGCTTCCAAGGTGATGTGATTCTTGGAAAGGTATGATCGGTGCTTTCCTAGTCTATGTTCTGGTCTTTGCCCAAGAAGAGCCTCTGCTCCCCTGAAGTTACAAGTGATTGGGCTTCTCTTTGCCCTGGAACTGTGAACACAGCTCTTGCTCCCTCATGACCAACCCCTACTACTCTGCTCTGGAGTTTCAGAACTATATATTGACAATAGAGTTGCCAACCAATGTCATCTGCACTCAGTGCCAGCAACAGATCCCCTATAAGCCTTCTGATTAGTTGTCTGACTCCCTTACCATCTCTAGGCTGAGAGCCCCTGAAGCTATTGCTCCTGTCCCCTCTCTTGCTCCTGATGTGTGTTGTATAATCAATAGATAAGAATAAAAAAAGGCCATGTGATTTTAGTGGTCTGTGGAGTTTTCTCTTCCAATTTGTATTAACAGCTTCTCTGAAATTTAAAAAGTCTTAGCAGCCTGCCTAGAGCACTGAGACATTAAGTAGTTTATTTGAATGGTATAATATAATCAGTAGATATCAATCAAAGGCTTGACTAGAACCCAGGGCTTTCTGGCTTGGAGACTGGCTCTCCAGCTACCATGCTAGAGATACCAATAAAATGAGGTTATGATATAAAGTAATAAAAATAATGAAACCTGGGTTCTTGTTGTGTCTGCTGCTAGGTTACCTGACCTGAACCAATCAATCTCATTTCTGTCCAGGCTAAGGAATTTCACATTATGTTCAACTATAGCTTCAGAATACCGGAATGCCTCAGTGTGCGTATGTATGTGTTTGTGCATTCGTGTGTGTGTGTGTGTGTGTGTGTGTGTGTGTGTGTGTGTGTGTGTGCTGGCTTTTGCTGTTGATTCTATTTTTTCCACCTGACCTGTGATTTCATTTGTATTTGGAACTTCCAGTGAGGAAGTACCTGCTGCCAACCCAGATCCACAACTGTGATGTAAATGAGAGTCTTAGAGTGTAGAGTCACAGTTTCAGAACTGGGAGAGCCTTGGACCCCAGTGAGTCACTCCCACTAATTTTACAGATACAGAAGCTAAGTTACAGAGCATTTCACTGAGGTGCCCAGGCTCACAGAGTTTGTATGAGTAGGATCTGAACCCAAGTCTCCCTGCATATCTCCCTGCCCTGGTTTACATGGGGTCGATTTTTTCCCTCTGTGACAACCTACATTTCAGTTTATCATTCTGCCCTGAATTGGCTTCTGTACCAGTACCCAGTTGTCCTCAGTTCAGCAAACAAATTGATGCTTTAGGTAAATGAGATCAAAATAATCCATAATTGAGGTCAATATATCCAATGTCCCTCCAACATAGATAGACATGTTGTGTTCCCTTAGTTTCCTTTTCTCATCCCCACAGCCCTCCTATGGGAGGGCTAAGGCCCCAGAAGGTAGCCCTCTAATTATTTGACTTCTGGGAAGCATCAAAGATTCTGGCTTTTTCATTCATGAAGGAGTAGAGTTGGCCCCCTGTAGAACACACTTGGATGCCAATGACAACACCCATGCAGCGTCCTTATTATTTACAGTTGGATATGTCCCGCAGGCCAGGCTCACGACTATAGGGAACCTGTAATCTCATGATTTCTGAGAGAACTGACATTGTCATATACGATTACTGTGTAAAACCTTCAGATGGAGGTCACGCTTAGTCTGGGGTTTCTATACGTTTAAGTCATGGGAAAGAGGGACTTTCCTTGTGTGGCTTTGATGGGGACAACTATGACCAATAGGAGAACTTTTCAGTTTGTCATTGAAAGCCCTTTGCAGCATGGCTCCTACCTCCCCCTTTCCAGGCTTATTTTATAGTGTTCCTTTTTTGTACACTGTATCTTCCATCCAAACAGGGCTGTTTGATATTCCCCAGAACTTGAAATATCGTCTACTACTGTCTTACCTTTGCAAAGACTCTCCGTTATACATGGAAATCAATCCCAGCATCTCTGGCTTCATTCTAGGTCCTGCTTCTGTGACATTCCCTGCAGAAAATTCTTTCTGAACCCTCTTGTTTCTTACTGCTCCCTACCTCCTCAAATTGTCATGTATATAAGAATCTTTTTATATGTTGTATCTGAAAGTGTTGTGAGGCTCCAGTAGATAATGAAAGAAAAGCTTTTTGTGAACCTTAAAGCTCTATATAAATGCTAGCTATTATTATGATTATCAGCCTACAGTTACCAGGCCTCCAGTATCCTGAAGACTTCATGCCCTTAGCTTTTTAGTGCACTCCTGTTGAACTCAATCAATGTTTACAGAGCAACAGAGAGATGTGCTGGTAAATGTTTGACAACCAGGCTTTTCCAAGCTGGGAGGTGGGAGGCTGGGATATGCTCAGACACACATATGCATGTGCATACACTCACAAATGCACACAAACACACACACAAATGCACACACACACCACACACTTTTATGTTTTATCTGCATTAGAGATGGTTCCTTAAGTCTAGAAATCAACAAAATAATAAATTAAACCCTGATTATAGTGAGTACTGATTTCTGAAGTATATGTGTTCATATTAAATTTTAACAATCTGTTCTCAAAAACCAGGTTAGAGCTGCCTCCAGCCCTCCCTTAGTTGTATCCCTTTTTTTAGAATCTTACTTCCTTGAAGGCTGATTTTTGTTTGTTTTGGTTTTGTTTTTGTTTCTGTTCTAAGGTCTCTATATTTCCCAAGATTAATGTGGTGCCTTCTACATAGACTATAATACATATATATTGGGTTGAATTTGTTATAGTGAAAAAAGCTTTGGCCTAAGATTCAGGAAACTTAATTTCTGATCCTAATTCCAAACCTAACTAGTTGTACAACCTTGAGTATGTCACGATAGAATGTAAAGAGTATTGGATTTGACCTTAGATTACTTGGTCTAAATTCCATCTCTTATACTGGCTACCCATGTGACACCAGGCTTCAGAGACTGGATGGTCATTTACTGTATATACTTCAGGGGTTACTCCTTTTAATATGTGGGCTGGACTAGATGACCAGAGTAATTCATTCCAATTCTAAAATTTAGAAATTTGTGGCCTTGAGCAAGTATCTTTACCTCATTGAAATTCATTTATTGAGCATTTAATGCATTTATTAAGTACTTGTATGCCAAAAACTGTGCCAATTGTTGGGAATACAAAGAAACATGTGGGTCTGTTCTCCCCCAAAAGGAGCCTACATGTTATCATGTATACACAAATTATATGTGAAATCTATGCAAAATTAATTTAACACAAATGGGGTAGTAGCTAGGAGATTTAGCTGATCATGAAGGACATTAGAGATCTGAAGAAATAAAGGGTGTATCTTCTAGGAATGGGACACAGACTGTGGATAGGCACAGAAACAAGAGTTGTAGCATTGCATATGAGCAGCAGTGAGAAAGTCAGTTTGGCTAGAGTACAGAATTCATGAAGATGAGTAATATACAATAAGATGAAAAGGGAGGCTGGAGACAGGCTGGGAAGACCTTTTTACTGCTACATGGCAGAGCTTGTATTTTATCCTAGAGGTAATAAGGGGCCATTGGAGTTTATTGCTGAGGGGAGTGATGTGGTCAGATCTGAACTTTGGAAAAATCACTTTGTTAACTGTGCACAGGATGGATGGAGAAGAGAGAATTTCAACAGGGAGCCATATTAGGAAGCTACTGCGATAGTCCCAGCAATAAATTATGAATGCTTGAGCTAGAGGGGCTTCCTTTTAAGTACAGGGAAAGGGACATATTTTGGAGATATTATGGAGGAAAAATCCACAAGTCTGGGCAACTGAATGGAAATGTGGAGAAAACCAAGGTTCACAACTCTGTGCTTGGATGGATAAGGAAGTTTGGAAGAAAGGTGTGTTAAATGAGTGAGATTCACCAAATGTCCTTTCAGCTTTCAATCTGTGATCTTAATGATCTTTTTCTGGGGTAAATTTCTTTATTTGTTACAGCAAAGATGTTAAAATAAGGGAATCATAGGATCTTATTTAGATCTGAGAGAAAACTGAATAAGCCACCCATCCCAGTCCTCATCTTACATATGAGGTAATTGAAGCCCAGGGAACACTTCCATGAGGCTTCTAGCTCTAACATCCCAAGATCTGATGATTCTGTTAGAGTAAGCAGATTTCAGGCTCAGGCTAAGGAAGAGCTTTCTAGAATGATGGAATGGTTTGCCATGGAAGAGACTGTGCAGTTACCCTTTCTAGGACTGCAGTGGGGGAGAATTGGGAAATCAACCCAATTTGAAGAAAAAGTTTCTCTAGTCTAGAGCTCTGAGGGTTCTGAAATAAAATCACTGAGAAGGCTTCACAGACTTTTCCAGTGAGTTTTTATTTTCTGATTGTCTTTTCCAAGGCAAGCTTTGTTGCATCTGCTGGGACAAAGGCCATCTTTTCTGAGTAATACACTTGCATTACCCAATCAGGGGGACACTATGCTGAATGGTGTGCCTCCCTGGTACAGTGAGTTCTGGCTCTAGGTACTAGCTTTCCTATTAATATCCAGAGGTAAAAGTCACCAGATATAATGTGGCATTCATTAACCACAGAGTTTCACTCAGAATCCCCAGCCTGAGCAAAAATTCTTTCTTATTCTCTCTTTCTTGCTGAATAAAAAATAAAATAAAACATAAAACATTAAAAAAATCAGGGAAACTAATCCCGGAAGTGGATGGATATAAGTATAACCTTCAGAAATACAAACCTTAGAAACTTCACTTTCCTGCTATTCCCCTGCTCTCTTCCAAAAACAAGCTATAGTAGGTTTTGTTCCCCCAGGTGCAAGACTTCTGCTTCATCTAAGTGTAATCTTTTCCCACCCACCCTCCATAAAATATCCACTAGATTATTTTTTAAAGGATAGGAAAGAAACCAGTCTTACTGTGAATATGGGTCAACTTTTCCCTTCTCTCCACTGCATCCTCCACACGAGTTTCTACATTGCTATCCCTAAGGCTCCATGCCTTCTAAAAAATAGCATCATAGATCTGTAGTTAAAAGGGACCTCATAGGACCTCATATGGTCCAACTCCCTCCTTTTGCAGAAGGGAAAACTGAGGGCCAGGAAGTTTGGGTAACATGCCACATGTCACATAGGCATCAGATGGAGAATTTGAACCCAGGTCCTCTGATTTCAGAGCCAATATCCTTTTCAGTTTGTCACTCTAATGACTCTCCTTTAGTTACAAAGTAATCCCCTGGAACTCCAAGGAACTTCACAAGGTAGTTCCATTTTATAGATTGAATAGATATCCCCTTGCTTCCTTCATGTAGATTCTATTGCTGCCAAACTAGCCTGCACACAGCCTTCTATCTCCTCTTATGCCTGTTTACTTTGTTTGCTTTGCCTATTTCCGGGTGCCTGGATTGTTCTCCCTCCTCATTTCTGCCTCTTGGAATCCCTAACTCCACTCAGGTTCCACCGTCTAGAAGAAGACTTTTTTTAATCTCCCTTTTTCCAGACTTAGAGCTGCCATCAAAACCAACCCAAATGCTTCTTATTTACTTTATACATGCATAACACTTATATGTCCCTGTAAGAAATATATATAAGAGATATATCCCTATATCTCCCCAAGAGAAGGTGCCCTCCTGTAGCAGCAAGCACCCCAACATTGCCAGGGTAGCTGACAACATAGGTTCTTAGATCTGCTTTTCTAAAGGTAAGCAACTCAAAATGGGTTAACAAGCTTACTTTAATTAATCAAACATATATCATTTACCTAGTTCAGGGGAAAAGGTCAGCACCCCGAACTTCAAAGTATACAGACAGAACTTACAAGACAGAGAAACAAACAGATCAAGCAGACAGGCTTCCAAACTGTCCAACCATTACATCAATACCAAATCAGAGTTACCAGAGAGGGAAGCATCAACATCTGGGTTTTCAAAGCTGGGAGGCTCTCAATGGCTGCCCAGAGTCTCATCTGGTCAAATCACACAACACTTCTCAAAGTGAGCCCCAAAGCAAAGCCTCACATCAGGGATTATATAGCCTTCTCCTGGATCAGACAATGTAACCACCCTCTTGACCCACTGCCCAATCACACAGCATCAAGGTGTAGGCATTCCTGAAAACCAAGCCTCCTGCCACAGGCTCCATGTGACCACATTTAGCCTATTAGGAGGTAGATTATATTTTCAAATCTAAGAAGATTCTCAGTCACTTAAGCCTATCAAAGGGCTTAGGGGCAGGGAAGATCTTTAAAATTGCATTTCCATTACAATTCCTTGAGATCAGGGACTTGGATTTCTCTCTGTCCTTAAAGCCTAGCACTGTGCATGACCCATTTTTTTTGTTGTTGTTGCATAGTTGTTTCAGTTGTGTCCAGATCTTAGTGACCTTGTTTGGGGTTCTCATGGCAAAGATACTGGAATGGTTTTCCATTTCCTTCTCCGATTAATTTGGCAACTGAGAAAACCAAGGCAAACAGGGCAAAGTGACTTGCCCAAGGTCACACAACTAGTAAATGTCTAAGATCTAGAACAGCCAGGTGGTGCATTTGATGGAGTGTCAGACCTGGAGTCACGATACCTGATTTCAAATCTAAACTCGGATACCATCTGTGTGATGCGTTGTCACTTAATTACTATCTGCCTCAGTTTCTTCAACTGATAATATTAGCACCTTCTTTCCAGGCTTATTGGGAGATTTAAATAATGCGTTTCAAAAGTGCTTTGTAAATCTTGAGTACTATATAATTTCTATTGTTGTTGTTGTTATTGTTGTTATAGTAGAAAGGGTATAGAGGAAATTAAATAAGCATTTATGTATGCATACACACACACACACACACACACACACACATCCTACCTTGTACCAGGCACTGTGCTAAACATTTTATAAATATTATCTCATTTGGTCTTCCCAACAAGCTTGTGAGGTAGGTCTTGTCATAATCTCTATTTTACAATTGAGGAAACTGAGTTTCAGAGAAATTAAGTGACTTGGCCAGGGTCATACCATTAGTGTTCGAAGCTGGATGTGAACACAGGTCTTCCTGCCTTCTCTATTTGCTTTCCTACCTCCAGAAAGAAGAGTGAATCATGTATCATCAGACATGGGTTTGAATCTGAGATCTGCATGATCTTGGGTAAGTCAATGAACCTCTCTAAGATCTCAATCTTCTCTTTTTTAAAATGAGGAAGGACATTTATAAATGCTACTTTTGGGGGTTCATTACTGAGTTCACACACTTTGAGATAGAAAAGATGTTAGAGGACACTGAGTCTAATCCTATTTTTATATAGATAGGAAAGGGAAACAGAGAGCTTGCCCAGGGTTACATGGTGAGATCTATGGTGAGATCTAAATCCACATCTGCCTAAGTACAAGTCTAGTGCCCTCTCCACTAGACCATTACCTGGGGAGAAATACAGACCCAGAGAAATTAGAAGATTTACTTTAAGTGAGAAATAGTAAATGGCAGAACTGGGATTCAAAGCCAACCCTTCTGCTGCCAGATCTAGAAAACCCTTTTATTACTGAAATGAGATTTTGGATATACATATATAGATACACACATACGTGTGTACAACATTATGAAAAGATTGTGTTCTTTTTGTCCTTTTTTTCCATCCTTAAGCCTAAGTAAACATCTCCTCCTTCCTGCCCCCAATTCTTCAATGGCAGATCTCTGGGTAATAGTCATTGCACTATTGACCTGAACCAAGAACCTTAGGCTTAACTGAGCCTGCCCACCTCTCAGAACTTTCCTAGAAAATCATCTTAAGCTTGCAACTTTTGTTGTTGTTTTTGTGGTTGTTTTTTAATCTACCTCGTCTAGAAATGGTTCAGCCAAAGTTACACATCCCATAATGATTCTTCTGAAACACTCTTGTTGCTGCATCTTCTAATGGCATTAAATAGGCCCATTAATAGACTCAGGATAAAGGAGGAATTGCAATACACTGTGATTAATGAACCTTATTGTGGGCGATTAAAAACAGAATAGTAAATAGAAATACAATAGGCCAGGGTTCTGAAATGTCAAGCTTGAATTTTTTCCACTCTCTACTGCTCCATTCTGTTCCAAGGATGGGAAATGATCAACATTGGATTGCTCAAAAATTATGTACAAAGGAATGTGTAGTTTAGCATTCTCCTATGATGCATGAAAGGGGGATGCAAAGGAAGAGGGTAGAAGAGCTTTTGCTCATGTACAGAATCATGTAGCTAGAATGGACTTCAGAGGCTACTAATAACATTATTGGATAGATAGACAGAGAGACAGACAAACAGACAGACAGACAGACAGATAGATAGATAGATAGATAGATAGATAGATAGATAGATAGATAGATACAAAGAAAGAAATAATAGATATCCATTATCTCAATTGAAGGAATTGGGGACATCAAGGAGAGGACGAGTATTTAGTATGATCCCATAATTTTGCAGAAGAGATTATAGAGGTCCAGAGAATTTAAGTGACTTGCCCACAGTCACAATCCATTAATGTCAAATTCAGGGTATAAATTAGGCACTCTTGACTCCCGGTTATGGTTACTTTAGTTTTAAGGATGAAAGCTTTGGTTTATAATCTAATTTTTTGTGATGAGTCTCACATTGTTACAATTGCCTCTGATCATCTCCCTCTTCCTTTTTCCATTCTCTACTTCATAATTTTCCTTGACATCTTTATTTTAAGGCAATGAATGTCATTGAGTAGTTTTCACTTGATTTTTCTTGCTTTCATGTGTATTGTACAATCCAACTGTGGCCATTTTAGACTACCATAAAGATTCTAAATAGGTTATCATTTTTGAAAGCATCCTTCCCTATAGAGGTCTCTTAATAGGAAGAACAAGCATCCACTTTAGCCAAAGCATGCCACAGTTGCCAAAGCAGGCACTTTGTGGCACAAAGAAATAAGAAGTACTCTCTCTGGATTCAAAGGAGCTGGGTCCAGTCCTGACTTTGATTTTCTATGAGTGCTACTTTGGGCAAGTCACTTGATTTCCATGTACCTCATCTATAAAATATGGGGGTTGGACTAGATAGCCATTGAGGTCCCTTCCAGTTCTAGATAAAGGCTTCCATAATTCTAATTCTGTTACGATACTCAACTATCCCTAGATTCACACTCATATGAAGATGCCTAGTTGGCTCTTCTCTCAACAACAAAACCCCAAAATGCATTTAATTTTTTTGTTATTTTTTTTCATATCATAGTAATTTCCATTTGTAGGCATCCTTATTCACATTCAATCTTTCTTTGTGACAACAAAAAAAACATTAAGCAGACTCAATTATTTTTGTGATCAGTTCTAAGAGTACATGCAACATACTATGTCTGTAGACCTCAACCTCTCTGCTAAGTGGAAGGAAGCATATTTTCTCATCTGCTGTCCCCTCCCCTCCCCCATCATGATTGTTCATTTCAGTTGTGCTGAATCTGGCTTCATGTTAGTGTTATTTCCATTTATATATGTATACCTATCTGTCATTTTTCTGTTTGTGTTTACTTGGCATCATTTACATATAAATTGCCCTATGTTTCTCTTGATTCCTACTTTCTTTATTACATTTGATCTTCATGCAAAACCTATATAGTAAGTATTCCAGGAATTGCTGCCATCACTTTGAAGATAAAGAGACTGCCCACTGCTTTTGAAATTTCAAATTCTCAGAAGAAAGAGGATCAAGCATTAGGGAGTTTTGGGTGCAGTCAGGTAATTTTCAGAAGCCCTTCCCCACACCACAACAAAGCATTGTAGTAGTTTCTTTTACAGGCTGATGAATAGGGGACAGGTAAGTCCCTAGAATTTGGAATAATATGCAACAACATACTGGGCAGGGATAGATTTCTTCTAGGTTGCTGATGGCAATCATTATCATATGACAAGCCCAATAAATGACCTCTCCTTACTGATTATTTTTGGTTCCTTGTTTGAGAAGGTTTTACCATAGAGACATGTCTCTGCTCTTTAGATGGGAATCCAATGGAGACATTCACATCTCTTATATGAAAATTCAGGTAGTAACCAACCTTACTAAAGTGCTTGTGCTATTTTTGTCAACTTGCACCTGGAAAATGTCACTTACAGGATGGGTCATTAAATGATGAATTAAATTTCTACTTCTTCAGTGGCTTGCTTGGACATTGCAAATCATTGATTCTCAATGATTCTTTGTCTCCAAATGTAACACTGATCCAAACAACAATAATAACAACAATTAAATAATCACTGATATTTTATTATGTAAGGAGCTTATCAACTATACCCAGTCCTTATTTACATTTGTTATTTCAGCTTAATTTTTTAAGGACCTAGAGAATGAGGAAAAAGACCATAAAGATCCAGAGTCAAGTGGCCTAAAGAATACTCACTCTCTGGCATTAGGAAAGGGCTG
This sequence comes from Gymnobelideus leadbeateri, assembly GCA_011680675.1. Taxonomy (NCBI): domain Eukaryota; kingdom Metazoa; phylum Chordata; class Mammalia; order Diprotodontia; family Petauridae; genus Gymnobelideus; species Gymnobelideus leadbeateri. The sequence goes on along the minus strand of WOXC01002505.1, from coordinate 473,504 downwards.
TCGGACATTACATCAAGAAAGAGATGCTATCAGTGAGACAAAGTACTTTGACCACAAATCACATTCCACTCCAGTCTACCAGTGCTGTTGGTAACACTGACCCAGATTCTGAGGAGAAAGAATTGGGCAATCGAAAATCTTCCACTGTCCCAACTCCATTGAAGAGTTACTGCTCTTGACTGAATAGACTATCATAATGATAATAATTGGCATTTCAGAGATATTAGCAGAGCCATAGATGATGGTAGCTTTTTAGAAATTACCAGACACCTTCCCTGCGAGGAAGCCAAGACCATGTTTTCTGACCTTTGACTCAATGATGTGAATTTCTTCTCGTTTCTTAACATTACCTCCATGAAACAGAATGCTATAGACTCAAGAAGATAGGGCTAAAAGAATATGCCTTTTTCTATTACCCTTCCCCCTTACATAGGGGTCAGATTCAAAACCCAGTAGACCCAAAGAGACTCCAGATTTGGGGGAATCCCCAGGCATATATCTTTTTCTTACAATAATTCCCCTTTGGAATGTCCCTAGGGTAAATAAAACAAAACAAAACAAAAAAACAAAAGTCTTATTGTTTCCCTAACACTTAACAGTATTCCTTACACAGAGCAGATATCTAATAAATGTTCCTTGAATTGAAAGTATACATATCATTTCTTCAGTTACTTCTTTGACTTCTACTTGTTGGACTTTGGCATCAGTTGTCTATATTAGAATGGAAGCTGCTAGAGGGCACACAGTATGTAATTTGTGCCTACCTCAGTGCCACCTAACAACTTCTATTGAATTACTGTTTGATTTTGGTATCAATATTGCATCAGAAACACCATGCAGAGCCAGTCTTAGAACTCTTCTGCACATATGAGAGTAAAAAGTGTCTCTGTGGTAAAAAAAAAAAAAATGCTAGGGGAGGCTATGTGGCGCAGTGAATAGAGCGCCGGCCCTGGAGTCAGAAGGACCTGAGTTCAGAGCCGGCCTCCGACACTTAATCCACACAAACAAAAACCTAGCCGTGTAACCTTGGGCAAGTTACTTAACCCCAATTGCCCTAAAGGGGCGGCTAGGTGGCGCAGTGAGTAAGAGCACCAGCCTCAGAGTTGGGATGACCCGAGATCAGATCCGGCCTCAGAAAATGAGCACCCACACGTAAATAATGACTAGCCGTGTAACCTTGAGCAAGTTACTTAACCCCAACTGCTTTAAAAAAATGCTACATTAAAATATATATATATATATATATATATATTTCATCATTTTGATCTCTCTGCCCAAAAGCCTTGCCTGGGAATTTGGTTTCACGGTGAAATAATTAAAGTGAACAACTGTTGGGATGACCAAACATTTCAACAAATCAGCAAGACAGGAAGGGGATGGGGATCCAGAATGTCGGGTAACCTGCACTGAATATTGCTATGAATCTAAGAGGACTTTCCAACACATATATTTGATAATTTAACATTTTGTGGCCTGCTTTATATCTACTTTTTATAGTAATCAAGCTCAGCTGTGGTCAGGTAAGAGAACAATTGTATCTGTGTACTCTCCAGCATTATTAATTATATAAGTGATACAAAATCACCAAAATTTTAGGTTTGAAAGGTTCATGTAGGTGCTTAATAGCTGCTTTTTAATTGATTGGCCAATTAGAACAACTCTAATTCATCTATATCTCAGATCAAGGAATAATGTACTTGATTTTCAGTACCCTAGGGCTTTAGAAAGCACTAATAGACCCTGCACTCCCTAATCAAATTAGTCAGCCAACAGGGATTTGTTAATATTGTGTGTTTGACACTATGATAAGTAGAAATAATGCAAAGAAAAACCAAAACAAACCACGCCTTCAAGAAGAGTTCATTCTACTGGGGTAAACAGCATGTGAAGAACTAGGGACATCCAAGATTCATATAAAATAGATGGAAGGGAGATGCCAGAATTAATAGTTAACAGCTCTGACATCTTGTCCAGCCAGTTGCCTCACATTTCAAGGGGGGGGGGGGGTCAGGAGACTTTTGCCTGTTTATATATCTCAATACTATCACAATCTTTGTCTTTGGAAGAGAGTCACTGTCCAGTGATCCCTTGGATAAAAACAATGGGAAAAAATTTAAAAGTATAAGCAGTGCAAATAATGTTATATTATCTTTTTTATCAACCCTTTAAAAGGGGGAGGAGGCAATTGAATGGAAAGAAATAATCACCGATGTAATATTCAAATAAATTCACTTTATAAGATGCTTTTCAACTCTAAATCTATGCTCCTATGAATGTCTCAGTTTATTAGTATATTAGGGGACATGCCCTTTTCCAGGTGAAGCTGGTAGATGTAATTGAATTGCTCCAAAGATTGAAACAATCAGTGATGAATCCTTGAAAGGTGTCAGACATCACATCAAGAAAGAGATGCTATCAGTGGGACAAAGTACTTCGACCACAAATCACATTCCACTCCATCCCACTGTTAGTTCTGCCATTGATTAGCTCAAGCATGGTACTAATGAGCCAAGGTCAAGAGTTCTAGTTGTGTATGTTGCCCCTTGGTCCCAAGATTGCGAAACTACACCCCTTATTGTAGAGAACTATTTCTCCAGGACTTTGAACATAGTAAGAACGTAATAAATGTATCTTTCATATATTCAAGAACATAGCAAAGGGAGATGAGATAAGAGAGCATCATTGAAGTGGTCCTGAAACCTCACACACATACACACACACACACACACACACACACACACACACACACACACACAGAATGAAAAAAAAAATACATCTCCATGACAGAGGTTCAGCAAAATCAAAGTGACACTGTGTTGTATAGTGGATATCATGCTGGACCAAGAGACAGAAAGTCCTTGAATTTGAAACCTGCCTCAGTTTGTTACTTGTTGTGTGACCCTGAGCAAGTTACTTAATCTTTCTTGGATTCAGTCACCTCATCTGTTGCATGGGAATAGTAATAGCTTCAGCTGTTTTGTTTTGTTTTGATAATACTGGATAGTAGATGTAAAACTTGTTCCAAAGTTTCACATACTGTGTGTTAGTTACTACTTCTACTATTACTACTACTAAAGCTGCTTCTGCTGCTACTATGATGACTACAAATAACCCATTTCCACTGAGGGACAAATTATTTTTAGAATATAGCACATAGAATGTCATAACTGCAAAGAACCTTAGACCATAGAAAGGTAGAACTTAGAAGGTCTTTTTATAACACACAGAATATTTGAACTACAAGAAATCTTAGAGTATAGAATTCTAAAGCTAGGATGGATCTAAGAACCTAGACTGTGAGAAGGGGGAGGCACCTTAGAAAACAGATGTTAGACCTGAGAGGGATTTTCTAGAGGACAGAATATTTGATCTAGAAGAAATATTGAGCTAGGTAGGACTTTGGAACCTAAAATGCTACAGCTGGGAAGGACGCAAGAACCTAGATGTGAGAAAGATTTTAGAACATAGAAATTCAGAGCTAGATCTTAGACATCATCTAGTCCAGCCCTCTCCTTTCATAGAAGAAGAGGAGAGGGGTCCTAGAGTAATAATAATTATAGATAAAAAGAAGGAAACTTGGTGGTTAGGAACAGTGACTTGCCTAAATTCATGCAGTGAGCTACTAGACAAGTTAATACACATCTATTTACTCACATTCTCTGGCATGTGGAAGATCATGCTTCCCTGATACTTTGATTTTCATCTTTCCTTTTCTGAAGATAGTATAGTCTACTCGTTGGTGCTTTTCCCATAAGAGTGGCTATTCTCTGAAGTCGGGTCTTCTGTTCTTTCTCACTACTGCATTTGTAAATGTGAGATAATCTACTAAGTAGAATGCTTCACTTTTGTCCTGTTTATAAACTCCTCTGAATTAAATGAATTAACTATATTTCAGTTATGCCCCTGTTTCTTACCACTCCATCATCACATTATGTTTTGAAGCAATCAAGTGTATAACTCCCTACCTGTGCATTAAGGGAAAAGAGTCAGAGAAAATTTAGGTGTGTGCATTTGGATGGGGGTGGGATTCCAGAACTGCTATGGTTAAGACATTATTTTAATCTAATTTTGACTTGTACTCGATTTATTAGAGAGAGCAGAGTATGATTTACTTCAAACAGCTGACAATAGTTGTCATTTTGCAGGTTTCCTACCAACGGCCAGGACTTCACAGCAAGTGGCAAATAAGGGCTGCCTCCAGCCTTCATTGTGACAGTTCCACATTTAATTTATCCTTCACTGCTTCCTACCTGGTGGGATATCCATCAGTAGCTCTGACTGAAGGCTTGGCATTTTCTAAGGAATCTCCCCACAATTCAGGTCAAGATCTATCCCTTGAAACCACAAGACAGGTGATTAACGTGGCAGGAATGTTCAGTGCTCTCTCTAACCATTTTCCCTAACACTAGAATAAAAGAAGCTGAGCTGAAATTATTTTTAGAAGTCATGTAATGCAAATGGCAAATTGGGCGAGATTCTCAGCCCCATTTGTGTCCTGTTCGCTGAATGTGCCAGCAGCATTCATTCTTTCTCACTAAAGAATCCCAAGCCTGAAATGATTTCTAAGTCTTAGTTAACCCACACTGAGCCACTGCAAAACTCGACCTCGACTTGGAATTTTCTTAAAACCAATTTAATCTTTTATACACTGATGTAGACTAAAGCCTAACTACTCTCTTAAGCACTGGTTTGTGCATACAACAGTGTATAAGACGATTTTTTTGTTGTTGTTTTAATAAAACAGTCTTTCATCCTTTGGCAGTATGCATGCGTGTGTGTGTGTGTGTGTGTGTGTGTGTGTGTGTGTGTGTGTGTATAACAATGAAAAAGAAAGGTCTGGATGCCATAGTGGGTGAAGAGAACAGTTTTGCAGTCATAATGGAAGGGATTCCAGTCTTGCTTCTGACAAATATTAACTGTTACCCTGGGTAAATCACTTCACATATCAATTCCCCCAGATCATTCTCCAAAGACTATAAATTACAGATGAATGGGTGATTTTCACCAATAGAGTGAGTTTATAGTCTGAGAGTTTGACATACGGTTGAAATTACAGAATCACAGATTTGGGAAGATAATTTGGAGGCCATCTAGTCTAACTCTCAGCAAAGGCAAAACTGCTGCCTACAATATCTCTGGTATGGGAATATTTAGCAGTCACATAATGAACTCAGAGCAAATGACAAAGCCAACATGGTAATATTGTATATTAGCAATGGGGACTCCTGTTTCAGTTTCTTTTAGGCAAAATAAAACAGAACAACTGATAAAATCATAATTTCTTCATCCCAAAGCAATCAATGGCCTGGGAACCCTCAAAATGTAGAACATAGATATAGTTATTGGTGTGTCACCACTATTCTGGCTTTTCTTCTTTCCATTATTTTGAATCTTTATTTTGTAAACTTAACCAGGCATTGTCTTCTACCTTCTGATTTCTTGTCCCCTTTAGTCCTTGCCTTTCTAGGTTTCTACTCATAAGTTTCTTAAAAACATCATGTAATCACGATGACTGAATCCACTATGAATTTATAACATTTATCCTCAGTGGGTTCTTAGCACTATTTCACACTGACTCACTTTTACATATCTCTGATTGGCTACTTGTGACACTCTTCACACTGGCTTTTATAATCTCTGCTCCCAAGAACTCTACTGCCCATGTCCCACTTGACAAATGACCTGGCCTATAAATTTATCAAAAAAACTGAAACTATCCATCTAGAGCCCCCTTATATTCTCTTGTCTACACCTTGAAATCTCTCTCTTCTTATCTGTGCCCTCTTCTTATGCTGCTGGCCCAGAGGATGGAGTGGTCCTTCTTGTATGTTTGATTCTATCTTCTTCCTTTTCTGGGAGCCCATCACATAAAGCATTTTCTTTTCCTCATACTCAAACTCTCTCAGTTGGAGCCTTTCCTTACTGCTAACTAATATGCTGTGGTCTCCCTTGCCTTTAGAAACCAACCAATCAATGAGTCATCTCCTCAAGGCAACTTTCATTGCCATATTTTACTAGTAAACTACTAGAAAAAGTTGGTTACCCTGATTATGTACGTTTCTTTGCCACTTGACTAAATTCATTAATTTTTATTTCTCTCTGAAAAAATAAATAGTCTTCAGACTAGAAATTATAGAACGAAAAGAGTCAAGGGGGATTTAGAGTCAAATATAAGTGAGGTGATCTCTTTCTAAGAGTACCTACCATGTTGATCAAGGGTAAGTTGCCATGTGCAGCTAACCTACATCCTGAAATGGTTTGCAGATGTGATGATGGAGTCACTGCTCATTGAAAAAAATCATAGTAAATGAATGTTAGGGGCTGTAGGACTAGAGACCAGATAATTCTATGATGTTCAAAAGTAGAAAGATGGTAGATTCCTTTATATTGTCTCCTCCCAAGCCCCCAGTAGAATTTTATTCACTGAGTGAAATGAGCATTTCATTGTCTTTGTACACCTAGCACTAGTACAGTGCCTAGCACATAGGCTTAAAAAATACTTATTGAATGCTTGGTTTTCATTTTATAGGTTCATAAGTATTATTTTAATACATGACAAAAATTGAAAGTGCCTTAAGAAAAGGAGATTTCCGAATCCAGAAAGAGAGCTTGGTAACAAAGTGGGAAAGAGTGGTGGATTCAGGAAGGCCTGAGTTAAAATCTTACTTCAAACACTTAACTAGCTGTGTGACCCAGGGTGAGTCAATCTCTCTCAGCCTGAATTTCTTCATCTGCAAAATGAGGGTAATAATTCAATCTACCTCACAGGGTTATTGTAAAGATCAAAGTAATGCTAAAAGTGCTATGAAAATATTAGCTAACTGAATCACTGTGAGCCAATGAAGCTTTGTTATGAACCAGGCACATTAGACAAATATAATATTTTATTTATTTTATCTTTTGTGTACTTATTTGGGGGATGAGGTGTTAGACTGGTCAGATTAGGGGGATGTCATAGATAGTATATCTAGATGTTAGAAAACCATGGACAAAATCCCTCCTGATACCCTGTTAGACAAGATAGGAAGATGTGGCAGTTAGAAAGATACACAAATGGCTAAATCATCAGACTACGAGTTTTGAGTAATAGATTGTTGTCACCCCTTAGGGAACTCTTGAGGACTCCGTTAAGGGATTCTTTCTTCAAACATGTTCTGTTAAACATTCTTATCCAAGATTTGGATAAAGCCATACAAGGTGAATTTATCAAATGTGTGGCTAACATGAAGCTGGAACAGATAGCTAACATTTGGGTAACAGAAATGGAATCTGAAAAGATTTCAGCAGGCTGGAGTATTTGTGCTAAGCAATTTCAACAGGTGTGAACAATTGTCCTGAATCAAATAAGAGGAAATGTAATAGAAAGAAATAGAAAATCTTTTAATTTGAATGAAGAAAGGAAAGAGAAAGAGAAAGAGAAAGAGAAAGAGAAAGAGAAAGAGAAAGAGAAAGAGAAAGAGAAAGAGAAAGAGAAAGAGAAAGAGAAAGAGAAAGAGAAAGAGAAAGACAACTCATGAGTCAAGAACAGGGAACCTAGCTAGCCAGTACAGGTGTTAAAAGTACAATGGGCTTTTCAGATTCATAGTTAAATCTATATCCTGGGAAGATTATTTGAAATATAGCTTCAAGTCAATACAGAGATTTAAATTTAGATTTAGATGAGAGGCTGTGTTGCATAGAAAATAGAGGCCTGGCCACTGAGTCAGGAAGGCCTGAGTTTCAGACCAACCTCTTACATATGCTGACTATGTGTTCAACTCACTTAACCGCTCAGTGACGCTTGGGCAACTAACTCATTCTGGGAGTGGGGAATATTCAGCACTGATAATGGGAGGTTCCTCACTGCAACTTCCTCATTCCTACTGAATCACTAGCCTGGGGCCCCTCCTCTAAATGAGGAGCTGGGTAGATATTAAAATAGAATTTCCATGGCATTTTGAAATTGCAAAACACTTTATATCAAATATATCCAAAGTATTTTTCAAACCTTAAAAGTATATAAATGTCAGTTTTTCATCTCATTCTTATCTATATTATTCAATTTTATACTATTACCATCATTATCATTAGTTGCATTTGAATCCAAATGCAACTGTTATTCCTTATTTTATCTCCATTTTATAGCACAGAAAACTGAGGCTCAAAGAGATATTAAATGACTTGCCTAAGAATCACAGAGTTATTAAACATCAGAGGTAGGATCTGAACCTTCTTGACCCCAAGGCCAGCACTGTGCATGATCTACTCATGCAAACTTAAACTCATGTAGAATAACTCCCAGCACTAAAGGCTTATACACAGATGACATTCACATATAGAGATACTTGCCACACAATCAATGCAAAACAGCCAAATAGTGAAATGGGAAGAATGTTGAATTTTGAGTCAGAGGTTACAGATTCAAATCCTAGTTCTTCTAATAACTACTTCTGGGATCTTAGGTATGTCACTTATTTCCCTGGAACTCTATTTCTTTGTATACTGGGGGTGGAGAAAAAAGATCTCTGAGTTCCCTTCCCACACTAAATCTTTGATAATGTGAAATGTATTATTTAAGAAGTAATTGTATACAAAAATACTTCTGAAAATCCTCCCCTGAACTGTTAAGCCAGGCCTCTTGTCTGAAGGACACATACAGCCATACTATAGCTCTGTCATAGTGAATTTAGTCACCTCTTTTATATCAATGCTGCTCTCCCAATGCCTATGAAGTAGAACTCATACATCCTTAGTAAGCTCCAGTTCCCTTGGGAGATGTTCACCACTTTAGACTATATTTTCTTTCCAGAAGAGTGGCATACAAAAACACCCTTGCCTACTGGGGGAAAAAATCACAACCTTGGAATCAGCACCATCCCTAAGTCATTGCTAAGAATACCCCCTGGCTCATAGTACTTTTCAGTATAGCATGTTACTTATTTCATAATCCTTTCAAGTGGTTTCCCCTTCTAATATGCTCTTATTTCTCTAGTTATATACCTCTAACACCTCTTCTTGGTTGTCTTTCTTATGGGTGACAAAGTGCTGGTTATGGCTCTTGGTAGGCTTGGGAAAGCTGTTGCATGAACTAACTGCATATGTAATGGAGAAATGGAAAACCACTTTATACCTGATTGAGCTGCCCAGGTAGCAACACTCATCATACTGCTATAATACAGAAATATAAATCAATATAGATAGGTAAATAGATAGACAATCAGACAGACAGACAGACAGATAGATAGATAGATAGATAGATAGATAGATAGATAGATAGATAATGTATGTATTGACTGGACTTAATGTAGTATATATAAATAAGTATATTACCTTGCCCAATCCCATCTCCAAGGGGAATTTGATTCCTATCTTTGTGGAAAGTCAGAAGGTCATAGTTGAATGCTCACTCATTTTTTCTTCTATATCCAAGAGGAGCACTGACCTAGAATTATATCTGTTACATTTCAGATATTTGTGTTCTAGAGATATGGTTATCTCTTTTCAGGGACTGAGAGTAAAAGTCACTTTTCTCTCTAAAAGGGAAAGTAACAAATAGTTTATTATGGTCCAGCTTAGATTCCTCACACCAAAAGCTAATACTAAAGAGAACAATTGTGAATAGTGATTAGAATGTTTGCCAAAGCAAATAGTAAAACAAATTTTAAAAAGAGAAAATCATATAAATTAGGGTAAACAGTAGGATGCATGAGATTAAATTCATTTTTTGACTAAGGACTATTATAAACTCTCAGTCTGATGAAAGGGAGAATGAGCTTGCTAAAATGTCTTCTCTTGGTGATCTGAGATACATGTGCTGGGAGTTGAGGGGCACATTGGAAGCTCACCCAGGTCTAGGCTCTGGAGGGCTCCTTCCAAAGTCCATGTCTTCTCTCTGTCCTTCTCATCTGAACCCTACTTCCCACTGTCCTCCAGAATCCTAGGCAGCTAGGTGGCACAGTAGATAGGCTACTGATGCTGGAGTAAAGAAGAAATGAGTTTGTATTCTGTTTCAGACACCAGCTAGCTGTGTGACCCTGAGCAAGTCACTTACTTAATCTCACTTTGCTTCATATTTTGTCATCTATAAAATTAGGATAAAAATAATGCTTAGCTCAGGGGGATGTCATGAGAATAAAATGTGATAATATTTGCAAAAATACTTTGCAAAGCTTAAAACATTACATGAATATTGTTAGCCCTAATAGGTTAAGCATGAATGAAATGTGATAATATTTGTAAACGTACTTTGCAAGTTTAAAACACTATATGAATGTTTTTATTAGCCCTGGTAGGTTAAACACAAATAAAATCAGCCATTTTCCTAATGGAGATTACCAAAAAAACCAAACAAACAAATAAAAAAAAACAAAGAAAGAAAGAGAGAAAGAAAGAAAGAAGGCAGCTCTATTTGTAGAACAGACATAGAAACTACTTCATTTGCACTGAGGACAAATTTTTAAAGGGACGATTTCTTGATAAATTATTTTCTATTTAATTCCTCTGAGTATCATAATGAGATGTTATTAATCTGTGGATAATGAGATCAGCACCTGTGTGCTCACATTCATTATGGCACTGGACCTTATTCCCCTCTATGGTTCCTTTTGACGGCCTATAAAATCAAAGCTAGACCAGGCTTCTGGGCCAATGTTTCCAAAATGGCCCCATACTTCAGAGTCATGAGAATGAAAGGAAAGAGGGGAGGAAAGATGACTCCTTGTGGTGGCAGGGCAGAGTAGGACAATTCTAAGTGCAAAGGAAGATAGTTTTCATTTACACTTCCCAATGTTGTATGAATCCCTGAGAAAAGTCTTCCATGGTGGGCCGTGGATTTTCTGCTGAATTTCATAAGACACAACCTGCCCCAAAGGCCTCGAGGAAGAGGATGATGTGTCACAAGGCTAGTTAAAACTGTGCCCTTAATATTAAAAAAATCTTCAATCTTGAGTGTTCTTTCACAGGTACTTGTATACCAGGGTCCCAGGGCCCTGGGATCAAAGAGTTGTGGGACCTTGACATGAAGAATGCAACAAGTATAAACAAAATTAAAAACAAGCCTTCACTGGCAAATAGGGAGAAACATGAAAACAAAGTGTTGTATATAGGAAATAAAGGATTATATATTTAGAAGTAGAAGGGAATCCTTAGATCATCTACTTTGACATTTTATAAATGAAGAAACAGAGACAGAAAAGTTTGTTTGTCCAAGATTGTATACATAACAAGTGATAGATCTGAACCCAAATTTTTTGAGTCCAAAATCAGGTTTCTATGCAACCTACTATTATCCAAGGTATCTTTTATGGACATCATACTCAGTCTGATAACTAATCTATTGACAAAGCACTTTATGGCTATAAAAATACTGGTAGATCCATTACAAAAGAGAGATGGAATGGGAGACCTTGGTAGTCACTTCTAGCTTCTAAGTCTCTGATCCTCTGTTCAGTGGATCAGAAATGGGAGATAAGAATACATCACATGGCATATTAAGAATAGCACTGGTCTTACATTTAGAAAGCCTAATTTGAGCTGTCTCTACTGCATACTATTAAGTGGAACAGCTACATAGTTCAGACGATAGAGTGTAGGCCCTGGAGCCAGGAAGTCCTGAGTGCAAATCCAGCCTCAGATGCTTACTAGCTGTGTGATCCTGAGCAAGTCACTTAAGGCTATTTGCCTCAGCTTTGCCATCTGTAAAAATGAAGTGGAGAAGGATATAGCAAACCAATCTAGTAACTTTGCCCAGGAAACTCCAAAATAGAGTCACAAAGAGTTTGAAACCACTTAGCAACAACAACTAAGTGACTTCAAGGGTGATGTAGGAAGAAGAATGATGAATTTAAATTCAGTGGCCTTGGGTTAAGATTCTGTCTCTTCCTCCTATGACCTATGTGACCTTGGTTTAGTCACTTAACCTCTATGGCCTGCTTGGTTATCTCTGAAATGAGGAAATCAGAGCAAATGAGCTCTGAAGTCCTTTCCAATTCAAAATCTATTATCCCTTCATGAAATACCTTGTTTTTAATTTTCCTCATCTGTAGGATGAATGGGTTAGTCTAGAATCAGTGCTTCTTAAACTGTGGGTTTAACCCTCCACCCCCATAGGGAGTCACAGAAAATTCAGCAATAGTAAAAAGTTTCTGAACATGCAGTCACCAAAAATTAATTAAAAATCAAATGTGTATTGAATTGGAGGTGTTTCTTGCAATGCTTGCCTATGTTAAATTTCATAACTTCATTGCAGCCTTGGTCCTGAATACACAGAATGTACACTTTGCATTGTGCATGCCCACGTCAAGCAACACCAATGAATGCTGCTGAAATGTGAAAGTGGAAAAGTGGAAAAAGTTTAAGAAGCCCTAGATGACCCCTAATAATCCTTCCAGTTCTAAATCTATGATCCCATAATAATACTGCCCTTACTGTCTTCAGTTTTAAAATGTATATAAAGATATATGTAATCCCCATTTCACAGGGCTGATGCAAAGGCAGTGATTTGTAAAACTGCTAACTTCCACAAATATGTGAATTATTATAGTCACTAACATCTAGAAATAATGGTTTCTCCTTTGGGATTATGCATTCAGAATACACATCCATGAAACGCAGAAATGTGGGTGCATCATTTTAGAGATAGCAAACCCCTAGAGGTCATCTTGCCTATCCTATTCATTTATCAGATGAAGGAACTGATGGCCAGAAATGTAATGATTTCCCCAAAACCACACAGATAGGAAACAGAATTTCATTGGAGGCATCAGAATTTGGCTCCCGTTCCTCTATTTGCAAAAGCTCTTTACACTGCACTGCACATTCATTTGAAATAGGAGGGCTGACATCTTCAGCCCTTTCCACCAATTACAACAGCCTCTCCAAATTCTTCAGATACCTCATTGCTGTGGTTATACTGCAAACACCATCAGTTCTTTTGCAAAAGAAGAAATATCTGTTCCTTTTCAAAGCTATATTGGGTTAGGGGAAGTGTCACTAGACCAGATAAGGACAAAAAAAAGGTAGGAAAAAAAAGGTTTTGTCCTGACATGTTAATTAAATCTTCCAAGGCAGGCTTGTGCACTGTAGGAAACAGATAAAAGAAAGCCCTACCTCAAAATGGATGACAGTTTTGTTTTTTAGAGAAAATAAAATATTAATACCCAAACCTAGAGTAAATTCAAAGGTGCCATGGACTCCATAAAAATTTAAATCATATCCATCTCATGCACTCAGAAGGCCATTTACCAGAGGAAAAGTGTGGCTGTTTGAGTGCTGAGTATATTTGTGTATCCACTGAGAGCCAAGAGTTGATAGATTTGTAAAAGTCTAGCCTTGCATTGAAAACAAAGTTATTTGTTTAAAGTTTTAACCTGATTTTTTTCTTGTGTCTTGATATACTTTTCCAAAATTGCCTGTTGTGTTTTTATGTGTATTTTTGTTGTTGTTGTTGTTAGCAGTATGTATTGTGTCTCTATGTTTGATTTGTATGGTTCAGAGGAGACTTATGATTCATTCACGTAAGTCAGGCCAGGTGAGGAATTTCCCTTTACTAAATCAGACTGGCCGCTATTTTGGAATTTATAGTCTGAGAGACTGGCCTGAGTTGATGAAAAGTTAAGTGACTTGCCCACAGTTTACAAACAGTATGTATCAGAGGGAGGGCTTGACTCCACTCTTCCTAACTTTAGGTCCAGCTTTCTATAAGCACCATTCTGAGTTTATGTGTAACAACAACATCAAAATGACAACTTGTATCTCTATAGTACTTTAAGATGTAACAAGTGCTGTAACTGTAACAACCTTGGGAAGTAGGTAGTTGATCATGTAGAATATTATCATTCTATCATCATCATGTTGCAATGACAAAACAGAGGCTGAGAGAGTCTGTGTGAGGTAAAATTGACCAGGGTTGTTTACCTAGTAAGTGACAGTGTCATTAGAAAGGAACTTTGAAGAAAAGTGGTATGAAAGATTTCAGGGGGGAAATATCTGATGGGGGGAATCACAAAGAAGGAAGAAGGACAGCAGGTCGTCATTTCCATTGGGATCTGTTAGATGCCAGGGGAAAACAGGAAAGGTACCTAATACTTTGGTGGGGCTCCTCCCTGTTGTATTTATGGAACAACATGAACCAGAGCATGTATGACAAGATGGATAGTCATGGACAATTTGGACACTCTTCCTTTGGGTGGCACCTCCAAATCAATGGCATCACTGATTCAGTGAAGTGTCTGAGTGTCTCTGACTCAAAGTCCAGGTCTGTTTCTACTAAAAGGGGAGGTAGGACTTTCCTGATTCCCACCATTCTTTGTGGTTTTTTTTCCTATTTCATACTTAGCTTCTATAGTATTCTCTTTACTACTTACTTAACTGCCTATACTCGTAACTCACCCCTAGGGCACCTCAAACTTACACGCACAGATTGTAAGTTCACAGACAGCATGAACTATTCGATTTGTCATTGTATCCCCAGGTCCAAGTGTAGTACTTTACAGTAATAAATGTTAATAAACATTTTTTTCTGATTTAAATTGAATTAGATAACATATATAAAGAAATTCCTTAGCGATGAAGTAAGGCAGCTGTCAACGCTGAACACCATTCTTTTCTAGGTAATTTCCTTACTTTTTAATAGGTCCACCCTTCAGATTTGTGAGAGGACTGACTGACTATCTTCTATATTTACTCCCAGCTCTACTCCTAGTACATATCCTTACCCTTTTGGACTACAAATTGTCCTCTGTTATGCAAATATCTCTTCCCTGGGACATAGAACATGAAGGCACCACACTCCCAAATTACCCAGCATATATTCTGTGTATACTTATATTTATACATGTTACTTTCCCTAGTATCATGCAAACTCCTTGAAGAGATGGGGTCTGAGGTGAATGTTCACTACAATGTAGAAAAATCTGGTTATTACACAGAGTGGCTAAAAGTAGTAGTTAAAAAGAATGGAACTGGGAAAATCAGGAAGTGAGAAATAGTGGTGAAAAAAAAAGTAATGTTTCAATTGGAAAGGAGAAAAAGCATAGTTTCTAACAAAAATGAACTCAAAAAGGTAAACTCATACATTTTTAATGTAACAAGAAATGGGTAGAATCTTTCAGGGGAGAATCTGGAAGCATGCAGCAAAAAGCATTAATCATACCCTTTAACCAAGGATCCAACCTGGGAAATATGCCCGGCCAATATTATCATAAATGAGAGGGAAAAAAGAAAAGTCAATCTATCCATTTATATACAGCATGGCACGATTACAATCATAGCAGCCACAGCAATAGCAGGAACAGTTGGGCCTCTAGGTGGCACAGTGAAGATCACTGGTCTTGGAAGTCAGGAAGACAAAAGAGTTCAAATGCTCCCTCACATAAGCTAAGGACCCATGGGAGTTTCTTCAGTTTTCTTATCTATGAGAATGAAAATAGTAATAGTACCTACCATACCTGGCTGTTTTAAGTATCAAAGGAGATAATATTTGTAAACTGGTTTTTGATAATTAAAGCATTATACATATGTGTGCATACATACATACATACATATATACATGCATGCATGCATACATACATACATACATAAAACTAGAAATACTCTAAATAACTAAGAACAGATTATATACCTCTCTCTCTCTCTCTCTCTCTCTCTCTCTCTCTCTCTGCGTATTAACATGATTAATATGGTTGGCTCTGTTGAACACAAAAAAAACTGAAGTGATGTTCATGAATTTTTTCGGCATTATTTAATTAGACTTATAGGATCAGTGATTAAGGGAGATTCCTGGAGGAGAGGCAGGTAATACTCTACCAGTTTATATTGGAACATTCTCTAAAATATATAGATACAGATCATTGTCTGGATCATTGAGAGATTAATAGATATCCCTAGCATTACACAACCATTATATGTCAAAAGGGGGAGTGGATATGCCCCTGACTAAGGAACATACGAAATAATGCAAAATGGAAAAGGAAAAAAAAAGCAAGTACTACCAGTATAGAATGCAAATGATCCTCAAATTGGGAATGGCAAATGAGAATGGACAATATAATCATAGACCATGGATTTAGAGCTGACAGAGTCATTATTTTTATAGAAGAGGGCACTGGGGCTCAGAAAAGATAAGTATCTTGTCCAAGGTCAAAAAAGGTCATGAGTGGAGGGGCAGAGGCAAGATAGCTGCATAGAAGCAGGAAAATTCTGTGAGCTCCCCACATAACCACCTTAAATACCTATAAAACATGACTCTAAACAAACTTTAGAGCACCAGAACCCACAAAGTAACAGAAAGAAACAAATCTCCTGCTGAAGGCAGCCCAGCAGGCCCGCAGGAAGGGTCCATCATAGGGTGAAGGGAGCCGAGTCCACCCCTCCCTGACCCTGTGGTTTTAGGCTCAGGGTGGCCCAACCAGCAGCAGCTGGAGCAGACCTTGGGAGAGTGGATCACCAGCAGCTGTGGCAGTTTCCAGAATTATAGATCTGTAAATGCCAAAGGCAAAATAAAAGGTCAGTGTGGACTTTGCAGGGCCAGGGAACTGAGAGTGCTGTCTAGCCTCTGCCCCTGGGGCAAGAAGGCAAAAAGCTGGGAAGTGCAGTGGCCATGTACACACCACTGCATGGATGCTTCAGAGCTCCTGCCCTACAGATTGTAGGGGGACCAATCGACCATTCAGATGGGTAATCACTCTTGCTTTAATCTAGCTGGATTTGCATTGCAGTCTTGGGTGGAGGTGCTGGGGTGTGTGAGCAGGTGCCAGAGTTTGTGGAGGCTTCAGAGAGGGCACCCAACTAATAGCTCCAGCAGCTGCAAAAACCCCAGGGATTTGTAACAAAGCTCTCCTCTCTGGAAGCAGAGTTCTACTATGGCAAAAAGCTCAAAAGTCAAGTAATTGAATGGCAACATGAGCAAGAAAAGGAAGCAAAGCAAACACAGCAGTCAAACCTTAGATTCCTTTTTTGGGGACAAAAAGCATCAAAGCATGGAACAGGAGGAAGACAACAAAGTCAGAACTCCTTCACCAAAAGCTTCCAAGAAAAATATGAACTGTTTATAGGGCATAGAGGAGTTTTAAGAAGGATTTTCAAAACCAAGTAAGAGAAGTGGAGGAAAAATTGGGAAGAGAAGTGAGAATGATGTAAGAAAACCATGAAAAGAGAATCCACAACCTGACTAAAGAAAATAACACCTTAAAAAAATAGACTAACTCAAGTGGCAAAAGAGGCCCAAAAAGCCAATGAAGAGAAGAATGCTTTAGAAAGCCAAATTTTCCAGATGCAAAAAGAATTTCAAAAGCTCTCTGAAGAGAATCAGTCCTTCACAATTAGATTGGAGCAAATGAAAGATAATGACATTATGAGAAATCAAGATACTATTAAACAGATCCAAACAAATGAAAAAAATGGAGGGCATTGTGTTATATCTCATTGGAAAAGAATACTGATCTGGAAAATAGATCTAGGAGAGATGATTTGAAAATTGTTGAACTACCTGAAAGCCATGATCAAAAATAAGAACCTAGAACATCATCCTTGGAGAAATTCTCAAGGAAAATTGCCCTGATATTTTAGAACCAGAGGGCAAAATAGAAATGGAAAGAATTCACTGAAAGCCTCTGGAAAAAAGAATCCCAAAAAGAAAATTCCTAGGAATAGTATAGCCAGGTTCCAGAGTTCCCAAATAAAGGAGAAAATATTACAAGCAGCCAAGAAGAAACAATTTGAATATTGTGGAAGCACAATCAGGATAACACAAATCTTGCAGCTTCTGTATTAAGGGATAGAAGGGTTTGGAATATGATATTCTGGAGGTCAAAGGAGCTAGGATTAAAACCAAGAGTCAGGGGCGGCTAGGTGGCGCAGTGAGTAGAGTGTTGGCCCTGGAGTCAGAAGGACCTGAGTTCGGATCCGGCCTCAGACATTTACCATACACACAAACAAGAAACCTAGCCATGTGATCTTGGGCAAGTTACTTAACCCCAATAGCCCTATAAAGAGGAAAAAAAAAACAAGAATCACCTACCCAGCAAAACTGGGTATCATGTTTCAGAGGAAAATATGGTTATTCAATGAAATAGAGGACTCTCAAACATTCTTGATGAAAAAAACAGAGTTGAATAGAAAATTTGACATTCAAATATAAGAAGCAAAAGAAGCATGAGAAGGTAAACAGGGAAAATAAATCATAAGGAACTCATCAAAGTTGAACTATTTTTATTCCTATATAGAAAAATGATAATTGTAACTTATGAAACTTTTATCAGTATGAGGATATTTGAAGGGAATATAAATGTATGTGTGTGTGTGTGTGTGTGTGTGTGTGTGTGTATACATACATATACATGTCTATATAGGAGGGGATACGTGCGTATGAATACATATGTGAGTATGTGTATATATGTGTATAGATATAAATAGAAAGAGGGCACAGGATCAATTGAATAGGAAGGGATGATATTTTAAAAATAAAATTAAAAGGTGAGAGAGGAATAAAATGAGAAGATATAGGGAGAGACAGAATATGGTAAATCATCTCATATAAAAGAGACAAGGGAAAACTGTTACAATGGAGGGGAAGAACAGGAAGGCAAAAGGGAATGCATCAACCTTACTCTCATTGAATTTGGCTTAAGGAGGGAATAACATACACACTAAATTGGGTATCTTATCCTACAGGAAAGTAGGGGGGAAGGAGATAATAGGGGGGATAATAGAAGTGAAGGCAGATTGGGGGAGAGGGTAGTTAGAAGCACACACTTTTGAAAAGGGAGAGGGTCAAAGTAGAAAATAGAACAAGGGGGGGCGGGATAGGATGGAGGGAAATATAGTCAGTCTTTCACAATATATCCACTATGGAAATATTTTGCCTAATTACACATGTACAACCTATATTGAATTGCTTATCTTCCCAGTAAGGGTTGTTGACAAGGGAGGAAGGGAAAGAATCTGGAATTCAAAATTTTTAAATCAAATGTTTAAAAATTATTATTATTATTATTATTATTATTATTATTATCATCATCATCATCATTATCATTATTTGCCATATACTGGGAAATAAGATATACAGGCATTGGGGTATGGAGAAAAAAACTAAAACGAACAAACAAAAAAACATAAAAAATATAAGTGGCAGGTTGGGAGTTGGACCAAAGCCTTACAGACTCAAAGTGTATCTAGCACTTTATTCATTGTGTAAGTGAAGTTTTATTAGCATTATATAAAAGAAAATAATTTAAATACAAATAGTTGCTAAAATGCTTATATTGATTTTAATGTTGTTTCTAATAAAACATTGAATTAAAAATAAAAGGGCCTTCATCAAAAACAGCAGATATGATGTGATGAAAAGGGTGCTAAACTATATAGTCAGAAGATTCCAAATTCAAACTTGATTTGAACCCTAATTCCATCATTTGCTGTCTGCATGATTATAGGGAAGTCCCTTAAACTCCCAAGACCACAGTTTCCCCATGCATGAAATGGGGATAACAATTCCTCTGTTGCCTACTTCTTAAGATACCCTCCTCTATCCCATAAGGAATATATTTGGCAAACCTTGAAGCCCTTTAGAAATGTGAATTATTATTCTAAATGGAAGAGCACAGATCACCCTTCCTTGTCTTTGCTCTCAGCAGAGTCTAGAAGGAGCTTTGAGGTGAGAAAAATGACTCTATAAAAGTATTCATAGCCTCAAAATGTAATTACATTTAGCTCCCTTGGCTTCTCTTGCTTTTAAGAAATTCTGAACTTTCTCCTGGCTTTAGTTTCACTGGTTTTTAGATCATGCTGCCCTGTGGGATCCTTTGGGCCTAAATTCAAACTTATCTGAGATTGAAAGAGAAAATGTAAGCCAAAAGAACTGAATAGAAACCAGAGAAGGCCAGTATAGACCCTTGTGAGACAATAAGGTGTTGATAAAAGTTTATTCCTTAACAAGCAGGAGTGATGTTGCCCTTTCTGGAAAGTCAATTCTTGGAAAGGAGGAAGAGTAAAAGGTCTAAGTACTAAAGCCTCTCACTGGCCATTGTTTGCCTATCCACCCCATGTGACTTATAGAGTCTAAGGTAAGAATGGAATGATTAGCTCTGAGGAAAGGTAGAGGCAGAATCAGGAGTGGAAATATGAAAGAAAAGGATCAATGCTGGCAGCTGAATGAGATAAAGACCCCTGACTGATAACAGGGGCCACCATAATATATACAGTAGTAGTAGCAGCAGCAGCAGCAGCAGCAGTAGTAGTAGTAGTACTCATACACGTACCTGTACTCGTATTATAGTACTAGTAGTTTTTATAAAGTCCCTTAAGGTTTACAAAGCACATTCTTTGAATTCCAGATTCTATACTCTTTCTAGATACTGTATTGCCTCTGGCTTCATTTAGAAGACACTGGCATTCATCTATGACTAACTCCACATCTGATACCCAGTAATTTTGAAATATTGTTATTGTTTCCACACATTTTATTCCTTCTTTGTTAAAGGTACACCACTAGTTAATATAGTAGAACAACTCAGAACTCAAGAAGCCTTTATTTAATCCTGTTCCTCATATAAAGTCTTTGTTGTTGTTCAGTTATTTCATCCAATGCTTCTTGACCCTATTTGGGATTTTCTTGGCAAAGATACTGGAGTAATTTGCCATCTCCTTTTTCAGATCACTTTGCATATGAGGAAACTGAGGAAAATAGGGTGAAGTGACTTGCCCAGGGTCACACAGCTAGCAAGTATCTGTGGCCAGATTTGACCTCAGGTCTTCATAACTCCAGACTTGGTGCTCTAGGTCTACTGTGTCACTTAGTTTCCCCAAATTTAACATAATAAACCCAGCAAAATACAACAAAAACAAACAAGAAATCCACTGCAGAAAACTGTTTCTAGGGGGGCGGAGCCAAGATGGCAGAGTAGAAACAGCTCATCCAAGCCACTCTGCCCCCAGATTCCCCCCAAACTATGTAAAAGGGAACTCTGAACAACCTCTGGAGCCCCAGCATCCACAGAACGACAAAGAGAAGCTAACCTCCCACTGAGGACAGCCCAGCAGCCCTGCAGGAAGGACCAGCGCAGCGGTCTGGGAGCCAGCAGCTCGCAGAGCGCAGAGCGCAGGAGCCGAGCCGAGCCCAGGTCCGCGTTAGCTGAGGTTTTAGCCCCAGGGCAGCAGGGCCAGCAGCCAGCTGGAGGAACCCCAGAACACCAGCAGCCATGGCAACTCCAGAATTATCAACATAGACATGCCTAGGACAAAGTAAGAGGTTAGTGTCCTATGGACTTTGGGACCTGTTTTGCAGGGAATGCGTCGGCTCCCTCCCCTGGGGGCTAGAAGCCTCTGAGGACAAACTCAATCTTGTAGTTTTCAGAGGCAGCTCCAGCTCTTGGCCTGCAATTAATTGTAGGGAGATCCAGCGATCAGTCTTGGGGGGTAATCGCTCTTGCTTTAACCTCCCTGGATCTGGATTGTGATCTAGGGTGGAAGTCCTGGGTGGGTTTACAGCTTGCCAGAAACGGAAGTTGCCCCCCACACGTTCGGGACGAAAATTCCTCTATCTGGCCTTAAAGCCATAGTGTGACAACAAGCCCAAAAGTCAAGTAATTAAGTGGCAACATGCCAAGGCAAAGGAAACAGAAAAATGCAACCCTAGACTCCTATTTTGGGGGCCTAGAGCGGGAAAAGGACTGTGAGGTCAGAAGTCCTGCTCCAAAAGCCCCAGGGGAAAACATGAGCGGGTTGCAGGCCATAGAGGACCTTAAGAAGGACTTTAAAAATCAAATAAGAGAAGTGGAGGAAAAATTGGAAAGAGAAATGAGAAGGATGCAGGAAAAGTATGAAATGAGGGTCAACAGCCTGACTGAGGAAAACAACACCTTAAAAAATAGACTAACTCAAATGGCAAAGGAGGCCCAAAAGGGCAATGAGGAGAAGAATGCCTTAAAAAGTCGAATTTGCCAGATGGAAAAAGAATCTCAAAAGTTCACTGAGGAGATTCATTCCTTCAGAGTTAGACTGGAGCAAATGGAAGCTAATGACTTTATGAGAAATCAAGATGCTGTTAAGCAGATCCAAACAAATGAAAGATTAGAAGGCAATGTGAAATATCTCATGGGAAAAACCACTGACCTGGAAAATAGATCCAGGAGAGACAATTTAAAAATTATTGGACTACCTGAAAGCCATGATCAAAGAAAGAACCTAGAAATCACCCTTCAAGAAATTCTCAAGGAAAACTGCCCTGATGTTTTAGATCCAGAGGGCAAAATAGAGGTTGAAAGAATCCACCGATCACCTCCTGAAAAAGATCCCAAAAGAAAACTCCCAGGAATATTATAGCCAGGTTCCAGAATCCCCAGATCAAGGAGAAAATACTACAAGCAGCCAGGAAGAAACAATTTCAATATTGTGGAAACACAATCAGAATAGCCCAGGACCTGGCAGCTTCTACACTGAGGGATTGAAGGGCATGGAATATGATATTCCAGAGGGCAAAAGAACTGGGAATGAACCCAAGGGTCACCTACCCAGCACAACTGAGTATTTTGTTTCAGGGGAAAATATGGTCATTCAGTGGAATAGAGGACTTTCAAGCATTCTTGAGGAAAAAACCAGAGTTGAATAGAAAATTTGACATCCAGACACAAGAAGCAAGAGATGCCTGAGAAGGTAATCAGGGAAAAGAAATCAAAAGGAACTTATCAAAGTTGAACTATTTACATTCCTATATGGAAAAACAATAACTGTGACTGATGATATCTTTCTCACTAGGAAAATAATGGAAGAAGGGTGTGTGGTCATATGAATACATATGTGAATGTGTGTGTATATGGTTACAGTTATATATGGATAGAGGGCATAGGTTGAATTTGTTGGGAAGGGAGAATACTCAAGGGATGAAATTATGAGGTGAGAGAGGAAAGTGGCAAGAGGAGATGGGGAGAGACAGGGGAGGGTAAACTATCTTATGTAAAAGAAGCAAGGGGAAGTGGTTGCAAGGGAGGGGAGAATAGGAAGGCAAAAAAGGCAAAACCACATTCTCATTGAATTAGGTTCAGGGAGAGAATGACATACATACTAAATGGGATATCTCAACCTGCAGCAGAATAGGGGGAAGGGGGATGAGAGGAGGGATGATGGATGGGAGGGCATCCTTGGGGGGAGGGGAGGTTGGAAGTACCCACTATAGAAGAGGGACAGGATCATGTAGGGAATGGACCAGGTGGGGGGTGGGATGAGTGGGAGGGAATTATAAGCAGCCTTGTACAATATATCTACTATGATAATGTTTTGCATAGCTAGACATGTACAACATTTACGGAATTACTTATCTCCCCAGAGGGAATGGGTGACAAGGGAGGAAGGAAATGGATCTGAAATTCGAGGTATTAACATTAAATGTTTCAAATATATATAAATACTATTATTAATACTCTTTTGCTTATAATTGGGAGATAAGATGTGCAGGCATTGGGACACAAAGATTCACCTTCCTCTAATGGAAAAGTCGTAGGGTGTATGGGAGAAGGTATGGAAGAGAGCAGATTGGAGGAAGCGATATCTTGTGGGACTGCTATTCTGGGAGGTTGGGTAGGGGAATAACTGGGGGAAAATGATTGTAACACAAAATCTGGTGGAAATGAATGGTATAAAACAGAAGTTAATAAAGCATTTGTTTAAAAAAAAAGAAAACTGTTTCTAGTAAATACATGCAAACTGTTTAAAAGGTAATCTGAGCTACTCCAAAGAAAATGCTATTTAAATCACAAGCATTCCATTGTTAATTGTATATGGGTTAAAATGATAACTGGAATCATTAGGCTTCCTACTATAAATAATTTATCTTCAATTAATCATTTCTTTCATCAGTGACTTCCCAGGAAAAGGAAGAATTCCTAATAATGTGTAGTTTTAGAGACTTGAGTGTATCATAAAATCTCATTGTCCACCTGGATATGAAGATGGAAGATGTAGCTTCAAGATTCTGGTTCTTCAGCATGCTACAGTGGAAAGAACATGAATTATGAAGTCATAAGGCATGGATTCAAATCCTGCCTTTGGCATATATTACCTCTGTGACCTTCAGCAAGTCACTTAACCTTCTTGGGTCTCAGTTTCCTCCTCTGTAGAATGAGAATGTTGTACTCAGTGGCCGTCCAGCTGTAGATTTAAATTCCCATTACAACCATTAATTAATCAAAGACACCTCTACAGTATTGTCAATAAATGCCCATCCATGTTTTCTTGGGAGACTTCTAGTAGGGGTGATGCCACTACTTCCTGAGACTGCTCATTCCCCTTTGGGGCACCTCTTATCAGTGGTCATTTTGTCTACACTTATCACCTCTCTACAACTATAGAAAGCTCGTAAGGTCCTTACTCATTTCTTTTCTCACACATCAATAAAAAGTAGCAAGAAAAAATACAGATCATTATTTTGAATGCATTTTCACATATTTCATTGAAAGATCACAATAACCCTGGATAGTATGATTTATCAATCAAAATGTAAGCTCTGTGAGGGCAGGGATAATTCTCATATTGTTTTTGTGTGGACAGTGATTAGCAGAATGTCTGCTACATAGTCGTTTATAAATGCATGCTGAATTGATCATTTCACAGATTGGAAAAGTCAAACAAATTTCCATTTCTGTTTGTGCCAGGCATAGAGTTCATTGATTCAAAGGTTTAGATCTGCGAGGAAAACTTAGATACCAGAGATTCATTTAGATCCCATATCTCTGGACCATTCCATAGGTTCTCCTTCTTCCCAATCTGCCACTGTTTCAAAATATGATGTGAGAGTTACTGGTGTCTTCCAAGGTCAGGGATGATAGGGTCAGAAGAATTTGTTCTCTATGATGATTATAGCTTGACCTAGCAGGACAATACAATTGCTGACTGGGCAGATGATGGATGTCATTTTATACTGAGCTTTTTTGGAATGACTTACATAATTTCAATTTATATATAATCATACAGTGTCCTATTTCAAAGACTCCAGGGCATTTCCATGGCATCATCATTTTTGTGACTGTCTAGCTACCTGGGCTTTTTTTTTTTTTTTTTGCTCTTCTGAAGCATTTCTGATTCTAGCCATAGCTCTTGGGATAACAGGGGAAGACTGGTGAATATTTCTTTTGGCCACGTTCCCGTTGGCTGCTGAAGCAGATAAACAGTGTCGATTTCAGCAACTCGCTTCCTCTAATTGTTTACAGTTGTATTCATTAGTGGCTGTTTCGCTAATCAGAGGGAATTTCCATGGAATGAAATGGGCTAATTCAGTTACTAAAACCACAGGATGGAGGAAAACAAAGCTCACCCTCCTTTCATGGTTCAAGATTATGTACCGTTACAAGCCACAGTGTTCCTTACCCATAAAACCTCCTGCAGACCCTGGCATACAAATACCACATAACCTACATGGAGAAAATACTGTCCAACTATGTTTCTAGTTACCATAGAACCAAGGAGTTAGAGAACTCAGTTTTGCAAAGAATTCAGCATTCATGGTTTTCTCTCTATCTAGCACTATGAACAGAGAATGGAATATCAATTATTTGAAGACCAACTTGGTGAAGTGCGTGAATGTTCAAAACTAGAATAGCCAAGGAAGTATATTTTTTTCAGTTACAATTAAGTCTTAAAGACCAACTACTAAAGTTATCGAGGTAATTTATGGAAATTGCAAAGTTGCTATTAATCATCCCAAGCTTCTCCCTAAAACAAAGATCACAATTTAAGAAGGATATTAACAAACAAATATGAAAAGAACATGTAACAATATAGCCATTTACCTATCAGGCAAGATTGCTTGAATGATATGATGGCAGGAATACAGTAAACTTGCTTGAGAACCACTTTTATCAATATGATATGAGATATAAGACAGGGAGATAAAGGCTTTCTTCAAGGTATTCCATCAATCCATAATCATTTCTGAAGTGTAGGGATAGAACTATAATCAAAAAACCCAGTCCATACTTTCACTGCTGGGATTATATTGTAGAGCTAAAATTCTAATGAGGGAAACTACTGGTACACAGATATAGGAACTAGACTGTGGTTTCATTGGCATTAGGAGCTTCCAGGAAGGGATTTATAATACAACCTATCACCCTTTTTGCAATTTATAGTCTTAAAGAGCACCTTAACATCCTGAGAAGTTGAGACTTTATTAAGATCACACATCAGTACATGCCAAAAGTAGGCCATACCAGAGCCAGTCCTTCCTGGCTCTGAGGTCAGCCTTCTTTCTATCCATTGTATCATAGTGCATCTCTATCTGTAGTATACATGAAATAGATGATATAGATATACCCATCAGACATAGATATTTCATATAAATAAAAAATAAAGGTAGTTTAGGAGGAAGAGTAAAAGCATTTGGGGGGATCAAGAAAAGCTTCACACAGACATGAAGATGTCTTCACACAGTACATGAGATGTCTCCTGAAGTAAAAGCAGGATTGTATAAGGCAGAGGTGAGGAGGAAATGCAATGCAGAGGGATGGAAAATAGAGGTAGAGAGTCATATGAAGGCAAAAAAGAGAAGATGATTATGAGTAGATTATAGCATGCAGGAAGGCAAGCAATAAGGTATTAAATCTGGGAAGACAGTTTGGGGTCAGATTGTAAAATTCATTTGTAATGGAGGAGATTCATTTCAGTGACCACATCAACAAGAAATTTTCTGTACATGATGAGGTCTTCCATATAGTGACATTTACAAAAGGCATTGTGCTGATTGAGTGACATTTCAATATTGCAAAGCCTCCTAAATGAGATCTATAAAATTCAAAATCTCAAAGGGAAAAAAAAAACAAGTTGATGAAGAACATGTATTGTCCAGAGAAGGAAGCATGGCAATCTGTGTATTTATTTACTCTTTCCACTGAAAACAAGTTATAACATCTCAGGAAACCCCCATCCACATCCTGCCTCAGACACTTGCTCTCTGAGTGATGACCACTGTTGAGTCACTGAACTTATTGGAGCCTCAGTGTCTTCAAATTTAAAATGGGAATTACAATATTTGTATTATACACACTAAACCTGTTCAATCTAGGTCTATCTATCTAATGTTGGACAGATACTGAAAACGGACAATAATTTGGGAGCCAAGAGTAAAAGGAAATGCAGGCTTACCTTTGGGAAATTGACAAATTATTTTTTTTAAATGTTCTCCATGAAACAAAAATGCATTTTTAACATTAATATTCTTCTAATGTTATTGTATGGGAAATGGAGAGGCACACAGTAGACATGAACGATTGGAAACACCTTACAATCTAGGGATATACAGATTAGTAATACCAGAGGAAATTCTGTAGAGGGCAGAATCTAAGAGATACTTGGTCAAAAAAAAGAAGATGGGAGGGTCACAAAAGTAGAGTGAGGGATAGCTGAGGGCCAGTTTTCATCATCCACCTGTATTTCCAACATGTAAATAGAATGTGAAGAAGGATGCTATAATAACACTGAGTAGGTGTACTATGGTGTACATATGGGAAGACATGACTGAGAATTTCACAGATTGGGCACATATGAGTTGGCTATGATTTCTGTCATTAGAAGGTATACTCATGTTGATCAAATTACAATGGGCTAGGGTATAATAATAACTTACATTAATATTTCACCTTAAAATTTGGAAAGCATTCTCTTCAATATAAGCCTAGTGTGTATACAGTACAAATATTACACTTCCTATTTTACAAATGAGCAAACTGGCCTTCCAATAAGTTTGGGGAGTTGACAAATGTCATCATGTAGAGTGTAAGTGTCTGGGGCAGGATGTAGACTGAGGTTTCTTAAGATGTTACAACTTGTTTCAGCAAAAAGAGTAGATTAATAATTGACTCTAATATAGTTGTGAGTTCTATTGACTCCATATTAATGTTTTACTATATGTCATACATCATTTGATCTATGAACTCATTGAAAAGGATATTCTCTTCCACTGGTGCTGATAGCAAAACATGACTTCTCTGCTCCTTTAAATTGTGAACTCCAGGTGATCAGGTGCCATCTTTAGCGTTTCTTTTTATCCCTAACACTTAGCACAGTGCCTGACCCATAGTAAGTACTTATTAAGTGTTAGCTGACTACCTCGTCTTATTCTGTAAGACTCTTGTCTCTGGCTCCACATTCCTTTTGGGAAGCGACCTGTCAGAGCAAGAAGAGCTTAAGATTTAGCATCAAAAGGCCTGAGTTCAGATCTCCCCTCTGATCTCTATGACCTCGGAAAAATCACTTACTATCTGGATTTCAGCTTCCTAATCTGTAAAATGAGTGACCTCAAAAGTTTCTTCCAACAGCTGCATCTCTGATCCTATTATCCCAAGTCACTTACTCTACCATGCCCTGCCCTGGGCCTCAGTTTCCTCAATTGTAAAATGAGAGGATTGAACTAGATGTCACTGTGCTGATTATCATATAAGCCTCCTACAAGAGTCACATGAAGGCCATTCGAGAGCTATAATCCTAAGATCTATGTCTTTCTGTAAATTCTTACCTCTTTTTATCACTTTGTAGATATCAGTTGCTTCTCTCTCTGTCTCTGTCTCTGTCTCTCTGTCTCTCTCTCTGTCTCTCTCTCTCTCATTGCTTGATAAACCAGCCTCCCTTTCCACTCTTTCAAGCCACTATTATCCTTAATTATTGAGGTACTTGGTTGACATAAATTCTAGACTTGCAGACATATCCTGCATCAGATTGCATGACCCTGAGCAAGTTATATAATGATACTTGGTGTCATTTCCCTTATCCATGAAATGGGTAGAGTAATCAAGCCTATTCCTCAGTGCTATTATAAAGATCAAATGAAACAATATGTGTAATTTTCAAACTTTAAAGATATGTGTATAAATATAAATATACACACACACATGCACACACATGTCAGCTGGTATTACTGTCTCGCTTACATCTCTTCTCATGCAATAATCATTGTTAGTTGATGCTATATCTCCCTACCACACATATTTAGTCATTATAGATAATTACAGAGAGAGGATTCAAGTGACTCACTGTTATCTTCTTGCATATAGGCAGTTTTCAACTTACAAATACTCTATTTTCTTTCAGAGCTCAAAATGTGTTTTCTCATAAGATGCATATCTAAAAGACTGATTAAGTCCACAAGCCAGCTCAGAGATGCCTTAACTCCCAATGTAACAGTCATTGTTGTTCAGATCATGAAACCTCAATAAGCTAAGAACCTTTATCCCAAACCATGAGCCCTGAATAAGCCTATAACCTATATACAAAGGCCATGCCCTTCTAGGTATGTCTTATGCAAAACCTTGAGAGAGGGAAGCAAGGTGAGGAGAAAAATACGATGGGTGGGATAGAACCTCCAGAGGCCGGATAGTTCATTTTCCTAATAGTACGGGGAATGGGGAGGGGAGCAGGTTTCTAGTGGTAAGTTGTCTTGACAGTAGCCATTTTTATGTAGAGTTCATTCTTTGGTTCAGCGGTCATTTGCCAAGAACTTCTTGTTCTTAACTTAATAAATCTCTTAAAGGAATCCAAAATATGGCTTTGGCCTTCATAGTTTCCAAAAAGGGATTCGTGCAGATAACTTAAATAGGTTAAAAGGGCCATTTTTATTAGAATTAAGTATTATTACTAATACAGAATAATGTTAAGTGGCATACAGTGAAAGTATTGGGATGTGAGATGGAATTAATGGTATTAATAATAATGCTTAGTAAAATCCCTTAAATTATAGAATGTGAGAGGCGTGAGGGGCTTTAGAGACCATTTAATGCAAACCTGTCATTTTATAGAAGAAGAAAATGAGTCACAGAGAAGGTTTAAAGATCTCCAAAATGCTTGTGAATATAAAATGAGTCTAAGGATCATGAGGACAAGCATTAGCCAACATCTATATCAGGGAGAGAAGTAGAGAAAAATTGATTCTTTTTCAGAAACATACAGTCATCCTTTGATACCCCTAAACTGAGAGTTACCAAGGTCGAGGACTGTGTCCCAGTTTAATCTTTGAATCCCCCACCACCTAAAGAAATGTTCTTTTATGGAGTCTTGAAAATCAGTACCATAACCACCACCATCATCATTAGTAAAAACAACAACAGTTTTATATAATCATTTTGGTTTTGCAAAACGTGATTAAGCATTTATCTCATTTTATCATGGTTCTATCATGATTTAGAGCTTCAAAGGATTGTAGAGTTCATTTAGTTCAACTCCCTATGTCTTACAGATGGTGAAACCAAAGGTCAGCAAGGCTACCATAGTGGATAGAGTGCCAGGCTTGGAGGCGGGAAGACTCATATTCATGAGTTCAAATCTGGCCTCAGACACTAACTAGCTGTGTGACCATGGGTAAGTCACTCGTTCCTATCTGCCTCAGTTTGATCATCTGTAAAATGAACTGGAGAAAGAAATGGCAATCAACTCTATTATCTGTGCCAGAAAAACCCCAAATAGGGTCACAAAGACTCTAACACAAATGAAATGACTAACAAAAGGGTGAGTATACTGCCCAGTATCTAAGAGGTATGAAAAGCATGAGTAGAATTAATTCAAGAGGCACAGTCCTATCTTGCATTTGTTGGATTGGGTTAGAATCATTCAGTCTTGTAAAAATATACTTCCACACATAGAACATGCATCCAAGCTCTGTTTGTAGGAAGGTAGAGAAAGTGATGGCCATCTAACCAATTATAAAACTGTTCCCTATAAAACATCTGGCAAGAGTTCCAGAATCTGAGTGTGATAAAACCATAAGAGTAGATGAAAATTACACTGCTTTCAACTATTACTGGGATTATCTAGTTCTAAAAATTTGAGGACTCTATATAATAGATTGAAGGAAGCTACAGGAAACAGAAGTCCCTGCAAAGAACAGCAGAATCTTGTTGACTAGGACTGGGGTTGAGGGACTTAGCATTGGAGTTAGTGTGTATGGGTTATCACTGGTTGGTTTGCTCCAGAGTGATGGGCTCTTTTATATAGGAAAAAATTCTGGGCATCTGTCTGACTGTCCTCTATGTTTGGGGTATTCTCTCTTCACTTCTCTGCCTACTGACCTTCCTGGCTTTCACTAATCCCAGCTAAAATTCCATCTTTTACCAGAACCCTCTGCCAACCCCTCTTAATCCCAATGCCTTCACTCTGTTAATTATTTTCTATTTATTTGATATATAATTTGCTTTGTATACATTTGCTTGCTTGTTGTCTTCCCCAATTACACTGTAGGTCCCTTGAGGACATGGGCTTACCTCTTTTGTGTCTTTTATTTTATTTTATCTTCAATGTTTAGCACAATGCCTGGAGCATGGTAGGAGCTTTATAAGTGTTTGTTGATTGATTGATTTTCTACTGATGAGATAAAAACACATCCCAAAGTTGCCCTGTCTTTATCTGATATGGAGAATTTTATAATGCTAATTCAAAGTGGATTCAGAAATAAGTACATTTACTTTCACAAGTTTATAATCAATCAGTAAATTCATTTTTACAAGTATTCATTCATCAAATATCTAGCATGAGGCAGAGTTAATAGAATATTGGGTTCAAATTCAGTCTCAGACTCTTACTAGCTCTGTTAACCTGGGTATGTCATTTTACTTCTCTAACCCTGAGTTCCCTTTTCCATAAAATGACAGTTATAAATAGCACCAATTTCAAAATATTATTGTGAGGATCCAATGAGACAACATGTAAAGTGCTTTAAAAATCTTAAAATCTGGGTACCTTGCTAGTGATGATGATGGTGGTGATGGTGGTGGTGGTAGTGGTGATGGTGATGATGGTGATGGTGATGGTTACGGTGATGATGACCACAACAATGACAATGCACAGGGTAGGAGTTAGGGATACAATGACATGAATGAAACAACCCATTCCCTCCAGATGCTTCCATTCAAGCCAGGGGAAGCCCCTATAAATATACATGTATATAAATATATTATATATAAAAATATATGTATATAAATATAAATGTATATAAAATGGATATAAAATGATTTGGGGAAGAGGCCGCTAGAAGCTGGGGGGATCGTGTCAAAGGTAGCTCTTAAACTGAATCTTAGCAAAAATCAGAGATTCTAAGACATGGATGTGATGATTGAGTCAATTCCAGAACACCTAATGCAAAAGCACGGCAGTGAGTGGGCCATAATGAATGTATGAAGGGGGTAAATCCTCAGTGGAAAGACAGGCTGGAATAAGTTTCTTGGAGGCAGTGAGGCAGACACCTAGATGAGTATTCTTCAATGACTACCAATTTTCTGGAACATGTTTATGCTTAAGCATAAGCCACCTAGCTGCTGCTTCTAAGTGGCAGTACAAAGATTGGAGACCAATTCCTACTCCCAGTTAAATATGCAGATTCCAGAGGATTATTCAGTCCTTTTAACTTATTGTCCTAATGAAATTGTTCCCTCTTGGAAGTGGGAAAGAATCATGGTCCTTGGGAGAGGGATCAGAACTACCAGCCAGGTAGACTCCAAAGAGCTCATTGCACTGAGATGCTAGGCTTCATAACCCAGGGGATTTGAATAAGGAAACTTATTTTCCTGACCTTTGACACACCGAAGATACCTTTCATCCTGGTGTTCATATGAAAATGCTATGCCCATCGTCTCCCTGTGTTTGACAGGTTACATGCTTGGATGGCAAAGTCAGAATGCATTGTTCAACTAAGTACTGTAAGATTCTGTCTTGAATTTATGTGTCTCTGCCAAGTGCGACATCTCACTCTCCCCTCCTGATTCCAGCAAGGATGCTCCCCTCAAACGTCTACTTAAAAATACTTCCATGGCATATTCCTGTATATTCTAACTCCTCTGGGTCAGAAATCAAATTTCCTACCACTGTGCCTTCAGGCAAAGGAGGGAAAATCACATGATCCAATCAGAGACAGTGACCATAAGGAAGATAAGGAAGGTCTCTCTTCGACCATATTTGTTGGTGTTCTTCAAAATGCTGTATTCTATTAAGCATAAGCACGCGCACACACACACACACACACACACACACACACACACACATTCCTAAACTTATACAATGAATATTGAGGAAATATCCCCTACATATTATTGGTATGAGAATTAGGATAGTGAGGTAACTCCTCTTCCAAAATTATTTGTATAATCATAGACAAGTCCCTTGACCTCTATAGGCCTTAGTTAATTCTTCTGTAGGTGGCATATATAATCACTTCTAAGGTCCCATGCCATCTCTAAAAGTCAGTGTATCCCTAAAAAGTATTGTCAAACCAATTTAGAGTTACAGAATGATAAGGGGCCTTAGTTTATCTTGTCCAATCACTTTCTTCTAGAGATGATTGGAAGGCTGAAGCCTAAATTGATAAATGGATTTGCTCCCTTATATGGAAGCAACACATTAAGAACTTGAATGATGTGGCATTTAAAATGTTTGAGAGACATTTCTGGGTAATTAGTTATTCTATTAATAATGCTAGTATTTTAATAAAAGAGATCAGTTGCACTCTTAAATGCCAGAGACCCCTCGTGGTGGTGGGTTCATAGTTTATATATCCTTGGAAGGGGGATTTTCCTGAGAGTGGGAATTAACTCTGATTGGTTAACAATTAATGAGAGAATGAATATTGCAATGAGAAGTGAACTTATTAACTTTGATCATGTCATTTACTTCTAAATTAGCCCCAGCCTCAGGGAAATCTAGACAAAAAAAAAAAAATCAACATGCTCAATCCAAGCCTCAGCAGAAGACAGTGGGCTGGTAGTTTCCACTTAGATTTAAATTCCTTTTAAGGTTGGTTGGGTTCTGACCAAGATTGAGGAGAATTAAGTCAATATCATTATCAGTAATGTCCTTCAAGAGGTTGAACTTTGAAATGAGGATTATAGGAAAAGAGGGCACTCTTGATCTCCCGAAATCATTGATTATTAATAATTGTTTCAGTGATATTCTTCTGATTATATCCCATGTTGTTGCTGTCCTTTGCTAATCCATTCTGCCTCCTGCTAATAGCAATCAAAACTCTTACTTATAAAGTGCTTTGAGATTTAAAAGGGCTTTCTTCCTAACAGTATTACGAGATAAGGAAATATGCTTTTTTAGTATTCATTTTATAGATGGAAAAACTGAGAAGGGAAGTGATATGAATAAAATCACAGACCACTAAGTGGCAGAACCCTGACCTTAATTGCAAGGGCTTTTGTTCATCAAACATAAACATTTCACAGAAGACTTTATTAAGACATCACTATTTTCATTATAATGATGATAATGATTATCACAAAGCCATTCATATGTAATCCTTTGGGGATTTTTATAAACCTTAGTCAATCAGCAAGCACTTAACCAGTATGATAAGCAGTGCTGGAGATACAAAGAAGGACAACAAAAACACAAAAACAGTTTCTGCCCTCAAGGAACTTACATACCAAATGTGGGAGACACAGCATGTATGAGAAGAAAAGGAAGGTAACCATAGTGGTCCATTTTAGCCCTGGATGGTCAAAGTATATGGGTGCATTTGGTCAAACAGTGATCTTGATGGAAAAAAAATAGTGGTGGGGTGACTAGATGGCACAGAGAATAAAGCATCCGCCCTGGAGTCAGGAGGACCTGAGTCAAATCCGGCCTCAGACACTTAACACAAAAACTAGCTGTGTGACCTTGGGCAAGCCACTTAACCCCAATTGCCCTACCTTCCCCCTCCAAAAAAAAAAAAAATTAAAATTGTGGCTGTCATGTGTGGAGGGTTCTCCTTATTCAGATCAGACTGGGTGACTTCTGAGTTCCTTTTTGATTTTGTGAATTCTTGATTCTATTTGTCAAAAGTCACAGAGTTAGTAAAAAACAGAAGAGAGACTTGGACTGTTTACTTTCAGAGGTGACCTGTTAAAGATACTTTCTGACTTGAACCTTGTGGTGTGAAGGTTAAACAGCATGGGGAAATGTGATAGACTTGGAGTCAGGAAGAGTCGAGTTCAAATCCAGCCTCAAACAGTCACTCAGAGGCAAGCTATGTGATGCCAACTCATCTCTGTCAGCCTCAGTTCCTCATCTGTAAAATGGGAGTAATAATAATAACACCTACCTCCCAGGGTTCTTTTTTTTCCTTTTTGGAGGGCAATTGGGGTTAAGTGACTTGCCCAAAGTCACACGGCTAGCAAGTGTGTCAAGTGTCTGAGGTAAGATTTGAACTCAGGTCCTTCTAACTCCAGGGCTGGTGCTCTGTTCACTGTGCCACCTAGGCACCCCAAGCTCCACCCAGGGTTCTTGTGAGGATCAGATGCCATGATTTTTGTAAAGTTCCTTGCAAACCTCAAAGTGCCATATAAATAAGAGTGATAAAGCTAATGATTACAGTGATAAGGAGAGCAATTTAAAGAAAGATGGTACATTCCAATGCAATTTCAAATGGAGAAAACAAAAAACAAAACAAGGGGACATATGGAGACATGGATGAGAAAAGGATATTACAATGATCATATTGCTCCTTGGCCTTGCATTGGATCTCCACCAGGAAAAATCCACCAAGAGAGTATTACATGTAATTTTCCTTTTCCACAGAGTATTGTCTTGGGTAAAAATACCATAAAATTTAGTAGAGAGCAAAGACATGATCATCTTGGCCTACTATAGGGGAAGTCAGGGTGGGGCCCTCTCTGCTCTACTGTTGTAAGGGAACTGTCAGTATCTTCACAGTCAGTTCCTCATTCCTGTACATGTTTTACAGTTACCACCCGCCCCCAATTTCATCCTCAGCATTCTCTCAGGGACAGCAGTTGATGTGTAATATCTTAACAATTCCTTTGAACCTTCCCCAGTTTGGTCAGGTTGGATTTCACAAGCCAAGGAAGCCTTGCCCTGGGGGACACTCCTATCACATTTTCCTTAGATGTAATTGAGCCTGGGTAGAATGTCTTTTTGAGGCTCTGACCTTTTGTTTAATTTTCTGAAGATGTATGTCTTCAAGCCGAAGGTTGTGTTCCTTAAGGAATTTTACCTGTTCCAGTCGTTTGATCAGGTCATCCATTCATCCAGATTCTTCCTGCTCAAAACACTGCTTCTGTAAACACAAAAAGTCTCCACTCCACAATTCCCCCATAGTGACTTGTGCTTGATAGAGAGCCACAATGCTAATAAAGTCTTTTCTGGAAGGGACCTTAAAGGTCATTTTAGGAGAATGCAAGCTCCCTGAGGGCTGATGCCATTTCATTTATATCTTTCTACCCTACTCCCACCCATCTAAGGGCAATGGTGCATGGTCTGAGTTTTAATAAATGTTTATATTGAATCAGTTCCAATCTGCACATCAGCAGTCCCATTACACAATCCCTTACTTATCTCTAACATTCTATGATTCTAAAAATATTTGTGTGATGTAAACAATGAACTAAAATGCATCTTTTATAGACTCATTTTTTAAAAAAAAGTAAAAATGTTAGGCTCCCATAAAGGAAAGAACATGTAGTACATTATCTCTCTTGACATTTCATATACACATTTAGTTTTCTAGTCATATTTATATTTACATGAAAAATTTAAGTTTGGGCTTTTATAATGTGAACTTGTCATCCAGTTTCTGCTTAACAGCCAGCAGTTATGAGTCATTTATTCATTCAGTAAGCATTTATCATGAGGCAACTAAGTGTCATCATGGATAGGACGTTGTACTTGGTGTCAGGAAGACCTGAATTTGAATCCTGCCTCATATCTTTACTTAGAACTGTGACCTGGGACAAGTTACTTTATCTCTGTATGCCTCATTTTCTTCATCTGTAGTAGAAAGAGTTTGTGCTCAATAGTCTTTATGGTCCCTTCTAATTCTCAATCTACAATCCTATAAATTCTGACTTGGATATAAAGTCAGTGTATCAGAGTTTAATAGGCTATATATCCTGTGGGTCCTGGAGAAAATTAGAAGCCTTCTTTTATCATATAAAATATAATATTTCTATTACAGGACTATGGTTATTTTGAGAAAGGGAAATTTAAAGGAAGAAAGGATTTCTATATCCAATCACTGATCCTGAGCTTTCAAAAAAGGGTCAAAAGGGTCAGCAATGCCTCCAGTAATGCATCACTCACAGAACTGTCTTCTTTCTTTGTCCCACTGGACTCAGTTATCCCTTTTCTGATCTTCGTTGATGCTTCCCTTCTGTCTTTGCATCTTCAGCCTCCTAGTTCAGTGATTCACCCATAACATATTAAAAAATGCTAACTGAATGATTGACATGTCTATGTCTATATGTTTCTTTTGAGGAAAAGTGCCAGAGAACCATCATTTTATTCACATGGGAAATTTCCCAAGGTAGAAATTTCTTACAGCAATGCAGATAATCAATTCAGTAGCAATTTATAACTTCTAGAATTGTTAGCCTGGGGCATTGACAGGTAAGTGACTTGGTCATGGTCATGCAGTCAGTATGGGCGAGAGACAAGTGTCAAACCTGGAGCTTCCAGACTACAAATCCAGGTCTAAACCTACTATGGCACACTGCACATACATAAATATGCAGATGTATCGGATTGCGTATGGAGGAAGGGGTCTTGGACAACTGTTTCAGACCTATAATAAATTATAGAAAGTGTGCAACTGAATCGACAGAAGGAATTCTCAAAAGAAATTATTAGTGTATTATTATGATAGGCAGAATCTCACCAGAAATTCCCAGTGTAATTATGCTTGTATATATGTTCATATGTATGTATATAAGCATA
Source organism: Gymnobelideus leadbeateri (assembly GCA_011680675.1). Classification (NCBI taxonomy): domain Eukaryota; kingdom Metazoa; phylum Chordata; class Mammalia; order Diprotodontia; family Petauridae; genus Gymnobelideus; species Gymnobelideus leadbeateri. The sequence goes on along the minus strand of WOXC01002505.1, from coordinate 435,851 downwards.
GATATTAAATATGTTATTATGCATAGTGTTTATGTTTGTGCAAAGTATATATAATGTCTAGGGTTTGTACACACATATATATATTGTGTGTGTGTATGTATGTATGTATGTATGTATGTTATGTATCCACTAAGGGGCTCAGTGGGTAGAGGATCAGGCCTGAAGTCAGGTAGACTCCTCTTCCTGAGTTCAAATCTGCCCTCAGACACTTACTATCTGTGTGACACTGGAAAAGTCATTTAGCCCTGTTTGACTCAGTTTCTTCATCTGTAAAATGAACTGGAGGAGGAAATGGAAAACCACTCCAAAATCTTTGCAAAGCAAACTCTAAATGGGGTCACAACACAACTGAAAAATAGTTCATTTAATGCCTATGTTCATAGGACTACCCACACACACAAACACGTATACCCACACCCTTTGTATATATGTACATATATGTACATATCATGTATACATATATCATATATATGTACATATCATGTATACATATATAAATCTCCAGTAGATTTATTTTATATTTTTTGGTGTCTTCAATATTTCTGTCGGCATTAATATTTTTGCAAATTACAAAATCAGTCAACCAGTATATATCAGGTGCCTACTGTAAAGTTCCTCAGGAAATTAGAGAATTCCAGAGCTCAGGGGAAAAAAAAAAGAATCCCATCCATCTAATAAAACAATCTCATCTTACCAGGGGGCCAGAGGAGATGAAGTGACTTGGTTAAATTCACAGAGCCCTGTTTTCCCAATTCCCAGTTCATTCTCCTTTCCTCTAAGGGACACATCTGTGAGTTTCTAGGACTCTTTTGGGAAATGTCAGATATAGTTTCCCATTTTAGGGGAATAATGATGAAAATGACATAGTATAAGATAAGCATCAGACACAGGGCAAGAGAGATATATGGAGCTTGCCTCATTTCTAATTTTAAACCATTACAATTTTTTTTTTCAAAAACTTGTAGGAAGGGAGCATGGAAAGCAGATTTTTTAAAAATGTAAATAACTGTTTCAATAAGAGAAGTCCCTGACTCGTAAGGCTGTCACAGGCCTTCAAAGTGAAGCTTAGTCATTAGCTAGTAATTAAAGCCATAAAAAATAATCAGAAGTGAGCTTCCGACAATATTAGGGGTCTGTCAAATATGTCAAAGTGGAGAGATGAACATTGAAATGGAAATATGAATCCATCCATCAACACTTCTCACAATAATAAAATGGAACTATGAACCCATTTCTTTTATATTTTGAGTACAGGGAAAAATAATAATAGTCACCATGGGGCAATGGGTAGAGTGAAAAAGTCAAGAAGACCTGTTCTCCAACTCTGCCTCTGACTCTTATGGACTGTGTGTGACCACAGCCAAATCCTTCTTCTGTCTCTGACAACATTCTAGGATTATCTACTCAGTTGTAGAGTGACTGCTTCTATCTTTGATAGTAGATAGAGATCTTATACTAGTTATCTCTATACTGAGGAAATACAAGGTTGAAGAAATAATTTCTCTTTCTTGTATTTGTAGTAGAAATGGCTACTCTCATTGACAAACAACCATACTCCAAAAAGAGTGTTGATTTTTTGTTTTGTTTTGTTTTTGCCATTACTTTCATTTCCAAAAGTATTCTTCCACACTTCCTAGAAGAGTCATCCCCTACCCAGCCCCAATCCCTCATAGGGCCTCAGTTTTCTCCTCTTTAAAGAGAAAGGGTTGGATTGAACAGTCTCTGAAGCTCTTTCCAACTCCAAATCCTATGATGCCATAAACATCCAACACCACCAGCCCATAACAAAGATTTTTTAAAAAGAAACATAGGAGAAAATGAAAAGCAGTTGGGCAAAACTAATTAAACTTCATTAAATGTAAAAAATATTTTGATATGGGGTGGCTAGGTGGCGCAGTGAGTAGAGCGCTGGCCCTGGAGTCAGAAGGACCTGAGTTCGGATCCGACCTCAGACACTTAATGCACGCGCGCGCACACACACACACACACACACACACACACACACACACACAACCTAGCCGTGTGACCTTGGGCAAGTTACTTAACCCCAACTGCCCTCCAAAAAAAAAAAAGGATTTTGATAGCATATGTAGTGCCTTGACCCATATCCCCTCACCTCTTCAAATGGCAGCAAGAAGTGTATTTTCTCATCTCTTCATTAGGGGAAAGCTTAGTAGTTATGATAGCACTTCATTCTGATTTTGTCTTCATTTGCTTCTTTACATTTACATTGTTGTATTCATTTTATAAGGTTAACCATGGCACAGTGGATAGAGTAGCAGACCTGGCATCAAGAAAACTCATCTTTCTGAGTTCAAATCCGGTCTCAGACATATTCTAACTGTTTAACGTGGGCAAATCACTTAACCCTGTTTACCTCAATTCCCTCATCTATAAATCTAGCTGGAGAAAGAAATGGCAAACCACTCCAATATCTTTGTAAAAAAAAAGAAAACCCAAATGGGGTCAGAAGGAGACAGACATGACTGAATGACAATTCATTTTGCATATTGTTTGCTTTATTTTCCTAGTTTCACTTTACATTAATTCTCAAACATCTTCCTAAACTTCATCGTTTCTTATGGATCAGTAATATTCTACTGCCTTCATATAAAATGATTTCTTTAGCCATTCCCCAATCAATAGGAATCTAACGTTTACTTTTTTTCTATGACAAAAAGCCCTGCTATAAATAGTTTGACGTGTTTGCACCTTTCTGTCTATCTTTGACCTTTGGGGGGAATATCCCTAACAATGGGAACTTTTCCTCATATTTTGTGGGCATTTGGATCAATTTCTTAGCACAATTCCAAAGTGCTTTCCAGTATGGTTGAACCAATTCACCACTTCATCAATATCATATTAGTGTTCCCTGGCTTTCCTTGAAATAATATGTTAAACTTTTAACAATAGTGCTTAGCAAATAGTAGGCACTTAGTAAATGTTTGTTCCCTTGACCAATGATTTCCATCCTTTGACATTTGTCAATTTTCTGAAAATAAGATGAAAGTTAAAAGTTGTTTTGATTTCCATTTATTTTATTAATGATGACTTCAATCATGAAAGCCAATAGGTATTTGTTAAATATTACATATATTACATAGTAGGCAACTAAGGTCTCTCAAAGAAAGAAGAAAAACAATCTCTCTCCTAAAGAAGCTTACACTCTAATATTTTAACACAATCTTTTACATGGTTGTTAATAGTTCACAATCCTTGTATTTTTTTGTTAACATTTTCTTTGATCAATTATGTATTCAATACTACTTATTGATATAATATATTTGTGTTATTTCTCTCTACATCCTGAATATCAGACCCTTATCAGAGATATTTGATGCCAAATCCCCCTCCTCCAATTTAAAGCTTTCTTTCTCATGCTAGGATAACTCTCATCTCCATAATCTCTACACTTTACAAAGTATTTTCCTTAGAATAATCCTTTGAGAAACATAGTGCAAATTCTCTATCGAAATATTGAATATGAAACTGTATCTCCACTTTTAAAGAGGAGAAAACTGATTCACAGAATGAATAAGTGACTTGCTCAATGTCTAACAATTGGTAGTTGTCAGAGCTAGTGCAGAAATCATAAGGCTGATGCCCTTCCCACTACACCAGGCTGCATGTGTTCTGATTGTTTTCTGAATTCTTGGATACTTGCCTTTTAAATGGGGATTAGAGGCAATATTTGTGCATAGGCAGAGTCTTGCAATTGCTCAGCTCAATGGGTTAAGTTCCCATCTGAAATATAAATCTCCTTGCTTCATGCAGAATAGAGTCAAGTGCCTGGAGTTATTGGAACATGGAGTTTCCCGCACTTGTCTGAATGTTGAAAATAGAGTAATTTACCATCTTCCCATGCAATTCCTCCCAACCTTAACATTACTGGTATTTGGATGAGGATAACTGTCACTGAGGATCGTATCCATGTGTCAGAAAAAAAAAAAAGAACAAAAGATTCCTATTTGTCCTCCTAGAGAAAGAGCATTCTTCTTCTCAAGTTTTCCAGCACTTATTAAGTTATTGTTTTTCTGACACTCCAGTGACAGCTGGGACACATTGCTTGGATCAAGGGCAAAGCTAGCATAGAGAAAGTTTGAAAAGCCCCCTCTCCCTATGATACTCAATTCAAGTAATGCCTCCTGTCTTCATCTTTTATTGATCCCTCCCTTCACCTTTCACTGGTATATCCTCAGTCAACAATACCATCACCATCATCATCATCAACAGCAACAAAAATAACAAAATACTTTGTATATATTCTGTTCTACTTACCTGTGTCTATAATGGCTTCTCTTCACCTCCCTAGCTAAGCACAAACTCATTAAAGACAATGATGTTTTATTTTTTTTAATTCCCTGTAATAGTAGAACAACCAACACAAAGCTAAGATTAAAAAAAATGTTTGTTGAATTAATTATATTGCCTTGAGTTGAATTGAATTGAACTGAATTGAAATGAAATGAAAGTAAGGATCAGACAGTGTTAAGGCTTGAAATTGTGAATTCTCACTAACTGTGTGGTTAATGTATTCCCCAAACTTCCTATTATTCCCTAGTCAACAGAGGTGGGTTTTTATTTGTTTGTTTGTTTGTTTTAATGTAAAAATGCATAAGGCTCTACATTTTGCTTTATTTTAGATTCTTTTGGCTCATTGTTATTTTTATTTTCCTCCAATTCCATATTGTAGGAATAAAAAGTAGACCAACAGTGCAGAAAAAGGTAGGAGTAAAAATGTGAAGGGAGATCTAAAGATACATCATCAGTGATATAGAATGTCAAGTCTGTCAATCAACTAGCATTTATGAATTACCTACTATGGGCCAAGCAATGTACTAAATGGTGGTGATAAAAAGGCAAAGAACCTGTTCCCAAGGAATTCAAAGTCAAATAGGGGAGATAAAATGCAAACAACTGGGTACAAATAAGACAAATGCAAGAAAAATTGGAGATTATTGGCAGAGGGAAGGTTCTAAGGAGAACTAAGAAAAAACTACTTTCGGGGAGGCTAGGTGGTGCAGTGAATAGAGCACTGGCCCTAGAGTCAGGAGGACTTAGGTTGGAATCCGGCCTCAGATACTTAACACAAAAAACAGTCATATGACTTTGGGCAAGTCACTTAACCCCAATTGCCTTCCAAAAGCAAAAAAAAAAAAAAAAGAAAAAAAAGAAAAGAAAAGAAAGAAAGAAAAGAAAAGAAAAAAGTTAAAACTACTTGCAAAAAATGTAGGATATTAGCTGTCATGATGGATGGGGGCTATGAAGGGAAGTGAAACTATTACCATAATCACAACAGTATTGTTATTATTATTATTATCATAATTTAGTTTAGTATTATTTAGTATTATTATTAAAGTTTGCAAATTACTTTATATCCATTATAGCATTTGATTTTTCACAACAAGACTTTGGGGGGGGGGTATGCTTTACAAGTGTTATTACCCCTGCTTTAAAGATGGGGTTTTGGAAAGTTGGGACTTGCTCAAGTTCACACAGTGAGTGTGAAAAACTGGATTGAAGTCCGTGTTCCTGCTGACTTCTTGGTCCACACAATTTCCATGGGTTCTGTTCATCCAGCAGAAGAAAGGTCAGTTTCTCTCTTGTCTAAAGACAGTGACTATAGCATTAAAAAGGGTGAGCTTGACATTGTGTCATGTCCAATTTCTCCTTATTAAGGTGAGACTGTGGCTAAAGAAGTGGTGAAAACACAGATAAATGCTTTATATAATAATAACTAGAAGATCAATATGAATTTGATGAAATGTTGTTGAAAGGAAGAAGGGAAAAATGCATCTACAAACTTTGCCAACAAACTAGGTCAACAATGATTGAATTTTAGATAGAGCTGTTGCTGCTGCTTTTTAAATGGTCATGGGGAGGGGGATGAGAAGTGGAGAAGAATTGTATAGTTCATCTAGTCCAGAGGTATTAATCTTGGGGCCTGCACAAGTGCCCCCCAAATCTCAAATAGGATTGAACCAGATTTAAGTGTAACTGGGAAACAGTTAACAAAATAAATGAAAATACAATAAATACAACTAGATGTGACAGTGGATAGAACTCCAGTCCTGGAATCACAAAAACCTTATTACAGATTTGGTCTCATACACTTAATAACTGTGTGACCCTGGGCAAGCCACTTAACCCTGTTTGCCTCAGTTTCCTCATTTGTAAAATGGGGATAATAATAGCATATACATCCAAGGGTTGTTGTGATGATCATATGAAATAATAATTGTAAAGGGCTTAGCACAGTGCCTGGAAAATAGTAAGCTCAATACAAATGTTTGCTGCTATTATTGTCATCATTAACACAATTCAATATAGATAATGCAAATTTGTGATTTTCTAAGTCAATATGTGCCCACAGGGATCCATTTCTATTTGAATTCCATACCAATGGAACAAATGAATCTCAGAGAGGTTATTGATTTGACCAAGTCTGTATAAGTAAAATAATATGATTTTTGCTGCTAGTATTCTTGATATTATAATTGTGTGTGTATGTGTGTGTACATCTGTGCGTTTGTTATGTCTGTGCACACACACACACACACATATACACAAATACTTTCCAAACATTTCTGATTGACTTAAAAAAAAAAAGCATCCCCAAAGAGATCATATGATACAGTCTAATAGTCTTTCTGGATCTCTTCACTCTCTAAATCTTCAGGTGTCAAAGTCTAGCCAAACCTGCTGAGAACTCCATGGCAAAGAGGCATCTCCATCTGTCAGTGGAAACTAAAGTTAATGTTTAATGAGAATTTCAGCCCTAATGGGACCTGATCTTTCTATGGGACCTGGTAAAAATTTTACGATTACGAAGCATTTTGCCTAATAGCCCCAAGTTACCAATATAAATCACATTTGGCATTCCCTTCAAAAGAGTTGGAAGAGCAAAAAGAACTCAAGTATGATTAGATAAGTTCCATGCCAGTTATGAGGAAAGTGGGCTAAAATGTTAGATTTTGCAGGACTCTAACTCTGAGTATGGAAAGGTGAATTAGTCCAGTTGCCTTCAATTAGCTTCTAATTTGAGAAGTGAACGAGAAGCATAATTTGGGAGAACTATCATCCAACTGAGATACTGTTAGCAAAAAGAAATTCCACGTGTAATCTGGCCAACTGTTTCTAAACCCAGGTTGACAGCAGGGATTTCTTTCATGTTGTGATAGGCCTATGATGTAGATCACAGGAAAAGGCTGGTGGTGAAAGGGAGAACAGTGGGGAACATCCTTTGGGCTAAAAGTTCAATATGACTTGAGCATGACCAAATTCCTCCAAATCTAATTTGATTTGAAAATGCATTGAGAGAAGGGTGAAGGAAGTGAAATATTTTGTACCACTGTGCCCAGCTCTACTTATGACCTTGGGACCATTAGATCAAGGAATATAATTGTAAATGTTTAACAATTGGCTTAATGGCAGGAGGGGAAAACAAACAAAAACAAGTGTGATACACATTTAAATTTCGTCTTCCTTATTAACATTTCCTTCATTACTTTCTTAAGCTCAGACAATCAACCAAATAATAAATGAAGCTTTGGTTTGTAATATGTTTTGACTTCCGAGGTGACACTACTCACACTGAAAATTTAACAATCAGCTCTCAGGACAGATTGGAGCACATTCCTGATCAGGTGTCATTTTGAGTATAATGATTACTGTTATAAGCTATGATATGTTCAAAAGAAAGCAATTAGAATCATGAAGAGACCAGAAACTTAGAAGAAAAGGATTAAGGGAAGATCTCATAACTGTCTTCAACCATTTGAAAGGTTATTTTGTGAAAGAAGGGATTGTATCCATTCGAATTTTCCCTTTAGGGCAATATGAAAAAAAATTGGCATATAGCATAGAAAGATAGAATTCCTTTTGGCAGACAGAGAGCCACAGGGAAAAGGACACACACACACACACACACACACACACACACACACACACAGAGAGAGAGAGAGAGAGAGAGAGAGAGAGAGAGATTCTCAACAATTAAAACTGTAGAACATGAACAAAGAGCACTGGCCACCTTCAGATCCCCCCCTCCAATGCTTAGTACTTTTGTCTCTTTGATGAAAGTCACCTTAATTTTGTTAAATTTCAGTGTTGTAGACTGTAAAATAACGACATTTGAATAGATGGCCTGTAAGGTCCCTTCCTAATCTAGATGACATAGTCCTAAAATCCTTTTACATGCTATGAAACTACTCTCCTAACTTGCACTCACACTAACAAACCCTTGGAGCTCGGCTAAAACATCCCCTCAGGGCTCCTGGGAGTTGCCTTTCTATTGGTATATAGTTCATGAGCCCCCATCAGTATTCTTCCCATAACTGTCTGTTAAAATCACTTAGTCAACCAGATTCAATTAACTTTTTAAAGGGGTTACTATTTTACTAAAATAATATATTAGGAAAAGTGATTACAAAATTTCTCCCAAAAGTTCTTCCCACAGTAAATAGAGTCCACAGTTAAAGTAGGATCAAGTTAGAGAGCATATGTGACAGGTGGGATGCTCTCAGTTTTTGGTTGTTAGAACTTATTTCTCCCCTTTGTGAGATATTCAAGTCCATTGGGTTGTATATTTACTGGGCTTCTTAAGGAGCTGTGAATCTGCTTTCCTATATCAGATCCAGTCTGTCCTCAGTTCTTAAAGCAGATACTTCTGCTAGCCACTGCTGTCCTGGGGGATTATGTTAAGATATTGATAGAAGGATGAAAAATCAAATATTCTCTATATCCATAAAAGCTGGAAAGGTCATCCTATAGCCATGAAATGGAGGAAGAAACATGGACAAAAATCCAAGTTAAGATGTCCTTTTCTCTCTCATTCTCTCCTCTCCCAACAATTCCTCTTCAAGAATTGTGATGAAACACTTATAATAGCTCCAATCACTTCTCTACCAGATGTTCCAATAACTTAGATTCTGACTGGTGTTCTGTTAATAATTATAATGCTGGGGTTTAAGCAAGTCTCCTCTTCCTGTCAAAGGTCACTCCAGTTCATCCAAGGACTTTTCATTCTTCTTCTAGCATCTTTGACTAATGAATAGGCACTTGTTTATTACCCCTTTAATGACTTAGAGTTTTATCATTTACTTTAATTGGAGATGATCTGATTAATTTGTTGAATTGAGTTCTAGTCTTATAATCTTATGCAATGGAATGAGCCACCAAGGAGAAAGGACATTCTCTATCCCTGCATATCTTCAGCCGAAGTCTAGCTGACCATTTGTCATGGATTATGTAGATATGATTTACATTCTAGGTTTGAGTTGGACTGGATGAATTTAGAACTGCTACCTAACTTTAAGATTTTAGCTTCTGGGACTTTAAAATGTTTCCAACATAGTGACAGACATAATCAACACGTGATTAGTCTGAAAAATGCCAAATTAACCAGAATGTTCTATTTTGAATGTAGCCAATGATGCTAATAGTTGGAAAATGTTGAACTTTATGATTTACAAATATACCAAATGATGGTTAATTAAATTAATACTATCACTGGTCACATTGACAATGTCTCAAAAATATTAGGAATATCATTGTGGGGCCCAATTTTGAATGACAAGAACAAATTCAACTGAAAATTGTGCAATATTTTTATCAATTCTGGTATGTTCCAAGAATAAAGTCCATCTCTTTAATTACAATAGTCCTTCTATAATGATGCATGCTTATAAATCATGCAATGCCACAATTCCGGGATGAACAAAATCAGAAATAACCTAAAGGGGAATGGAAATTTGCATGGTATATGAGTAGGCTTCAATATATTGCCAACCAGAGACTCATTGCAAGAAGATTGGCCATTGGTAATTGGTAACCAAATTTAGGGGGAGCCTAGAAACTCCAGAAAGATGAGCAACAAAGGCATAGAAGAACTGTGATCAATGTTAGGGAAAAGAATGCACTCCCCTCCCTCCAGCAGAATCATAGATTCCCCTGTAAATAAGGTGTTGAAGTTATAGTCATAGTCCTAGGATTAAGAACCCATGGTTCATCAAATCTGATTCTTTCCGTTAACAGATAAAGTAAATGAGGTTCAAAAATGAAGGTCCCTCCTCTGGTATAACTCTTTTAACTAAGGGTCTATATTTCAGGAAGCATAATTTAAGCCACAACATATCTGAACTTGTGTAATGAGCCATGTTGGATTGAGATGCTGGAGTATTTAGTTTTTAAAGGCCTCAGGTGATAAAATATTCACTATAACCTTTGTCAAGGGAACAATACCACAGTTTAATATTTCTCAATTAAAAATAAAAAGATTCAAACTACTCAAAGCCTGATTTAAAGAGGCTCAAAATCAAATTGTCAGTGATTTGCAATTTGGAGTCCTTCTCAATTGGCTCCAACCTACCATTATAGGCCAATAGCCCAATGCTCTGCTTCACCCATTTTATGTTCCAGTCTAACTAAAATATTTGCTGTTCCCTGAGCTCAAGTTTGCATTTCCAGCCTCTATACCTTTATGCATTTACACTCTCTCCCCCCACCTGGATTGTGTACCTTTCTTATCTTGGATTTTTAGATGTTTTGGCTTACTATAAGGGTCATTTCATGTACCACTTGCTGTGGAAACACCTGTTCTGATGTCCATGGCTATTAGTGACTTCTTTGTCCACTTTAAATTATTTTATATATACTTATATGTGCTTATATATCTTATATATTATATATGCATTATATATTATTATACTAATATATATCATATATACTATCTTTTATATGTATGTATGTATATATATATATATATACTTATACTTTTTATTTTTCCAGATAGAATATATATTCCTTGATTGCTCAAATCATTTTTTGTGTTGTCTTTGTGTTACCAGTGCCTAAGTCAGTGCCTTCCATATAGCAACCTCTTAATAAGTGCTTGTTTGATTGGATTGAGTTAGACTGGGTAAGATGTTCTTTTAGCCAACATCACTATTCCTTTCTTTCCCTTGTATGTGGTTGGTCCTGGAACATTTCAAGCCTGGTGTGTGTTTTGGGATTCTCTTCCCTTTTAGTTGTAGTGCTTCATCTCTTCAAGTAAAAATGATCCAAAGAAAATCTTCTTCAGTGATTCAAAACATCTGTCATCTCATCAAGGCATGTGTGTTCCACAGTGGGGCAAACTGTAACTGCTCCATATTGTCTTATCCCAAATCCAAAAGTCTCCCAGTTACTTTGTGACACAGAGGTCATTCTGAGTTCCAAAACCCTTTGCCAGAACCATGCAAGCTCTGGCTAGTAGGATCTACCATACTGGAGAAGTTTCAAATAGAATTTGAGCAATGATATGCATCTGCTAAAGACCAGCCTAAATACAGAGTCCATTTCCTTGCCAGTCACCAGGCTGGCTAGAACAGAAATCTAGCTCTAGGGGATTTGTCCTTGTAACCCCTCTAACTCCTGCCCTGTGATCCAATTGTCCAAAACATGATGGCCTCACCTACATAGTACATATAGTCCTGGCTCCAGACATATTTCACTTTATTCCTCAATCATGCCATCTTATCCATTCTCGATACCCTCTATACTCCTCTCCAATCCAATAACCATGATAAAACTAGTCCCTGGAAAGGTATGACAGAATGCCCCCTGTCCCTTGGTTTAACTCACTCCTTTTAAATTTTTAACAAATCATCCCTCCCTTGTTACCACTTTTTTTAAATATGTTTTGTCTACCAATTAGAATAAAAGCTCATTTTGGGTAAAGTTTATCTTCTTTTTTGTATTTGTATCCACAGAGTTTAGCACATTGCTATCACATAGTAGGTATTTGCCGATTTGTAGATTTATCTATCCATCCTTCCATCCATCCATCTATCAGACCATTCTGATTCACTACCTCACCACTTGTCCATGAAACCTATGATCATGGCTGTCCATGTAATTCAAAGGGAATGGGTGGTGGGGTGGTAATAAGTATGTGTTTATGCTTTACTATTGTTGGGATTATGATAGCACAACTTTCATATGCTTGAATAAAAGATGCTTTTCTCTTAACGAATAATCTTCCAAAAGGTGAGAGTTAAGTTAGTGCTAGGATTTCCCATTGGGAAACTGGAATTCTACCACCTTAGTGAGGTGCATAATCTTCATGATGACCAAAACAGAACTCATTATCTTCCTTTCTTACTCACCCTTTATCCAAGCTTTTCCATTTCTGTTGACAGTGACACTATGCTTCAGGTTCACAATATTAGAATCATCCTTGACTCTTCCCTCTTACTCACATAGTCAAATTAGTATCCCCGCTACCCACCTCATTCTTCTCTAAGCCATCCCACCACACTACCAAAATTATCTTCCTTTTAGGACTTGGTTTGACTGTCACTCCTTTGCTCAAGTATCTTCATGGCTCACTATTGATTCTAGGATAAAATAACAAACCCTCAGCTTTGCATTTAAAGTCATTTACATAGACAACATCATTCCAGTATATCTTCCCTAACATAACTACATATCTATCACTCACAATATGTCCCAGGAAAGCTGGCCTTTTTTACACGCTCTTGATGTTGACATTCTTTCTCTTGCCCCCACACATTTTCATAGGCTGACCCAAATGCTTTTAAATGAATCCTCCCTGATCTCTGTTTCGTAGAATCCTCAGTTTGCTTCAGGATCCTAATTAGGTGCCACCTTTTACTTATTAGGGGCAAATACAAGCTTTGATATCATTTATAGGGAACTCACAGGTGAGCAAACTACCTTCACCAACATGTCAGCACCCATTTTATAACTTAGATGATTACCTTGAGTAATGAGAAGTTAAGTAACTCACCCAAGGTCACATGGCTAAGCTGTATCAGAAGCAGGATTTAAACCCAAGTCTTCCTAGCTTTGAGGCCAGCTGTCCAATACACCAGGCTGCCTTCTACTTCCCATCACCCTTATTAGTCTCTATTTTCTATTATATATACCTATTTTCCTTAGTTATTTATCCTCTCTTTCCTCTGTATATGTGATGTATCTCTCTTGGTAGACTCTTAAGTTCCATTTAAATAATAATAGTTAATAATGATGATGATGATAACATTGCTTAGCATTTATATAGTGTAGTACAGTTTATAAATTGCCTTAGAAATACTACCTCTTTTGCTTGTCACAACAACTCTGGGAGGTAGGTCCTATTATTTTCCCCATTTTGCGGATGAGGAGACCGCGGGGGACAGAAGTTAAGTGACGTGCCCAGAGTTACACAGCTAGCAAGTGTCTGAGGCTGCATTTGAACTCAGTTCTTCTTGACGGCAACTTTAGTACTCTTAATACTGTTTAGCTGACCTGATGGCAGGCATTTTCACCTTTGATTTATTTTCCGGACATAGAGATAGTGACTTGCATGTTATATACACTTAATAATTTTTTAATTGAGTTGAGTAACATTAAGTGTCCCTTAAATTCTGCCTTTTAAGATCAAATAGCATTTATATCCCTCAGGGAATGGGAGGTTCATCTTTATTCCTGTTGTCTCAGCACCAAAAAGTCACTCCTAATAGTCCTTGTTAGGAGCAGGGGCTGTGTCTTATCTCAGCATAGTATTTCCTGCAGCCTAGCCCAGTATTATGCATGCAGGAGATGCCTGCTCTTTTTGTCCAATTTATATTACACTGTGGCATCTTCCATCTACAGGTCTGCTATTGCATTACTCTTTCAGGGGTCAGACGATAGGAAATAATCAGGTCACCCTATTTAAAGACCCAACTAAGGGTGACTAGGTCATGCAATGAATCATCAGCCCTGGAGTCAAGAGCACCTGAGTTCAAATCCAGACTCAGACACTTAACATTTACTAGCTGTATGACCTTGGGAGAGTCATTTAACCCCAATTGCCCTGCCTTCCCCCCTCCAAAAAAAAAAGCAAGTAAACACCCAACTCAGTAGCCCACTCCACTCCATTTTAAATAAGTGGATGAAGTTCAGAGTGATTATGGGAGTTAGCCCATGGAGATCCCATTCTCATAAAGCCTCCTTGCCTAGGGTTCCTCAGTTCCTCAGCTGTGGCAGACTTCACAGGAAGGGATTCCTTTTAGGGCTTTGTAGACCCTCACAGGCCAAAAACAACCAAACTGAAAAATTACATTGCAATCAATACGAATGAAGCAGGGAGAGGAAGCCAAACTGCATTTTAAAGGAAAGCATTCTTTGGAGGATAAACAACTGGGCCTAAGATTTGGCCGAAGGGAAGAAATAATAAGAATGGGAATAACAATGAAAACAATTCTATGATTCTAAAAATGGAACTAAGAGGGCAGCTTGAGCAGCGATGTAATCAGTGTTACAGGGGAGAAAACTGCAAAGAACAGGCAGGCTGCTCTTAAGTTAGGCCTCCCTTTTCCTAATTGGTTTGCTGCTGAGAGAAAGTAACTGCTGATTGAAGGAGGGAGCAGCCTATTGTGAGAGAAGGAATTATTTTTTTTTTTCATATTCCTGAAATACTAACCTTGAGGCTAGAAGAGAAAATGGGCAGGATTTTTTCACCATCTTCCTCCCATTTTAAGGGGCCATGCATCCTTGCCCTCTCCAAAACAAATTATTCATGGTACTAAAGACAACTAGGGGGCATGATAGATAGAACTTCTGGACCTAAAGACAGAAAGGCTTGAGTTCAAATTGGACACCAGCTACTTACTAGCTATGTGGCTCTGAGGGTGTTGCTTAAGCTCTTTTTGCCTTAGTTTTCTCAACTGTAATAGGGGAAAAATAAAAGCACCTTCCTCCCAGGATTGTTGTTGTATTGTTATAGATTATATTTGTAAAGCATCTTACACGGTGACTGGAACATAGTGAATTCTATATAAATAATCCATTATTATTATTATTTCAAATTATAGACTTGAAAAGTAGATGGAATATCAGAACATGGTCTATAGAATGTCAAAGAGGAAATGACTAAATTAAGAGTATCATGTCTAGGAAGGCCCTTAGAATGTGATATATAAAATATCAGAGCTAGCAGTTACCTTGGGACCTAGAATGTGAAATACCAGGGCTGGATGGGATCTTAGAACATAAAACATATGATACCACAGCTGGATGTCAGCTTTCAATATAGAACATGCAATGGCAGTGCTGGGCCAGACCTTAGAACATAGAACATAGACTGTCAGAGCTGAAAATGGTCTGAGAACAATGAATGTAGAGTATTAGATCCAGAAAGGACTTCAGAGGACATAGCCCACTAAATGGTGGAGCTGGGAGAACTCTAAAATATATTTGAAAGCTAGAAGAGGCCTATGAACAGGATCTCAAATGAGACATTTGGAAGGGCCATTTAGAGCCCAAAATGGAGTATATTAGAGCTAGACTGAATGTTAGAAAAGAACATGATGGAGCATTCCTGAGCATTCATTGCATAGGAAATAAATTTAATTGACAGTGGAATTAACTAGAAAACATAGTGCATGGAAGTCTGTCCAAAAGGAGAAAAATCGAAGGAAGACTAGCCATTTATTTAGTCCCTTTTTACCAATGGCCTTCAAAGTTCTCTGACCAACAAAATGTTACAGGAAACTGTTGATTTCCTGAAGAAGCTGTGATGGGGAAAGGATGACATTAGACCAGGTGAAATAAATAGAAACTGGAGATTTCTGAAATTTCACACTAGCCAGCCCACATTCCTACCATCTTACCATTTAAATCACCGTCCTGTTGTAACTTAAGCTGTTGGCATTCACTCTGAGATGTTTATTCAGTAATAATAATGACCCTGTGTATGCAGAACCGTTCATAACGTCTATCCTGACCCCATTTATAAGTCAGATTCTTCACTTGTTTGATGGACCCCCTTGTCCCTTCTACCTACATATATGGTCTAAAGCACATGACTTTGGCCTTTGAAACGCTCTGCAAAGGTCTTGGCCCACCGAAGTCCATGATAATGATCCTTATCATGGTGAAGAAGAGAGAGAAAGAAGAAAGAAAAATAAAAAGGGAAGAGTTAAATAAGAAAGAATACATAAGAAGGCTTAAGGAGATGATTGAATTTTTGGAGGAAAGAGAGAAGGAATGGAAATAAGCAGAAACAACAAGAAGTATTTTAGATCGACATTTATCATGTCCTAAATTAGGTAGTGCCTAAGATTATATAGAATTTGCATTACAAGTAAAATCACAAAGGCCATATTATGGAAAGTAGGTGGCATAGTGGATAGAGTGCCTGACCTGGAGTCACGTTGTGTGACTCTGGGCAAGTCTTCTGCTTGTCTTAGTTTCCTCTTCTTTAAAGTGGTGATTATAATAGCACCAACCTTCCAGTGTCCTTGTGAGAACCAAATGAGATAATAATGTAAAGTGCTTAGCATGGTGTCTGGCACATTATAAACATCACATAGATGTTAACTTTCATTATAATTATAATTATTATTATTTTGAAAGTTCATCAGAAGCCAAGGTTTGGAGCAGTGGAATCCTAGCAAGTGACCTTTCCTTAGATAACTTTTTTTGAATGAGATTTCAGAGCGATATGAATCTAGTTCAACACAAAGGTATTATCAGACAAAAGGACAGGCTATAAAAATGCAAAAACATATATTTATTATGTGAATTAATCATTCTTGCTCTATGACAGTGACTGGGGAACATTTAAGTTAAATTAAACTAATACAAATATTGGTTTGAATTGGAGAGGAAAGAGTTGAGTGGGAGTAGTAAGGGAAAGTCAGAAATATCTTGAAAATAATCTGTTTGGAATCTCTCTCTGGCAAGAACAATAAGAAATGACCCTTGTCCTTTGATACTGCATGTATAATAGAAGGACTGGTCATTCAGAATACTCTGAAGGGATTAATTGTGATCAGTTGATGCATTTAGTCTTTCTACTGTTAATATAATTGACTTAATGTTTTAATGCAGTGATTATTATAAATTATCTTACTTTTAATTGGCATCTTCAAATTAATTTTATTCCATTTTATGTTCAAACAGTTGTTTGTGACTATTTTTGCATTAGTCAGTTTTGGGTGAACTGGTTTCTAGTGAGCAATCTGCTGGAAGAAAGGAAGGAATAAAGTCAAACCAATGGTTACATTGACAGTGTATGAACTTCCCACACTCATAGTCCCTACCCCATTCATTTCCAGTAAAAAGAAGGCATATTTCCCCAATTCTTTCTGTGAAACACTGTTCTTTATCATTGCTCCAAATTAATTTTTCTTTTTGTTACTTTCCTTTACACTATCTTCCATATCATGTACATTATTTTTCTTGTTCTCCTTAATCATCTTTGCAGCATTTCAAATGTATTTTGTGACATTTCTGCAAATTGTTCTTATTTTTAATTTATCACAGAATAATTATATTCTGTAATCTAGGCGTCAGTTTCTTTAGCCATTTCCAAATGATGAAAATCTCTGTCTCTGCTTTATTGCTGCCACAATAGTATCAAGATATTGTTAAGGTTTGCAATGTGATTTACAAATATGATCATATTTTATTTATTTTATTTAGATAACCTTTCTTTCCTTGACCTTGTTATCCTGCCTATGTAGGATGTCTGAATGAAAGAATCTAAAGAATTCAGTGGCATTTTCCGCAAAATTTCCAATGGCTTTTTAAAGGGATTGGAACAATTTACATATAGTATGTTAATGCACTATTCTTTAGTTTGCCATGCTAAAAGATGATGCCTTCCATATTTTGTCATCTTTGTGAGTTTAATGGGTGTCAGGTGAAACTTCTGGTTTGTATTTATCTAATCATGAGTAATATGGAATAGTCATATGATGATAGTTTTTATTTCTTTGAGAAGTTGTTGTGTCCTTTGGCCACTAATATATTGAGAAATTCTTTTTGGTCTTTTATGTTACTGTAATTTGCTTCTTTATATAAGCTATCAAAGATAGTTGATGCAAAGATATTACCCCCAATCATCAGTTTTCCTTATCCTAGCTACGTACATTTTATTTGTGCAAAGACTTTTCAAATGCATATTACTTAAATTTTCTCTTCTTGTGACATTTATTCCTTATTTGATTAAAAATTTCTCTCTATTTATAGCTATAAGAAAAAAAGGAAGTAATATGGCCAGCTATATTTAGGATGCTTAAGTATTTAGAATTTATTGTCGTATATCTTATAAGATGATAGTCTAAATCACTTAGGGGGACAGGAAGACTGCCTTCTAATTTTATGGCGTTTCTTGTCAAGGACAAACTCTTTCCCCAAAGCAGTTTATATATTCTTAGGTTTTGACAGGTGCTGAGTTATTGATTTTGAACAATTTTTTTTTCAGGATTTCTTGCTTCTATTGTTTCTCTAATTGATCTACTTCTCTAAGTTTTAACCAATATGGAATGACTATAATGATTACTACTTCACAATGTACTTTGAAGGATGAAAGCACTATCCTCCTGATGTTTCTACTTTTTTGTTAATTCAACTGAGAATTTAACTTCTTTTTTTTTTTAATTTAAAAGGTGGATTTTATTACTGCGGAATACCGAGGGACTGTCGGGGTACATGGTCACCCAAACCAGACAGCACCTTAGCACAGACAGTGTACAGGTTTTATAGAGGTTCCATAGCCAGGTTACTTAAGCTGAAATTACAGTGATGTAGGCTGGAACTCCAATGATTGGTCAGTGTACACTTGAATTTCCCACTGGAGGGGAAACCCTAGGCTGGGACTCCCACCCACAGATTAATCCAGGGTAAGCAAGGGGTGGGGGTTCTGCCTGTTTACAGATTAAGCAAGGTGGAGTTCTCTGTTTTACAAATCAATTGAGGAAAGGTTGGGCTGCCTGTTTTACAAGGAAAGGGTGAGTGGATTTGTGTCTGACATTCAGGAAGGGCAAAGTGACAAATCAAAGAGGGAAGGGCAGAGTGGAGCTGGGTCCAACATTCCCTACTCTTTCTTGTATGTCAAACCTTTGACATAGCTGGGGTCACATCTAGGGGTCACATCTAGATTACCCAATTCTGTTCCTAAAGGATGGGGGTCCCTGATAATTAACATTAATGGAGTTAACACTGGATTTAAGGAATTGTAGAAAACAATGAGATAGGGTCCTACAATTAAGGCTAAGATCAGGAGGAGAGGCCAATACCAATACTAATACCAAGGCTGCTATCAATTTAGTGAGTTAGGGGGATGTTCCAGGGGAACAGGGCCTGATACCCATTCTCAGAATTTTCCAGCTCCCTCTGTCCATTAGCAATATTCTGGCTTACCAACTTCAGACTCTTTCTCACCAATCCAGAGTTGTTGCACAGAAGCAACAAGCCTCACCAAGGACTGCACACAGGCCACCCTGTTTCAAGGCCTCTGCGGTTCTGAAGAACCACATCTGCCAGAGAGTCTACCTGTCTTTCCAGGGCTGGGATGGACTGCTCTAAGTGGGAGAGGTCAATATTTACCTGTATACTTAAGGCCTGATAGTTGGCCTCCCTCTTAATCAAGGCTGCCATCCCAGTCACTGCAGAGGCCCAAGCCCACTGAGATGGGAATGAGGAGTGGTGCTGATGGGGTCCTTGTGATGTATATATGTTTATAGTATCAATCTGTAACATCAGTTTGTAAATGGGGTGCCTTGGGATTTATGTCTGTAAAATCAATTTGTAAAAGCAGTCTGTAAGATCACATTTCCACCCCCCCAGCCTCAGAGCATTGACTCTGCCCCTTCCCCCTTCCAGCACTCTGCCCAGCAACAACTCATGACCTGTTTATCTCTGCTTGAAACAATAAGTTATGTAAATGTTATCTCCCTTAGTTAGAGTGGCCAGCCCCACCAGAAATTCTTCAATACCTTATCTATAGGGTAACTCCTTAGTCAATTATATACCCACACTGTCTCTGATGACCTTGGTGGGTGGCAGACTGGGCACTCTTTAGTGACGTATCAGGCCTAGAACCACACCTCCAGCTAGACCCCCTCTTGAGCTATTTCCCAGTGAATCATGGGCAATACACCTGCGCAGTTGATATTAAAAGTGTATGGTCCTTTGAGCACTGACCACTCCTTAACTCCTCCCTGATCCCACCCTTACTCACCTAGTTAGCATAATTGACCCCTTAAAACTATGCCTGCGGCCTCTGTGAGTTTGCAGGTTCCATAAGAATCTAGCCCGCTGTTCTCTACAGCGTAATGTAACAATAAACTTTACAATTTCGGCTTCAAAGTCTGCTTGAGCCTGGTGAATTCCTTCCAGACTGGATGCCAGGAGAGGTTTCCCTGGCAGAACCACTTACCCTCCCCCCCTCCTTATCACCCTTCCCTCTTCAGTGCTGCCTGTCATTGGCAGTGGCTCAGTTGCCCGGATACACAGGGGGCCCTCAGTGTGTTGCTGTCTGAGGAACACTGTAGCAGACACATACTGGGTAAGGCCATCGTGGCATGCCCACCAGGCTCCTAGAAGGGCAGGGAAGTAGTCTGAGCTAGAGGCCTGAATCATGTGGGTTTTTCCACAAATTGAGCTATACTGAGAGCTGGATAAAGGGGTGCTGGATGTGAGGCAGAAACCTGTTCCCTGTACATCCCCAAGGGAGAGCCTTGGGTGGTCCCAATCATAATTCTGTGTTGGAAATAGGGGTGACTGAGGCATTTAGTGCCACTCCTACATAGTAAAGAGACTGGGGTTCAACACAAATCCAGAAATCTTTTCCCAACATGTGGTTAGAGCTGTTAAGTGGTTTATGAACAGCTGACAGAAGGGTAATTAAGGGGACCTGGTAATTGTGAGATTCCTGAACCTTGGAGATGAGGGGAGCGTATGACCAGACAGGGGCCCATGTGGTGACAGCTGGTATTGTGATTTGGACATTGGGGTTCCCTATTGGAGCAGGGATAGCTAAGCAATGGGATGACAATGGGGGAGGGGCACAGAAGGCTTTTTGGTTATAGTCAATACTGAAGTCTTTCCCATCTGCGCTTCCTCCTCCCCTTGCGGGACTATGATTCCCAGGACTCAAGAAACCGGGGTTCCCCAGGCGGGGTGAGAGGGATTTTGAATGGTGAGATTTGAGCATGGGTTGCTAGGGGTCAGACTCGATTGTATGGATTCGGAACAATGGGTCCAATCCCTCACTACCGCCTGCCTAGTAGCACAGGGAGGCACCAGGACTAGGAGAGGGGAGGTGGTAAACTGTGACACAAGCACAGGCGCAAGGTACATCCTATATCTGAACAGAGTAGGTAACCTGCATCTACTGGAGGTAAAAGGGGAATCAGGGAGAAGATCGGATAGTCTTAGCTTTAGGGGGTGCTCGTGGACTTCTGCTCTCCATTCTGAGGTGACAGCAGGCTTCACTCTGGTGCAATGGAGTCATGTGGGAATAGAGTCCACTTTGACAGCAGTAGGTGTAGTGGGGATCATGACGTGTGGTCCCTTCCACCTGGCTCCAGACCATGAATTTCTTTTTACCAGCACAGAATCCCCAGGTTGAAACAGGTAAGCTGAGGCAGAACTCGGGATCGGGATCAGGATCAGGAGAGCTGAGGGAAGGAGTTTTTTTTCTGAATCGCCTGCAGACCCTGAAGGAATTTTATAAGGGAAGAGTTAGTGATTTCAGCTTTTAGGTCTTCCCGGATTAGAGGAAGAATGGATGGTGATCTTCCATATGTTAGGGAATGGTCTGGACTTTCTCAGCCTTGAGTTCTGAGCTCTGAGAAAATTTCAGATTCCGGCTGCTCAAGGAAGTCAAAGCTGAGAATCCAAGGACCTGATCATCTCCCCCTTAAACAGTTGGGACCCAAAATCATTTGGGTAGATCTATGTTTCATAGGAAGCTGGGTACACAGATTATATATCCAGTATACAGTATACAGTGAATACAGATTCACTCAGGAAGAAAGAGATAATTCAGAAATTGAATCCTTAATATACATTCAGTTACAAATGTTAACCTTTGCTTAGAGCATGAAACAACTACAAATTTGGATCAAAATAGCCAGATCTCTTCTGTTTTCACAACTCATTACATTAGTTTAGCAATGTTTATCTTGCAAATGAAAGTTTTAATAGGCCTCTTAAAATTACACTAGAGATTTGAAAATTTCTTCTGAAAGTATTTTCCCTTCTTTTAAAACAGTTTCAAAATTTATAAGTGATCACTAAACTTTTATGAAGAAAGTTAGTTGAAAACTTTTAAAATGATCTTAAGCAACTTGCATACTTTCTGCACATGTTCCAATTACAAATGAAAAATAATATTAGATTTTCCAGTAAGCTTACACGAAAGAACCCATATCTGTTACTGACTACTGGCTCTGATCGTGGAAACTTGCTATAGAAGGAAAAGAGCAGGGACATGTGACATTCCAAATATGACAGGATAAAACATCTTTGACTCTGTTTAAATTCAGGTAAAGTCACAGATATAATGCAGACAACTATACCCAAATTCAAACTCAAAATAAAATTCAGTTCTGGTCCCAAGTGCCTTTTACCTTAAACAACAAGCCTCACCGATCACAGCTCAGAGCTAGTTAGTTATTTTTATTTTCATGGAGCTGCACTAAGCAATGAAGATTCATCAGGTCTCACAAATGTAAAGAATTCCATTTACCATCGTTCCTTCTGAAATCTAAAAGCCAATTGATAGAAATCCTTCTAATCTTTGCAACTTCTTAGCAAGTTAGGTTCATTTAAAACTACACTTAAATAAGTTCCTTTCACAGGCTGAATGATCTTGCCTAATAGAGATAGTTTTTAGGGGATTTGGCAGTTTTACAACATAAGGAAAATTTATATGAATTCTAAGGAGGAGAGACTGGGGGAAGGGCTAATGAGAATTTAATTTCTTTAAATATGTTTTGTTTTATTTTGTCTCTCTAGCTCTATACCATAGCTTCTAGACAGTTTGCAGCAATATTATATATATATATATACATATATATATATACACATTGTAATCTAAATAGTATTGACAGTTTTATTATATTGGTATGGCCCAAATACATACAAACATACATATATGTGTGTATACATATACATACATATATATGTAAGTATATATGTATATATTACACATGTAATATATAATTATATTATATGTATAGATACATATCATATACGTATGTGTATTTTATGTATATGTACACACATGCATGACATGTAGTCATTTGACTGCAGACAAGTATGTACAAGTCATTTTCAGTAATTTGTTGTTGTTTTATTGGTGCAAACATACTTATTTTGATTGTTGAATAAATTTCTACTTCTATTCATCAAAATCTGTGGTGTTCCATAATCATGTGGTGTAATGGATGGAGTGTTTGACATGAAGACAGGACATACTTCTTAGAAATAGAAGAAATATTGGAACATTGGTCCATGAATCTCAAAGATAAAAATTGTAATTCAGTTCAACAGAAACATTTCCCTCCCTCAAATTTTCCTGATGAAATTCCTAATCTCGATCTCTCCTCCAAATCCAAACACTTCCTATCTTATATAGATCAGTTTGCCTTCAGGATATATCAATGCAACCCATAGTAAAATGTAAGATCCTTGAGGACAAGTATTGTGACCCTTTTTTGTCTTTCTAGCTCCATCAACTAGAACAATATTAAAGCATAGACTTTTAGCACTGAAATATAGCAGTATTACATAAGGGTTTGTTGGCTTATTTTTCCTTTTAAAATGTGTTATGGATGCCTTTTGTCTTCACATCCTAGTCATTTCATTCCCTTCTTCCCTCTCTATTCATATTGGACTAGGGAGGGAAGAAGGGAGGGAGGGAGGGAGGGAGGAAGGAAGGAAGGGAAAGCCAACTGAGGAAAAAAAAAATACCCAATACAGTGTCTGGATCTGACATATGATACTTTTCCCCCCATTCTTCTTTAAATTTAAGGTTGTTGTTGTTGTTGTTTTTATATATATGTCTTATTTTTATATCACATACATTTATAGGTTACTGCTACCTCATGAGATGTCTCTTCTTTTTTATATATCTATTTATTTTTAACATTCATGTTTTAAAATTTTGAATTCCAAATTATTTCCCTCCCTACAAACCCTCCCCTTGAGAAGGCAAACAATATGGCATTTGAAATCTAGCAAACATATTATTGTATTAGCCATGTTAAAAAAAAAAGAAACAGAAAAATTGAAAATTTTATTTCAATTTGCACTGAGATTTCATCACTTCTCTCTCTGCAAGTAGATAGTATTTTTTTCCCATTGTGAGTACTTCTGTGTTGTCTTATATCTTTGTATTGATTAGGGTAGCTACGTCTTTCACAGTTGATCATTATTGCAATATTGAACGTTCTTCTGGATCTACTTAACTTTGTATCAGTTCATATAAGTCTTCCCAAGGTTTTCTTAAACTATCCCAGTTGTGTTTCTTATTGCACAATAGTATTTTAGTGAGATTTATCTTCTAAAAGGTAAGCAAAAGTTATAATATAGCAACCTTATTTAAAAGTTCGTACAAAATTTCATATCTGTAAGCACTTCTCAATTTTTTTAATTTTTTTTTTTTTTTAAAGCAATTGGGGTTAAGTAACTTGCCCAAGGTTACACGGCTAGTCATTATTTATGCGTGGGTGCTCATTTTCTGAGGCCGGATCTGATCTCGGGTCATCCAAACTCCGAGGCCGGCGCTCTTACTCACGGCGCCACCTAGCCGCCCCTTTAGGGCAATTGGGGTTAAGTAACTTGCCCAAGGTTACACGGCTAGGTTTTTGTTTGTGCGGATTAAGTGTTGGAGGCCGGCTCCGAACTCAGGTCCTTCTGATTCCAGGGCCGGCGCTCTATTCACTGCGCCACCTAGCCGCCCCCCAATTTTTTTAATTTTTTAATTAATAGAATTCTATTTTGTCTTCATTATATTCCCCAACCTGTTGTAAAATTAAAAGGAAAAAAAGAAACAACTTTCTTGTAACAAGTATGTGTAGTCAAACAAAACATATTCCTCCAATTCCATGAAAATATATGAAAGTAATTTTTAAAACTATTTTGTTGTCAATTAATAAATTGTTCTCCTTAATCCACTCATTTAATTCATCACTTTTGTAAAAGTCTTATGATACTGTTTCCTTTCAAACATGAGAGAAAGAATATGTGACATTATCACATTGCCAGGTCTTTCATGGTTTTTTTTCAGTTCATAAAAGTAACCAATTATTAATAAGCATTTATTAATCACCTATCATGTACTAGACACTGCACTATGTACTAAGTTATTCAGAATTACTTGTAGTTTTAATGAACTTGTAATTTAAATTGTTGTAGTTATTGCATAGGTTTCCCTTGATTCTTATTGTTTTATTCTGTATCAATTCATCCAAGTTAATGTTTGTCTGAATTACTAGTATGTATTATTCCATATTTCACAATATCATTCATTACATTCATATACTATGTTATTATACTTTTCCTTCTTCCCATTCATTCTTGAATTAAAAAGAATCTACTTTGTTTCTTTTTTGTTGTTGTTACCGCTAAGAGTTTTGCTATTAGCAGTTTATGTATATTGAAATTTTCTTTCTCTCTTTCACTTGTGTTATAAGCCTACTATTAGGATTTCTGGTTCAAAGGGAATGGATGTTATAGTTAATTTTGTTGCATAATTCAAAATTGAATACTTGAACCAATTCACAACTCTACCAGCAACACTAGAGCATCTCTTTCTTCAGAACAACAAACACCCCCAAAATAACTAATTACTATATTTTTGTCACCTTTGATAATTGGTTTTGTGTGAAATGAAACTTCAGAGTCATTTTAATTTGCATTTCTCTTACTATTAATGAAATGGAGAGCATTTTTACTTTCTTGAAGTTTATATTTTTTCAAAAAAAATTGTTCATATCATTGGACTCTTTGTCTATTTTCAAATTATGTTTGATTATATGCAGATATGTATATATACACTTTATATATATGCAGATTATATATTGCATGCATTATATATACTTTTTTCATATTCCAAGTATCATAGTGCAATCAATGCTTAATGAGTCAAAGTTTCCTCATCTACTGCATTTCTTCTTATTCTATCTTCATTGATTTCATTTGTATATGTCCATATGCACATATACATATATAATACATATATTTGTATTTCTATTTGCTTCTAAAATTATCAATTCTGTCTTTTAAAAAATTCTTCTCTTAGCCATACATGTGAACAGTATATGATCTTATTCTCTGCCATTTTTAGGTTGTGACTATTTATACTGATGGCATAACCATTTTTATTTTATTAGATGCAGTTGAAAAGGGTTGGGGGAAATAATGTTGAGTTTTGCATGTTTATGCAACATCTCATTTGAAATGGTGATTAGGGGTTGGATCTCAAGAAACACACAAGGGTTAGAGAGATCAGTATGGGAACCTTCTGCATAGCTTCTTATATTTCTGTTGCTTTATATCTAGATCACAGGCTTATAAGAATATTGATCATAGCTTATCCCTCTTTCCTTGACCATTGCTCCTAAATAGGACTTATTTTCATATAACTCATAAAGTTTCCAAAACACTGAGAACCCCACCCCAATGAGATTCATAGTGAAAACATTGTTAGCCCCCTGCCTCCCATTTTATATGTGAGGCATCTGAGGTAGAAAAGTAAAGAACAAAGCTGCTCTCACAAGTAGTGAGTATGAGAGTCAGTTTCCCTGCCTCCAAGTTCAAATTCTTTCCACTGCTCTGGCCTACCTGTTCCCAGGTATCTTTCTTATTCTGAATAGTAACTTGGGGTCTTTCTGTGTAGAGTGGGGGATTGTTAAGTGGTGCAGTGGATAGTGTCAGACCTGGAGTCGGGAAGATACTAACTTGAGATACTAACTAGCTGTGTGACCCTGGACAAGTCACTAAACCCTGTTTGACTCAGTTTTCTCATCTAAAATGACCTAGAGAAGGAAAGGGCAAACAATTCCAGTATCTCTGCCAAGAACACCGTAAATAAAGTCACGAAGAGTTGGACACAACTGAAACAGCTCAACAATAAAAGTGACTTTATGTCACAAGGTCAGAGTTTAAATTCGAGCTTTGCCATTTATTGCTTCAATCACCTTTGGCAAATTAACCTTTCTGGACCTCAGTTTCCTCATCTGTAAAATGAAAATCACTAAATTTATTAAGCCTAGATGACTTCTGTACTTCCTTCTTCCTCTCTATGTGTGATTCTTTGGTCTCACTTTGTATCTTCACGGGATTCTTGTTGACTTCTGACAGCCACAGTAGTATAGTATGCTCTGGAAGAAGAAAGAATGTCCCCCTCTGTACCCTGCCACTAAAAGGACTGTTGAGCTTATTTGTTCTTCTGCTGTAAAAATGCAATGTATTTGAAAGAGTTTCAAATGTTCACCAAGGCCTTTGGCTTACCCCTGAGACAATAGTAATTCACAGAGAGACAAAGAAAACATTTTCTTACTATCCTGGGCACATTGCTTAAACTTCCCTTGGTAAAAAACAAATTAGAGAGGCTAGATAAAAGAGTGTATGGTGTAATTGAGTCGATCTCTTTGTTCAGAGTACAAACAAAAAGAGATTTCTGGCAGGGATGTCTTTCATGAGGCAAACATCTCACTGGCCCCATTTGGAAAAAGTCTTTCCGAATTTAGGCTTGAAAACACATCCTCATGAGTCACTGTTTTTCCACCATTATAAGTGTCTCAGTTTTGTCTTGAAAGTGTCTGTTCTATACCTGACCATGGAGAGCCATGGTCATTCTGGAGAGGATGGATGGGGAAAAATGTATCCATGAACTTTCCTAAGGGTATTAGGAGCTCACAGGAGGCTGCTCCTTATGCAACTGGGAAATTATTTCCCATTACAGATTAGAGGATGGCATGGCTGGAGGTATCATTTAATGAGACATAATGCTTTTCTTTTAGAAATCTCTCCTCACTGCTCTAAGAGCCTAGCATACTGATGCAGCCTGACAGATTTCTGTGTTCTGACAGTCACCAGATGTGAAAACGAGAATGGGCTGAGTTTTGTAGCAAATGGGTGCCAGCAATGATCGATCTTTTAAATAAATTGTATGAGACTTCCAAAATTGGGCATAATTGGAATGTATTCATCAAATTTTGGATTTGGTTCTCAGGAGAAACAAGAAACTAGCAAGAAATATTTAAAAGGAACACTTGTAAAATATAAGAAAATAGGCATACTTTAAGGTTGAGGTGAAAATTAATGAAAGATAGATAATAACTACTCACAACTCTGGAGAGGATTAGAGAAGTCACATAAAGAAATGGTATTTTTACAAACCTGTTGCTGTGTGCTATTTCCCTGTGTTCCTCTCATCTTTTCATCTTCAAATTTCCATTATCACATTTTAACAACTTTAAAGCAAAAACACTTCCTCAGGAAAGGGGAAAACCAAGTGGGATAGTATTGATCTATCCAGTGGCAGGCAATTTCTGCTATGTGCAGGACATTGTGGGTCAACAAGAAAAAATAAGATATAACCTCTTGGCCTCATAGAGCTTGGAGCCAAGGAGAACATTTAAGCCCTTTATCCCCAGACCCTGGCACAAACCTTAGTGAATAGTAAGGATTTATTGAGATTCATTGATAGATTGTTATATACAAATAACTAGGACTCATGGCAGAATGAAACAACACACTTTCCTTTATTATCTCTCCATCAGCTCTGGGGGTCTTGGACTGGAAAAGAGCCCAGAGAATATTAAGACCCTCATTTTATGTAAGACTGAGGTCTAGGGAACCCTGGAATCTTTTTCCTTTGGAACCAATTTCAACAAATTTGGGGGGAAATTACTTTTTTTTTCTTTCTCAGTTTTCCTCCATTTCTCTACATCTCTGGACCTGTTTCCTCACCTATAAAAGGAGAAGGGGCAGCATTATGAGTTTATGATCTTTTATATCTTTGACTCTTGAAACCTGGCTAAGATTTGGGGTAGGGGTGGGGAAACTATTGACTCAAGGCCACATTAATCTACTCTTCACAAAACATATCCTTTATTTAGTCAAGGGGCACATTTGAGGATCTAGAGGTCCACATGTGGCCTTGAGACTGCAGGTTCCCCACTTGTGAATTTTAGGGATTCTCAGAATTCCAAAATCACATGAATTCAGAGTTAACTGGAAAGAATCTCAGTGGCCAACTAGGCCAGTTCATGCCTCACCATGATTTCTGACTCTAAGATACTCAGCAAGTAGGCATGAAACCTCTGTGTGGAACCATTTAATGAGAGGAGGCTTACTTACTTACTTCATTATAAGAAAGTGCATTCCCCTTTCAGATAATAATTAGGAAGCTGTGTGTGTGCGTCCGTGTGTGTGTGTGTGTGTGTGTGTGTGTGTGTTTAATATTTGTTTTTGTTATATTCTGTGTTTTTTTTTTCTGAAATCTAGACTAAATATGCTACTTTTGCAGCCTATACCCATTGTTTTTGATTCTTACTGTTGGGGGGCAAACATTTCATGTGATAGAACTATAAACTATAATATACATATCATTTTATGTAATAGAACCATAAATGCTTAACTGTCATTACCCACAGCATACCAACCCCCATTCCCTGTGCCTTTTCTTTGTCTAGGCTTAGCTTCCTCATTTTCTTTAAGCAGTCATCAAATATAGTTTCAGACATGTATGAGCTGTGTGACCCTGGGTGAGTCTTTTACCATTCATACTGTTTTCTCATCCATAAAATGTGGACAATAATAGCACCAATATTCCCCATGTTTTTGTGAGGATAACATTAGATGATGCTTGTAAAAATACTTTGCAGATTTTAAAGTGCTGGATAAATGTTATTGATGATGATCCCTTCATCATCCTGGTTTCCTTCCTCTTTAAACTGAGGTGCCCAGTATCAAATATGATATTTCAGATGTGATCTGAACAGAAGAGAATTCACCTACAATATCATTTATTCATTTTTGGAAGCTATCACTATCTTAATCTGTAACTCCAAACCACAATGTTTTTTTTCAACTGCTTTGTCCCAATGTCAACTTAAATTGAACTTTCAGTCTGCTTCAACCCTATCTTTTTTAAGGGGAAAAACAAACAAACAAACAAAATCTACTGCCTAAACACATTTAACTTATTATGCACTTGTAAATTTTATTTTTTTAAAGTACACTTAAGACTTCACATTTATTCATATACACACTGATGAAAATTTGCTAGTTGAATGACTCTGGGTAAGTCACGCTCGCTAAGACCCAGTTCCTTTATCTGTCCAAAAAAATAATAATCACAGGGGCTACCTCACAGGGATGTTTGCGAATTAACAGGTATAACATGTGTAAAATGCTTTCCAAACTTTGAAATTATATCTCAATGCTAATCTCATTACTATTAATTTTGTTGTTATTGATTTAATTTTATTAGATGTAATCCAATTCATTTCTGTGCCCCTGTTTTTTTCTCCTGAATTATTATTATCTGCTATTCTAATGTGTTAGAAACATGAAGTAGTTGACTTCATTTTGCCTTTAAGTTTTCTGTATATTCAATCTATTTCTTCATAATGATCCAATGATGGGCTTTCTTAAAGCTGCCATTTTATCCCTCTTGCCCTTTTAATTTACTTTATATTGATAATATGTGGGTTTATATGTGTATATGCATACATGCATTTTATTTACATTCAAATTTTAACATCTAGCATTTATATGATTCTTTTACATGGTGCTTTTATGTAGATTATATAATTTGATCCTAAAAACAAGTTTGTAAAATAGGTGTTATTATTCCCATTTTATAGAGAAAGAAACTGGGGATAAGAAAGTTGAAATGATTAGCCCAGCATAATACAGTAGGCAAATGTCAGAGGCAAGACTCAAATTTAGGTCTCCTTCCTTTTAAATCCAGTACTCTCTTTGCTATCCATCTGCTAAATATATAGAACACTAGATTTTCAATCTTGAGCTGGAATAGTTGGGTAGGTAGAAAAGGGGATTAAAAGGAAAGTAAAATGCTCCAACCATCTTAGAAATGGCATTGTTTTGCCAAGCATTGGTATCAATGTCTCTCTTATATTACTAATTTAACCATTGATTCACTTTCATCCTTCTAGAAATGTTCAGGTAAAATGACTAATATATTTATGCATAGAGGAATATAGAGATTTAGATATGGCATTTACTTACCTGATACATCATATTATATCACCTCCAGTAGAATATAAACTTCTTGAGAGTATAGGCAAGTTTTTAATTTTTCATTCCTACTGTCTTATACATAGTAGACACATAATGAGCATTAGTTGTTAACTAAATTGAATTGATATAGCTGGACTATTTGCTAAGTTAGAAGCAAAAATTTAGCCTTCTTTTTACGTTTCGCCTCTATCCAGTGCGTTATGCAGGAATGTTGACTGGTGGCAAGGGTATACAATCAATGTATCTATTTGTTTTCTGTGGCCTCAGAGGCTTGGAGAAGATAGTCCCATCACTTGAAGTCATCAAATTAGAAAACTCGACTTTTCATTTTGGATAACAGAGAATGAGACAAAATTGGTCAGTGGAAAAATCATTGTGTGGGCAGGGGTCATGACTGATAAACATGACATGAAATGCCACAACAATGTATCCCAGTTTATATGAGTGACCCAATGTTAGTGGCAGTGATTCAGCTCAGAGATAGCATAAAATACCATTTTTTGCCCCTTTTCCAGCAATATTCTTGTTACCACCATTTGCAGAAAAAGTTTTCTGTAAAGAAAGGTGTCAGTCAAGATTGTACCTCAGAGCAGTCCAAGTTATAAGAAAAACATAAACACAAAATCTTTTATATATGACAGAGCCGACATGTTATTCTTTATGACTATGAAACTTGGGTATTAGAGCTATTGTACTCCATATTTTATGAATCGGTGTTATTTCAGAATGCAGTCTCCATCCAACTAAATGAGTTGGATATAGGATTTTAGATCTCAAGAAAAAGAACAAGCATTTAGAGAGGAGGATTAGGAGATAACATCACCTTTTTTATGCAATGCATTTAACCATGGATATCAATAACACTTTGACATATAAATATAAGCATTAATGCTCATTTCTACTTAAAATTTTCAGATAAAATGAAGTGTCCAGCTGAGAGTAGAAAAAAATATCTAAATAAATAAACTGATTAATTAATGTGCCTTACATCGAGTTCTGCATCATTTATTTCAATTATAGGTCTAAGGTTAAAGCCCCAGTGTTGCAAATATAGAAGGTGGCAGAGGGAAATGGAAAGAAGTCTTACATTTTTTATGTATTCCAAAGGCAGGAAGGCCTGTTGAAAAAGAACGTGCCCGGGGAAAGGTGATAGAATGAGCAGACCATTTCTGAGCTCATCCAGGATGTATAAAATGAGAGCAGTACTCATGGGCATGGGAACAGGAAAACATGAACAATTCAAGGCTGGAATGTTTCAGTAAGTATCTTGGAATTGGTTGGAGAGCAGAAAACCATGTTCTCCACATTTTTCCTTGTCCTTCTCCTCCTGGGGACTCTCAGCCCTGTCACTGAGATAAATCAGGGAAGAGTATACTTTTGGAGTGTTACATAAAGCTGTCTGCTTTGCCCAGCTTCCTGCCTTCGGGCAGACATCTAGTGAGATGGTCCCAGACAGATGGTTGTCTATCCTTTGGTAAGCCAGGGCACAGCTGAGGGGGATAATGGCAGAAAACATGTCGCCATCAGCCTACTTCCATCTGGAATGAACACTTTTTTTGTAAAAGGGCAGGCACAATGCTATTTTAAATCAGGCAACAATCTGATCTAACAGACTCCTTTGACAAATAAGGACACTGAGGCACAGATAGGGAACCTAACTTTTCCAAGCTGATGTAAGGAATAAGTTGGGATTTGAGATTTCAACAAGGTTAAGATTTGAAACAAGAATTGTGCTATATGCCACTTCTAGGTTGAACCTTGAAATAAGGAAGGGGTTGGTTCCTTGGGAGGAAGTCTGTTGCTGTCCTGGAGAACAAGATAAGCAGAAGGCAGAGAGATGGAAGACGGTAGAATTAGAAGAGAAAATGCTGTATCTACCATCCAAGCGCTATAATTTTAGAGGCAATAAAATCATTTCCCTTAACGTTCCAGATTAAGAAACTAAGGCATAGAGAGGTTAGAGGACTTCCCCAGTGTCACACAACCAGGTAGTATCTGAGACAAGATATCAACCCAAGGTCTTTATAAGTCTCAATCCCATTCTCCATCCATTTATCTTCTGCTATATAGTTCAGCTAAACTGAAGACTGTATAAATGGAAACAGTATAAGATAAGACTGGAAAAATAATAGGGTCCAGATTGTGGATGACCATGAATGACAGGCCAAAGAGTTTGGCCTTTATTTGACAGACAATGGAGAGTCTCTGAAAGTTATTGAAAAGGGGATTCATTATCAGAGCACTGCGTTCAGAAGATTACTTGGGCATATTTTGATGGATAGATCGTAGAGGGAGATAGTGGAATAAAAGGCCGAGTAGGAGTCTATTAAAATATTCTAGGCGAGAGGCAATGTATGATCTGAACATCAGTGATTTGAGTGACTTGCCCTGAAAGTGAAGAGAAGAAATGGACATTATTACAAAGATGTAATCCGCTTGGCTGTGGGTGGGGAGGGCAAAAGGAAGAAAGAAGAGAGAATTATAAGAGATTGGAAGAAGGCAGTCTTTCTCCTTTGGGGCTCTGGTATTTGGGGACACATATATACCTTCCTTATACACGACATAGCATGTTACATCTTAGTGGTAAGCAGTGCACCTATAGGTTACCAAGATCAGGGTGGGCTAATGAAACATCAAATGATTTCACCTGAAGTACATCGATATCTATTTATTTATCTTCATACACATGTGCTTATCTATGCATGTATCTATGTATCTGTCTCTATATATACATATACATGTGTATATACACATTATATACATATATGTATACACACATGTATACGAAAGAGAGAGAGGGGGGGAGGGAATGAAAGGAGAGACACACACAGAAACAGAGACAGAGAGACACACAGACAGATTGTCATAAATCAACATTTTAAAGATTTTTTGATGATGTCCTTT
The DNA here is from genome assembly GCA_011680675.1 of Gymnobelideus leadbeateri. Classification (NCBI taxonomy): domain Eukaryota; kingdom Metazoa; phylum Chordata; class Mammalia; order Diprotodontia; family Petauridae; genus Gymnobelideus; species Gymnobelideus leadbeateri. Next base: position 401,906 of record WOXC01002505.1, on the reverse strand, counting down.
TGGGAACCTCTAAGACCAATGTAGGTCACAATCCAGCTCTCACTTAACAGATAAATCTTGGAGAATCCCCTTATACTCTAAGAGGTTAAATGACTTGCCGATAGGCACACAGAAATCAATATCAAGATATCTTTTTTGCCATTTAATTATTTTTTGGAAAAAGTCATAATTGCAAGTATTTCTAAAACAGTAGCCTATATAAGGAACAGAAAATATTTTAGGACTGATATTCTAGAATTCAGTCAAGGTGCAAAATGCATACCAAATTAGATATTGAGCTTTGTATTTAATAATTCTAACCACAGAATTAATAATATCTAGCATTTATAAAATATTTGAAGGTTTACAATATACCTTACAAAAAATATCTCACCTTATTACCACAATAACCCTGGGAGAAAGGTGTTAGTGTTATCACCATTTTACCGATGAGGAAGCTAAGGCAGACAGAGGTTACATGACTTACTGAAGGCCACACAACTATTAGGTGTTGGAGAATGGATTTGAACTCAAGTCTTCTCTATTTCAGGTCCAGCACTCCAGCCACCATGGCACCTAGCTACCTCTGACCTTTTCTTGGGGGGCATTTTGAGGCAATCCATATAAAAGTAAAATGCCTCTCCATGAATTCCAATTGTTTTACCTATACTTTACAGTAATTTTAAAATGCATTCCATAACAGGTAATTCTTTCTTTTTTAATATTCCATTTTATGTTTTTTTATTTTAACAAATGCTTTATTAACTTCTGGTTTACATCATTCGTTTGCAGCAGATTTTGACTTGCAATTTTTCCCCATTTTTTCTCTACCTACCATCCCAGAATAGCAGTCCCACAAGATATCCCCTCATCCAATCTGCTCTCTCCCACATCTTCTCCCATACCCCCTTTGACTTTGCCATTAGGGCAAGGAGAATCTCTGTGCCCCAATGCCTGCACATCTTATCTCCCCATTACATGCAGAATAGTAATAATTATAGTACATATATATATATATATATATACACATTTGAAACATTTAATTTTAAAACCTCAAATTTCAGATCCATTCCAGTACTCCCTTGTCAACCACTCCCTCTGGGAAGATAAGCAATTCAGTATGTGTTGTACATGTATATCTATGCAAAACATTACCATAGTAGATATGTTGTAAAAGACTGCTTATATTTCCCTCCCACCCATCCCACTCCCCACCTGGTCCATTCCCTAGTTTGATCCTGTCCCTCTTCGAAAGTGGGTAATTCCAACCACTCTTCCCCCAAGAATACTCTCCCCTCCATCATCCCCCTTATCATCCCCCTTCCTTCTACTCTCCTGCAGGGTGAGATATCCCATTTAGTATGTATGTCATTCTCTCCCTGAGCCAAATTCAATGAGAATATGGTTTTGCCTTTTTGCCCTCCTGTTCTTCCCTTCCCCTGCAACTACTTCCCCTTGCCTCTTCTACATGAGATAGTTTACCCTACCCTGTCTCTCCCCTTCTCCTCTTGCCACTTTCCTCTCTCACCTCTTAACTTCACCCCTTAAGTATCATCCCTTCCCACCAAATTCAACCTGTGCCCTCTATTCATGTATACCTGTAAACATATATACACACATTCATGTATGTATTCATATTCCCATATGCCCTTCTTCAATTATTTTCATAATGAGGAAGGTTTCATCAGATACAGTTATTGTTTTTCCATGTAGGAATGTAAACAGTTCAACTTTGATAAGTTCCTTTAGATTTCTTTTACCTGATAACCTTCTCAAGCATCTCTTGCTTCTTGTGTCTGAATGTCAAATTTTCTATTCAACTCTGGTTTTTTCCTCAAGAATTCTTAAAAGTCCTCTATTCCACTGAATGATGATATTTTCCCCCGGAACAAGATATTCAGTTTTGCTGGGTAGGTGATTCTTGGTTTTAATCCTAGCCCTTTTGCCCTCTGAAATATCATATCCGATGCCCTTTGATCCCTCAGTGTAGAAGCTGCCAGGTCCTGTGCTATTCTGATTATGTTTCCACAATATTGAAATTGTTTCTTCCTGGCTGCTTGTAATGTTTTCTCCTTGATCTGGAAATTCTGGAACCTGGCTATAAAATTCCGGGGAGTTTTCTTTTGGGGACCTTTTTCAGGAGGTGATTGCTGGATTCTTTCAACCTCTATTTCCCCCTCTGGGTCTAAAACATCAGGGCAATTTTCCTTGAGAATTTCTTTAAGGATGATTTCTAGGTTCTTTCTTTGATCATGGCTTTCAGGTAGTCCAATAATTTTTAAATTATCTCTCCTGGATCTATTTTCTAGGTCAGTGGTTTTTCCCATGAGATATTTCACATTGCCTTCTATTCTTTCATTTGTTTGGATCTGTTTAACAGCATCCTGATTTCTCATAAAGTCACTAGCTTCCATTTGATCCAGTCTAATTCTGAAGGAATGATTCTCCTCAGTGAGCTTTTGAGATTCTTTTTCCATCTGGCAAATTTGACTTCTTAAGGCATTCTTCTCATTGCCTTTCTGAGCCTCTTTTGCCATTTGAGTTAGTCTATTTTTTAAGGTGTTATTTTCCTCAGTCAGGCTGTTCACTGTCATTTCATACTTTTTTTGCATCTTCCTCATTTCTCTTCCCAATTTTCCCCCACTTCTCTTATGTGCTTCTTAAGGTCCTCTATGGCCTGTAGCCAGCTTGTATTTTCATTTGGGGCTTTTGGTGCAGGAGCTCTGACCTCATAATCCTGCTCCTGTTCCATGCTTTGATCCTCTTTGCCCCCAAATAGGAGTCTAATGTTGCATTTTTCTGTTTCTTTTGTTTCCTTTGCCTAGGCATATTGCCACTTAATTACTTGATTTTTGGGCTTGTTGCCACAGTAGGACTCTGCCACCAGACAAGAGCTTCCATCACGAACAGTGGGGACTTCACAACTTCCAGAGGTTGGGTGGCCTCTGTAAAGCCTCCACCCACTCTGGCAAGTTGGATACCCACCCCAGACCACCCCACCAGGACCACAATCCAGATACAAGCAGGTTAAAGCAAGAGCGATTAACCCCCAGACTGATTGCTTGATTTCCCTACAGTTTGAGGACCAGGAGCTGGAGCTGCCACTGATGCTGCAAAATGGCCTCTGTGCCACTTTTCCTCAGCTGCTTTTTGCCCCCATGGGAGGAAGCCTACGTGTTCCCCAAATGCTGGCCCCAAAGTCCATAGGCACTAACCTCTCACTTTGTCCTAGGCATATCTGTGCTGATAATTCTGGAATTGCCACAGCTGCTGGTGTTCTGGGGTCCCTCCAGCTGGCTACTGGCTGGGTCGCCCTGGGGCTAAAACCGCAGCTTAAGCAGGCCTGGGCTTGCTTTCCAGAGTGTTGTGTTGTGCTGTGCTGGCCACTCCCTGCAGAGCTGCTGGGCAATTCTCAGCAGGAGGTTAGATTCTCTGTGTTGTTCTGTGGGTGCTGGGTCTCCAGAAGTTGTTCGGAGTCCACCTTTTACATTGTTTAGAAGAGGTGTGGGGCAGATCACCTTGGAAGTGCTGTTTCTTCTCCGCCATCTTGGCCGAATATTCCATAACAGATGATTCTCACTGACTTTAGGAAAAAAGTACGTCAGTTTGAAAAGAAACATGTTCACTTCTTCACACTGAATATGCATTTATTTTCATTTATTATTGACATTCTTTTGTTTTTAATGTTTGAATCCCAAATTCTCTTCCTCCTTCCCAACCCTCCCTAATCCACCGAGAAAGTAGGCAAAATGATATCAATTATACATGTGAAATCATTCAAAACATATTTCCATAATAACTATATCACAAATAAAACAAAAAGAAAAGAGAAAATTATACTTTTATTTACACTCAGAGTTTATCATTTTTTTCTCTGGAGTTTAATAGAATTTTTTCATCATGAGTTCTTTGGACTTGTGGATCATTATTTTGATCAGAGTAGCCAAGTTTTTCACAGCTGATCACAATTATAATATTGCTTTTCCTCTACATAACCCTCTTTCTCAGTTCTTCTCACTTCACTTTCATCAGTTCATATAAGTTTTGGCATTTTTTTCCCCTGAAGCCACCTACTTTGTCATTTCTCATAACAGAACAGTACTCCATAACGATAGTGTCATAACTCACTCTGCCGTTCCCCAACTGATGAGCATCCCCTCAATTTCAAACTCTCTGCCACCACAAAAAGAGCTGCAACAAATATTTATGTACATATTTGCCATTTTCCTTTTTCTTTGATCTCTTTGGGGTATAGATCTACAAGTGATATTGCTGAGTCAAAAGGTATGCATAGTGTTATAGTCCTTTGGGCATAGTTCTAAACTGTTCCCCAGAGTTTTTGGACCAATTCACACCTCTACAAAGAGTTTATTAGTGTACCTGTCTCCCTGCACTTCAGCATTCGCCATTTCTGATAAATGAAAGGTGGAATCTCAGAGATGTTTTAATTTGCATTTATCTAATCAATAGTAATTTAGAACATGTTTTCATATGACTATACATGGCTTTGTTTTTGTCCCCCCCTCCGAAAAAAACCTTCTTCTTTATATCCTTTGATGATGTATCAATTGGGGAATAGTTATTATTTTTATGAATTTGAATCAGTACTCAATATATTTAAGAAATGAAGACTTTATCAAAGAAATATGCTTTAAGATTCTTTTCTCCTCTTACTTGATTTTTATCATACCCTTTAACAAAATTTGATGTCCTCCATTATCTTTTTTAGTAAGTTTCTTTTCGCTTTTGCTTTGTCTGAAAACAGGATTGCTACCCCTGACTTTTCAGTGTAACTGAAACAAAACAGATTCTGCTCCAAGCATTTATTTTAACTATGTTTGTATCTTCCTGTTTCAAGAGTGTCTCCATAAACAACATATTCAACATATTTTTAGTTACTGGCTTCTAATCCATTCTGCTATCCACTTATGTTTTATGGGTGAGATCATCCCGTTCACATTCAGTTAAGATTACTGTTTACTTTCCTTCCATCCTATTTTCACCTGTTTATCATTCTCTCTTTTTATCCGATTCCTCCTCAAAAGTCTCTTTTACTTCAATCAGGGACAGCCAGGTGGATAGAGCACTGAGCCTGGAGTCAGGGAGGTCTGTGTTCAGATCTAGCTGTATGACCCTGGACAAGTCACTCAACCCTGTTTGTCTCAGTTCCTCATCTAGAAAATGAGATGAAGAAGGAAATGGCAAACCACTCCAGTATCTTTGCCAAGAAAACCCCAAATGGGGTCAGAAAGAGTTAGACACAACTGAAACAACTGAGCCACAACTCCCTCCCTTAATCTACCCTCCTTTTTTAATTCCCCTATTTCTCTTATCCCCTTCCCCCTTCCTCTTCTATTTCCCTATTATGTAAGATAGATTTCTATACCAACTGAGTGTCTGTATATACATATACTTATAAATGTGTAGATATGTGTGTATATACATATATAAATGCAGAGAGAGAGATGGGAGAGAGAAAGAGAGGGGAGGAAGGAAGGAGGGAGGGAGAGAGAGAGTCTTCAAATTAATTCTGATAAAAGTAAGATTTAGACATTTTCCATTATTCCCTTCATTTGCTTCTCCACTACAAAAGCTCTTCCATGTGTACATCTTTTATGTGAAAAAATTTTCCGCATTCTAACTTTCCTTTCCCCTTTTTCCAGGGCATCCATCTTTCTTACATGTTCATTTTTTTGGAGATCATGTCAGCATAATTGACTCATACTCATGGTCTCTATCTATGTTAGACTCCTAATTGCCTTAAAATGATAAAATTCTTAGGAGTTACATATATTATTTTCCCACATAGGAATATAAGCAATTTAACTTTATTGGGTCCCCTGTAATTACTCTTTAATGTTTACCTTTTTAGTCTTCTCTTGGTCTTCTGTTTGGATGTCAGATTTTATTTTTAGCTCTGAACTTTTCATCAGGAATACTTGAAAAGATTCTATTTCATTAAATACCCTTTCCCCCCAAAGGATTATACTCAGTTTTGCTGAGCAAGTGATTCTTGGTTGTAATCCCAGTTCCCTTACCTTCCAGAATATAATATTCCAAGCCTTCTACTCCTTTAACATGGAAGTTGCTGAATCTTGTGTTATGCTGACTGTGACTCCACAATGTTTGAATTGTTTTCCTGAGAGTTTTCATTTGAGGATTTCTTTATTAGTGGCTTGTTTCAATTTTTATTTTATCCTCTGGATCTAAGACACTGAGGCAATTTTATTTCTAATTTCTAAAGTATGATATGTAATACTTTTTAATCATAGCTTTCAGGTAGTCCAATAATTCTTAAATCATCTTTCCTCACCCTATTTTCTAGGACAGTTGTTTTTTTTCTGATACGATATTTCACATTTTCTTTTTTTTTTTCATTGTCCTGATTTTATAATGGCTTTTTAAATTTTTTTTTCAAATGCTTTATTAACTTCTGGTTTACATCATTCATTTCTGTCAGATTTTGAGTTACAATTTTTCCCAATTTTTCCCCTACCCATGACCCCAGAATAGCAGTCCCACAGGATATCCCCTCATCCAATCTGCTCTCTCCCATCTTTTCGCCTATACCCCCTTTGACTTTTCCAGTAGGGCAAGGTGAATCCCTGTGCTCCAATGCCTGCACATCTTTTCTCCCAATTATATGTAAAATAGTATTAATAGCAGTATTTATATATTTTTAAAACTTTGATTGTTACCTTCATTCCCTTCCTCCCTTGTAACCCACCCTTTCTGGGAAGATAAGCAATTCAGTATATGTTGTACATGTGTAGCTATGCCAAACATTACCATAGTAGATATATTGTAAAAGACTGACCATATTTCCCTCCCTCCTATCCCACCTCCCACCTGGTCCATTCCCCACTTTGGTCCTGTCCCTTTTCAAAAGTGGGTATTTCCACTTCCCCTCTCCCCAGCCTGCCCTACCTTCCATCATCTTCCCCCTATCCATCTCCCCCCACCCCAACTCTCCTGTAGGGTGAGATATCCCATTTAGTACGTATGTCATTCTCTCCCTGAGCCAAATTCAATGAGAATATGGTTTTGTCTTTTTGCCTTCCTGTTCTTCCCCTCCCCTGCCACCACTTTCCCTTGCCTCTTCTATATGAGATAGTTTACTCCATTCTGTCTCTCCCCATCACCTCTCATTATGTTCCTCTCTCACCTCTCAATTTCACCCCTTAAGTATCATCCTTTCCCATTAAATTTGACCTCTGCCCTCTATCTATGTAAACCTGTAAACATATATACACACATTCACATATGTATTCATATGCCCATATAACCTTCTTCAGCTATTTTCATACTGAGAAAGGTTCATCAGTTACAGTTATTATTTTTCCATGTAGGAATGTAAATAGTTCAACTTGGATAAGTTCCTTATGATTTATTTTCCCTGTTTACTTTCTCAGGCATCTCTTTCTTTTTGTGTCTGCATGTCAAATTTTCTATTCAACTCTAGTGTTTTCCTCAAGAAAGCTTGAAAGTACTCTATTCCACTGAATGAACATAATTTTCCCTGAAATATGATACTCAGTTTTGCTGGATAGGTGATTCTTGGTTTTAATCCCAGCTCCTTTGCCCTTCGGAATATCATATTCCATGCCCTTCGATCCCTCAGTGTAGAAGCAGCCAGATCCTGTGCTATCCTGACTATGTTTCCACAATATTGAAATTGTTTTTTCATGGTTTTCTTGTAATATTCTATCATTGAACTGGGAATTCTGGAACCTGGCTACAATATTCCTAGGAGTTTTCTTTTTGGGATCTTTTCCAGGAGGTGATTGGTGGATTCTTTCAACCTCTATTTTGCCCTCTGGATCCAGAAGATCAGGGCAATTTTCCTTGAGAATTTCTTGAAGGATGATTTCTAGATTCTTTCTTTCATCATGGTTTTCAGGTAGTCCAATAATTTTTAGAATATCTTTCCTGGATCTATTTTCCAGGTCAGTGTTTTTTCCTATGAGATTTCACATTGCCTTCTATTCTTTCATTTGTTTGGATCTGCTAAACAGCATCTTGATTTCTTATAAAGTCACTAGCTTCCATTTGCTCCAGTCTGATTCTGAAGGAATGGTTCTCCTCAATGAGCTTTTGAGATTGTTTTTCCATCTAGCAGTGTCGACTTTTTAAGGCATTCTTCTCCTCATTGCCTTTTTGAGCCTCTTTTGCCATTTGAGTTAGCCTATTTTTTAAGGTGTTATTTTCCTCAGTCAGGTTGACTCTCATTTCATACTTTTCTTGCATCTTTCTCATTTCTCTACCCAATTTCCCCCCACTTCTTAAGATCCTCTTTGGCCTGTATCCAACTCGTATTTTCATTTGGGGCTTTTGGTGCAGGATTTCTGACCTCACAGTCCTCCTCCTGTTCTAGGATTTGATCCTCTTTGCCCCCAAAATAGGAGTCTAACATTGAATTTTCCTCTTTATTTTGTTTGCCTAGGCATTTTGCCACTCAATTACTTGACTTTTGGGCTTGTTGCCACAGTAGGACTCTGCTTCTAGGCAGGGGTGCTTCTGTCCCAAATGTTGAGGTTTTCTTAACTGCCGGAGGTATTAGTTGGGTGGGCTCTCTTAAGCCTCCACACACTTTGGCAAGCTGGTCACACAGCCCAAGACCTCCACCCCAGACCACAATCCAGATCCAAGAAGGGTAAAGCAAGAGTGATTACCCCCCAGACTGATCGCCGGATCCCCCTATAGTTCACAGTCCAGGAGCTGGAGCTGCAATGTGGCAACATGGCATAAGCTGTGCCAGCTCCTCAGTAGCTTCCCATCCCCAGGGGAAGAAGCTGAAGCACTCTCCAAACCAGTCCAAAAGTCCCTACGGCACTGACCTCTCACTTTGTCCTAGCATCTATGTGTTGGCATTTCTGGAAACTCCACAGCTCCTGTTGTTCTGGAGTCCCTTCAGCTGACTGCTAGTCTGGTCACCCTGGGGCTAAAACCTCTCACTCATGTGGGCCTGGGCTAGGCTCCCAGAGTGCTGTGCTGGCTGCTCCCTGACAGGCTGCGGGGCTGTCCTCACCAGGAGGTTAGCTTTTCTGTTAGCTTTTTTTCATTTTGTGGCTTCTGGAGCTCCAGAGGTTGTTCGGAGTTCTCCTATAACATAATTTTGAAGTGGTGTGGGCTGGAGCTCAGTGGAAGTGCTGTTTCTACACCGCCATCTTGACTTCGCCCCCTATCATTGCTTTTTGAGGTAGGGACATTTTATTTTATTTCTTTTTCCATATTTATTTTTTAAGTCTTCCACTCTCACTTTTATAAGATTTTGAGATCCAATTTTTTTCTCCCTCCCTTCCTTCCTCCCCAAGATGGCAAGCAATCACATGTAGGCTATACAAGCACACTCATATTAAACATATTTCCACATTAGTCATGTTGTGAAAGAAGAATCAAGAAAGAAAAAAAAAAGATGAAAATAGTATGCCTTGATCTGCTTTCAGACTCCATAGTTCTTTCTCTGGATGTGGATAGAATTTTCCTTCAATGAGTCTTTTGGAATTGAGTTAGATTATTGTATTATTGAGAAGAGCCAAGTCTATCAAAGCTGATCATCACAAAAATGTCACTGTTACTGTATGCAATGTTCTCCCGGTTCTGCTCACATAACTCAGCATCAATTCATTTAAGTCTTTCCAGGTTTTTCTAAAATCTGCCTGCTCATCATTTCTTATGGAATAAAATATTTCATTACATTCATATAACACAACTTGTCACCAAATATAATTGTTCCTCTTTGTCCTAGAATTGTTAGCCAGTGCTACTTACAGTCAATAGAATCGCCAATTAGTACCAGCTATGCCCAGTGACTTTATAATCTCTTTCTGATCAGTTGTCTGATGACCCAATTACCATCTTTGGTGGCTGCCTCCAAGGTCCAGTGTTGGTGCTGCTGCCTCATGAACTCTGGCCTGCCTTCACAGAGCTCTCCTGCTGACCTTCTAAATAGCCTTGGGCTGGAGAAATGTCTCCTTCCGACCATTTTTGGGCTCTATTACTCCAAAATTTGATCTGAGACATTATTTCAAATTTGTTTCGAGGAGAATGTTCAGAGAGTCCAGCTGAGTTGCTGCCCATACTACTCTGCCATCTTCCCAAGTCCCACACTGAACTTTTACATGATCTGTCCCCTTGTTCATTTAAAATATGATTAGATTTTACAAGGGTAGAAGAGGAAAGAGAGAGAGGGGAGGGAATATATCTATCTACCTGTACCAGGGCTGGGGGAGTCTGTGGCCTCAAGGGCATCTGTGGCCTTCTGTGTCCTCAAGCGTGGCCCTTTCACTGAATCCAAACTTTACAGAACAAATCCACTTGATAAAACTATTTTTTCTGTGAATTTTGGACTTATAACAAAGGCTGCACCCAAGGAACTAGAAGGCACATATGGCCATAAGGCTACATGTTCCCCACCCTAACCTACACAGTACATCTACCTTGGATTGTCATCTTTGCTACCAAGAAATTGCACCTAAAATACATGAGTTCTTCTAACTGTAATAGTGGAAGGCTGTTTTTAAGAGTTTTGTGGTAAAGTAGATGACATATTTATCACTTTAAAAACAAATATCAAAGGAATTTCATCATAGTTCTTCCAACTAGGTATAGTTGCATGTTAAAAGTATGCTGATAAATGTTTAACAGTTTTCTCTCCAGAAAAAAATGCATATGACACCCTTTAAGTTTAGTCTGAAATATTAGGGTTCTCAAACATTTTTAAGCATAGATAGTGAACAAAGCACTAAATCAAATCCTGATTTGTAATGTTTGTAATTTCCTAGGTAGAAATGCTCACATTGAAAATTTAGCAGTAAGCTTTCCAGATCTGGTTCAAACTGATTCCAACACACCCCTGAAATCATACACCAACCCTTTTAAAGTTTGTCAGCCTCTGAAACAAACAATGAATATAGACTCATTATTTCTGTATATTAAAAATTAATTTTTATGGAACCAGTTGAAGATCACCAAAAGATAATGGAGACGTTTTTGACGTACTTCCACAAAAGACAAAACATTACAAAGAAGGAATTGTGTGGGAGAAGTAATATAGAGGGGATCAACTGAGAAACGTATGAGAAAGTGAAGGATAATTGAAGAACTGTCTGTGTGTTCTGTCAGCATCTTTATGGTGTCAGGAAAACTCCATGAAGATTTCTGTGTATTATGTAGATCTAATCTTGCAAACATATGGGAAAACTTGGATGAGAGTCTCATGGTATGACCAGTAATGGCCGGGTTCTTATCTTCAACCATGGATGAAGTACATACACTGATGAAGTTACATATCCATTGGTATTTTGGAATATAATATATATATATATATATATATATATATATATATATATATATATATACACATAATAAGCATTATAACATTTAGAATGGCAAGGATTCTTAGAAATCATGGTATCTAAGCACTTCATTTTTCAGATTAAAAAAAAAAAACTGAGGCCAACTGCCTGGACCAAAGGTCAAATGGGAAAGAAGAACTAGGAGTTGAAATCAGTCAATTATTCTGTCTCTAAAGCCTGTAGTCTTTCTACTATACCAAGTAACTGGGTGATGAGATAAGTTTCACACATTTTTAAACAGCACTGCAACGAGCCATCCTCTCCTTGAAAGGCAATGTACCAGCTGTCCTTTTTTGTCTTCTTTTTAGTTGGTTGAACAAGGAAAAAAGTGTTTATTTCCATGTCTAAAGCAGTATCTAGCTCACAGTTGGAACTGACTAGGTATGAGAGGACATTATAGATGACAGCAAAACGTTGACTGGGTATAAATAATGTGTCTCTCATGGGTTCCTCTTGAAACGTTTCTATCACTTCAGTGGTACCACGAGGAACTGGGGCTGGCAAGAGATGCTCACCAGAGTGCTGTGGCCCCTGGTCCGGTGCTTTGGCAGGCAAATGAACTGATCTTAGCTGGCTCTGTGTACCCAAGCCCACTGCACACAAGGTAATGCTCAAATCCAGGCTGGCAGCCTTCCTGCAGGGGGCTGTCCTAGAGTGAGGCATAAAGGATTTGTCAGAGGTGAAGATTATGCAGAAATCTAGTACTCACTGCCAACTTCTCGGATAGCAGGATTGTTCAGAAACTTATCTCCTTTCTATGATGGTTCTCACTGTTCATTTCTGCAGCCATATGGGATACATTTTTGAGTTTGTGTTGGCTTGAAAACAGGTAGGAAAAACTAGTCCTTTCACCAGGTCTCCATAGCACCATGGAGAGGGGAAGACTGGCAATCATCCTTTGAATTCAGACAAGTGAATTTAGAGGGAAAAACCTTTCTTTCCCCCCCTAAATCAGAGTTTTAAAGCTGAAATGTTAAAGGCTTGTCTACAGCTAAATTAATTTCCTAGCTAGTTGTACAGATTCATCACAGTTCAATTCAGTAAGTTTTTATAAGCCAAGGAACAGATATTTATTGAGCACATTCTCTGTGCAAGGTACCATGTAATTCACTGCAATTGTTTTTTTTCAAGTCCTACTATAAGGAAGAGGATGAGAAGGCAAAGGAGAAAAAGCAGAAAGAGAAGAAGAGGAGGATGACAACAGTGACCCAATGAAGACAATGATGGTGATGATGAAAAAGAAGAGGAGGAGGGGAGGAGAGGAAGTGGATGGGGAAGAGGAGAGGAGGAGGAAGAAGATGAGGAGGAGAAAAGGAAAGGAAGGGGACTTGATTTTTTTTTATTTTTCTGATAAAATCCTGAGGAGAATTATTTTTGCCCAAATCACATGAATATACTGTGAGCTATAAAGATTTAAGAAAGATGTTTATGAAAGCTATCAGTATTTTCAAAAACATTGTAACCTACATGGAAGATACATGGAACAAAAGCTTCAATAGTACAAAGACCTATGAGAAGAAGCCAACAATAATTGGTAATAAGCTATAATTCTATTGTCCTGTCTGATACTGGAAACATCTTGAGGATACTTTCAATGATCCTATAAAGGATTAATTTTTATCCTGATACTTTTGTTTACTTATAGAAATAAATTGTGTTTATCTACCTATGCAATAATTCACAGAATATTAAATATAAAAGAATAATAATTGGATATTAACTTGTTCTGAGAATCTTTTTCATCGAGCAACATTTTTAAATGAAAAGATTTGGAATAACAACTAGTAATTTTATAGCCTTTCAAAGTTTACAAGGCAACAAATAAATATTATCTCATTTGAGTCTCATAACAGTGCTATGAGATATGTATAATGGATAGCAACCCCATTTTAAAAATAAGGAAACTCAAGTTAATCTGCCTCTTCATGACCTCATTTGGAGTTTTCTTGGCAAAGATACTGGAGTGGTTTGACATTTCCTTCTCCAACTCCTTTTATAGATGAGGAAACTGAGGCAGACAAGGTTAAGTAACTTGTCCAGGATCACACAGCTAGTAAGTGTCTGAAGCCAGAATTGAATTCAGGAAGATGAGTCTTCCTGAATCCAGACCTGACATTCTTTTCACTGGGCTACCTAGCTGTCTAATAATATCAACAGTAATTAACATTTATCCATCTATATCATTTAGTATGTGGAGGGCACTATGCTAAGCACTTTACAAATAATATCTTATTTGATCTGTTTGACACCCCAGGAAGACAAACAAGTTAACTGACATACCCAGGGTCCTACAGCTTGTGAGTATCTGAGGCCGGATTTGAACTCCAGTCTTCCTGACTCTAGGTCCAGATTTCTTTCTGTTGCTCCTAGGTGATCATGCTATTTGTTACAAAGTTAGCAAATTTAAGGAGAGGGCTTAAGAAATTTAAAATGTGCTACCCGGGTATTTTTATACTGATTCAGAGTTAGGATTTCAGAGATGGTTTATCTTTATTGTGGTCTGACCACTAGTTGTCAGTGGTTCTTAATGCATTCATCCCATTATCTCTTGAGGTTTCAAGAAGGCATGACAGAGACAGTTCTGATTCATGTGGCTATCCTTGGGAATTCAACAAAGATGAGTGTGACATGCAAGCTAAAAGGACCCATGGTCAAATGCCTGCTCACCTCCTTTGGGAAGGAGAAAAGCTATTATTCTTCCAATCTTCATATATTCCTTCCCTGACTTTGGGAACACGTGAAAGATTCATGCAAAAGGTGGGGGGAGGTGGATCTTAGGTGAAACAGTTCTTTATGAAGCAGCCCACCTGCCTGTCTGCCCCCAAATTGTCCTGGTCTCCAAATAGGAAAAGAAAAAGATACCTGCCATTGAAATTAAACAATCATCCATTGGTCAATACATTTTCTCTCTTTGTGCCCAAAGGAAAATTGTGTAAGTTCCAAAATTTCCTTTTATATTTGTCAAAGTTATACAAAAAGCAAATAGGGCTTAGCGTGTGAAAGATACTCACAATAATCTCTGACATTTGCCTAACATTTCTCTCTTTCTCTTTGTTTTTGTTTTGTTTTTGCTTTTTTGGAGGTGGGAATACAGGGCATTAGGTTTAAGTAACTTGCCCAAGGTCACTCAGCTAGTCATTCAGCTAGTGAGTGTTAGGTGTCTGAGGACAGATTTGAACTCAGGTCCTCCTGACTCCAGGAACAGTCCTCTATTCACTGAGTCCCCTAGCCGCCCGTTGACATTTCTCTTTTCACAGAGCACTTTCACCTATTTTATGCCCTTTAATCATAATACAATGTGTGATAGATAGAGAAAGGCATCCCCATTCTTTGCATGAGAAATCTGAGGCTCAGAGAGATTAACAGGCTTGCTTGGGGTCACATGATTAGGAAATATCAGAGCCAGTCATTGAACTCTGATTGTTTAAGTAGGTCCAGGGTCATTGTGACCCTACCATGTGACTGAAAAAATAGGGAGTGGATAGACTTGTGATTGCATCCATATAGGGAACTTCTAAATGAGGCAACTTCTGCTACCAGTGTAGGCTGGCATCCATTCTGTAACTGAGTAGTTTAAAGAGCTGTCCAGAACATTAAGAGCCATGTGCAATTTGCTCAGTCTGGTAGCCAGTATGAGACAGGTCACAGCAAAACTAAACCTAACTGGTCACACCCAGTCCTTATGCATTTGCCTTCTCTATAATTTTTGTACTTATTGCTTGAAGAGAGAGAAGTGAGGGGTGTTTCCCTGTGCCAATTCAGTGTTTATGTCTCTCTTTCCTATTTAATTCCTAAATGCCTCTCCTAGGTCCCACTCTTGCACTATTTCCCATTTTCCCTTGGGACATTTTAGTGTGTGCTATATGCCAGGCTTTGGAAATTAAAAAAAAAAAAACTTTTCTTTCAAGGAGCTCAAATTCTAATGGGAGGTATAGCATGGAGATAAGATGTATATTAAGGTAAATTAGAGGGAAATTCAGAGGGAAGTCACTAGAACTTATGGGGACCAGGAAATGCTTCTTGACAAGAGATAGGATTAGGATTTGAGCTGAGGTTTGAAGGAAGCCATAAAAGCCAAGAAATAAAGAGGGAAAACATTCTAGACATGATAGACAGCCAGTTAAAATGTATGGGGCAGAGAGAGGGGAAAAGATAGACAGAAAGGCAGAGAGATATATAGATGCATAGACTGTCAGATAAACAGATAAATTGACAGGCAGATAAATTGACAGATAGAAAGATAGACAGACCGACAGATAGATAGAAAGAAATATATATGTGACTATATCTATATATTTGAAAGCAGGTCTTCTTGACTCTACTAAGATTGGATTTTTATGAAACATACTTTTTATTGTTCAGTCTTTTCAGTCATGTCCAACTTTTTTATGAACCCATTTGGGGCTTTCTTGGCAAAGATGAAGTGATTTGCCATTTCTTTCTCTAGTTAATTTTATAGATGAGGACCTGAGTCAAACAGGATTAAGTGACTTACCCAGTGTCACACACCTAGTAAGTGTCTGAGGCTGAATTTGAACTCAGGAGAATGAGTCTTCCTGACTCCAGGCCTGGTGCTCTCTCCATTGGACCATCTCTAACTGCCCAATATATACATGCATATATCTATCTGTATGTATATGTTTGTATGTATGTATATATGTAAGTGAGGGTGCTACAGACAGCCTTCCTCAGAGTTAAGAATCTGTCTTTGCCACATGGTTATATGAATTTGGATAAAAAGAGGTAACTCAGAAGCAGTTACTCCAAAATGTGCATAGATAGATGGATGGATAGATGGATAAATGGTTGGTTGGTTGTTTATTGTCCTTTGTTCTCAAGGAGGATGAAAATGACATCACTAAGTTAAAATCAAGGTACAGTGTGTCTGATGGTAAGTGATTGGATGAATACAAGTTTGGAATGCAATACCACAGATCGGGGACAAATAGTCTATATGAACATTTGGAGTGAAGATGACTCTAAATTTATGCAGCTCATGTTTCTTTTGAGCTACTACAATTATACTTTGCTCATATAGAACAGTACCATCTTTGATGTGGGCATGCCATGCTAGATGGTCTTTTGCCAGTGTCTCCCATGACAAATCATTTCCAAAAGTGTTCAGAAAGACCTTGATATTGCCCTTGCTTCTTGTGACTCCCATGTGTCTTCATTGTATGAATTATCTATAAAATAGTCTCTTAGGAAAGCATACATTTTGCTTTTGAACAATGTGGCCTGCCTCTCAGACTTTTGCTCTCTGCAGCAGAGATGGATAAATGATGGACAGATGGATGGATGGATGGATGGATGGATGGATGGATGGATGGATGGATGTACAGATAAGTAGATAGATGAGTGAATATGTGGATTTGACATTTATTAAATATTTATTAACACTGTACTAAATACTGAAAATACACAAATGATCAAGCAAGGCAGTCCTTGTCCTCAAGGATCTTATATTCTAATTGAGGAAGATAACACATAAAGGATTGATTCAAGGTTCAAGGTAGGGTATATAGCAAGAAAACTGAAGGAAGTTGCCCAGATGCCTAAGCCCTGGTCATATGGGGCAAAAAAGTCAGGGTGGAACCCAACTTCCTGTCAGCTTGAGATGATAGGAAAGTAGGCTTAAAGAAGAGTTATCGCCCTGTAGCCATGTAATAAGACCTATGATCCTAGAAGCATGGGGAACTCCTCATGTGAAAATCCCTTCCAATAACGTAGAGAAGTCACTCATTTGAGTGGCCTGGTCATACAGTCAGTGTGTGTGAACTTGTACCTTGGTCTTTCCAACTCCGAAGTGACCGTTTCTAAGAATGGTACCACACTATCTCCCTAACATTGAATTGCTTCAAACTTCATTCTATAGCTAATAGCAGAAGCTAAGATAAAAGCCTATGATCTTGCACTTAGCCATGTTATTTCTCTAAAAAGAAAAGTCCCTCTAATAATAGCTAGCATTTAAACCATCCTTTACGGTTTGCAAAGCACATGACAAATCATCTCGTTCGACCCCTACAACAAAATTGTAAGCTTTGTGCTGGTTTAATTCCCATTTCACAGGTGAGAAAACTGAAATTGAGAGAGATTTAGTAATTGACCAAGGTCACACAGTTAGCAAGTGTATAGGGCAGGATTTTTACTTAGAAACATTCTCACTGCTTAACCACCTAGATAACAGAATATTCTTAAAGCACTGAAGTTGCTGGAAAGATGGAATATATGGGTACATTGTGTCCTTCTTTGTCCATCATGGCTTACAAAGCCCCAGCAAAGACATACTGGTCTTTGCATCTCACAATCAGAGACAAAATCAAGGCATATAGAGAGCTGTTAAGGCTTTGCATTATGTGGCCAAACCTAACAATAGCCATGTAAAAAGGGGAGGGGGGATCTGCATGTAGTAGACCATAGTTTTATCTCTTTACTTCTTTGTTCAAACAAAGCTCTTCTCCAATTTGTGCTGCTAAGAGACTACAGCTGTGAAGGAGAGATCTGCAGTCTCCCTCCTTCTGCATCCTCAGCAGAACCATTGGCTGTGTAGTGACTGTGGCATCTTTATTATTTTTAGCCCTGAAGAAGTCAGAGAGAACACAGCTGGATCTTCAGATCACAGGACACATCTATATCATGACCATCATTTATTAATATCTTTGTCATTGTGGATGAATAAATAATATCCTATAGATAGGGGAAAATAATCCTACTTGAAAAGTGAAGCCAATGGATTAGGGCAATATCCGTATGGAATAAATATGTCCTTTAAAGTCTTTTAGGGAGCTCAGTGGCAAATGAAATGAAAGGCTCTAGCAAGTCAGGAGTGCCTGAAGGTCCCCCATTCCTTTCCACCCCAATTCTGTTTGGATTTAGTATCTTAAGTAATTGAGATTCAGGAGGAGATGCATAGCTAATGGTGAAGAAAACATGGTAGCAAGCCACAGAGGGCAGAGAATTGTTAAAATCCAGGATGGAACCTTAAAGAAGGATTATTAGTAGGTTGGAGATGAATTCTCCTTTTCATTTTTTCCAACTTTTTGATAACATAGGTAGGGTTAAGGAAGAACTAATAATGTGAAAAGGGCTTCAACTCTATCTGTTGAGGCCATTCTTTCATCAGCTTAGGTAGATGATCTCAACCATACATAAAGGGTTTAATAGATGGTGGTTCAAATCAGCCATTAAACAGAATGGGGGAGGAGGGATATTTCTCAGATATTCCCAATATCCTGACTTTGGCCTTTTACATAAGCAATATTTCCTCTCTGGAATGTTTTCCCTTCTCACCTTTACAACTTGAAACTTTGGCTCCATTCAAATGTCAGGTAACTTGCTCAGTCTTTCAGCAGACCTTTCCTGAGCCTGCTCCAACTGTTATTCTACACTCCACCAAAATTAATTATTTTGCAACCACTTAATCTGGGTAGTGCAGAGGACTCTGCTCTGAGTTCAAAACCTACCTCAGACATTTACTCCCTTTGTGCCCTTAGACAAGCCCCCTTAACCACCAGTCTCAGTTTCCTCATCATTAAAATGGTAACAACAAAAATTTCACCTGCCTAATAAAACAGATAACGTAACCCAGAGGAAATAGGTAATGGGGCTGGTCCATTTTGAGGAGGGATTAAATACGGAATCACATGTGGAGTGTCAAGAGCTACTGGGGAAGAGAAGCCAGTGATAGTGTGAGGGTATTGGGTGCCCAGGGAGAAAATGCCAGAGTGGAGGTAGAAGCTAAGAAAACAAATCCTGTGTTGTTCTTGCCCTTGTTCTTGTTATTCCCATTTATTTTGGATGAAGAAACCAAGGCTGTAAAAGGTTAAGAGATTTGCCCAGGATCACATAATTAGGAAGGGTGTGAAACAGGATTTGCAACCAGGATTCCAAGGCACCATTCTCATGACTTAACCACATCCATAGAAGTTCGTTGTGAGAATGGCTCAAGATAACATATGTGTAAAATGTTTTGTAAACCTTTAAACTCAGTATAATTATTAACTCTTACTGTATCTGGACTTGATCCACATCACCACCAATCCAGTAGAATGTGAGATTTTTGGCAAGTGCTGTCTTTATTTAATCTTAGAATCCTCTAGTCTCAGTTTCCTTATCTGCAACATAAGAAGTTTGGATGACATGAGCTGTAGGTCCTTCTTGACTCTAAATGTATGAGCCTATGGGCCTATGGCCTCCTAGCTTGTGAAGAAGTGACTTAACTGGCAGTCTTTTGACATGCTTTTATATATACCCTGATGTATAGTAGGTACTGAACGGAATCCTAGATATTTAGAGAAGGAAGTGACTTATGTCGAGCATTGAAATGCCAGAGCTTGATAAAGTCTTAGGAAATATCTAGGCCAATTTCTTCATTTTAAATATAAAGAAATTGACATCAAGAAAGGGGAAATGGAATCAAGGGAAAATATATGGCAGGTGGGAGTAATAACATGAATAAAGGCTTGGAACAGGAAATGAGCATGGCATGCTAGGGGAATAATGTGGAGACCAGATTAATGGAAATGGAGGGTTCATGTCAGAAAGTAATAAGTAGGAAGATGTCAGACTGTTTGCATTTATTAATTATTTGGACTGCCAGGTTTAGGTCTTTGGGCTATATTCTTAGATAATAAGAGACTATTGGGCATTGGAGAACAAGAGGTATGGTAAAAGAATGTTGAACAGATTTGTGACAGGATGAAATTATTTCAGTTCAGGATATGTGATTATTTCTATCATGTAACACCTCTCCATTTTGGCACCCACCCAGAGAAAATTTTTAAAAAATTAAACAGCAGTATACATTATCTGGAGTCCACTCACCTTTGTGAAGCTGATTTAAGCCCTCTTAGATGGGATAATTTATAAGCTATGATCCTATGGCCTTCCGAGCCACCCCTCAGCTTGTAAAGAAAATAAAATGGTTGAACTTTCCCACCAAGTCTATCCAAGGTTTAGGGTACTACACCAAATATTCCCCTCCCTGATTCCTTCAAAGATACCATCAAGGCAGCAGCAGTTGGAGGAGCATATGTTGCTGATCTGCTGCCTGGTTACCCTGATTTTGTCCATTAATACAGCATATAAATAAAGCTGACTGGTGACAAATAGGGCTAGCCATTTTGTGGCACCATATGGTGCATGTTTCCCAGGTACTTTTTAAAAAACTTTTCCTCCCATCCAGATGTTTCCCTCTCTGGAAGCACAGTTTGCACTGACTGCACAAGATGGTAATAGATGCCCATGTGGGCTTGGGGAAAAGGTGTAAGGATTTTCAGCACCTTGTGAAAGCAAACGATATGGTTATTTATGAGGTGTTGTCATTTTTGGGGGTCTCTGTTTCTTAATATCAGCAAATTTCATATATAGTTAAAAATAAATTATAAAAAGCATAATAGAAAACATATACACACACTGGTATATACAACACCAATCTTGGGCTCTGGGTCCATGTTCCTAAAAAAGAAATGTTGAACCCAAGCCCAGAGTTTGCCCTTCTGCCTGAATCATCCAGTTAAATCCAATGGAGGTATCTTAGTTAGCATTGTAGAGTTAGTGCCCTCATTTTTCTCTTTGGCAGTGGAGTGCTGACCACAGAATCCCTCTGGATTTAAAGATGATACTGATAAACACGTTATACATGGAACCTCTAAGTGTGAATGAAAAAAGATAAGTCCCACTCCGACAATTCCTTACAGCTAGCTGGACTCAGAAAGTGTGCAGAGTCACTTCCATATCCAATCCCTGTGAACCTCCCCCACCTCTAGTTTCTACCTCCTGGTCTCCTGGATAACCTGGACGTTTTCTTGTTCACCTCGACAGCCACCTTTAATGCTTAATACCTCTGTAGCCATCCACTTCTCCAGACATCCAAAGAGATGATGAGATACCGTGGCTGGAACTATTTTTTATTGCCCTTGTCTGTAAGGTTAGTCTTTATCAGGTTTTCACAGATAGCAGAAGTGCTGTGCTTGCCCTCCCCAAAGCCCCTGCCAAGACTCCAGAGCAGCCGAGAAACGAGCAATCTGCTAATAGGGAGGAGAGCGGCATCGAGTCAAATAACAGCATATTGGGTCTGCATGGAGCCTCCCTGACTAAGATACCAAGGGGATTGCCAATATTCTAACAACTAATCCTAAGTGGCAGGTATGATTACCACCATTATACATGCAGAGTATCATGAAATACTGGGCTAAGCAAAGCCAAAACAAATAAAATCATCTGTGGTTTTAAAAAATATATGTATACACACACACACACTCAACTAAATTCTAAACTCCACCAAAAATCGGCCAATCAAATAAGAAGGCAAAAAATTGATATATACATTTGTTTTCATTAGATTTGAAGAAAACTAGTGGTCCCTCCTTAGGATACCAGAGCTCTCATGTAGTTTTGTCAAGCACACATCAGTTTCTGAAGGACATGTTGGTAATGTAACAGTTGGTAGAAACTTTGATGAGTTCAAAATAAGATCTAGAAAATTATCTTTGCTGAGAGTTGCTATTGTATTCTATGTTGGATCACCATACTAGGGAGCAGAACTTGTCATTTGCCTGGAGAATTGACTGGACTCCCTCATGTGTAGCATGAGATCCACCAAGATGAATTCATTCTCCTATTTAGTGTTAGTGTTGCTTTTGCTGGTGGTGGTGGTGTTTCTATTTGTTCTAACTTAGCCTAGCAAATTGTATAAAGAAACCAAAAAGAACTAGAGATTGGTACCATCACTAATGGTATGGCAATGTTCTATGGCAACTACTGATGATAGGAGATAAATTTATCAAACTAGCCAGATATATTTGTATCAGAAATACTGTAAATGTGATAGGGATCACAATGACTCATTTTATATAGAGGTAGTACCTTATTGGTGACATACTCAATATTCCATTTTTTAAACTTTCTTTGTACACCCAGAATTTGGCCCATTGCTCACTTAGAACGTAGTGCTTAATGGATTTTTGCTTATCAAACTGACTCAAAGGGGTGGAGATGGAGTTGGTCAACATTTAAGGCCAAGGAAGAAGGCAAGAAATTGCATATCAAGTGGGAGGAATAGCAAGAAAATTAATTAGGCTGGATTATGGAGGGTATGAAAGTGATCCAATATATAATAAGGCAGAAAACGTGGGTTAGAGATCATGCCAGGCCAAGGCTTGGGACTGAGGACACATGGGTAGGAAGTTCAGGAATTTGTAGTCAGTGACTGTTGTGCTTAGTGCAGGAAGCTTAGCCCACTGAATCAGGTAGGCTCAGGATCTTGACAGTATCAGGATTTTGTCACTTATTGGAACTGATTAACCAAAGAAATGGAGAAAAAAAAGCTGATCTTTGACTTCTTTTGAGCCATTCTTTACCAAACTATCAAGCGCATTTCCATCTTTGCTCTTCTGCTACCTAATAGTAAGGCCTCTGCTGAGAAGATACACAAGGTATGTTCAGTCCCCTACATACATAATCATCCTCTCTCCCTGGGACAAAGAATCCATTCCCTTCCCTCCCCTCCCCTTGATATATGTATGTATGTATGTGTGTGTATGTGTGTGTGTGTGTATGTGTGTATATGTATAAACACTTTTAACACATGATTCCAAATCTCACCCCCCAGTCACACAACCAAAAACTTCAGGAAAACACACACACATACACACACACACACACACACACACACACACACACACACACACCATGATGAAATGGCTCTTTCATTCCTTCCCAAGGTTGTTCTTCCTCACCACCAGCAAACTTTCAGAGGGCACAGCAATCACCCCCTTGCCTGCTACCCACACCAATCTCGCCTCCTCCCCCAAGTTGCCCTTTCCCTTTCCTAGCCTTTATTCCCTTCTGAGATGCCTTATCATGGCTCCCCTACTGCAAAGCGATTGGGAGCTCACCCTTCTGATGTGACAACGGACAACAGTCTCTGCAGGGTGTGTTTGAAGCCTTGACTGATGTAAGGCAGGAGAAAAGCACAACTAGATGAACAGATATCAGGCTGAGCTTTGAGACTTAGCATTTAGAAAGAAGGGGAGAGGAGGGAAAAGTGGTGGCTATGGGAGGGGGGGATGCCTATGGCCAACCAGAGCCTGCCTCACAGTGAGCAGCAATGTAAAGATGAAAGGGGGTGGGGAAAGTAAGCCACTCAGAGGCAATAACCTAGATATGAATTTAATAAAAGTAATGCTAAGTTAATCACTTTTGCCATATTCCATGAACTATATTTAATATTCAAGAAAATGGGCAAAAAGAGCAAGTCTGAATACTCCTTAAATGGCTGTGCACATTACTAGATGTGGAATAGGTGTTAATATACTAGTGGAAATGCATTTTTAATAGTTGGCTAAAGGCACCTTTTTTAAAAGGTATTTATTTTCTTTTCTTTTCAAATTTCCTAATTATCTTAGGGGACCATAATCAAGGCTATTATCTTGGGGAAGGTGAGATTTATTCTTTTCAATCCCATGAGGTATGGCTAAAAATTACAAAGAGACCAATTTAAGGTCAATGTCGGGGGAAAACATAAAAAATAAAACAAAATTAAAAAAAATAATTTAAAAAAGCACACACATATTTCCTAACCATAAAAGAGTTGTCCAAAAATTGAATGAGCTTTTTTGGAAGGTGGTAGGTTTCTCTTTCTTGGAAGTCTTCAGACAGAGGTTGGATAAACAGTATATGTGTTTTTCTAGGGATTCCTTTCACATATGGACTCAACTAGAAGGCCACAAAGGCCCCTTCCAACTCTGTGATTTTGTAATGAAGATGGGGTGAGTGGGACACTGAAATCACAGAGCTATGGCAAAACTTGAAGTTTACCAGCAGGGTAGAAACAGTAGAACAGTACATCTAATTAGTGAGAATAATCAGGTCAATTCAGAAGCTACCAGATACCTGATAGGCATCATGATACAGTGGAAAGGATGCCAGATTGCAACTTAGAGGATCTGGTTTTAAACCTATTTTCTGCCATTTACTTCTTTTAGACCTGTGGCAAATTGTTTAGCCTTTCTGGATCTCAATTCCCTCATCTTCAAAAGTGAGTTCTTGTGATTATTCTTGTTGCATCCTGTTCTTTTAATATAGATATTCATAGTTTGTATTCCTTTCTAAGAGAACTACTTTTTATATCCTTTGACCATTAGAGGTTATTGATTTCTAATTATTAATTAATTTTATGATTAATTGGAGATAATTTATTCTTTTAAATTCAAATCTGTTTTTTAGATATATTTGTAGTATTTTGGGGCAAAAATACTTTTCTTCCCTTTTAAATCAATTCCCTCTTAATTTAATTTTAATTTAAGCTGCATTAGTTTTGTTTGTGCAAAACTTTTAAATTTTATGTTCAGACCCACATTCAGTCACTTACTATGTGACAAAGCTCTGCCTCACTTAAATCTAGTTCATGAGCAAGACAAGACATCACTCTTGTGATATCATCAATCCTTTTCAAGAGTGAAGGATGAACAACAGTGTGACCTTAAGCCAGTAGCTCCTCCTTCTTGAGTCTCAGTTTCCTCACTGGTCAGGTATAATGACTATAGAATAGACTGTCTCCAAGCTGTGTTCCAACTTTAATATTAAAGGTTTCAATCCATTTTAACAAAGACTTTTGTACCCACTATGTAAAACAGGGTTTGATTCATTCATTCATTAATTTCTCGGGACTTCCTTAAGTACCTGTTTTGTGCCAGGCACTGCCTGCTTCTCCAAGAAAGTTCCCAAACTCCTCTGAATTATACAGGAGACAGGAAAAGCTAGAGTTAATTTCTGTAACTCCACTATTTATTTAAATAGTGTTCAATCATGTCAGGATAGCCCTAAGTTGATTTTTTTGTTTTGTTCTTGTTTTCCACATTGCACTGGTTTCTTGCATTTTGATTGTTTCAGACAATAGTCAGTGGATTCCCCTTTAGCAAAGGTCTTTGTCTGGCTTCTTACTGAATACCTTAGAGTGGGGATTCATTTCAGAGTTAGCATTGGGATTGAACTATGAGTCATGAAGTATCATAATCTCTGAAAAAGCCTCTCTGGATCTCATGCCCTCATCTTCAAAAGTCAGTTGTTATTATTCTTGCTGCTTCCTATTGTTTTAATGTGGCTACAGATAGCTTGTATTCCTTTCTAAGAGAAATACTTTTTATTTCCTTTGACCATTAAATGGAGGTTATTAATTTCTTATTAATCTTATTGATTGGAGATAATTTATCTTTTGAATTTGAATAAATTTCTTAGATACATTTATGATATTTTTTTTTTACAAAAAGTAGTTATATGTTACCCAAAATGAACCTGACTCCTTCCTAACTTCCTAGTATTTTACACCTTAATAGCCTCAGTCTACTCTCCAGTCCAGCAACACAGCCTCACTTGCTGTGTCTCACATACCACATTTCATAAGCCATTTTCAAGCCTATCTGCTCTCACCTGGAGTGCTCTCCCTCTTCTTCTGGTGGCTCCTAACATCCCGGGCTTACTTTACAACTCAGCTCCAATGCCTCCTTCTGCAGGGGGTCTTCTCTAGTCTTAGCAGCTGTCTTCCCTCTGAGATTGTCTTCCCTTTCCCTGTATATATCATACACATACACGGTTGTTTAGACACCGTGTAATATAAATGGTTCCCCCATTAGAATGTGAGCTTCTTGAGAACAGGGGCAGTTCTTGCCTTACCTTTTATCTCCAGAACTTAGAAGAGGGCCGGCCTAGATCTAGTGCTTAACATATTTCCTCATTGATTGAATTAAAATTAAGCATAAGTAAGAGACAACTTATTACAAGTTAAATTGAATATTATTTTATGAAATTAGGAAATAGCAGCAGACATGCCTAGCTCTTTGGTCACTTGCCTAGAAAGACCGTGATTAGCAGTGGGAAATGGGGCAACAAACACACTTTACTTAAACACAGAGGATATGGGGGCAAAAGCCCAAAAAGGCAGAGAGGAGTGAGGAAAAGTAGTAGAGATGCAGATGGCATGACTTGAGAAAAGAAGAAAGGCAGACAGCTTGGAGAAGATGATGGGGAGAGGGAGAGGGAGAGAATATCACTCATGTAACCACAAATTAGATTTGGAAGCACTTGGCAGATGGACCT
Source organism: Gymnobelideus leadbeateri (assembly GCA_011680675.1). Taxonomy (NCBI): domain Eukaryota; kingdom Metazoa; phylum Chordata; class Mammalia; order Diprotodontia; family Petauridae; genus Gymnobelideus; species Gymnobelideus leadbeateri. Next base: position 375,474 of record WOXC01002505.1, on the reverse strand, counting down.
GATGGAGATGGGAAATTGCTTGGAGGTATGACTTAGCCATATCATTTTTTAAGTGTTTTTTTTTTTTTTAACAGACCAAGTCCTGGCCTGTGCCACCTTGGGTTGAGTTCATTAACATATCAAAACCATCTCAAAGTTATGAGCAAATCTTCGAAGTTACATCTCAAAGTCGTCAGCATCTTTTTGATATTGTGTTGGTTTGGAGTTACAGAGGTTTAGGTTTTGTCTGGCATTTGCATATCATGAGACCAAAATTTTTGACAAGCAGCACCTAGATGGTTTACCCTGATTCAATACATATTACCAAGCTGTAAATTTTAGGGATTATATGATATAATTTGTAAATTATGCTCCTTTGGTCCTTAGTGTGTTTTATATATGACTTCCAGATTCCCCTCTGCAATTTTTATTTCCTGATATTGACCCTTTATACTAGATATCTATAAAACTTCCTTTTTGTGTTGACTAGAAGGGAAGGTGGTCAGAGCCACTAAAACAAGATTTAATTTTGACACATATGTAAAGAATTGCATGGGGGCAGTTAGGTGGCATGGTGGATTAAGTTCTGGGCCTAGAGTTAGGAAGACCTGAGTTCAAATGTGATCTCAGACACTTACTAGCTATGTGACCCTGGGGAAGTCACTTAACCCTGTCTGCTTCAGTGTCCTCATTTGTAAAATGACCTCTAGAAAGAAATGGAAAACCCCATTCCAGTATCTTTGCCAAGAAAACCTCAAAGGGGAGTTATAAGTTGAACACAACTGAAAAATGAATGGGGGGAAAGAAAATTATACAGGAAAGGTAGAATTAAGGGTATTTTCAGGAAAGCATTAGTCAGAAAAAGAAGTTGGGTAGTCACATAGAAAGTATGAACTATGATTCATGGACAGCCCACATCCTACATTGGCATACACAAATATTAAGAGACCTAGTGGAAAACCAGTGCATCAAATGAACCCCCTTTGGAGGAGTTATGGGAAAACATGGATAAAAGTAACATAGAATGAAGACACAGATAGCTTTTGAAAAGAGAGGACCCAAAGCAATTGGAGTACAAATGGACGTCTCACCTAGGTTCAAATTTTGTGCCTCGATGTTCCAGTTAGTTACTGAATGCTGAATTATTTAATGTCTATACGATACCATGCAGCCACATGCTTACCCCACTCTCCAGTGCTTCCAGATATCCTTTATGTGTTGTCTTTACCCATTAAAATGTAAATTTATTGAGGGATGATCTTAATTTTATATATATATATATACACACACACAGATATCTATACATGCAATTATATATATATATATACAATTATATATATATATAATTAGCATAGTATAAAGTAAGTAATAAATGTTCTGTCATCTATCTTTCCATCATCTATCTATCTGTTTCTAGCTCAATATCTCCAGTTGGTCCAGTTGCCTTTCTTCTGAGTTTTCTTCATTTTATGTTTTTCAACAGAAAAAAATAATGTCTTTTGGTTCAGTTTAAAGAATTCTATGCTTACGTTAAGGATAAGCCACAGTTGCATCTGAGAATGTGAATAGATGTTGGGAGACATATGTTCTCTCCTCAGAAGAGTTACACAGGGTGTTATTGCACCCCTCCCCCTAAACCCCCAACAGAATCCAAAGTGTTAAGGGCAGGCAGAAGTGATGCCAATCAGAAACTTTTCGCCTTCTTCTGCAAACTGGCTCTTCAGTCTCTGTCCTTTCAAGAATGAATAACTTCTTACAGCTGTCTCTGCAGCAAGAGTAGTATATCAGTTCTTTTTATGGGTCCTTAATTTATCTATCATTAACTTCATTGAACAGCCACTCATTCTAGTGTTATGGTATCATGTAAAAGATAGGACTGATTGGGTTTTATAGTATCTCTCCCGATCTTAAATCCTTTCTTGATTTAAATCCCTCCAAGCTCTTTTCATTTTTCCTCACATATGAAGTTATTGATGAATTTCTTAGAATTTATTTCTTTATTGTTCTCTCTTTCTGCCTAACCATTAGCACTAGGGTTTAGGCAAAGACCATAAGATTCTTGGACAGTTTGTATTCTCACTGTCTGGCAAAGCCCTGCATAAACATCATGGTCTAAATAAATGGTAAATATAAAGATGTCTGAATGTGGCAAAGATGTGAGAGGCCACAGAGTTCACCCTTTTACATGTAAGGAAACAACATTGGGTCAACAGAATGTGATTTCCTTGAGGAATGGAACTCTTATACTTTCACCATAGTCCTCTAGAATTAAGTCCACATAGTCTTAGACATTTATTTTTTTTCCTATGGTAGTGGCTACTGAATTTAATGAAAGTGTTTCTCCAAGTTTAGAAGGAATCAATTCCAGAGTAGGTATTGGAACCCGATTTTAGTCCTTTTGAGTTTGTCGATAAATATTCCTGTGTCTCCCTCTCTAACTCTAAATGTGTATCTCTGTGATTCAGGTTGTGGTTCTGTACATATACACCTTTCTATTTTTGTGTCTCTCCCTCTCTGGCTCTCTTTCTGTCTCTCCCCCCGTCTTCTTTCTCTTGCCTTGTCTCTGTCTCTACCTTTCCATTTGTCAATTTCTGAACATCTCTGTGCATATCTCTTTCAGTCCCCTTTTCTCTATGTCTCTGTCTCTCTTTTTCCATTTACCTGTCTGTGTGTCTCTCTCCGTGTCTCTCTGTTTCTCACACACATATGTATGAATACACACACATCTAGTATCTACTCTCACCGTTGTTCTTCACAGGGTGGGGGGTACTAAAGGTCAGACATCCTTCATCTCAGTAGGCCAAGGTCAATTCCTACCAGGACAAGGGATTTGATCTAAGCCTGAATCTTCTTCCAGGAGGGGCAAGCTTTAGCGAGTTCACGCAGACAAGAAAACTCAAGCACAAACCTTGGTCACACACCACACACACAGAGCACACACACATACCACATACCACACACACACACCTCACCCATACACACACACACACACACACACACACACACCCATGGGTACTCAAGGTTTCTAGGTCTTACCCAAAGCACTCATAGTTTCCTGATTATTCACATCATCTACCATTCCTTGTCTTCTTCTTTTACCCCTTTCTAGTGACTGTTACTGGACAAGTCAAATTCAATTCAATATTTTATAAAAGCCTATCTTAAGTACTCTGCCTACTATGTAAAAATGCTATGCTGGGGTATAGGTATACACATAAAAGAAAAAGTGAATAAATAAAACATTCTGTGGCCCAAGGAGCTTACACTCCAAACAAGATTGTGGGCTTGTGGCTCCTATGAGAAGTCAGCATAGTGTTTTAAGCACACAGCACTTCATCCCTATAACTTTTATTTCTTTAATAACAACAGAAAAAGAAATCTGATACAAAGAATCCAGAAACCACTTCTAATTTCAGGTGGCCTTGAGAAAATGTAGTACTGGTTAGAAGGAGTTTCGTGTTTAATTTTTTTTCCTCCTCTCTCTCCTTAAAGAAATAACAAATTATGGAGAACTGATAGCTGTTGTAATTTGCAGTAAAGCTGGGGAAAATAGAACTCCTTGTTCATTTGAAGCTACTTCCAAAGCTCTTACTTCATCAGGAGGGCCTCATTACTTCATGCTTCAGTAAACCTCAAGCCTAGAAAGAGCTGCTGTTAAATTAATTTCCCAGTCTTTTGTTGGGTGCACATTGGAAATTGTGAGGTTCAGTCATGGATCCACAGCAACTGAGGTGGGGGAACTGAACACATCGGGTTTTACAGTGGTATGTGGTGGGGAGGGTGAAACACCCACTGGTGTTTCAAAGTTCCCATTGGCCTCAGTTTCTCCATTTGTCTTTCTTTATCAAAACAGCTAAGTGGCACCGTGAAAATAGAGCACCAGCCTTGGAGTCAGAAGGAACTGAATTCAAATCCAGCCTCAGACACTTGGCACTAACTAACTATGTGATCTTGGACAAGTCACTTAAGCCCAATTGCCCTGCCTTCCCCCCTCCAAAACAACAACAACAAAACCATCCTGACATTTGTACTCCCCCTCAGTCAGGTTAGTTTTCATATGATCCTTAAACAACACACTCAATCATACATTCCTTCCCAATTGGATTGCTTCACCCTCCTCTTTGACCTATTAATATTCAATCCATAGTTTGTGACAATGCCATAAAATAATTTTTGCCCCCCTGGGGGAGAGCAGCACAAAATTGTCTTTGAATAAACTTTTTAATCTCAGATGTCAAAATAATTCCAGTAAAATTTTTTAATTCAATTGAGTGGGGAATAGGGATTATTTTCTATAATAATTCATGGATTATGTTATTAATAATGCTTTCCATGTGATAGCTTCCTATGTTAATTATTCTTGGTGATAAGCTCTTAGCTGTTTTGACTGCTCTCTAATTTTCAGTCCACTAAGGAAAAATCGACACATTTTCAGTCCTAGTTTTGAAAATGGTTCAAGACCCTGATCATTTCCCAATTCTTCCCTGAAGTCTACTTTCAGCACTTTGGTCCAAGTTGATCTTTCTACTGCATGGATTCCAATAACACTATCTGATGTGGATTGGACCAATGAATATGGGAAGAAATCCTACTCTGCCACTGGGCATCTTCAAGAAAGTCATCTAACTTTTCTGGGCCTCAATTTCTTCATCTCTCAAAGTCTCTCTCAGATTTTAATAAATTTATATTGATTGACTCAAGGTTGCTACCTATGATCTTCTGTACTATATATCTAATAATGATATACTGCTTTTATTGTTTTCTAATTATGTCACATTTTATTATATTACTATTACTTTTTTCTGAATTTGAAGGTCTTTAGAAAATGGGACGTATCTTATTTTACACGTCAGTTCCATTCAATATGCTAACTACTAATAATACTTATTATTATTAATACATATAATTTTAAGCACTAAAAATCCCTAAAGGTTATCTAATCCTACCCCCAGTTTCACAATTGAGGAAACAGTTTCCTCAGGTAAAGTGATGTAAGAATGGTAACATAGCTGGTGTCAAAGTGAGGTTGTTGACTGTAAGGAGAGGGTTTTTACAATCCAACCCCCATCAATGGTTTCCTGGACCTCTCTCCCCAGTGAATGAAGTGATCCAATTTATTGCTCATTTAAAAAGGCCATGGGCATTTCAGTGGCATGGAAAGTAATCCAACTAAGAAAAAAACAAAAACAGAACCTCAAAGAAAATTGAATTGTTTTGCCCCGTACTTCTCACTGATTCTCTTATGATACCCAGTGCTTCAGTTCTAGAGAATTGAATTCCACTGAGAAGAGAATAATAATCATTCAGTCAATTGACATTAAAAGGGTACTTAAAATATTATAAAGCACTTTACAGATGTTTTTTCATATGCTCTTTTGAGATAATTATATTCTTACATCTCCATTATTATTATAATATTATTTTATCGCCATTTTTCAGATAAAGAAACTGATACTCAGATATTGTGACTGCATCATTGGACCATAGTTCTAGAGTTGGAAGGGCTCCTAAAGATTGTCTGGTTCAGCACCCTCATTTAACAGATGAGACAGTCAAGGCTGAGGGAGTTTGTAATTTGCCCTATTAAGTGTCAAGATCATAGATCTGGCAGGGTCCTCAGGAGCCACATCTACATAAATTCCTTTATTTTACAGATGAGACACCTAAGGCCAGCTGCAGTTGTGATTGCCCATTTTTCACAAATGTAGTCAGGATCCAAAACTGGATTTGAACTCAGGACCATGTGATCATTGATTCGTCCTCAAGCCTTCGTTTCTATCAGATTGTTTTTTTGTTTGTTTAGTTTTGTTTGTTTTCACCATGGCTTTTTTCCATAGTAGATTTAGTTCTCCTTCCAACCTTAGGAGTGCCAAATGCCTTAGTTTCTCTCAGATGTATTCAACAAGGGTAGTAATTTTAGTGGGATGCTTAGGAGACTTTTATGGAAAGATTATCTTTGAGACAATAAATTTATGCACACAGTAGGTTCTCAGTATTTGTTGAATGAATGAACTTTGAAGTGTTATACAAACATTAGTGATTACATGTGATTGTTAAAAACAATAATTCACATTTCCATAATGTTTAAAGGTTAAAAAATGCTCATATATATTACATCCTTTTCAGTCTTTCCATAAATTTATAACATCATCTTTGCAGATCCTCTCTTCAGTGGTAGATTATCTCTTATCTACTTCCTTTTATCTAGTGTGACTCTTGTTCATATCTTTCAGAGATGCCTTATTCTAGGCCTTTTAAGATCCCATAATGTCAATGTCCCATTGGACTCTTTGTGCATTTTACCTTGTTCTCTTTACATGACCATCCCATCATTCTTGTCTGATCCAATATTTCTCAAACCATATTTTTATGATGCTTCTAACATGAATTATCATAAATGGACAGGGCAACTGCAGCTTTGATCATTTGGTGATTGTGATATTTGTGACTCAGGTCACTTTAAGTCTCTCACAGCACCTTTCTTATACAAGTCACTTAATATAGCTCCATCTTTTTCTTTTGTGACTTGGATCAGTGTTATTAACTAGTTGTTGATGATCATTTTAAACATAAGAAGCAACCCCAGGCTGTCCTATCCTTAGTGGCTGGTGTGGATTGGTAGCAGTTTGGGGATCTCTGTTTATCATTTTGACCAACACTGTCCTCAAAGACACTTGTTCTCTACAGCAATATTTGAATTGAATGTACATATACATTCAGGTTATATGCTAGTGACTTAGGTGACAAAGAGAGGCAGTTGACACCTGTTACTGAATTGTACCATTTTTGTATTTTTTCAAATAAAAATGAATTTTTAAACTTTTTCTACCTAATTTGCAGACCATGTTTACTGGTATAATATATATCCAGTAAAATATCTAAAGAAATTATATCTTCTATACGTCAAACTCAGCAATTGTTGCTGTTATTATTGTGGTTGTTGTTACTATTACTAATTCATAGTTTCACTGAAGTAGAGAATTACTTGATGAGGATACTTCCTATACCGAAGCTTATAGTCAACTCTTATGTAACTTAGTCTGCTGTTCAGTGGTTTTTAGTTGACCCTATTTGGAGTTTTCTTTGTAAAGACATTGGAATGGCTTGCTATTTCCTTCTCCAACTCATTTTACAGATAAGGAAACTGATGCACACTTGCTCAGAGTCACACAGCTAGCTAGTGTCAGACACCAGATTTGAATTCATGAAGATGAGTCTTCCTGATTTTGGGCACAGCACTTCATCTATTTCACCACCTAGCTGCCCTTACAATAAATTAAAAGAGTCTTTATTCCTTTGGGAAGTGAAAAATTCTGGCTTCCCCAGACACACAACTAGTATATGCTAGAGACAAGACTTAAACTGGATTTTCTCTATTCCAAAGTGAGCTTTCCACCCACTATCCTGTATAATCTCTCTCAGTCTAACCATACCAAAATCATCCAAGAAAAAGTTTTATCCATAGCATAGTCAAGAAAAGGCTGCATTTTCCTTTGGAGGAGGGGTCTTCTTGAGCCTAGAAACTTAGCCTAATTGGGCTTTATCTGAGTTTGGATATTAAACCTAGCTCCTTGTTCGATTCTCTGACAAGGTAGAAAATAGAATCTAGTCAACAAATATGAAAATATATTTAGAGATGAAAGGACCCTTAGGGGTCATCTGGACCAATCTCCTAATTTTGCACATGTGGAGACTGAGACAGAAAGAGCTTAAATGACTTGACCATGGTCACAGAGCTAGGAAGTGTCAGAGGCAGAATTTTTTAACCCATTTCTGCTTGGCTCCAAGATCAGTATGTTATGCTCCTACTAAGATCCTCACGGGACAGACCTTCATCTTTTGTTCTCTCATATATGTAGTACAACCCCTTATACTGGTTTTTAACTGCTTCGAATTTCATATTTTTTCAGCCATTCAATGAGTCTGTGATCTCATCCTTACAGCTGTGCACCTCTACTTGGATAGATGAAAGCCTATCTCCTGTTCTCTCTGCTGGCATAGCTCTTGTTCTCGGCTTCCCAAAATGTTCCAAGCTCTTCATTTTACAGATTGAGAACATGAAAGCCTTGTGAGTTAATGGGACTTTCCTCAAGTCACAAGGATGGTAAATGGGACATATAGATGGTTTAGTGGATAGAACATGAAACTTAGATTCAGGAAGAACTGAGTTCTAATCTCATCTCAGATACTAGCTGTATAGTCATGGGCAAGGTTATTTAACCTCTGTCTGCCTTAGTTTCCTCATCTGTAAAATAGGGATAATAGCACCTACTTCTCAGGATTTTTTTTTTTAAAGCAATTGGGGTTAAGTAACTTGCTCAAGGTTACATGGCTAGTCATTATTTATGTGTGGGTGCTCATTTTCTGAGGCCGGATTTGATCTCAGGTCATCCCAACTCCGAGGCCTGCGCTCTTACTCACTGCGCCACCTAGACTCCCCTTTGGGGCAATTGGGGTTAAGTAACTTGCCCAAGGTCACACGGCTAGGTTTTTGTTTGTGTGGGTTAAGTGTCTGAGGCCAGATCCGAACTCAGGTCTCCGAACTCAGGTCCTTCTGACTCCAGGACCGGTGCTCTACTCACTGCGCCACCTAGCCGCCCCTTCTCCGGATTTTTAAGAGGATTTAAATGATCTAATGCTTGTAAAGCATTATTATCAATATATAATATATGTTAATAAATGCTAGCTAGTATTATTACATTAATTATCATCACCATCATTATTAGGTATTTTAAATAGCAGAGATCAGATATAAAGCCAGGACCTTTGGCTTCAAATCTAGGATTCTTTCCACTGTGCACCTTAGCACATTACACAGTACAGATTTTTATCTGGAAGAAAATTAGCAGGGTGCTAAAGGCCTCCCTGTTGTTTAGAGGCTGCTGAAGGTAACCAGTGCAGGCCATGGGTGAGGAGTCCCAGCAACAGTTGGCTTGCTCTGCTCTGATGAGGTCTCATCCGAACGTTGAAGATGACTTTGGTGAGATTTTCCACGGCATTTTGAGTTTTATGTTTCCATTTAATGGTGTGACATCCTGTGACAATTATCATTATTTTTGGTCCAATTTTCCCTCTGAAGTGGCTTTGACACAGATCAATGCATCTCTGAGCTTATTTCTTTATTTATTTATGAAGTGGCAATATCAGAAACTGACAGCTGGAAATCTTAATTGGTTCAATGACAAAAACTAGAATGACTGCTCCCAGAGTTGTTGCTTCTGTCTGACCTTGTGTCGGCTTCAGAGGAAAATGTTCTTTCTGCTCCAGGAAAAGAGGAATTGGTGGGGAGAAAGGCGGGGGGGGGGTGCAGTTGGACCCGAGGAAGGCTGTTTTCTTGGAAGGATGTGGGAGGGGGCTACTGGGTGACTGAGACTAGAGAATCGAGATTTAGTGACTGATTCCAGTGGTCTCCATGCTGTTTGAACCGCCGACCTTTTTGTCTAGCTTGTCATTAAAGGTGGCGATGGGCACTGGTGACAGTGTGGAAGCCTGCCCACAAGTGTCTGGCCTGAGGTCCCTAGACAAAGGCCTCCAGACAGCTGTCAGACAGGATGGCATTTGATTACTGTTGACTTGGGCCTGAGCCCAGTATGTGTGACCTAGAGGCAAAGAGCTCCATACGGACACAAAAACGGCCATAGCCTTCTGAATCTGGGGAGGGGACCGCTTTCAGAATAAAAGGACCGGAAGCCAAGAGTGCTCCTGTGGCTTTTGATATTTACCCAACCGATTTCTAATAACTTACTAGTGTTTTCAAGAAAGGTGAAATTTTCCAGGTCTTTACTGTCTCTCACAAACACATAGAGAAGAATACCCATGATTCTAAATAGTGATGCTGCGGCTATTGGTGCTCATTAAGGGGAAACAGCTTAACCTAATGGATAAAGAGCCTGCCTCTGAGGCAGGAAGGCTAAGGTTCAAACACACAGTGCCTCTCTGATCCTGCGCATGGCAGCTGATTGAGAGGGCTAGATTGCCCTGTAGAAACAATGTTGGATTTGGAGTCAGGAAAGCATGTCTGAATCTTGCCTTGGATAGCTGCTACCTGTGGGACACTGGGCAAATTATTTTAACCTCTGTTTACCTCAGTTTCCAAACTTGTAAAATTGCAGATAATAACACTTATGTCTCAGAGTTGTTAGGATCAAATGGAATAGTGAATACAAAGTATATTGCAATGCATAAACCTCAAATAAATACTAGCTGTGAGGATAACACTTAACTTCTTGGTCTTTGAAGACCGTCTCTATATTAGTGGAAGAGAATGTGCTGGTTTGCTTTGAGCAGGTTTCCTAACTGGGAGTTCCCTCCACCAGCAAAAATCATGATTCTAGTGGATACACACATATACATTAATGCATTATAAGCATCTTTCAGTTTTCAATAATTTATCTCATTTGAACCTCACAACTACATCATGAACTAGATTATCATTCCCATTTTATGGATGAGCAATTGGAGACTGAGACACATTAAGTGATATTCCTAGCCAGTAAGTCTCGCGGATGGGATTTGAACACATTTCCCTTCTCCATCTTAGACCATCTAATGTGCTTCAGCTTTATAGTGGTCATTAGGAATCGTTGCTTATATTTATATTGTGGTTAAAGATTTATAAGAAGCGATGTGTCCTTGTGAATAAGGATCTGGCTTCTGGATCAGTGGCGCCTGGGTTCAGGTCCCACTACTGACATAAGAGTGGCCAGGAGATTCTGGCCACGTCCCTGAACCTCTCTGTGCTTCAGACCACTCCTTAAAACTGAGCTGCTAAGCAAGCCACTATCTGCCTTGGTTGAAGGGATGCCCTCCTCGAGCTTTCTCTGTGTACCTACAAAGGTTTACAAAGCACTTTCCTTGGGTCAAAAGGAAGAGCAAGTCCTATTAGTAGCCCCATTACATAGGCCAAGAAACTGAGGCTCAGAGAAAGTTCAGTTGCCCTCAGGTACACAGATAGCAAGTGTCAAGTTTGGGACTTAGAGCCAGCACTCAACTCCAAGACCAGTGTCATTCTCCTGGGTTAAATCCCTTCTTTGTATATACTGCCACTATAACTTTAGGTAGGTCATTTAACCAATGGGCCTCAGTTTCCTCAACTCTATAATTGAGAGATTTGACTGGGTGGCACCTGAGGTTTAAACTACACATATATTACTTTAAATTTTCAAATCACTTTATAGATATTAATATCTTTGAGTGTCATGACAAGCCCTATGAGGTAGGTACTTTATTATTGTTGTTGTTGTATGTACCTAGGATTTCCTTTCTGTGAACTCACAATGAACAATCTATTGTGTTGTTAGTTTGTGCAGTCATATAATAACTCAGTAAGGAGCTCTGCCAATCTGTTACTTGCTCTTCTACTCATAATATCCGGGCATTGCTTGGGGTACTGGGAGGTTAGGTGATTACCTGTGGACACACAGATAGTATGTGTCAGATTCAGGCCCCAAACTCAGAAAATTCTAACTCTAAAGTGGATCCTCTCTGCACAGTCCTTCACCTGGTCTATCCAGGTGGAGATGTTATTATTCCCATTTTGTAGATAAGCAAAGAGAGGTACACTAACCCTTCCTATGTGCCAGGTATAGGATTCTAGTAGAGGGCTCCTTGACTTCGTATCTCATACTCATGCTTATCATGCTAAACACCATCTTTAGATTGTTTTTCTTCTTTCCCCAGTCCCAAAGTCACAGCTCCCAACCCTCAAAAACACTCCAATGTATACAATATTTGATTTTCAAAACTGTGAATTATTTAAATACTAATCATATTTCTGACTATTTAATCTAAGAATTCAACTATAATATATACAAAATTGTTCCAAGGCCAAAATTGGCCTCTCGGTTTCATCTTTGCACCATCTCTCGGATATGTCCCCTTCTTGCCTCTGACACAACACCTCTCTGGTGCAGGCCCTCATTACATTTTGCCTGGACTACTTCAATAGCCAGTGGGTGGGTCTGCCTGCCTCATTTCTCTCACTCCAATACTTTTTCCATTCAGCCACCAAAGTCCAGTCATGTCCCTCTAATATCTTCCCATCCATCTTATGCCTTACTCCATGTCACCTGCTCTTAGCTCCAGTGACACAGTACTCCTGGCTGTTCCATAAATAAGAACCTTCCATTTTTGACTGCAATTATTTTCTGTGGCTGTCCCCAGTGCTTGGAAGTTTCTTCCTCCTCATCCCTGCCTGCTGCCTTCTCTGGCTTCCTTTAGGTCTCAACTCAAATCCCATCCTTTATAGGAAAGCTTCCCCAATTGTTCTTAATTCTCATACCTTCCCATTGTTAATTATTTTCTATGTACCCTGTATATACCATATATATACATATATATGTGTATATATATGTATATATATATATGTATATATTGTTTGTTTGTTTTCTCCTTCATTCAGTCGTGAGCTACTTGAGGGTAGGAACTGTATTTTGCTTCTTTTTTTTTAATGTCTCCACAGCTTAACCCAGTGCCTGAAATATGATGAGTGCTTACTAAAATGTTTATCAGTTATTGAATGAATGAATGATTCTAGATTTTGCCAGGCTCTTCTCTTAATTTCTCGTATTTCTTGTTTGTCTATTCACTTGCTTTGACTGTTTGTAAGCTTGAATTAAACTAGGCTGATTTCTTTTGCTGGCACTCCCTAAACATCAGAAGAGTCTGCAGTTTGCCGGGCACCTACCCAAACAGATCTCTGGCACCTGGTTCACAATCCTATGGGAGTATTAGTCTAGTGTGAAGCCAGACTACTGCTCAGAGGCCAGGGTTTACATTAATGCAGGTAAAGACATCATAACAGCTTTTTATCTCTGAACTTGAACCTGCCTCTTGTTTCCTCTCTGAGCCTGATGACTTCCCATAGCCCATCATTATTCATGTCCTGGCTTCCCTCCTGTGTCAATGGGACTGGTTTTTATTAGAGAAAGGCACAGACCTTGTTTTGTGTAGGAAGTCTCACAGCTGTCTGCCTGGGCTCTTTCACCAAGGGAAAGTCAGAGCAGGGAAAACAATCAAGTGACTCACCCGCCTGAATTCTGCATGAAGGATGCTAGTGTTATTACTCCATGCTAAGATAGCATTTGCCCTGTTTGCTACTCAACTAAGGATTTGCAGTGAAAATACCATGGGCTCATACTCTCCGATGAAGGAGGATAGATTCCTGCTACCCCTTAGACCAAAGCCTCAGTTCATTCTCTATAGGACCACTGCCTTTCAACACAAACCTGGTACAGGTTTCTATTCCCAACAGGAGTATAGAGCTTGTCTTTGAATTAATGCTTCCAGGAAGCAAATCCTTCATTTTGAGTTTTGCTTTCAGGGCTAAAGGGGAGACACACATAAACTACCATAAAACATACATCAACTACCATAAAAGTTCTTTTTACTATTTGAGGTCCATCCTCACTGTCACCCCACAATGAAATTCATAGATTAATAAATTGAAATCTGGAAGAGTTTTATTTTTAATTTAATATTTTATTTTTTCCAATTATATGTAAAAACAGTTTTAACATTCTTTTTTTTTTTTAATTTTCAGTCCCAAATTCTCGCCTTCCTTCCCCTCTCCCCCATTGAGAAGGCAGGCAATTTAACATAGATTATGCATGTGTAATCATGCAAAACTATTTCCAAGTCATTCACACTGAAAAGGAAAACAGAGGCAACAAAAAGAAAAAGAAGGGAAGTAAAGAAAAAGTATCTTCGATTTGCATTCAGGCTCTACGAGTTCTTTCTCTAGAGGCAGATACAGTTTTTTCATCTTATGTCCTTCAGAATTGTCTTGGACCATTGTATTGCTGGGAATAGCTAATTTATTCAGTAACTCATCATACAATACTGTTGTTACTATGCACAATGTTCTCCTGGTTCTGTGCATTTCACTTTGCATCAGTTCGTGCATGTCTTAGAAGAGATTTTGGAGGACATCTCGTTTATCCTTCTCATTTTACTGATGAGAAAACAATTTCAGAGAGTTTCAACGACTTGATTGTGGTCGCACAACTAACTGGTGTCACAAACAATATCGGAAATCAGTTTTAGGTGGCTACAAATCTGAGATTTCCATCACTGTAAGACTGGAGAAATGGACTGTAGAGCTGCCCCTGATATATATAGTATCATACTATAAGAAAATCCCAGGCGAGAAAACTCCCTCTATCAGTGCAAGTCAGAATTTTCTCTGCAATTTATAGTCTAAGAGAATCTCTTAGGGCATGGCTAGATTAAGTAGCCTGCCCAAGGTCATATACTCAGTATGCGTTTAGGGGAAGCTCTTGAGCTCAGGTCTCCCTCGTTTTAAGACGAGCTCTCTCTTTCTGATATGTCCTGCTGTCTCTCTTTTGACTATATCTTCTTAAATTTCATAGAAAAAGAAAAGAGATTGATTACAAAGCAAACTGATGGAAAACTCTTATGCTCCATTGGTATCCATATAATGTCTATACTTTGTGTAGGCTTTATCAGAGGAAATGGAAAGGTGTTTTGAAGGATGAAAAGGAAAAGATAGATGGACAGGTGGCAATTGGTATTATTGGAGGGAGTACCTACATTCATGAGATCACAGATCCATTATAGTCTTGAAATATTAATTTTTTCACAAGCCCCTGAAAATATGGAAACCATGCTCACATGTTAGGATATACTTTCAAAATGTTCAACTTGAGAAAACTATGATTCCATTTCAGAGACTTGCTAGCTGTGGGACTCTTTGCATAGCTGTGTGATCAACATTGCCTTAACTCTTTCAACCTCTGTTTTTTCATCTGAAAAATGGATATACTAATAGCACCCACTTCATGGGTTGTTGAAAGACTTAAATGGTATAGCATGTATAGAGTATTTTACAGACCTTAAATAATACATAAAAAGAGCTATTATTACTATAACAGGGCAGGCTGTAGAAATTCTGAAATTTCAAGTAGTTGTCTCATATTGTAACCACCTTGGCTGAGGGAGGTGGGTTACCTCAAGCCTCTCACAAATGAAATCATATTGAGTTGCTACAATTTTTAGAAGTCTTTCCCCCAAATACCAAGAAATACTCCTAAGCCAAATGCTTCTATATGAGACATAAGAAACCACCATCTTGCATTCCATTGCACGACAAGGTTGTTGTTATCATTCAGCCCTTTTCAGCTATGTACAACTTTCATGACCCCATTTGGAATTGTCGTGGCAAAGATATCGGAGTGGTTTGCCATTTCCTTTTCCAGTTCATTTTACAGATGATGGAACTGAGGTAAACAGGGTGAAGTGACTTTCTCAGGGTCACACAGTTAGTATCTAAGGCCGGATTTGAATTCAGGAAGATGGGTTTTCCTGACTCTATTTTATCTATTTTATCCACTACATTACCTAGCTGCCTCAACAGCAGAGTTAAATCTGGTGAAATTAAACTTTATTGCCTTACAGGAACTGTGTGTTTTTTCCCCAGAAGAATTGGAATCAATGTTTAATAATCTAAACACTAAGAATATATTTAGTTTATCCCACTAATGTCCTAGAGGAGCTGTGTTTGAATCCTGACTTAATATATACTGCCTATGTGACTTTGGGTATTACTTTTCTCTCTAGGAATAGTATCCTCATCTGTTAAATGGTGTGTAAGGAAGCAGAGATAATCTTTAACTTTTCTTCCTCATCTAAAACTATGATGTTATTCTTTTTGGATGCTTCAGAAGATGACCCTGTGTTCTCAAAGGCCATGCCATCAGAGAGGAAGCACTAGGAGACTTTCCAGTTTGACATCAAGGCTAGTGCTAAGCTTTGCATCTGTCATCTGAAGGGCAGCCAAGCTGGGTGCAGAGAAGTCAGGGCATTTTTCTTTAGCACAACTCATGAAGCCACCTATTAAGTTACACAGAGGATGGGACTGATGTTGGAGGGAGAGGCACCTACATCAATGAAATGACAAATCATAGAAGCCTCCATTTTGAGCTCAAAGGGTCCTTAGGAGACATGAATCCCACTCCTTCTCTCCTATTTTACAGTTGAGGAAACTGGGATAGAGAAAAGTTAAGTGACTTTCCCAAGGTTGCAAAACTAACAAAAGTTTTGAGGCAGGATTTGAACCTTGTCTGTTCTAAGTCCAGTGCCTATTGTCTACTAGACAATATTGAATTTTTTAAGAAAAAATTTCAATCATTAAGCATTCATTTCATCTCTCACTCCCCTCACCTCCCACATGCATACTTAAAAAATAAAAACAAAACCTTTGTAACAAATAAATGCAAAAACATATCCTCATTTTGGCCATGTCCAAAAATGTTTGTCTCTTTCTACATATTGGTCTACCACATCTCTGTCAAGAGAGGGACAGCAATCTTCATCACTGAGCTTCTGGAATCCTGGTTGTTTATGATGATCAGTGTGCCTATGTCCTTCAAAATTGTGTTTTAAGTGAAATAAGCAGAACCAGGAGAACATTGTACACAGTAACAGCAATTTATGTAATTAACTTAGCTATTCTCAGCAATACAATGATCCTAGACAATTCTGTAGGACTCTTATGATTAAAGGTGCTGTCCATTTACAGAGAAAGAACTGGTAGAGCCTGAATACAGATCAAAGGTACATTTTCTTTACTTTCTTTATTTTTCATGTTTTTTGGTCTATGTTTTCCTTCACAGAATGACTGAAATGGAAAGTGTTTTGAAGTATACACATGTGTATGCCAAATTGTTTCCCTTCTCAATGGGAGAGGGAAAGGAAGAGAGAGAATGTAGAACTCAAAATTTTTGGGGGGAAAGAATGTTAAAATTGTTTATACATGTAATTTGGAAAAATAAAATATTAAGTAAGATAACCAAAATTGCTTGGTTTTACAATGTTGGTGTCAGAGTATAATGGTTCTCCTGGTTATGCTCACTTTACTCTGCATCACTTCATACAAATCTTCCTGAAACTTTGTCATTTCTTAAAGCATTCCATTACATTTCTATACTATAATTTGTTCAACCATTTCCCAGGTGGTGGACACCCCCTTCATTTTATTCTTTGCCACCACAAAATAAGCTGTAATAAAATATATCGACATAGAAAACAGCTTCTTCTTTCCCTGATCTCTTTGAAATAGAGACATAGGAGTAGTTTTGCTGGGCCAAAATTACACTCATTTTAATAAGTGTGGATGCAGTTCCAATATTCTTTCCAGAGTGATTGTCATGATTAATGGTTCCATCAAAAGTGCATCAATTTATCTGTTTTCCTCCAGCCTTTTCTTTTATTTTTAATTTATGAACTAAAACAAGTGTTTACATAACATAGTAGAATAAAAAGTTAATTTCACATGAAATTATGTACTACTTGCTATTCCTTTTAAATATGTTATAATTATTATGTAACTTTGATTTTGATTTTGATTTTTTTATTCCTCCCTTCCCACCTTCCCTACCATTATACACAAATATAGATGTAATATATGTTTATACTCTATTCAAACTTCTATTTATCATTTGTTTCACTGCATGCAAATAGTGTCTTCCTTCAAATATCCTTTGTAGTTTATTTGGGTATATATAATAGTCTAAATGACTTGGTTTCTCAAAGTTATTCTTAAAACAATATTGTTGTTACTATATAACACATTCTCTAGGTTCTGCTAATTTCAGTCTTCATTATTTCATGTAAGTCTATCCATGTTTTTTCCCCAAAATCAATGAATTTATTGTTTCTTATGGCACAATAGTATTCCATCACAACCATATACCACAACTTGTTCAGCCATTTCCCAATTTTATCATTTCCTTTTTAGTAATCTTTGTCAATCTGATGATTATGATGTGGAACCTCAGAATTAATATTATTTGCATGCCTCTAATTTTTATTGGGACATTTATTGTTCAATCTGTCTATAGATAATTTGAATGTCTTCCATTAAAAATTGTCAGTTTATATCCTTTGACCATTTATTGATTGGAAAATCATTTTTATTCTTACATATTTGGATTAGTTCCTTATGTGTCTTGGAAATGTCCTGGAAATTATCATATTCTGAGAAACTTGTTACAAAGTTCTCCACCCTCAGTTAACAGTTTCTCTTATAATCTTAGCTTCATTATATTTGTTTCTGCAAAACTATTTTTTATTATATATTTCCTTTCATCTTATTTTTGTGTACTCATCCCCTTTACTCTCTTTTCCACTCTTTATTTTAGCAATGATGGTTGTGGATGTGGAGTGTTCTCAGAACCAACAGCTCTAAAGTTAATAGAGCTTCTCCTTCTTGCCCCTCTGGTCTAGCTCTTCTGCTCAACTAGACCTTAATCATAAGTTCTTACTCCTTCATTCTTTCCTTCTAAATCTCTCTTCATGAGTCTCCCTACTCTGAACTTAGGGTTTATTTGCTTATGACATCACCCTCTGGACCTTCCCTCCTGAGACCTTTCTTCCTTCTTATTCTCTACTTTCCTCTCTCCTGTTTCCATGACTTTCCACGCCAAACTTGTGTGTGTGTGTGTGTGTGTGTGTGTGTGTGTGTGTGTGTGTGTGTATGTGTGTCCTAACCTCTTTGGTAAGGTCAGATGAAAGGGAGTTTGAAGTAACACTTGGTCCCCCCACTCCTTCCTCATTTGCATAGACTTCTACCTGGGCTCCATTCTTCTGTAAGGCTATATATAGTCTCCCCACATTCTTCCCCTTTTTTTCTCTAGAATATTCTTCCCCCCCCTTTATCTTTCCTTCCTTTTTCGAAGATGATAAAACCATAACAAAACTCATTCCCAG
Source organism: Gymnobelideus leadbeateri (assembly GCA_011680675.1). Lineage (NCBI taxonomy): Eukaryota > Metazoa > Chordata > Mammalia > Diprotodontia > Petauridae > Gymnobelideus > Gymnobelideus leadbeateri. Next base: position 356,769 of record WOXC01002505.1, on the reverse strand, counting down.
AACTGTAATTTTATTTGACTCCCTCTATGAACTCAACATTATGGTTCTTAAGGGACACTTCTGTTACTACTCACTCCCAATAGAATGCATATCTTCATCTTGATAAAGTCTTTTCTTATCACTCACTTGTGTTTATCTCTTTCCCCCCCCCAGAATTTATTTATTTATTTTTAGTTTTCAACATTCATTTCCAGAGGATTTTGAGTTCCAAATTTTCTCCCCAACTCCCCACCCCAAGATGGCAAGCATACTGATTACTCCTTTCCCCAGTCTGTTATCTCATATATCCCCCCCATCCCTTCCCTTCCCTCCTTCCCTCTTACTTTCTTGTAGGGCAAGATGGATTTCTATGTCCCATTGCCTGTATTTCCCAGTTGCATTTAAAAATCATTTTTTAACATTTGTTTTTAAAATTTTGAGTTCCAAATTCTCTCCCTTCTTCCCTCCTCACCCACCCCCACTGGGAAGACGAGCGATTCAATATAGGTTATACATGTGTAGTTATACAAAACATTTCCATAGTAGTCATGTTGTGAAAGACTAACTGTATTTCCCTCCATCCTATCTGACCCCCCATTTGTTCTATTTTCTCCTTTGACCCTGTTCCTTTTCAAAACTGTTTGTTGCTGACTACCCCCTCCCCCAATCTACCATCCCTTCTATCATCTCCCCCCTTATCCCCTTCCCCCCCCTACTTTCCTGTAGAGTAAGATACCCAATTGAGTGTGTATGTTATTTCCTCTTTAAGTCAAAGCCAATGAGTTTAAAGTTGACTCATTCCTTTCACCTTCCTGCTCTTCCCCTCCATTGTAATAGTTTTCTCTTACCTCTTTTATGTATTTATCTCTTTATAATTATTTTTAACTCCTATATTTGTATTTTAGCTTTTCTCTTCAATCCCAGTCTTTTCATTAGGAATGTTTGGAAGTCCTCTCATTAAAAGTCTATTTTCCCCTAATAGGATTAAACCCAGTGTTGCTGAGTAAGTTATTCTTGGTTACAAGCCTCTATCTTTTAACTTTTGGGATATTGTGTTCCATATTCTCTAGTACTTAATGCTGGTAGATAAATTATGAATGACCTTGTCTGTGCTGTCTTAGTCTTTGAAGACTTTCTTCCTAAAAGCCTGTAATATTTTTTTTCTTTGACCTAGAAGCTCCAGATTTTTGATATAATGCTCATGTGTGTTTTCATTTTTGATTTTTCTTTCAGAAGGAGAAGGCTAAATTCTCTCTCTCTCTCTCTCTCTCTCTCTCTCTCTCTCTCTCTCTCTCTCTCTCTCTTTCTCCCCCTTGTCATCTAATTCTAAGAGATCCTTGAATCCTTTTTATGGGATTTCTTAAATATTTTGTCCTTTTTCTTGTTTTAGTCATGTGTTTCAGACAATCTAGTGATCTTAAATTATCTTACCTTGATTTTTTTTCCATCATTTGCTTTTGACATAAAATACATCACATTTTCCTTTTTCCCCAATCATTTGACTTTGTTTTAATATTTCTTATTGCCTCATGGAATCATTACATGTCTTTGTTTCATTCTAATTTCTAGAGTGTCCATAACATTAGAAAGGTTTTGTGCTCTTGTAACTTTTAAATATCCTAAGTTTCTTGTCAATAGTGTTCATTTCTTTTCTAATTCTTATATGAATCACTGTTATTTGTTATATAGTTTTAACTCTTTAAAAAAAAACCTTCATTCTTTCTAGGAATTCTCATTTATTTTGTGTTTTTCTTTGAAGTTTTCTTAAAAATATTTTTTTTTATTTTTTTTTTTAAAGCAATTGGGGTTAAGTAACTTGCCCAAGGTTACACGGCTAGGTTTTTGTTTGTGCGGATTAAGTGTCGGAGGCCGGCTCCAAACTCAGGTCTTTCTGATTCCAGGGCCGGCGCTCTATTCACTGCGCCACCTAGCCGCCCCCCTTAAAAATATTTTGACATTATTCTCTTTAAGTTTTATCTTGGACCTTCTTATTATAATAGCTGATTATTATTGTTGCTGTTATTTTTATCATGATCACTAGTTTATCTACTATATTAACAATTTGCTCTGGGCAACATCATGTTGCTGGCTAGGCTAAGAACTCTGGAGGCTAAATTTATGGAAGATCCTGATGCCTTTGGAAAACCCCATACTATTGGTCCAGGTAAGGGACTATGTATGTAGGTGTAGGTGACAGATGTAGGTGTCCTGTGATCCTGGCAAAATTCAGCATTTTGAAAGCTGATTACATGTATTTGGTCCTTTCTGGAGACTAAGTACAAATATAGTTCATCTCTGGGAATGCCAGTGCTGCTGACCTGAATTGGTTTTGAGTTTCTTCTCTTAGCCCCTCTAGGAGACCTCTCCTTAGCCTTACAACCTTTATTGATCTAGGGATAAATTCATGTCCTACCCTCATCATCCCCATACTGATGGCCAAGCATAGAGATGTGGCCATTGAATCTCTGAACCTGGCCTACTTCTGTAATTCCCACCCTGGTCACCAGCTCCTTGTAGATTGAATTTCTGGTCCTGGCCTGGAAAGGTGCCCCATTATATTTTCTCCTTCAATTTCCTAATTACTACTCAGGCTCCTGTTCTTCTTACATCATTATTGGAGCAGTTTTGAGGGAATCTGTGTTATGTGGTTTTCTCCTCTGCCATCTTGGCTTCTTCTCTCACCATGTTAAATACTAAGATATTGAAGCAAACATATTTGGACAGTGTCATCCAACCTTGGACTTAGCACCAATTGGGTTCAATCTCCATCTCAGACACATAACAACTATGTGACCTTGGGCAAGTCAAGTGCCACTTCACACCTCAGACAACTCTCCAGGATGGTATGTTACAGAGGAGTTGCTAATCTGTAGTTCCACCACTGTTTTTCATACCAAGGGTTTTCCACACAGATGAAATGAAAAGTTAGGATTCTGCCATAGGAAGAAAAGAGAGAGAGAGAGAGAGAACACATACTCATGATGTTTGCCATTAACAATTATCAAGATCATAGGATATTGCATTGTTTGAGATAGAGGGATTTTTTTTAAAGCTAGTTAGTGTATTTGATCCAGCTGGAGCAGCTAGGTGGCACGGTGACTGCAATGCCAGTCTGCAATAAGGAAGATTAATTTTCCTGAGTTGACATCTGGTCTCAGAGACTTACTAGTTGTGTGACCCTGGGCAAATTACCTTATCCTGTTTGACTAAATTTCCTCTTCTGTAAAATGATCCAGAGAAGAAAATGGCAAACCATTTGTGTATCTTTACCAAGAAAACCGCAAAAAGAGATCATGAAAAATTAGAGAGGACTGAAAGACAAGTAAACAGCAACATTTAATCCAACTAATCAATTATAGGACTGAGAAAACTAAGACTTGGAAAAGGGAAGGGACTGGGACAGCTAGGTGGCCCAGTGAATAGAACACCAGCCCTGGAATCAGGAGAACCTGAATTCAAATCCAGCTTCAAACTCTTAACACTTACTAGTCTTGTGACCTTGGGCAAGTCACTTAACCCCAATTGCCTCTCCAAAAAAGAAAAAAAAAGAAGAAGAAATGGGAAGGGACTTTCCCAAGATCAAATAGAGTTTAAGTGGAAGAATCAAAGTGCTCTTAAATCCAATCCAGGACTCTTTAATATTCTCCCTCATTATTTGTTTTTCCCATTTGATGCGGGTGTCTCTCTCTTTTCTGTACTGTAGTGTTAGGACTAATCTAAGAGTCTAAAGGCCAAGGTGCTAGACTCAGCTCTAATGCTGGCTGACTCCATGTGCAGCCTTGGACAGTCATTTACCTTCTCTAGTGCTTCTTTTCCTCATTAATAAAATGAGGAGATTAAAACAGATGATGTCTCTTGGCCCTTCCAGTTTTGATATTCTGTGATTGAAGGGCAAAAATTTGATTGGATTGCTGCCCTGGGGACACTTGCTATTAAACAATCACATCTTATTATTTCTACTTAAATTTAGTCCCAAAAGGCTGAGGTGGGGGGAAAGGGGCTCACTAGAGTTAAAGAAAAGAGAGAGGGAGATAAATTTTCATGAAAGGAATTTGGAATACACTTTGAGATTTCCCTAATATCTCTTTTTTGGGATGGCAGATTTAATTGCTTTCTGATATGCTCAAATATTAGTCAATTAGAAGAAACAAAAACAGAAATAAAATTCAAGAGGAATCTTGTACATCCTACAGGAGGAGCCTTCTGCTTAATGCTTTTTTTCTGATTGTAATACACCAAAGGGAAGAGTACTGGGTTTGGAATCGGAGGACCTTTGTTTGAAAAAAATGTTTAGTTCTGCTACTTATCAGTACAGTGACCTTGGGTAAGTCATTTAACCTTTCAGGAATTATCAGTTCTCTCATCTCTAAAATAAGAGAACTAGAATAGATGACCTCTAACATTCCTCCCAGCTCCAGGGAAGTGGGTTATTAACATGTTTAGGGAGAAGGCCATTAATGTCATTGTTTTAGATACCGATGGTCCTATATCTAGAGCTGAAACAGAACTCAGAGGTGATCTTTTCTAACCTCACTATTTTTTTAATGAAGAAACTGAGGCCCAGAGATATTAAATGCCTTATCCCAAGTCACACAACATCAGGGGGAGTTTGAACCTGTGCCCTGATAAATCCAGAGCTCTTTCCACCTTCTATGTATTCTCTCAGTTTCCAAAATAAAATATTTCTTTCACATTGCAGGATTTATTTTATTAGCCACATAAAGAGAAATAATGGCTCATTTCACTATGTCAAAACCAATATACACTCACTGCTATTTACTTTCTTTTGTATAAATTTTAATGCATTTTTAATTCCACCCCACTGGTTGGTAAACCAACCATTGAAGTGACTGCTGCCCTGTAATCTACTGCAGTCATTTCTAATAAACCTGGACTTTAGATGATTTATCCTTATCTCTATAAGCTCCTGGAAATGGATCTACTCCCTGAGCTGTGAGAAACAATGGCACTTTAGCTAATGACAGTGAATTGGGAGCCACCAGAGAAACAAACAAAAGCGGGGAGTCTTTAAGGCAGAATCTGTAAACTTACAGTGTGACCTTCTGAGGACTTTGTTGATTTAAATGGAAGGATCCTAGTCCCAGCTTCAGAGGACAACATTCAACCACATTAGGTCTCATGGTTTTATAGTCTTTCAAATGGGGAAAAAAGATACATGGAAAACCAAGTGTATTGTCATGATTTCTTTTATGATGAATGACATGGCAAACAGCTTATGAAGAATAGAAGCTGAACTATTACACCCAAAGGGTCGTGGAGAAGAATTTTTGTGAGAGGGAGCAGGCCTCAGTGTATTAACAATAAAGTATTACATCACAGAATCACAGCAAAGCATGTAAATTAGGGACATATGGGAACAGAAAAGCATATGGTAATCCTGTATCCTAGGGATAGCAAGGGGAAATTGATGGACTGCCCATGTGCCCCATGGAGAGCTATCCAATATCCAAAGAGTGAAGAAAACCCGCAGGACATTGTGTAGGCCTCTTCTGGGGAAGGTATAGAAAGACATGGACATCAGTCACATAGGAGGAGAAAGTAGAGAGTTGCTGCCTGCTCTGTGGAAACGAATGCTCACCTCAATTATCTTCCTGTATGTATCTTAGCAGAACTTCCTTTAGTGTACGGATCATGTTGATTGAACAGTGTGTTTGTTGAAACATAATAATAGTATTTATATAATGTTTTAAGATTTATAAAGTGGATTACACTTATTATTTCTTAATCTTCAAAATATATGCTATGGCAGGATTTGATCTTAGGTCTTCGTGAATCTTAGGCCCTATTATCCCTCTCTGCTTCATCCCCTATTAATGCCTTCTCTTCGGAGATGACCTTCCATCTGCTCTGTGGCTTTCTTATCTGTACCCTGTTATTTACCTGGTATGTCTTTTACAACAGGAGTTCCTTGAGGGCAGGAATTGCTTTTTGCTTTATTCTGTATCCGTAGCATTTAGCACAGTGGCTGACAATTATAGGGTATATACAACTGTGATTTCTTTAGTATAGGTAACTTCCTGGTGAGAAAACTCCCTCTAGCAATACAAGTCACTACCTAGGATACAACTTAAGTGATTGTTTAGAATGCAGAGAGGTTGAGTTATTTGCCTAGGGTCACACAGCCTATCCATGTCAAAGGTGGGACTTGAACCCAGGTCTTACTAGCTTTGAGACTGGTTCTCTAGCCACACTGACACATTGCCTCTCACAGAGAAAGCGAATAATAAATGTGTCATCACTGATTAGCTGACTGACCACAACAATTCAAAGAGGAGGGAAAACCTTACTGGAGCAAATACTCAGACTGCTAAGGTCACGCATCCTTTGCTATATTGAAGCAATCTCTAGCTATCATCTGTCTATCTATATACACACATGTGTATGCACACACACACACACACATTTCCCTCAAATGATAACATGAAAGCGAGTGAATGCAGTAGTATATGTTGCCTTTTAGAACTGTAAAGCTCATATATAAGTATGGTACCACATTGATGTGTCTAAGGAAATGGCTTTGTAACTGGATAAGATACTTCACTTTGCTTTGCTCACTTTGTACATCTGTAACAGGAAGATGAGGGCAACCAGGTGGCAAAATGAAGAGTCCTAGGCCATGAGTAGGGAAAACTCATCTTTCTGAATCTAGCCTCAGACACTTATTAGCTGGGTGACCCTGGGCAAGTCACCTAACCCTATTTGCCTCTCTTTCTTCATCTGTAAAATGAAGTGAAAAAGGAAATGGCAAACTGCTCTAATAGTATCTCTGCCTAGAAAATTCCAAATGGTATCACAAAGAGTCTAGTAGGACTGAAAATAACTAAACAACAAAGTGAATAGCTAGGTCTTGATTCAGTTGAACTCAATGGACTTTTTGAAAGAGCCTATTGTGTGTAAATATGATAAAAATACAAAAACAAAACAAAAAATAAGCAAAAACCAGGCCCTGCCTACACTCTACATAATGTAGATGTCTAAGGACTCAGACAGGGATATAGTTCACATAATGTGATGCTATAATCACTGGTAAAAGTTGCACTTTAATGACAGCCTCACCTACCCAGGGAAGGCATCCATTTTTTCCCCATTGCTAGATTTATTCCCCTTGATATCAGCTTCTCAAACTCAAACAATTTGGCAATCCACAGTCAATGGCCATGACATTTATTAATATACTCATGTAACCTAGGAAACTCAAACAATGAAAAACAATATATATTTTTTTAATTTTTGAAAGCAGGTTGTAATAATGTTGCAAACAGCATTAATTTCTCTTTACCCCTCCACCTCTCTTGTCTCATCTCAGCATGTCTGAGGGGTATGGAAGAAAAAAAGGGAATGGCCAAGTTTGAAAGCAAAACTAAAATTGGGAATTTTTCTCATGTCCTAGAACATACTCCTCTCCCTGAACTCTCACTTAGTAATTAGATTCCTTGGGTTATGGCCATTGCATGTTTTACATAGTCTGTGGACCCATAGGCCCAGATTTACAACTCACTTCCTTCTGTTAATGTGTTGACCTCAGTTTCTCAGTTTTTGCTAGTCATTGTCGGAAGCTTCTCCTTTGGTGACAGGCAGATGTTTCTCCAGTGTATGGCTCTTGATTACTTAGTCTCAGGCTCAGCTAACACTTCGGCCTACAGCATTACTTTATACTTTCAAAAAGGAACAGAACACATACCCTAGGACCAGCACTGGGGGATGAGGAAAGAGAATAAACATTTATAGAAAACCTATTATGTAGGGGCTGCCAGGTGGAGCACCAGCCCTGGAGTCAGGAGAACCTGAGTTCAAATCTGGCCTCAGACTCTTGACACACTTACTAGCTGTGCGGCTTTGGGCAAGTCACTTAACCCCAATTGCCCTCCCCCAAAAAGAAAAAAAAACTATTATGTGATAAACACTCTGCTGAATGCTTTACAGATATTATCTCATTTGATGCTCACAATAATCCTGGGTGTCCAGGACTGGATTATTTGGATTGGATTATTCTGAGTTTGTCTAGTGATTTGACTCATTTAAAATTTGTAAATATTTTATTAAAAATATACACTGAATATGGATATAATCAACTGAACTTTGTGATAATTTACATTTAAATAAGGGCAGGTAGGTGGCCATTGAATAGACTGTTCTTCCTGAATTCAAATCCAGCCTAAGACAATATCTGTGTGAACCTGGGCAAGCCATTTAACCCTGTTTGCCTCAGTCCCTCATCTGTAAAATGAATTGTTAAAGCAACTGGCAAACCACTCCAGAATCTTTGTGAAGAAAACCCCTAATAAAGTCACAGAGAATTGAACAGGACTGAAATGATCCAACAACAACACACTTAAATAATGTCAGCGCATAAAGACTGTATCATAACGTGGTCGTTCTTTAACAAAGGATGAAAAAGAGAAGAAGAAAATCAACAAAACTAATCAGGACATCAACCACATCCACCGTTCTGAGCAATGTTACATGCCCACACCCCTACTTCTTGCAATTTCCTTAGCCCAGCCTTTTTCCCCTTGTAAACTCTTTCTCATAGAAGATGGAGAAAAAAAAAGACTCATAAAAACAACCAGCTGATCTTCATTAAACTGACGAGTTACTGAAAACTCTGCTTTAATTCAATACACAGAAATGTTATATTCCTGAAGAATGAGTTTAGCAATGGAAAGCTGAGAAATGAAAGGAGACTTCTTCCTCCCCTCAGCCACAGTTAATCAAATTAACTGAATGATCTCAAGAACATAAGAGAAAAAGAATGGGGAGGCTCTTCCTCTCAATGATAAACTGAGATATCATCATGAGGGGCCTCAGATATGGCTCCATGTATAGGGAGTGGAAATTTTCAATTAGTTCTGTGTCCTTAAATCTGTAAACTTCTTGGTTTGCTCCACTTATCCTGGGAAAGAATGGCAGGTGTGATAACAAGAGTGAATACTTTAGAATGAGAGAAACTTGCCTTTGTTCTATTTTTGCCATTTATTATTTTGCAAAGCCACAACTAGAATTTTTTTGTGCTCAAAACCAGCAGTATGAAAGGCAGACTGAAATGAACTTTAAGGACACATTTAATTGAATGAAAAGAGTAGAAGAGATAATGAATCTCAATATAAAACCCCCTGAGAGGAACACAGAGACCCTGGGACATCACACCTCCTATTGGATGAATCCCTGCTCTTGCTATAGTGGGAGGGCTTCCCCTGGGAGGAATCAGAACATTGGGTAGCTTCCTATTTTAATAAATATTCTTGGTAAGTACTCTAGATGCTCAGTTCAGTTCAAATGTTTGTAGATTTAGGCCTAGGAAGAGCTTAGAGGCCATTTATTCCAGCTTGCTCATGAATCGTCAACTGGCATTTATTAAGCATCTACTATATGCCATACATTGTAGTAAGTGCTAGGAATAAAACAAGAGAAAAAGATATTCCCTGGTTTCAAGAAGTTTATAATCTAATGGGGAGATAAAATACAAACAATGTATATACAAGATGAATTGAAGAAAATCAATAGAGGGAAGGCATTAGGATTAGGGGGAATTAGTAAAGGCTTCTTGCAGAAATTGGGATTTTGGCTGAGATTTATAAGGAAACTGAGGCCCAAAAAAGTGAAGCAATGTTTCTAAGGTGGTGGAGGTTGTAACTTTTAAAGATAATTTTTTTTTGCTTTTTGGAGGAAGGAAGGTAGGGCAATGGGGGTTAAGTGACTTGCCCAAGGTCACACGAATAGTTTTTGTGTTAAGTGTCTGAGGCTGGATTTGAACTCAGGTCCTCCTGACTCCAGGGCCGGTGCTCTATTCACTGAGCCACCTAGCTGCCCCTAAAGGTAAAAAAAATAAAGAAGCAGGTGCTATGGTATAACTTTAAGTTCATTTCCCATCATCTTTTTTATAGATTTCAAAACTGAGATCTCTAAAGTGGATGTGACTTGCCAAGGTCACACAGATAATAAATGGAATAGTCAGGATGTAAACTCACATCCTCTGACTCCAAATTCAGTATCCTTTTTTCCATACCACAATTTGTTAAGGTGTGTAAGGACCATAAGCACTGTAAATTTTGACATCCTGGGACAAAGCACTACTTGTTTAACCCTAAGTATTGCTCCATATCTATGTATCCTTTCCCAAGTGCCTTGAACTCTTTTAGGGTCAACTTCTTCATCTATAAACCAATGATAACAATTCATACACTACACACCTCACTGAGTTGAAAGAAAAAGTGCTTTATAAATGTTAATACAGTATATAAATTTGAACTATTATTATATTTTAGATTTTCATGAAGTCAAAAAGTGCTTTATAAGCTTCTAAGTACTATATAAATATGAGCTATAAAAGGCAGGCATATTTGTCTTTGAGAATGAGCTATGAAAGATGGCAGCGAGAAGCCAGGAAGCTAACTGAGCTTTCCCAGTTAAGGCAAGCCTTTAAAAGAATTCTGGAACAACAGAATCCACAAAAAGGCAGAATGAAAAAATTTTACAGCCCAAGGTAACTTAGAAGGATTTCAGGAAAGATCTATCTTACTTAGGTAAAAAGGGAGAAGAGCCCAAAACATGCAGCGTCAGGCAAGCAAGCAGGAGCCTCCTAGGCACAGCACAAATCAGTACCTGAGGCCCTGTGCTACAGCAGGCTAGCTGTGAGACCTCCAGCTCCAGCAGAGCAAGTAAACTGCCAGCTTCAGGACCCAAAGCAAAACAGGCATGGCTAGGCTAGGTCACCCTAGTACACTGGTCAAGCTGCCAGTCCCAGAGGCCATGGTGCAGAAAACCAGTGACTAAGCCCCTAGTCTCCAGTGAAAGAAACTTGGATAGTGCCTTCTGTGCTCCAGAAACAAAGTTCAACTTTTTCCTGACCATAGAAAGCTACTATGATGACAGGGACGATCCAAACACAAACTCAGAAGAGCATAACAATGTAAACATGTCTACATATGAAGTATCAAAGGGGAGTATGAATTGGTCTCAAAGCTAAAAAGTCCTCTTGGAAGAGGTTACAAAGGATCTGAAAGATCAAGAAAGAGAAGTAGAAGAAAAATTAGGAAAATAAATAATTTTTGCAAGAGAATTATGAAAAAAGTTAACAGCTTTGAAAAGAAAGCACAAATATTGATTGAAGAAAACAAGTCATTAAGAAATAGAATTGATCAAATGGGAAAAAAACCACTGAAGAAAACAATTCCTTTAAAAGTGGAATTGGTCAATTGGAAAAGGAGATACAAAAGCTAACTTAAGAAAAGAATTCCTTAAAAAATCAAATTGGGCAAGTAGAAGAGACATCAAGAATAAGTCAAATGAAATAAAAACGAATGAAAAAATAGAATAAAATGTAAAATACCTCATTGGCAAAATAATTTACCTGGAAAATAGATCCAGGAGAGATAATTTATGAATTATTGGACTACCTGAGAGCCATGATAGAAAAAAGAGGCTTCAAGATATTATCAAGAAAAACTGCCCTAATATCCTAGAACCATAGGGTAAAATGGTGATTTAAAGAATCCATTAATCACCTCGTAAAAGAGACCCCCAAATGAAAACTCCAAGGAATATAGTAATCAAATTCCAGAACTATCAGGTCAAAGAGAAAATACTGCAGTCATCCAGAAAGAAACAATTAAACTATCAAGGAGCCACAGTTCAGATTACACAGGATTTAGCATCATCTGCTCTAAAGGCTCAGAGGGCTTGGAATATAATATTTCAGAAGGCAAAGGAGCTTAGATTGCAACCACAAATCAACTACCAGCAAATTTGAACTTTCCTGATGAAAAGACCAGAGCTGAACAGAAAAGTTGATCAAATACAAGACTCAAGAGAAGCATTAAAAAACAAACAAACAAAAAACAAAGGTAAAGCAGAAAGAAAATGAACTATGAGATAATCTAGCACCACTATGGAGGAGAAATTTCAGATGCAAAATAATTCTAATCCTTAAAACTTCTGTGAAAATTTAAGTAATAGGCGAGATAAATAGTCCTTGACAAACAAGGAGTGATAGAATAAATGTATCCAACATTCATCATCTTCAGCGTATCTCTTATTACACACAAATTTTACCTAGAATTATAAAGCAACAGCTAATATTGATTTCTTTATTTGTCTAGGGATAAAGATTCAGAATTATCAGTTGCAATATTTCACACATTATCACCAATCCCTGCAGGCAACAGGTAGACTAATGATTGTATCTAAGTGTGTCCTGCCCAACTAAGCTAGCATTTCTGTATTCCAACTATGGGAATCTCAGTTTGTTAATCACCATTATCTTTTCCCAACAAAGGCTTCTTACTATCTTGAAAATGGTAAGGATATGTATGAGGTTAGAGATTGGAGCATAGGAGTGGGGGGGTTGTTTTATCAAATCATGTCATAAATGGAGAGATCACTGGACTAGAAGCCAGGAGATAGATGGGAGTTGTGTAGTGCTGGTTTTAAAACTAACTGCTCAGTTTGGAGCAAATAAGTTAACCTCAAGTTCCACATCAATAAAACAAATTACATACACTCATATTACATTTACAAACACACATATATGTGTATATATATATATATATATATATATATTTGTATATATATGCATGTGTATATGTGTGTGTGTGTGTGTGTGTGTGTGTGTGTGTGTGTGTATTCCTAGTCTCTATACAGTCTCAGAACTGGAAATGACCTTTGAGTTAATGTGGGCCAACCCTCTTTCCATCTTTGAACTGGGCTAAATGATCTCAATGGTCTCTTCTAGCTTTAACACACACCATACCTAATTGCGCCCATGTTTTCTAAATAAAGAACTATCTATTCTCTTTTCTAAACCCTATAGCATCACTAACAGATACAGTAAGTATTCAATAAATGTCAAATGACTGGAAGAATGCTAGCACATACATTGGAAAAAAAAACAACCAAAAAAACTGGCACTAAAACTTTTACTGCCAAGTCTACTTTTTGGCAGAGATTCAGTTACACCAGCTAAAGGCTACTGTTGATCAAGCCAACAGTCTCATTCTATTTCCTTTTTTCTCTTTTGTTGGTCTCCAATTCCAGAATTTCCCACTAGGCAGAGTCCTTGAGAATATCCAATTGGGATATTTTACCATGCTGTTCTAATGTTCATGTTTTTTTGCCTTTGGGCATGACTGCTTCTGAGTTCATAAAAACTGGGACCATTTTGATTTTAATTACTTTTATTTTGGAAAGATAATTGTTGATGTGGCTATTGTTTGTTGTTGGAAACCTCAAGAATGACTTCCATATTTTGGATCATGAAAATTTGGGGAACTGCTTAAAGAAACTTGTTGGTGAGAAAATCAAATGTTGATTTAGTATTTTGAAATTTATTCAGTTTTGTAATTGATTCTATTCCATAACTGCTGAAGTTATATTTCTGAGTTCAAATTTTCAGCTTTCCTCTCTGAACTGAGTTGTCCCCCAAATCACATTAATTCAAAAAATATATTATCTCTACACATCTTACCGTTCGTGTACAATTAAGGGAGACATGTTATCATGCTAACAAGTCTTGCAAGATGTAGGTGGGTGGCAAGAAGTCTGTTATCTCTGCAACAGTGACTGTCCTTCAAAAAGTCTGGTCTATTATTGCTGTGATACTAACTAGCTATGCAGGTGGACACCACGAATGGGATTTCCATAGCAACAAGATGGAAGAAGGGTTTGTTGCTAGCCCTGCATTCTAGACTTCCATAGAATCATATTGTTTTTATCATCTGTATATTCTTCAGTTTTTATAACCAATCATATTGGTTTTCTTCTGTGATATTTCCTGTTCTTGGTTCTCATGTAGTTCTCAAAATTTTAAGAAGACTAGTCAGACCTACCTTACCATCTTTTGGCTGATTGAAAAGAAGAGACCCCTTTCATTTGTATTTGCTAGCCTTTACAATAAATTGTATGTGCTGAGTATTTTGTGCCTAAGTTTACCTTAATTTTTAAACATAACATTGATCTTTAAGTATTATTAAATGCATTAGAAATTAATTGCATTGACTTTATATTGGTATTTCTAATGGAAGGGTGAAGAGTTAGCTTACCCAGTTAGTTTAAAGAGATAATGAGGTTAAGGTTACACAAATAAGCACATGTAAAGTGATATATAAAGTTTCAAGAGGTAGGGAGCATAAGCATTGTGGAAAGAATACCGAACTTGTTATAAGGAAAACTAGGTTCAATTTCCTCCTCAGACCATCTATTTGATGCTAGGGAAAGTTATTTAATCTTTATGTGCTTTCTATGTATTCTCATCTGTAAAATGAGGTTTTTAGGTGATATTACCTCTAAGGTCTCTTGTAACCCCATTAGTGGCCTTCTGCACCTAGAATTTCACTCCTTCCTTATGACTTCCTCACCTGGAAGTGCATTCCACCCTCATGACACTTTCTTTCAATTAGATGGTTCTTAACAAAAGTTCCATTTTAAGGAAAAATGATGCTTGTCCTCCAGGCTCCATTCCTGACTCTTTAGACTTCTTTCTCTACCATGGCTCCATGGGGATACTTATTTATCACCCATCATTCCTCAATTTTCAGATTCCTTTTATGTGCAGTCTCCCCTAGTATAATGCAAACTTTTTTGAAATCAGGGATAGTACTTCTTTTTGTTTATCTGTATTCCAAATGCTTAGCACAAAGATATAGTAACCACTTAGTAAATGTGTACTAACTGTCCAATGATCTCTGACAACTTCCACTCCTGCTGTCTTTATCTTATATTAATATAGTTGTTTCTATGTTGTCTCACCACATTAGAATGCAAACTGCTTGGTGATAGGGACAATGATTTTGTTTTTCCTGCGTATCCCTTGAACTTAGCAAACAGCTGGATATTTTATAAATGCTTAATAAAAACTGATGGACTAAATGTTGGAAGAGGCAAGGAGGATTCTATGTTATTAAAATGAGCAGGAAACATATTCCAAATCTTGGGGACAGCCTTTGCAAAGGAATAAAAGGGAAAGGGGTGAAATGTCAAGTTCAGGAAAAAGCCATTCAGTCTGTTTGATTGCTACAAAGAGTAAAGGAAGAAGAGTTACATAAATTTACTTACTACTGACCAGAGAACATGTAAGGGGGAAGGTGACACCCACTAAGATTGTATATCATCAGGTAGACTAGAACAGGCTGTCCATCTTTGGATTTTATGAGAAGAATGTTTTTTGCTAGTTTCATTTTCTGATCTCATTATTGGGCAAACAGAATGAGTCAACAGAGGAAGCAACCATTATGTGATGCACCCACTGGAACCTGTAATGCAGAATGTTGGCTGCCCCTATCAACACCACTAGTTATCAGAGGCACTCAAAGGGTAAGCAGTCTGCCAGAATTAGCCACAGGGCATTATGGCCCACATCCTGCATACCTATTAGTAAATGGAGAGTAGCCTTAGAATGACAGAGTGTGTCATCACCACAATATTTCAGGTGAATACCCTTTTGGGACCATTTTATATCAGTGCCTGCAGATGTTTGCAGCTAGATAAAACCTTATCATTCAAGACTACCCCAACCAAAAGAATGATGTCAGACCATTGGATTTATTAAGCATTCGCTGTCCTATGGTGCTGTGCAAATGAAACTGTTAGGCATCGTAAAATCTTGAATCCAAAGACCAACTCTCCACGTTCTTTAATAGATAATTCACCTATCCTATAGAGATGATGATGAAAACAATCACAACAGGGATTTGTGATTTCACTTACAGATAAAGCTCTCAGGGGAGGAAACGCTCTAAATCAGCAACTTTTCTAGAATTTATGATCTTAGAAATTTCCTTCTAATTTTGTTGTTGTTCAGTCATTTATAAACCCCCTTTAGTATTTTCTTGCCAAAGATCCCAAAGTAGTTTGCCATTTCCTTCTCTATCTCATTTTATAAATGAAGAACTGAGGTAAACAGGGTCAGATGATTTGCTCAGGATCACACAAGCCTGTGAGGCCAGATTTGAACTCAGGAAGATGAGTCTTTTTGGTTCCAGGCCCAGTGGAATATATTCACTATACCATCTAGTTGCTCTTGCCTCTATTAAAGAGAAGTTAAATGATTGGCCCAGGATCACACAACCAGTATATGTCCGAAATGATCACACCTTGAACTTGTGCCTTTCTGGCACCCTATCCACTGTGCCAGATTGCTTCAATGATGATAATCACAACAGTGGTAACACAACAAAGATGATTTAAAATATGATTTTTAATTTTTTAAAATAAACTTTTATGTTTATTTTTAGTTTACATCATTCATTTCCACAAGATTTTGAGTTTAAAATTTTCTCCCTGTCTTTCCCCTACCCACTACCTCAAAACAGTGATCCCACTGTATACCCCCTCCCCCAATCTTCTATCTCCTATATCTTCCCCTATTTCCCCCTCCAACTTTCCAGTAGGGCACGGTGGATCTCTATAACCCAGTGCCTGTATATCTTATTTTCCAGATGCACATAAAAAATTATATATATATATATGTGTGTGTGTGTGTGTGTGTGTGTGTGTATGTATGTATATATGTATGTGTATATATATATATTTAAACATTTGATTTTAAAACTTTAGATTCCAGATTCTTTCCCTTCCTCCGTTGTCACCCACCCTACTGGGAAGATAAGCAATTCAATATAGGTTGTACATGTGTAGCTAAACAAAACATTTCCATAGTGGATATATTGTAAAAGATTGACTATATTTCCCTCTATCCTATCCCACCTCCCACTTGTTCTACTCTCTATTTTGACCTTGTCCCTTTGCAAAAGTTTGTGCTTCCAACTTTCCTCCCCCCCCACCAGCCTGCCCTCCCCTCCATTATCCCCCCTCTCATCCCCTTCACCCCTATTCTCCTGTAGGGCGAGATACCCAATTTAGTGTGTATGTCATTTTCTCCCTAAGCCAAATTCAATGAGAATAAGGTTAACCCATTCCCTTTTGCCTTCCTGTTCTTTCCCTCCAGTGTAACCATTGTCCCTTGCCCGTTCTCTATGAGAGAGTTTAGCCCATTCTGTCTCTCCCCATCTCCTCCCATTATCTTCCTCTCTCACCTCTCAATTTCACCTTTTAAGTATCATCCCTTCCTATTGAACTGGTCCTGTGCCCTCTATATGGGGCTAAAACCATGGACTAAAGGGGTTGGGCTGGGCTCCTAATCTCTTCTTGCTAATCTCTGGAGTTCTGCTTTCAGTTGAGTATATTTTCCTTTTCCCTTTCCCTTTGCTTCTTTCCTCAGCTATTTGCAAAACCTCATCAGAGGCCATTTTGCTTTCTTGCTCTTCTTTTTCTTTGGCATGTTTTGTTGCTGCCTCCTCTATAGTATTGCAAAGCTCTGTCCATGGTTCTTCAGGCCCTCTATCTACCAGATCTAATCCCTTAAATCTATTCTTCACTTTTACTTCACGTAATTCAAATCTGTTCTCATATACTTACTAGCTGTGTGGACCTAGGCAAGTAATTTAAATTTAAATTTAACCCTGTTTTCCTCAATTTCCTTATCTGTAAAATGAGCTGGAGAAGCAAATGCCAAGCCACTCCAGTATCTTTGTTAAGAAATGCTTAAGGCTTTCTGATTTGGATGACCATGTACCCCAACAGTCCCGTGGTGTTCCGCGGTAATAAAATCCACTTTTTAAATTTAAGCTTGGGGATCTTCTGTCTCGCTTTTATTAAACTTATTAATTATTAACATTTGGAGGCCCCAGTGAGATTTGGGGTGTTCTGTGTCACCCCAAAGGTCCCCAAATAAGAAGAGCTCTCAGCCTCTGGAAGTAGGCATCTGCTCACCCCAAGCCCTAGGGGGGCTAGCCCCTGATGACATTCCAGGGCCCCAGGTCTCGAGGAGGGGAGATTGCTCCTGCCTCCTGACTCTGACTTGCTCCTCATTCGGCTTTTCGTGGATCCAGGACCTCCAGTTTGGGGGCTTACCTGTTTCAACCTGGGGATTCTGTGCTGGTAAAAAGAAATTCATGGTCTGGAGCCGAGGTGGAAGGGACCACACGTCATGATCCCCACTACACCTACTGCTGTCAAAGTGGACTCTATTCCCACATGACTCCAGTGCACCAGAGTGAAGCCTGCTGTCACCTCAGAATGGAAAGCAGAAGTCCACGAGGACCCCCTAAAGCTAAGACTATCGGATCCTCTCCCTGATGCCCATTTTCACCTCCTTGCGTGGTCCCCCACAATCCCCATGCCCCCAGACCAAGCTGTACCTGGGTGTTAACCACAGGAAATGGACAATCCTGGACTTTTCCAGAACTGGAGCACACAGCTACCCCTCAACTCCCTGTTCCCCAGAACTGGACTATTTGGGGGCCCACCAGTAGATGCAGGTTACCTACTCTGTTCAGATACGGGATGCCTGTGTGCCTGTGCTTGTGTCACAGCTTACCACCCCCACTCTCCTAGTCCTGGTGCCTCCCTGTGCTACTAGTTAGGCGGTAGTGAGGGATTGGACCCATTGTTCCAAATCCATACAATCGCGTCTGACCCCTAGAGCAACCCATGCTCAAATCTCACCATTCAAAATCCCTCTGACTCCACCTGGGGAATCTGGGGAATCACTGTTCCTCGCCTGAGGAATCTGGGAAATCTGGGGAATCGCTGTTCCTCGGGTCCTGGGAATCATAGTACCTGAGGAGAAGGAGGAGGAGGGAGGGCAAATGCCAAGAAGCCTCCTGTGCTCCTTCCCCATTGTCATCCCATTGCATAGCTATCCCTGCCCCAACAGGGAACCCCGATATCCAAACCACAATACCAGCTGTCACCACTTGGGCCCCTGTCAGGTAATATGCCCCCCTCATCTTCAAAGGTTCAGGAATCTCGTAATTATCAGCTCCCCTTAATTACCCTTCTGTCACCTGTCCATAAAACACTTAACAGCTCTAACCACATATTGGAAAAGATTTCTGGATTTGTGTTGAATCCCAGTCTCCTTACTATGTAGGGGTGGCACTAAATGCCTCAGTCACCCCTATTTCCAACACAGAATTGTGATTGGGACCACCCAAGGCTCTCTCTTGGGGATGTACAAGGAACAGATTTCTGCCTCATATCATCCAGCACCCCTTTATCCAGCTCTCAGTATAGCTCAAGTTGTGGGAAAAACCCACATGATTCAGGCCTCTAGCTCAGACTACTTCCCTGCCCCTCTAGGAGCCTGGTGGGCATGCCATGATGGCCTTACCCAGTGTGTCTCTGTTACAGTGTTCCTCAGACTGAGGACCCCCTGTATATCCTAGTGGCCATAATCCCCCGGGTCACCCTTTTTCCCAGGTGAAGGTTGGCATTACTTTTCCCAGAAGGGCAACTGAGCCACCACCTAAGGTAGGCAATACCACTCCTCATTTCCATCTCAGTGGGCTTGGGCCTTGTGGGTGCTGCAGCGACTGGGATGGCAGCCTTGATTAAGGGGGAGACCAACTATCAGGCCTTAAGTACACAGGTAAATATTGACCTCTCCCACATAGAACAGTCCTTCTCAGCCCTGGAAAGACAGGTGGACTCTCTGGCAGATGTGGTTCTTCAGAATGGCAGAGGCCTTGACCTTCTTAAACAGGGTGGCCTGTGTGCAGTCCTTGGTGAGGCTTGTTGCTTCTATGCAAACAACTCTGGGGTAGTGAGGGAGAGTCTGAAGTTGGTAAGCCAGAATATTGCTAATAGACAGAGGGAGCTGGAAAATTCTGAGAATGGGTATCAGTCCCTGTTCCCTTGGAACATCCCCCTAACTCACTAAATTGATATCAGCCTTGGTATTAGTATTGGTATTAGCCTCTCCTCCTTATGATCATAGCCCTAATTGTAGGACCCTATCTCATTAATTATTTTCTACAATTTTGTCAAATCCAGTGTTAATTCCATTAATGTTAATTATCAGGGACCCCCCCCCCATCCTCTAGGAACAGAATTGGGTAATCTAGATGTAACCCCTAGATGTGAATCTAGCTATGTCAAAGGTTTGACATACTTACAAGAAAGAGTAGGGAATGTTGGACCCAGCTCCACTATGCCCTTCCCCCATTGATTTGTCACTTTGCCCTTCCTGAATGTCAGACACAAATTCACTCACCCTTTCTTTGATTTGTAAAACAGGCAGCCCAACCTTTCCTTCATTGATTTGTAAAACAGAGAACTCCACCTTGCTTAATATGTAAACAGGCAGAACCCCCAGATTCAAATGTATACTGACCAATCACTAATTGTAGGGTTTCGTGATGGCGAGAAATTAAAATGTTTGCTGACCAATCATTAATTGTAGTTTCAAATGTATACTGACCAATAATTGTAGTTTCAGCTTACATCACTGTAATTTCAGTTTACATAGATTGGCTATGGAACCTCTATAAAACCGGCACACTGTCTGTGCCAAAGTGCTGTCTGATTTGGGTGACCATGTACCCTGACAGTCCCGTGGTGTTCCAAGGAAAATCCACTTTTTAAATTTAAAAAAAAGAAAGAAAGAAAGAAAGAAAAAAGCAATGCTTAAATGTGGGCCAGCTAGGTGGCACAGTGAATAGAGCTCTGGCCCTGGAGTCAGCAGTACCTGAGTTCAAATCTGATCTCAGACACTTAACACTTACTAGCCATGTGACCTTGGGCAAGTCACTTAATCCCAATCATCTTGCCTCCTCCCTCCCAAAAATGATTAAAAGAGATCAAAAAGAGTCTGAAATGATTGAAACAACTGAACAAAAAAAATGCTCAGCAAGACCAAGCAACACATCAAAAAGGACTAACATTGTATCCAATGTTATGTTCCCATAATCTCTCACCACTGTAAAGAAGAGCAGGAAGGTGGAGAGGGTGGTAGAGAGTTCCTTTTCATTTCTCACTGCAGATGGTGACCGCAACCATAAAATTAAGTCACTTGTTCTACAGAAAAAAAAAACTATAGCAAATCTGGACAGCATACTAAAACACAGAGACTTCACCTTACTGGGAAAGGTCTGGGTAGACAAAACTATCTTTATTTATTTGTTTTTTCCATGAGCAACATGTGGCTGAGGGTGTTGGATTATAAGGAAAGAAGAGCACCATAGAATCTATACTTTGAAATTATAATGCTAGAGAAGACTTTTGAGAGTCCCTTGGATAGCAAAGAGATCAAATCAGTCAATACTTAAAGATATTACTTCAGACTATTCACTGGAAAGTCAAATATTGAAACTGAAGCTTAAATATTTTGGTTGCATAATGAAAAGACCCAGATGTTAGGAAAAATTGAAAGCAAAAAACAGAAGAGAATGAGATAGATAGATAGTGTCATGAAAAACACAATCATGAGTTTGGACAGACTTTGAAAGAGAGTGAAGGATAAAAGGGCCTGTTAAGCAATGGTCCATGGAGTCATGAATAAAAATGAGTGACTTAACAGCAACAACAGCTTCTTGACTCGTGGCCCAATGTTCTATAGACTGTACTACCCAGTTTCTAGAATTGCTTTTTTACCTCTTAAAAAATTAACAGCTCTTTCTATGTTTTGAAATTAATTTGTATTTATTTTACATTTTTACTTCTAAATATGTGATATATCCTTCCCCTTTCTCTCCACCCCCTAGTAGCATGAGAATGCCTTGAGATAGTGACATTTTCCATTTTGTCTTTGTATCACAAGGGCATAGTATTTCATTTGGCAAAGAGTCACATTCAATAAATCGTTAAGAGCATGAATTGAATTATCTTGGAAATCATCTTGTATACATGGCAACTCAGTGGTCCTCAAAGTTTCAGAGTTTTATATCTTTAGAAATGTTTGTGTTTTCTAGTTCTTCAGCTGGTATTTAGTTGATACGCCTAGACTCAAAGTAAATATCTTGAAGTAATAGAAAGATTATAGGTTTTGAAAGGAGGAATCCTGAATTTAAATCTTGATTCCACCATTTTCTAGTTCTGTGACTGTGGTCAAATGATCACAGTCTTTATTTTTCATTTTTCACAAGGAATGGATTATTAATTCACTTAAACCCCTCTACATTTTCTTTCAGACCTTTCTCCCTTCAGGGTGATATTTTATTTTTCAAAACAATGGTATGCACTTTTCCTTGTTCCTCTATTCAAGTGTTTTTTCCTTATTTCTATCTTCTAAGTATAGGCTGGCCAAGCTAAGATTAGGTCTTGACTGTCTGAAATCCCTCAGGCTATATAGGAAATCTGTGTTGTTGATGATGATGGTGATGGTGATGATGACGGTGGTGGTGGTGATAGGGATAAGGATGTTATTTGGTTGTAATTAATATGATTTCATGCTTGAAAAGTGAACCATGCTTCCTGCTCACTGTCTGCCTTCTGAGCTCTATTATTCGGTCTCCTTTTTTGCCCCATTCTCTATTTTTGGTGGCTATGGTCTTTCAGGTTCCTAACTGTCTGTTTCCTGGATGTTTCAGGCTATCTGACATCTGAGCTCCCAGATCACCTGCTTCTCTTTTACTCAGTTCTGACCCATTGGTTCCCCTGATCTGAATGATTATATATAATTGGGCCATACTTGAAGTAGGAGTAGCATTATACAGAGCCAAGAGATAACAATTAAGTCCAAGGTCTGGCACTATTTGAGTGACTAGGGCAAGTTACTAACCATCAAGGAATCTCATTTTGTTCACTGAGTACTGTGGAAAATGCATAGTCCTAGACAGTTGTGTTCCTTTGTTTGGGAGTAGCAATCCTATCTTTCTGCTTCAGTTTCTGCATCCATTAAATGGAAAACATTATCTTAGTGATCTGTGAAGTCCTTTTCAACTTGAACAATCTCCAGATATGAAGTCTATGAGGACATCAGATGATGGTGTTGGACTGGATTGCTGTCCAAGACCTCTTCCATTCTAACTGGCTTCCACTCTATGACTCTGAGGCAGCCTTGTTTGTAAAGGCCACTATTTATTGTTTGCCTCTAAAATAACCTCAACCTACCTTTCCACTTTGTCTCCTATTTGCTATTTTTCTTCTCTTTGCTGAACCTAACCACTTCAGGCCATTTTAATTGGTTTTCTTCAGTTATTTGTAGTCTTGTCTGACCCTCCATGATACCATTTGCAGTTTTCTTGGCAAAGATACTGAAGTGCTTTGCCATTTCCTTCTCCAGCTCCTCTTACAGATGAGGAACCTGAGGCAAAAAACAGTTAAGTGACTTGGCCAGGGTCACATAGCTAGTAAGTGTCTGAGGCCACATTCGAACTCAGGAAAATAAGTCTCCTTGACTCAATGCCTGGCCCTTTGTCCACTGCACCACCTTTCAAAATGGTCATTCTGTTGAGTTTCTCTAGTTTCCTGTCTCTGCTTCAATTGAAATTCTGTTTTCAAACACCTACATAGAACCAATAGCAAATTTTGGTTTCCAAGTGATTTGATGTGAGACTCACTAATCAAATCCTGTCTCTTTGCCCTGCCATTGTAAGGGATAGATTCAGGGACAGAAGACCTGGCCCTGATCCCATGTAATCCTGATTGTTAATGACAACTGCATTGTGATATTCATTAAGAGGTTGCCTGATCCAGCTAGATTACTTGTCACATTGCTGCTCTTTCTATGACAATCAGACAATACCCCTTAGGTCTTCTTTGTTGATACTGGGGGGCGAATTGGGAAGAAACAAAGAGAGGTGAGTTTTCTAGCTCTAATGACCCTAGATCTCTAAGCTATGCTGGCTGATTGCCCCACTGTGACTGTGTTATTCTTCTTCTTGAAACAAAAATAGCTTTAAAACAGAGAAAGAAAGACAGCTCAGGTTTTCTCTAAGGAATCACTCATTCAAAAGACATTCAAAGGTGAAAGATTTTCTGTGGAATAAAAAAGGAAAGTACCCTTGGAGTGCATGTCATTTTAACATTTTCTTTAAATATATATATATATTAATAACATTTTCTTACATATTTTGTTGATTTTGTTTTATAGTATTTTTTTTCATTACATTCATGTCCTGTGATATAAACACCCCTTCTACTGTCCATTAAACCTTATTGTGATGCAAAGAAAAATAGTTAAGAAAAACTGATTTATAAGGCAATCCCATCTGATTGTGTATCTAGGATTCCAGAGTCATATAATTTTAGATCTAGAACAGCCATGGCTGGCCAACAACATATCATGGAAAGAGTGCTAAATTTGAAGCCAGAGAGTCTGGGTTCAGATCTGGCTTCTGCCATGTGCTACCTGTATGATCTTTGGACAGGCCACTCAACTTGTCTGGGCCTTGGTTTTTTAATTAATTAAAAATGAGGGGAATGAACCTGATTATCACTTTTCAGCTCTAAAGATATGATCTTATGATTTTTTCTAACAGACCTAGAAAACAATGTGAACTATAACCTCCAGCTTCTGCTTGAAAAATCTCCATTGAAGTGAAACATGCCAAAAGTACCCCGATCCAAGTATGGATGCTGCCAGTTAGAGGGAAGATTTTGTTTTGGGTCTTCTCCTGACATCAGAACTAAATCTGCTGCTTGAAACTTTCTTTTATTGTTCTTAGTTCTGCCCTCAGGAGTCCAACAGAGCAAGTCTTAACTCTTTTCTGTAAGCCAGCTTTTCAGAGACCTGAGTCTAGCTCTCACTTCCCTCCCTACTACCAAGTCTCCCTTACTCCATGATAAATATCCCCAGTTCCTTGAAGGGATTCTCAAATAAGGAATCTAAGTCTTATTTCACTCTGGTTAGGCTACGTTAGACAACCCCCAGATTCTCAATATCTGTTCCAAACTGTGGTTCCCCAAAATGAATACAATGCCTGAGATATGGTCTAAGAAAGGATGATAATACAGGGCTTACTGTACCCTTATTCCTGGAATCTATATGTGTTTAATGAAACTTAATTAAGGACAGAATGGCATTAGCTTTTGTGGATGCCATATGACATTACTGAATCATATTGAACATGTAGTCTTCACACACACATACACAAACACACACACACAGATTTTCTTTTTGGACAAGCTTGTTTACCTGTGGATGCCCCCATTTGAACTGAGGAAGTTGATTTTTTTTAACCCAAAGGAAAGTTTTATATATTCTCTGCTGAATTTTACCATATTGGATTCTATGCAACAAACCATGCTGACAAAATTATTTTGGGTCATGCCTCTGTCAGTCAGTGTTTTAACTATCCCTCCAACTTTGTGTCATCTTCAAATTTGGTAAGCATGCCATCTGTTCTTATATCTAAATCATGTATATATACACACATACATCTACATATATAATGGAAAAAATTGATATGTTACATATTTAGATAAATAGATAAAATAAAAAGATAAATCCATATCTTACATGTATACACATACATATGTATATGTATATACGTGTGTTTATGTATATATGTGTGTGTACATACCAAATCTCCAAGGGTACTCTTCTGGAGACTTTCTGTCATGCTGACATCCAACCATTACCCTTTCAGTCCAAACCTTTAATCAATTATTTGTTGAGTCATTTCCCACTCTTTGTGACCCCATTTGGGGTTTTCTTTGTGAAGATACTCAGTTTGCAAACTACTTGGTTTGCCATTTCTTCCTCCAGTGAATTTTACAGATGAGGAAATGAGGCAAACAGGGTTAAGTGACTGTTCAGGGTCACACAGCTAGTTTCAGAAGCCAGATTTGAACTCAGGAAAATGAGTCTTCCTGATTCCAGGCCTAGCACTCTATCCCCTGTGCCACCTATGAATTCACTTAATTATAATCAACATATGGTCAATATTTTTTTTTCATAAAAATATCATAAGGTACTTTAGGATGCTTGTCAGATCTATTTAACCATGCTTAACCTCTTTCTTGTATTGTCTTGCATGTACAACTATCCATTTTTTGAACTGGATTGTTTTATGTTCCTGTTTTGTTTTTACTTTTTGGCAGTTCTTTATATCTCCAGGGTTTAGCACAGTTTCTGATGTATATTAGGTGCTTAAAAATGTCACTTAGCTTGACCTACCAAATTTTTTCTTACAAACCAAATTTTTCCTAAAATATTATTGCCAGAACTAAATAGAATACTCCAGATGTGTTCTGACCAAGTCAGAGTTCAACAGGACTGTTATCTCCCTAGTTTTAGATACTGTGCCTCTCTTTATTTTTTTGGAGGCAATTGGGGTTAAATGATTTGCTGGGGTCATATAGCTAATAAGTATCTGAGGTCAAATTTGAACTCAGGTCCTCCTGACTCCAGAGCTGGTGCTCTATCCCTCTCCACCTACCTGCTCCACTATGCCTCCTTTAATGAAATATCAGCTATCTTGTCTACAATATCATACTGTTGACAAATCTTAAACTTGTATATAGTCTGCCAAAACCCTAAAGTTTTTTTTTGTTTTGTTCATTTTTTTAATGAACTGCTACATTGCAAAGCTATCTTCAACTTGTACTTATGAAATTAATTCTTTTAAACCAAGTGTAAAAAAGAGCATTCGACACTATCAAATTTAATTTCATTAGGTTAAGCGCAGTGCTCTGGAAATGGCCACTGCCCATTCAGTGTCTTTTTGAATCCTCAGTCTTTTTCCCAATATATAAGCTCTTACTCCCAAATTTATCCCCCCTGCAATTTTGATAAGTTTTTAATCTATATCTTTCCTTGGGTCCCTAAATTCCTTTAAAAAATATTAGCAATTTAAAGTCAAACCTTTAGCGTCTATTTGGAGGCCTTTCAGACATTCAACCAATTCCTCAACCATCTAACAGTAGTTTTCTTTTAATCTACCTGTTCAATAGACTACAGAACATTTTTAAAAGAATAATAGCAGGATAGAAACTTGCCCTAGAAACATTTTAATTGGAATTCTATTCTCTATTGAAAAAAATGAATTTATTAAGAAGAAAAAGGAAAAAAAAATAATGAGAAGACGATATGGAGGAGGAAGAGGAAGAAGAAGGAGGAAGAGGAAAAGGAGAAGAAAGGAGGAGGAAGAGAAAATGGAGAAGAAAGAGAAGCAAAAAGGAGGAGCATGGCTGGAGATAATGAAGATAATGATGGTTTTGAGGATGGAAATGAAGTCGGAAGAGGATTATCACTATAACAAGAGAATTTTCACATTACTTTCCTCCTAGCAACCTAGGAGGTAGGTAGTACAAGTATTTTTATCTCTATCCTACTGATGAGGGAACTGAAACCCAAAGACATAAAGTGCCTTCCCCAAAGTCATATGGATGTGAAGCAGTTCTTGACCAGTCTTCTAACTTCAAGTCCAAAGTTGTGTTTTGCTTTATTTTTTCCCCAGTGTGCCTTATTAAGATAGTCTGTTTAATTTAAAATGAAATAGAAATCTTTCTTTGTTCTTATTTATTCCTTTGATTTTTTTCAAGTTACTTTAAGTCTTTTGTGGCTGAATTAAATAGGGAGGAAGCAGCCCTCAGTTAGTTCACCTTGACTTTATTAAGTGGCTTCTGTGTGACTGGTATTGTGTTAGGTGCTGGAATAAAAAAAAATCAAAACAAACTAAATGTGAAAAATATTTGTTCTCAAGGAACTTCCATTCTACAATGAAATACTATCAAGCATCAATTTATTGTTTTCCCTTTTCATGAGGAGCATCATCATGGAAAGGTTATCTGAAAGTCTGACAATAATCTGAATTACTGTGACCTGGCAATCAGTGGATCTGAAATCAGCTGTTTGCTTCAATTTGTTTCTTCCTTCCAGCTAAAAGGGGAAAATTTCACACCAAAGCTTCAGCTGAACTCCTCGTTTTATTTAAAGAATTATGTTGGATGCTTCTGTAACCTGTCTTGCAAAGCTAAAACTCTGACAGATGCATGATGTCTAAATTAAAGCCAGCCGCCCTAATCAAAGGTTATTTGCTTTACTGTTTAAACAGAGATTATTCATGGCATGGGCTGATGTGTTTTGATTTTTCAGCATGTCAGCTATAAGATCACAGTGGAGATTTTAGCCTTGTGATAACCCCCTAAAATAGAGGCACAAATTAGAAATGCTCATTGATTCCATTATGAATTGTCATTTGATCTTGATCTTGGCAGCACAAACCAAGTGACCCTGACCTTGGATATTCCCTCAAGACTGTCCAGCCCTCACTTAATAGCAACACTCTTCAGTGCTTAGGCTTATTGGAGAGGTTGTACATAATATATTGGAAAGAATACTGGACCTTGAGGAAAACTTGGATTTGAACTTGAAGTCGAATGCTTTCTTGTTTAATCTTATGTCAGAATTCCCATATATCCCTAAACTACCCTTACTGGATTTGAACAAATAGTCTTATCTATCAAGACCTTTTTTGAATCTTACTTACACCTCATCTGTATGGTTTGTCCCTCTGATTAGAGGATAGAGAAGTGAAGAGCTCCTCCCAAAACCTCCATTTAAGGAGGGCACCCATGCTAGCATTCTCTCCGTTTCCCACACAAAGGCACTGGCACTGCATCATGCCCTTTCATTCTCCCTATCTCAGCCCTCTTTTCCACCTGCGTTTTGTGTTTTAACTTACCCCATTAAGTTACAAGGGCAGGGACCGTCTTTCTTTTTCATATTTGTATTCCTAGGGCTTAGCACAGTGCCTGGCACAAAGTAGATGATTGATAATTGTTGATTGACTGACTGAACGACTGACCTTCCTCCCTGGTACATACTTCATATGGTTGCTGAATTGAATAACATCATGTGTACAAAATATTTTGTAAAACTGAATGAACTCACTAAATCTGTCAGGTGTATAAGGAACTCCCAGTAAGGAAATTCCATTAACCAAATCAGGACAATGCCTATTTTGGAATCTAGAGTCTTAGAGAAAATAGTAAAAATATATTATATAATTATATATTATATGATAATATATTATAATATTATAGAATAGTAAGGAACTTTATAACTTTCCCATGATTGTTTAGCAAGTATATCTGTGGAAGACTTGAACCCTAGTCTTCCTTCATCTGAAACTGCCTCCTTCTTCTTCTCTCCCTACTTTTCTCCCTCCCTCTCTCTCCATCCATATTAGTTCTTAATATTTTTTTCCAAGGATTTAGAGCAGAAAAAGATCTTATGTGGTCCGACCTCATTATTTTACAGATAAGAATACTTGCCCAAGGTCACACAAGTAGTAAGTATCAAGGACTGAAACCAGAACCCAGGTGTTCTGATTTAAAATCCAGTGTTCTTTCCTCGTGGTACCCTGAGTGACTTCTTTATCTCCCTCAGGTTCAAAAATGAATAAATTCCTCGCTTGGCAGCTTTGACTTCTCTCCCATCTCTCCTTGTTTTCAGACAACCCTCTGGCAGCTCCGATTTTGCCTGCCTATCCTCTGTTTATTAAATATATAAACAGCCCCCTTCAATTCTCTTTCCCTGCTAGTAGCAGCTACCTAAAGTATATCTTTTTAAAAGATAGCAAACAAAACCAAACCAACAAAATAAGCCTCTCTGTATGTCCTTGTCTTGTTGGAGTTGTAACAGCATGATGTGGTGGGGTAGAGGATGGCTTTAAGGGGGAATGGCATGAATTTAGATAAAAACAAAAGTTTGGTTAGACAGAATCCCTATGAGCAGTAGAAAATGGAGAGCAATGGAAGCTAGGCTTGGCACTGATCGTAACAATGTCTGAAACCACAGATCCAGAACTGCAAGGGAGTTCAGCCTTCTCATTTTACAGATGAGGAAACTGAGGCACACAGAAGGGAAGTGTCCATTCAGCATCTCGTATATAGCAGAGTCCAAAACTGAACCCAGGCCAATTGAATGTATAACATTCTTTCCACAGATTTTTCATATAAAAGCAAAATATAATATATGATGAAGTACCATGAAAAATATTTTCACATAGTCCAACATTACAGAAAAAAAAAAAGATTAAGAGATGGAAGGACCAAGCGTGATCCTCAGGTCCAGCTCTTTTCTATCCAGAGAGGAAAATGACCTTCCCTTCCCTTATAAAGAGGAATTATTTAGTCAAGGCCATCCAGAAAGGCAGGACTGAGATTCAAAAAGAAGGCTCAGAAATCTAGACCTAGAAGAAACATCAGAAATCAGATTTTCTTTTACCCTAATTTTTTTCAGATGAAGAACACAACAAAGCAACTGAGGCCCAGAGAGATGGAATGAGTTTCCCAAAGTCACATGGTTAATAAGTATGGGAGATAGAATTTGAACTCAGTGCACTTGACTCCAAACCCAATATTCTTTAAGGATCCCATATCCAGCACTATTTCCATGGAACTGCATTTTCAAAGCCATCTTGCCCATTATTGGAGTGTATCCCATCATTTTACAAATGAGGAAAGAGAGATTCAATCAAGTTACATGACTTGCCTAATATCAACGAAATAGTAAGTGGAAGAACTGTGTTCAAACCAAGACTCCTGATTCCAAATCTGGCTCTTTTCCCACTATGCGCTGACATCTTTCATGATGTCTCTCCAACATGATCCAGAATGTTTTGTTGACATTTTGTTTATGCTACAATGGTACAGTGAATGGGCACAGGGATATCCTCTGGCTTAGCCCTATAACGTGAATTGAGAAGAAAACAGTGCCGAGTTCATCACCACATACTTCATTTGTCTTCAAGGCATGCTTGATTTCTCTTGCAAGTTTTGGACACTAAAGCAGAAGTCCTGAGCAAAATGCAGTAGGCTATTGGACCAGCATTCTCAGAGTGCCCACCCCTCCCAGGGATAAAGAAGGAGAGCTCAACTGTGGAAACTAAATGGCCTGCTTCCCAGGACAAAACAATGGCTTTCCTTGCAGGTCCCATCAGCCTGTAACACTTTTATAGCTTCCTTATGGGTGCCATGAGCCTCATAAAACCTGAGCAATAGAAGTTGACATGTCTTCTTTAAAAGAGGTATCACATTCTTAAAGGTCCAACAGCATCTCCAGGAGATCAAAAGTCTTGTCACCAGATAATGTTATCTATTGTGACTTGGAACTCCTACTCACACCCCTCCCAGTGTCTTATAAATAAATGGGCGTAACACTTCATTGCAGAAAGGCACCACTTTTGTTTTTTCTTCCCACAAATGAAGGTTAAATAAGTCAGAGGTCTTCAAGTAAGAAAGCTGAGATCATCTGCAGGCCACACTTGACAATGCAGATTTTACTGTATATATAAAATCAGACCAAGGGTGAAGAGGTTTATTAGGGAATAAAAAACTACCTTTATGAGCTACAATATTTCATACTTGAGTCAATCACACTGCAACGAGCACTGAACATAGGAGGTAAAAATGAAGTGGAACGTTTGAGGCAAGGGGAAATCTCTATGGATATTAGCCTGACTTTAGATGGGCCTTTCCAAATAAACAAGCAACACAAAAGAAAAAGGATAGAAAAGAAAGCAACCACACCAACAATAATTCTTCTGCCCACACACAGCTGATCACGCAGAGCCAAGATTGGAAGGTCAGCTTCCCCAAAGGACAAACAAATGCAAATATTGCCTGGTCTATTTTAAAAGTGAGATGGACAAAGAGCAGAAAAAAAGGTTCTGACTGTCTGAATATTACTGTTGCTGCTAGTAAGAATCACTCCTAATTTGCTCTCCCATGCCTTTTTCTGACACATTCAATCTCCCTCTTTCTCAGAATAGTATTATCGCCCTGAGCTAAGTGTCATAGGCCTAGAGATGCATGGCCCAGCATTTGAGCCCTGGTCACAACCCAAAATATGCAACATTGTCCAGCACCATCACTACCATCACCACCCCCAAATACTAATTGGAGAAGCTGATTGGGAACGAAAAATAGCAGTCAAAAGAGGGGAAGATGAATGAACCACATCCCCCAAAGGGTGTGATTGCTTCTCTCAAAGACTTATTCACTAGGGCTGTGGATCCTGAGCAAAGGGAATACAGTATGTATCCTCGGGTCAACATTTTAAGTGCTGCCAAAGACGTGCCAGTCAAGGGAGGGAAGTGATGGATGTACCAGAAAATCTGGAGGCATCCAAACCAAATTGTTTGCCTTCCTTCCCAAGGCACCCTAACAGTGATAACATAGGGAAGGGACAGGAGGAGAAAAGAAATCTGACTTTTTATCCCCATGTGGGATACTTTCCCTTACCTGTCTCTAACCTACTTTGCAAGTCTTATTCTCATTGTGCCATTGGCATTTACAGGAAGTAGTTCGGTTAGTGGTCCCTTGGTCTTGTCCTGTGTTCTTCATCAGATTGTTTTTTCTCCTAAGATAGAGGAAACTATCCCTTCCCATTTTATTCCTGTGAAAGTATTTTTCTTTTGAGGACCAACTCAGGTGCCACCTCCTCCATGAAATTATTCCTGGTCCCCATGCAGGGGAATGGGTACTCTGCCTCCTCAAATTTTCTTAGACTCTTTTCTTTCATTCTCTCTTTTGTCATTTATAAAACAAAGAGATGGGAATAGATAAAAAGCTATCTTGTTTTCTCTTTATTTGTGTATAAATATTCTTCATAAATTATAAACTCCCAGAGGGCAGGAATAAAGTTGTTTGTGCCCATAGCTTCTAGTATATTTTGTACATGTTAGAAACTAGATATAAATTTTTGAAACTAATTAAATTTGTAATTCTTTTCTTGTGGGATGGCCACTCTAAGTCCAAAACAGAGGTTCCCATCTCTGTTCACAATACAATCAAGGTCAGTTCCCAGTCTTATGAGAGTATGGCTTTTCAAAATAAGACCAATTCATAGAATCATAGAATTAGAAATGGACTCAACCTTGGAGGGCATCCCATTCATTATCTCATTATATAGATATAGGACCTGGAATCCTTTTCTGGTCTACTAAGTACTTCCTTCTCTCTCTTCTCTCAGATTTTACCTTTTCTTATCTACTTGAATATGAGGCAGTGTGGTTCAGTAAAAAGATGCCAGACTGGTATGTAGAGGTAGTGAAGAGTAAAACTACTTTTCAAAGGTTATACAGGATCTTAAGTGGAAGATTTTGGAACCAGTAATTAATAACCAATCAATGAGTGGTTAAATATCTATTGTCCTCCAGGTGCTAGGATGAAAAAGTAGAAATGATTTTTTCTTTGTCTTACAGTCTGTCTGAGGAGATGGCATTCACATATATAGAAGTAAATACAAGACAATATCTTTTGGGGAGCATTGAAGGCATTAAGAACTGAGGGTATTAGGAAAGGTGGTGATAGAGCTGACTGATCATTTGGATCAGGTGGTCACTCAGTCCCTTAGAAGGATGTGCTTGAGCTGAACATTAAAGGAAACTAGGGATCTTAAGGGGAAGAGATGAAGAGAAAGTACATTCAAGACTGGATGAGAAAGCCAATGGAAAGGCATAGCAATGGGAGGTAGAATGTCATATGTAAAGAATAGAGACAGCCAGTTAGTCTAGACTAAAGAGTCTGAATGGGTAGTAGTTGGGAAGGTAAGTTGGAGTCAGGTTGTGAAGATCTTTAAATGTCAAATAAGGGAGGTTTCATTTGGTCCTGGAGGTAAAAGGGATGCATTGGAGTTCATTGAACAGGAGGCTCAAACCCAGATCCTAGAATGACAATTATATCTCTCTGCTGCACTCCAGTGTCTTTGATGCATGGGATTGCTCAGATACTGCTGAAGAGCATTTTGTAACCTCATTATAAATAGCTCATTGAGTCAGCATCCACACTTATGTGGTATAAATGAAATGATAAATGGAGAAGAGTTTAATTAGCTATAATGTGGCTTAGTAACTTTCTGGAATGATGAACATTAGGAAATAGTATCTATTAAAATTAGGTATGGGGCTTCACAATATCAATAACAGATACAACGACTTCCATATTTGTAGGAGAATTTGCATTTTTTGGTTACATTTATACAGTGATTTTAAAATTTGTTAAAGAAGGGGTGGCTAGGTGGCACAGTGAGTAGAGCGCTGGCCCTGGAGTCAGAAGAACCTGAGTTCGGATCCAGCCTCAGACACTTAACACACAAACAAAAACCTAGCTGTGTGACCTTGGGCAAGTTATTTATTGCCCTCCAAAAAACAAACAAACAATAAAAAGGAAAATTTTAAAAATTTGTTAAAGAACTAAATGCACTATATTGCAAATGTGATTCATCCAATATCATTAAAAAAACTGGAGAAAATTGAAAAAGAGCTTGATTAGGGGGGTGGGAAAGGAATAAAATTGGGCTAGGTGAGATAGAAACATCTCAGCTCCAGTCTGCCTTCAGCCTACTTTTTCACAATTCTATCATACTATTTTCTCCTTTACATATTTTACCTTTCAGCCAAACTAGTATCTCCCAACTCTACATTTCTAGTTCTTGCCTCATGCATGGACTGTGCAGTTCCAGTTCATCCCAATCTCCATTATATGTTCCTTACTCTACTCTGCATTTAGAAGCCTTAGCTCCTTTCAAGACCCAGTTCATGGGTCTTCTCCTTGGAATCCTTTCCTGGTGTCCTAAGTACTTCATTTTCTCTCTTATCTCAGATTTTATCTTTCTGTATCTACTAAAATATGAGGCAGAGTGGTTCAGTAAAAAGATGCCAGAATGGTAGGTAGAGGACCTCAGATTGAATTCCAACTTTGTCTTTTATTCCCTGTGTGAACTGGGACCAGTCATTTAACATCTCTAGGTCTCAGTTTCCTGACCTATAAAATAAGAAGGTTGGACTAAATAACCTTGTATCCCTCCAGCTCTGAAGTTATAAATTTATGAATCCATGTTGTATCTATTCAAATCAATAAAGTTTCCTTAAATATAGGGAGTAGGTTTGCTATTTTTTTTTTGCAATCCCATATAAGAATTGCTTAATAATCCCATACAAAGTGTGCTTAATAATTGCTCATTGGATTGGATTTTATGGGGATTTATAAAGAACTAGTAACTGCCAAAGCAGAATTTTCCAATCACTGAAGTACAGTCAGGGGTGTGATGGCACTTTCAGCTTTTCATCAAGGGCAGAATTCAGACCCACATAACACTTCAGAGGCCACTTGAAAAAAAATCTCACTTAATGTCATTCACTGAGTCAGTTTTCCCCTTCATCCTTTTCCTTCCCTCCCCAACTGAACCATCTCCCTCTCCCTGGCCCTTAATCATTTCAACAACTGTTCTCAGGGTAGCCTGGGAAAGAACAACAGGAGTTGGAAAGGGCAACTGGGAATTCCCTGGTAAACGGATTAGAAAAGTTTTCTTTGTTTGAATCAGAATTTGATTAATAATGTATTTTTTCTGTAAGATGACTTGTTACTCCCTCTGATAAAAAAGACCCTGGTTCTACCCTTGGATATCTCTCTTTGAGACAGAAGGAAGATTTTCAGATGTCACCATCAAACAGCAGGAATGAACATCTGTTCCCCACATAAGCTTATATTAGAAACCTTTCTCTGTGGAAACCTACCTATGCCCCTGAGTATAACTTTGAGTGTGGCCCTGGAAATGTATTATACTGAAGCATTGTCTGGGCCAGATGGTTTAATTAAATGCATTTATTTATTTATATTCTGCTGCCAAATTCTAGAAATGTACATGAATTGATACACACACAAAAAAGATTTTTTAAAAATAAAAGTTGAAATAAATAGTGATATTAATTTGGAGTTATTTGCCCCAAGTGGCTTCAACTCATGGAAATTTTTATTATCTATTAGGATATGCTCAATGGAAATCTGTGAGGTAATGAGTTGTCTCTCTATGGAGTCACGTTGGTTTTGGTTTTTGCTGGGGGGAGGGGAAGAAATGCAATAAACTTACCAAATGGATTTTCAGAAGACTCAATTGTCCAACCAAAGTAAAGCTGATGTTCAGTTGACAAAGAAAATCTGACATAGGTATGAAAAAATTAAAGAGGAGTGTGGAGTAAGAGAGGGGAAGAGAAAGAATAATGTCTCATCTTCCCAAACTTTTTTTTCATTATTTTTAGATATTGTAGATATCCTACTTTGTGAAGTCCTAATTGATTTCTTTGGGAAGATATCTTAGAATTCTATGTGAATGTGATTTTGCTAATCTTTCTAACTCTGAACCCATGTCCTTCTGTCTCCTTATCAATTCTCCCAAATTATATGTGGTACAGAGAGTCTGGTAAAACACCCTTGTGTTTTCACAAAGATAGACTCTGTGAATGGGGGTGGGGGTCAGTGTGGGACAAGTCTATTCAATGTATTTCTTAAGCTTCTACCATATACAATTCTCTAGGGATACATAAAACAAAAAAATGAAAACAGTCCTTGGAGGAATTTCTATTCCACTAGATGGAAATAACATAAATAAATGGTTGGGGGTGGGGTGAGGATATCAAATGGGAGAATCAGGAGGAGGCATAGTGAGAAAAGCACCGAATTTGGAACCAAAAGACCAAGGTTCAAATGCCAGTACTTCTGTTTTATATCTGTGTGACTTTGGGCAGAGTACTTCCTCTCACTGGGACTCATTTCACTCCTCTGAAAAATAAGGGTGTTAGACTAGCTGACCTCTGCACCCAAACTGTGAAGAAGCATTTTGGTTCAAAACCCATGGCCACTGACAACAGAGGGCCTTTATATTGTCCTCTATAAGATTGGTGGGGGAGCCTGGTGTTATTCATTTGGATAATGGATAATTTCTAGTCACATATTTGCATGGTGTGACCTTCAATGGTCATCCAGATGCCCAAAGGTCATTGCTCTGAAATGTCCAAGTATCCATATTGTGCCTGAAAGCCAAGTTAGGAACACAGAAAGGAAGCTACTGGTGGCAGACGTCAGATTTAATCTCCATCCAGTTTGGATGGCCTGCATGTTAGCTGGATGCCCTATAAGCAGCCTATCCTGGAACACTCTAGCACATCAGTTTATGCCCTGAAGCATCAGATTTACTTACCTTCATTATCTCCTCTCCTGTGGCTCTCATGATGCCATGAAATTATCCAGCCCATTTTAAATCCAGAGATAAGATTTATTTGGCAGGAACAAGGATGGAGGCTGCAGGTTGAGAGAGATGGAATTTCTTCGCGTTGATTTTTGCTTATTGTCCCCTTAATTTTAACTTGGCACCCATTACCAGCACTGTATCCTAGAATGCAGTTACAATGATAGTCTGGGGATGTTTACTGCAAATTGATGTTCGGATGACAGAAATCACTTCTCTGCCTGATATGGTAATCTGCCTCTTATTCACATCTATTTTTACTCCTGTTTTTAATTTTTATTTGGTTTCAAATGGACACGTGATTTCATCTTTGTACCTCCCGATGTAGGAATTTTTTTCAGCTGATTCAGATTAGACCCTCTTCTGTAATTTAGTCTTTCAGGTCCTTAGAGAGGTTACATAACTTGCCTTAGTTGTGGAGTTACTCTGTCAGATAGAGGAATTGAACACGGTGCCCTCCCCTCCTTCTGGGGTGGCAGTGGGAGTACAATGAAAAGAGTGTTATATTTGTAATCTGACGACATGAGATTAAAATGTGGTTTTCCTTCTAAAGTTCCAAGGTGACCATGGACAAAAATATGTCATTTCTCTGGACCTCAGTTTCCTTATCTTGTAAAATGAGGGGAGCTTTTGTTAATGAGGTATGGGGAAATGGGCATGCAAAAAGCTTCCTTAGGATTTCAGGCACAGTTGATTTATCAGTTTGACTGATTTTTTTTTTAATTCACCACAAGGGAAAATTCAAAGAATGATGCTTAGGGAGAAGTATTTTCAGAAATGAAGGTGATATGCAATGCAAAAGCAAAAGGCATCAGTAACACTTTATATTTGTTTGGGGGTTTTTTATGAGAGACCTGTGATTTCATGGGCACAGGGAACTCCCAATGAGGAAACTACCATTGCAGATTCAGAGAAGTAAATACTCTGAAAGTGCTTAGAATTTTCAGAGTTGTCTCAACCTTTAAGGAGATTTGTTCAGGGTCTAACAGTCAGGATGTGTCCAAAGTAGCACTTAAATCTAGGTCTTTCTCACACAAAGTCATGTTCCCAAACAGCACATCACCCAATTCGCACTTGCACTGAGTCAGGTCCCTCAGAGTGAGGTTGTATCTCCTCCACAATGTTCTAGGGATACCCTTAGGTAGTGGAAGGGGGAATCTAGGTGTGTCTTTCTCTAATACCCTTGCCCCAAACTTACATTCTTACAGGATGATTTGTCTCCATTCCCATACATTTTCCCCACTATCATCCATCAGTGATTTATATCCCAGCATCATTGAACCAATTAACATTCATCAGGTTTTACAAAGCAATAATTGTTGAGAAGACAGCAAGCTCAGTTCTAATATTTCCCCTTGACATATGAAGACTTTGTTGTTTAGTCATTTCAGTCTCATTCAACTCTTTGTTACCCCACTTGCAGTTTTCTTGGCAAAGGTACTGGAGTGATTTACCATTTCGTTCTCCAGTTCATTTTACAGTTGAGGAAACTGAGGCAAATAGGGTGAAGTTACTCACCCAGAGTCATAGAGTTAGTAAATATATGAGACTAGATTTTAACTAAGGAAGATGAGTCTTCTTCATTCCAGGCCTGGGACTCTATCTACTGTGCCACCTAACTACCTCTAACATATAAAGACACCTGGGCCCTTACACAACTTTGGTCCCTATGAAGAGTGAACTCAAACTTAAAACAAATTTTAGATTCTTTTTCCATCTGGCAAATTCAACTTTTTAAGGCATTCTACTCCTCATTGCTCTTTTGGGCCTCCTTTGCCATTTGAGTTAGTCTATTTTTTAAGGTGTTGTTTTCCTCAGTCAGGTTGTTGACCCTCATTTCATACTTTTCCTGCATCTTTCTCATTTCTCTTCCCAATTTTTACTCCACTTCTCTTATTTGATTTTTTTTTTAAAGCAATTGGGGTTAAGTAACTTGCTCAAGGTTACACGGCTAGTCATTATTTATATGTGGGTGCTCATTTTCTGAGGCCGGATTTGATCTCGGGTCATCCCAACTCCGAGGCCGGCACTCTTACTCACTGCACCACCTAGCCGCCCCTTTTAGGGCAATTGGGGTTAAGTAACTTGCCCAAGGTTACACGGCTAGGTTTTTGTTTGTGTGGATTAAGTGTCTGAGGCCGGCTCTGGACTCAGGTCTTTCTGACTCCAGGGCCGGCGCTCTATTCACTGCACCACCTAGCCACCCCTCTTATTTGATTTTTAAAGTCCTACTTAAGGTCCTCTATGGCTTGCAACCCACTCATGTTTTCCCCTCGGGCTTTTGGAACAGGACTTCTGACCTCACAGTCCTCCTCTTGCTCTACACTTCAATCCTCTTTGCCCCCAAAGTAGAAGTCTAAGGTTGCATTTTTCTGTTTAATTTGTTTCCTTTGCCTTGGCATGTTGCCACTTAATTACCTGACTTTTGGGCTTGTTGCCACAATATGGCTCTGGTGCCAGGCGGGAACTTTCATCCTGAACATGTGGGGGGAGGCAACTTCCATTTCTGGCAAGCTGGAAACCCACCCATGACCTCCACCACAGATCACAATCCAGATCCAGGGAGGTTAAAGCAAGAGGGATTACCCCCCAAGACTGACTGTTGGATCTCCCTACAGTTTGCAGACCAGGAGCTGGAGCTGCCTCTGAAAACTACAAAATGGTGTGTTTCCTCAGCTGCTTCTAGCCCCCAGGGGGGGAAGCCGACACATTCCCCAAATACTGGTCCCAAAGTCCATAGGGCACTAACCTCTCACTTTGTCCTAGGCATGTCTATGTTGATAATTCTGGAATTGCTACAGCTGCTGGTGTTCTGGGGTCCCTCCAGCTGGCAGCTGGCCCTGCCGCCCTGGGGCTAAAACCGCAACTCAGGTGGGCCTGTGTTCGGCTCCCCGAACACTGCACTCTGCGTGCTGCCGGCTCCCAGAGCGCTGTGCTGGTCCTTCCTACGGGGCTGCTGGGCTATCCTCAGTGGGAGGTTAGCTTCTCTGTGTTGTTCTGTGGGTGCTGGGGCTCCAGAAGTTGTTCAGAGTTCCCTTTTACATAGTTTGGAGGTAGTCAGGGGGGACGAGTGGCTTGGACGGGCTGTTTCTACTCTGCCATCTTGGCTCTGCCCCCTAAAACAGATGTTATAAAAACACTTTTTGCAAAGCTTCTGCCCCACCCAGGACTGAATTCTGAACACATCATAGTTTATGGGTGAGTCTCTTCTTGTAGGACCCAACGTCTTCCTTAAAAGGTCAATTCCCCACTGTATTGGGTCCTGGTCACTCCTCAGCACCACACTGGCTGACCACAAATTCTTGTCTGGACAACTCTGGATCCCAGACCTCTCATGTCTTCCTCTACTGAACTTTAGAAAACCACACAGTCTTATGGAGGGTAGTACTTTTTCACCAATAACAGGAAAGAATGGACACAATTGAGACAGAACCAAAAACACAGTTGTGCACTCTCATACCACAGAGTGATGATAGAGACAGAAGATGGAAAATAGTGACTCAAGGAGTGCATAACTTCTCATAGTTATGCACTCACATACCACAGGGTGATGACTTCAGTAGGGAGATAGAGATGCAAGGTCTTTCTTCTTGTTGTGGGATAACAGCATCACAGTTTTTAATTCATCACTTGAATATAGCTAAACAGGAAGGAGAAAATATCATGGTGAGTTAGTGACTTTTACTCTAAAATAAAGTAAAAATTAAATTATTTGGGTGGGGATGAACTAGCTTTTCAACTCTGTTGTTAATTCTTTCTTTAATCCTCTAGTCTTTTTGTTATTGTTGTTTTTAACTTGAACCTCCTTGCATGCTGCCTAGCATATCATTAGGATGAACAGTTCATCTTTCAGTTCAAATAAGTCCTATGATTTAACCTTGCATATGTCCCTTCCCCTCAGCTAGTGGATTAAATGCACTTCACATGGTTGTCCATGGCCAGAGAGAATGGGAAATAGTCTGTATGGTTGTCAAGGAAACCATATAAATTCAGTTTACAACATTATTGAGGGTTATGTGCTGTTGATTTTTAAAATATATGATGTGTTCATAAATCATGAGCCTTGGGAGTATTTGTCATGGAAGAGACAAGTGAGATACTCTTGTTCCATCACATGCTGAAGACCCACACTTAGAGATCCTGTTTCTTTCACTCTGAAAGCTCAAAGTGTTCCTTTCTAGAATGATTAGATTCATACCTATAAGTCCTTCTTCCCCTCAGAGGGACTTCATGTGAGGGTTGTTCGTCAGTAAGAGATAGAAGACACTGTTATCACGCTAAGGGGAGAAATGGCTTGCTTGTTATTATCAGTCTGTCTCAGCCTTGGGCCAAGAGCCATGCCTCCTGACTTCCCAGACAGGATTCGCTCAATAGAACACATCCCCTTCAAGTTTGTTCAACAATCAAGCCATCTATAAGCACTTATTCAGTTCCTGCATCAATTCAGACAATGCACTAAGTGGCAGGATGCAGAGACAAAAATCAAAGCAGTCCCTGGTCTCAAGAAACTTACATATCCAACACTGTAGTTTGTCAGTAGGAAATTGCCAAAGTGGTTACCAGTAAGTAATCCATCCCATTTAATTCAATAAGAATGACTATGTTAAGGCAAAATTTAAATAACAATAAGAATAATAACCCTTACTAATAATCTACATTTGTGGATAATTGGCTTATAGTAGGTATTCTTTTAAAATTTTCTTTAAATCCAAGTGGTTCATAGATTTATAAATATAAGGAACCTTAGAGTTAATCTAATTCTAGCATCCTCCATAGGAAAGGCATCCAGTAGAAGGTAGAACATGAGTTCAACCTCAAAGTAGCCTAAGTTTTCTAAGAGGGAGAGAAGGTGAAGTTTGAGTACACTCTAGGCAAGAGCTCTTGCAGAAAATATTGAGATGGAAACATACAATGTGTTTCAATGGGGATGGTGGCAGAGTTGGAGAAGAGAATACAAATA
The DNA here is from genome assembly GCA_011680675.1 of Gymnobelideus leadbeateri. Classification (NCBI taxonomy): domain Eukaryota; kingdom Metazoa; phylum Chordata; class Mammalia; order Diprotodontia; family Petauridae; genus Gymnobelideus; species Gymnobelideus leadbeateri. The sequence continues at coordinate 315,058 of WOXC01002505.1, read as the reverse complement.
GGCCAGTTTGACATTGTGAATTGCATAATGTAAATCCTCTTGAAAAAAGCAAAGTGAAGCCTGCTGTAAAAATCTCTAAGTATCAAACAAAGGAGCTTGTATTTTATTCTAGATACTATAGAGAGTTACTTATATTTTTGGATTGACATGGCTAGGACTACCTTTTTTTGAGAATTATTTGGGAAAATGTAAACAAAACTAAACATGCACATATGCATGTATCTATGAGTATATATGCATGTGTATGTTTTAGGTATGATATATACATATATGTATTGTAAAGTGTTTTGTGTATATTTTCTCATTTGTTTATTGTAATAACCCTAATGAGGTAGGTGTTATTACTGAGGATATGTATATTTATGTTTATATGCATATATAAACACATCCATATATTTCTGGATATTTGTGTACATATTTACAAATACACACATATAAATACAAATATAACGTATATATTAAAATGTATATCTAAGTGTGTGTACACACACACATACATAGAACAAGAGATACGCATATAGATATTTGTATTTCTCAATTCATATACCATAACAAAGACAAAAAAGTTATGCAAAAACAATGTTGCATTAAGTGCATCTTATTCCATGTGATGTCACTATAGTTCCTCACTGCTCTGACAAAAGAAAGGAGTTATCTCTTATAATCTCTTCTCTGTGGACCAAGATTGAATATCGCAGTCAGTTGGCATTCTGATAGGAAGATTGTTTCAGCAGCTGTATGAAGGATATCCACTCAGGACACAATTGCAAAGGGTTGGGACAGAGAAGACAAGGCCATGAATTAGGGCCATGAAACTATGAGTGGAGAGAAGGAAACAGATGTGAGAGATACAGTAGAGGTAGAAATGATGAGGTGTGGCAAGGTATTGGCTCTGAAAGTGACCTTGCTTGAGAGGAGTTGCCAGGAACACAGGCTGCATTACCACTCTTTGGGCATTGTACTGAACACAAGTCTTCCTAAGTAATCTTTCACCCCAGCTAAAAATGAATGTGGATGTTTAGACTTCACCTGTTAAAGAAGCCTCAGAATTCAGTTCTTGAACACCTCCAGTAAAATTACCACCAGTGTTACTAATTGATGCCACATTTCAGCAAACTTTAATACATGCCCACTGCATATGAGGCTGGATGCTAGGAGAGATATATTATTTAAGGTAAACATTCCCTTACCTTCCCAGGACTACTAGGTATAGCTAGGTTGTATAATAGATTGACTACCACATTTGGAATCAGGATGACATGAGTTTGAATTTTTCCTCAGAAACTTAGTAGCTGTATAACACTGGGTAAATTATGTTTTCACCTCAATTTCCTCATCTATAAAATGTGAATGACATCATTTCAACCTTATCTATAAAATTAGAATAATAACACATACTTCACAGATTTATATCAAATGAAAAACTGTATCTGAAGTTATTCACAAACCTTACAATGTCATATATGTGTTAGCTCGAATATTGGTTGAACATTTCTATTCACTGAACTGGTTTTGGTAAGTCAAGTCACACAGATCTTCCTTGGATTCTTAAGATCACAGATTCATAGGTTTAGAAGTGGAAATTCAGAGGAAATTTAGAGGTAATTCAATGCAACCCCCTCATTTTACTTATGAGAAATGAGTCCAGCTTATAAATGTCTGGGACAGAATTTAAAACTGTTCTTGCTAAACCCAAGCCCAATGCTTTATCCCTTCTGCCTCTTAAGATTTTATCAGGCTCAATGAAGAATATTTATTGACTGAATCTATGTGATATCAAACTATTTATAGTTTCAGTTGAATCCATAATCAGGAAATGGCAGGTGTTATTTCCCCCTTAAACAAGAATAGGGTACTGACTTTGGGGGTTCTGAAGCACACTGGATTGTTACTCAGGGCAAATTCTAAGTTTTCCCACCTACTCTGTAAGGCTATAAATGACCAGTCTCTATCTCTAAACCTCCATAATAGAAAGCTTCCTACATTTATAAAATCACAGCTATGGGTGTGTACACACACACACACACACACACACACACACACACACATACACAAACACACACATATAAATGGAGGAGGATTTCAGGAATTATCAGGGTAGTAGAATTCAGTGAATGAGCAAAAATGACTCCCCAAACAGTATCTGAAATCCTAATAAAGGATTAGCTTCCTAACTCACAAAATTTTCAGTAGTGATTGGGCAAAATTCGTTACACTGGTGGCAATCTTAACAGAAAAATCAAAGAGTGTATAAGTCAAGTCAATCTTATTTTTAAAATATCAGATTGACTACTGGACATTAATTAGTGTCAGTATTTAAAAGTTATTGTTTATATTGATGTACATTAAGTCAACTGAGTGGAGATATTTAGAGCTTCCCAAGAAGGGTGATGGAGAAGTCAAATATCACATATCTTTAAAAGGAGTCCATTCTGGTTAACTCTCTCAGAGCCAGGCAGGCTACATCTGTCCCTCTGGGTTCTAGAGTACCTGCAGATTTGTAGACTGTCTCTCCTCTTCTGCCATTGAAGCAAGCCCCCACTAGCTCTGCCACTCTTCCTTGCCATCCCAGTTATCCACCAATTTAACTACCTAACATTTAACTAGTTTCATTTAACTACCTAACATAAATTAGTTTTACCAAGAGATATTTCCTCTAAATGTCACTCCTGATATAGTGACAACAACAAAGTATATTTTCCCCAATTTCTGGGGTGTATACTTTCCCCCATACCACTTCAGTCAGGGGGTAGTGGGTATGGGGAAAAAGCTGACTCACTCTTAGCTCATTCCTCACATAACTTTGGGCCACTAGGTGCTGCTGCAGCGGATAAAGTGCCAGGCATGGAGTCAGGAAGACTCATCTTCCTCAGTTCAAATCTGGTTTCAGACACTTAGTAGCTGTGTGACCCTGAGCAAGTCATTTCACTCTGTTTGCCTCTGTTTCCTGATCTGTAAAATGAACTGGAGAAGGAAATGGCAAACCACTTTAGTATCTTTGCCAAGAAAACCTCAAATGGAGTTCCAAAGAGTCAGACATGATTGAAATGACTCAATAACAACAAATATATAGTATGGAACCCACCAAGTTCATATGCAAAAATGACATCAGTGGTAGTTGATTTCTTGCCTCAATGGATCTAGGGTCCCCCAAAACATGTCTTGTTACCTGGAGCATTGATGCTGCATTGACTGCAAACCTAAAATCTGGGATTCCAAATGTCCTCCTGAACTTTTAACACTCAGAATCATAGGTGTCACTCTTTTTTATTAGAATATAAGGGAATAAGCTAAAAGGCCAAAAACTGAGACCGTTTCTCACTGCTACATGGCCTCAGAGCAAACAAGGCCCCAAGGTTGTTTGCCTTTAAGCATCATCTTCAATTAGCTACCATGTGAGACTCAGTCATTGAGCTCCCCCAGGATCACTGACGAAAAGGGCCCTCAGTTTATTTATAAAGATTCTTCCAGTTCTCACTGTGTAGCCAAGCAGAAAAGTCTCCTCCTAAGAATGTCCTCAGCCATCACAAAATGTCCATGCATGCTCCACAATTTCTCAAAAGCTTTTCCATTCTACATCATTGCCAACTTCCCAGAAGCAGGATCCTCCAGCCTCTTCATATGGGTGAATTGTGTCAACCTATCAAGCCAATGTACATTTGACGTGTGACAGATCTCTGTTACAATAGTTTTAAGAATTGGGGGAAAAATCTAAAAATTTAAAATATCTCTCAACAGTATTTTAAGACAATTCATATTCTTCTCCTTTGCACCTTTTCTTCACCAGACAAATTAACCTATTTGCTGCTTTCTGAACTAAACAATTTCCTAACCATGTGTCTTTGCCCATGAAACCCCCATGCCTAAAATGTCTTACCTTTTCCCATGTTTTAGAAACTTTAGTTTCTAGCTGGGCTCAATTTTAGGCTCTTCTAAGAAGCTTTCCCTGATCCCTTAGAGATTAGTCACCTCTTCTTTCTCAAATTATATTGTGTTTACCATTTTAAATATTGTGTCTCCACTGTAGAATATAAATTCTTTTAAAGGGGGAATTTTCTTTATATCCCTAGAGTCTACCAATGTTTTGATATGAGTAAGTGCTTAATAAATGTTTATTGAATCAAATTCAGCATCCTATATCTGTGTCCCCTCACAGCATCTTTTTATCAAAGAGCTGGCTTTTTGAGTTCAATGGATATGCATACCACAGACAATTTTATGTTTTCATTCATTGAAGAAAATGGCATGTCACCACAAAAGTCTGAGGAAAAGTAGATATTGTTAATAATACATAGCACCTCACCCTGGTCCTTGAAGGATGGGTTATCTCTAATTGACCTTACCCATTAATAAGCAATGTTGTCTTCTTTTGAAAAAGGGGGAATAGGGATGACAGATAGAGTAAGTGATGATCAAATTAGCTCCCATAAATGACAGCCACTCTAAGACTGTAGGCTTTGCTGGGGGTTCTCTATTATTTCCTTTTGAGAGCCATCTTTTTTCTGCCAGTCTTTTGCAATACACTCCCACTGGTTTCTTGATGAAAGTATTGTTTATGATACACAGTGAAGGATGCAAAAGATAATTTTGGTAATAAGATCTATTAATGAGCACATCATAAAGCTTGTCCATTGGCTGGATGATTCTTTTCCTGAAAGGCATGGACACAGAAACATGACTTGGGCTCCCTAGATTCTTGATCTTTGGGGTTGTTGTTCTTCTTTAAAGATGAACATAATTACTTCCATCATCTCATCCCTCTATAGAGAAAAAGCAGCAAGTACCTAGCCAAAGTCAGTTGATTAATTTATTATGAACATACTTTGTACAATGTACTGGGCTAAGTGCTGGAGATGCAAACATGAGGTAAGGAACATTTGACCACCCTTTTGGATGGCATGTAACAGCCCTGATTTTATGATATTCTCTTTTGTTTGTTGTGTTGTGTTGCTTTTTTTGGCCTTTGCAATAAATAGGAACATTTGCAAACTTCTCTGTTCACTTTAAAGTTGGTAACTTCATCAAGTTCCTATATACCAAGCACCACACTGCAGCATCTGGCTGTAAAGCTGTTTAATCTCTCTGGGAGTTTATTGGTTTAAATCCATGACTAACAATCATATAAAAATATGGTGAAACCAGATGTTTTTAAACTTCTGTAGATTTTTTTTTTGATTCTGAAAGTATATTTCTCTCCAGTGTCACAAGTTTTCTCTCACTCCAAAGAAACTCAAACCCTTTTCTTCTCATCTCCTCTCTGAGCTTCCAAGTAAGGGGCATGAAGGAAATAGCCCTGAAAAAAATATGAGTTTAGTTCCTTGACCTGAAAAACTTCAGAAAAAGTTTCTTTGCTTATGGCTATTGACTGCATCTCCACCTCACCTTAGGGAGAGCTGACATCCAGGCTTCTCTTGATTGGTTATTCTCTTCTTTTAAAAAGCCAATCTGAGTTGCCTGGGTTTCTTGAAGCCCTGATCCTACTGGGGAAGAAGGTTTAACAAAAATAATGCGACCAGTTAGAGGAGGAAGTAAGGGCTGCCCTGAATTTCAAGTTGGTGAGTTCGTGTTTTTATTCTATGTGGAAGACCATTACAGAATGTCCCAATTTTGTTCATTAGATAACTTCAGAATAACAGACAGAGACCTTAGAGAACTCATCATATTACTTGTGTGACTGGATAATTATACTATTCACCTTCCAATGTCTCTATTTCAAAGAACAAAATGAGGGGGTTAGATGAGGTAGCCTCTAAAGTCCTTTCCAGCTCTAAAGCTATAGTCCTATGAACTCCCTCATTATACAGATAAAATAATTGAAGTTCATTTAAAGATTGTTAACCAAGTCCAGTCTAATAAGCCTAATAAGTCTAATAATTGACTGCCTTCTGAAAGGTGCTGGGACTCAAAATCACTGAGGCAGAAGTGGAACTAGAACCCAAGTCTCCTTACTCCCAGTTCTGTGTTTTCTGTAGTACTTCACTGTCTTTCCAGCTCTTAGAGTCCCCTCTCTCTCCCTCTCTCTCTCTCTCTCTCTCTCTCTCTTTGGTCATTGCTGATTGCTTCATGCCTTTGTCAGCATCCACATCATCATCACCTACCTATTCAATGTTATGTATGTGGCCATGTCTCAGTAGTAAAGAGGACACCAGAGTATAAGCCAGGCTACCTCCCAAGGCTGTCATTTTCTCCTTCTCCTTCATCTCTTGGAATTCTCTTCAAAATCACATCAAGAGTCATCTCTTATACATGACTTTGCCTGATCCCCCATACAATCATTAGAGCTTCCCTCCCTCAAATGACCTTTTATTTCATTTGCATTTACTTGTCTTAGTACATCTTGTTTCCATTCAGTAGAAAATCTCCCTGACAACAGAAACTGTCTTAATTATGTGTCCAGCGGGCTTAGAACGTGATTTCACTAGTATAGGGAATGACCATTGAAAAGATTCTAGTGACCTATTCAGATCAATACTGACTCAAGTGAGGGCTTTCCCTACTAAAATGTAATGCCTCTCTGTGTGCCTGATGCATAGGAGACATTTAATAAATTCTTGAATTAAATTGAGAAAATGGGTTCAAAATTGGGTCCTGCCACCAACTGTGAATTTGTACAAGTCAGTTATAATAGCCCTGTTTCCAAAGCCTCAGTTATAAAATGGGAATTTTCAAAGTCTGTACTGGTTTCACTAGTTTGTGGAAAATCAAATGAAGCAGTATATGAGAAATCTTCTCCAAAGTTCTATGTAAATATCAACTAATTGTGTTAGCATTATTACAAACCTAATTTGCAAAGATACATTCAGGCATCATACTCTCCCCTGGCCATTCATTGAAAAGGATGGGCAAAATAACAAATGAACAATCCTATTTACCTTCTTCAAGGACCAACTTACCTTTCAAACCTTAGAGTACATAGAAATACCTCTTAGTTTTCTAGCTAGTTTTGTTTTTTTCCTCAGAAAGGGATTAAGGCTCTTGTAAGAAACAGAAATTAACTATGAATTTTGAATGATGACTTAGATTAGAATTTGGCAAATGGTACGAAATCCCTTTTTCCTAAAAATAAAGAAGGTAGATGCATTTTCTTCAACTCAAATTATTTAATGGTCAATATAGTTTCTAGTACCCTCTCATTGCCCTATTATAACTCTTCTCCATAATCCACAAATACCCTCTGTCTTTGAAATTCCTTCTGCATACTCTATACTTCTAGTACCTATTCAAGTTTGACCTGACCCATACTGTTTCAAATCAATCTTTCAAAATCAATCCACTCCACTACCACACACACACACACACGCACACACACATGCACACACACACACACATATACACATATATGCATATGTGTGTAGATATATGTATGCATGACTCCATACAAGTCAGAATCATTTAGATAGAAACACACATGTATATATTCATACAACAATCAATAAACATTAATTAAGGATTTACTATGTACCAGGTACTATACTAAGAGCATAAAGTAAAAAGATAGAAAAGACATTCCCTGCCCTCCAGGAGCTTACAATTAAATGGGGGAGACAACATGTAAAAAATATGTGCTAAGAAAGCTTTATATAAAATAAATAGGAAATAATTAACAAAATGAAAGATACTAGAAGTAAGAGGAGTGGGAGATTCACTGTATAAGAAAGGACTATAGTTGAGACTTAAAGAAGGCATGGAAGTGAGCAGGTAGAATTGAGGAGAGAAGAGAGACAGAGACAGAGAGAAGAAGAGAGAGAAGAACATGCATGGAGACAGCCAGAGAAAATGCCTGGAGCTGAGAGATGAAGTGTCTTGTTTGGGGAAGAAATTGGAAGCCAGTGTCACTGGATCAAAGGGCACATCTTGGGGAGTTATAGATGTGACAAGACTTGAAAGGTAGGAGGGGGCTAGGTTATAAAGGGATTTGAATGCCAAAAATAGGAATTTATATCCGATCCTGGAAGCAATAGGGAACCACTGGAGTTTATTGAGAAGGAAGGATAACATGATCAGATCTGTACTTTAAGAAAATCACTTTAGTGGCTGAATGGAGGATGGATTAGAACGGGGACAGACTTCAAGTCAGTAGACCCACCAGCAGCTATTGCAGTAATCAAGGAAGGAAAGGATGATAGCCCACACCAGGTTGGGGGCAGTGTCAGAAAAGGGAATTTCCTTCTATATTCCATCATGTAGTAGTTTTCCGTACTCCGTCTTGTCTCATAGTTTTGTGTTTATTGTCTTCCCCACAGATCTATGTATGGTATGCATGCTCAAATTAGGAATGAAAACCATTAGAGCAATCACGTATATAGGTATCTGTGTAGGTGTCTCCATCACCTAACGTCCTCAGTCCTCTTTGGAATATACTGTATGTGACTTGTCTTGTATCTATCAGGTTTTAGAGAAGTGGTATGCCATAAGATGCCATGCCTAGGAGAAATACCTCATACCATGCTAATGATGCTGGTAATTCTTATTATAAGGAGTCTACTAATCCATTAAGCTGTGTTTGTGACTGGGCTCCTTTCCTTCAGATACCAGTGAGCATCAGGATTTGTTTGTTGATATTGCCTCCCTCTCATCATCCTCTGTCATTAGCCATGAAAGAGATGATTCATTTCCACCTGCACTGAATCTCATAGAATACTCAGGGGCTTCGGTATTTGGAGTATACTATCCGTGGTCCATTTATAGAGCACTTCAAAGTAATTACTGCTGTTGGGGAAATGATGTTTGAGACTGTTTGCCTTTGGTTTCTTTTTTTTCTTCCCTTTTCTTTCTCAAGATGATCTGTCAGTAATAAAATGGAAAGCATGTCAGGATAGAAGACTAAAGGGGACCAGAGTTAATATTGGATAACTCTAGCAATGAGGTGACTTAAGAAGAAAACCTGATTATTTTACAAGGAGCATTGGAAACCACCTGAAAATAACTTAGGCATTCCTCAGGGATACTTCCAACAAGTTCTCAAAAATGAAAGCATAAGTGCCTCTAAAATTTTAATATATCCATGTTTTGTTGTAGCACAAGACAAGATAGAAACTGATTAGCTCCTGTGAGTAGTGTGTCTGAACCAGCTTTTTCCTCATGATAATAAACTGGCAAGTTTATAATTCAATTTAATAAGCAATAATTAAGCCCCTGCTGTGTACCAGGAAAAGTTCAAGGCCTTGAGGCTGCAAAGAATGAAAGAAATGAAAAAAATGAAAAAAAAATGATGCTCTTAAGAATCATTCTTACATTTTATTGGATGAGAACAACATGCAGTCAGACAAGTAAATGCAAAATAATAGGGAAATAAAGCAATTTAAGTGTTAGAAAAAACCCAGTTGGGAGCCAAGAGACCTGTTTTGTTGTGTTGTGTTTTCCCCTGGATCTTCTCCCTGCTACCTGTGGGATTAAGAGAAAGTCACTCAATATCACTAAATCACAGTCTTGTCTCTAAAAGACAAGCAATTGGGTGATCTTTAAGGTTGCCTATAGTTCTGAAAGTATTATCCTATACTGGATCTTCCCCTGATAAAGGTTTCTTGAAGGCAGGAATAGGGTTTTTGGTTTCATTTGTGTGTTTGTTTTGCTTTTCCTTTTTTCCCCCTAGGACCTGGTATCACACAAGAGGCAGGCCAGTTCTGTGGAAAGAGAACTGTGTTTAGAGTCAAGAAGACCTTATTTAAAATCTAACCTCTGACAACTGTGGGCTCTGAGACCCTGGGAAATTCACTTAAACTCTTAGTGCCCTGTTGGTGTTCAGTCATTTTTCAGTTGTGTCTCCTTCTTCATAACTCAATTTGGGGATTCCTTGGCAAAGATACTAGGGTGGTTTGCTGTTTTATTCTCCAACTCACGTTTTAAAAAAAATTCAGATAAGGAACTAAAGAAAGTAGGAATAAGTGACTTGCCCAGAGTCACACAATTAATAAGAGTCTGAGGACAGATTTGTACTTGTGAAGATGAATCTTCCTGATTCCAAACCCAGTGTTCTATCCACTGTGCCACCTAGCTGCCCTACTCAGTGTCCTAGGGAACCCACAAAGTGACCAAAAAATATTGATATATATCAGTAGATAGAGTTTCCTCATAGTCACAGGTCCAGTCCCAAACCCCAGAACTGGTGCAATTCCTTACACACTCTAGAGTGGTTGATTCAAATTAAATTCAATAGAGTTTTGCTGAATGGATTGATTTTGGTATAGAAAATATAGTTATGTTTGGAAAAGGCATGTATAGCTATGCGTGAAAGCAGGGCTGTCCATGTGTCCTTATTGTTTCAAGTGTATTCCAACCTGTAGTCCAAGACTAATCATTGCCATCTCCTAAGAAGGGGTTTATTTTTCTGTCTTTAGAGAGTTCATTCTCCCAATATTCAGTACGCAGGTCCACATCCCTCTAGCAGGTCAAATGAATTAGGATACCTACTCCAGCAGTTTTGTTCAGATATAATTGTCCTCAGAATTTCAAAACTGGAAAATATGCTGGGTAGAAATTAATAATTCCCAGGTTTGGCTTTCGGGGAGAAAATCGGCAATAATATAAGCAGTTTTCATTGAGGCCCTTCTGATGGAGAAGGCAGGATTCCTTGCAAATAAATGAGTGTCTCTGGGTGTGAGGGTTGTATTTAGACAGACTTCTCCACAAAGGGAATGTTCGGTTGTAATTAAATATGAGTCACACTGCATTAAAAGTCTACCAAGGAAGAGTGAAAGGGAGTCTGCTGAAAAGGTAATGGTATATGTACCTCTTCCATCCTGGAGAACTTTTCCTCTGTAGGTAGGAGGGGGGAGAAAAAGAAAAGGGGAAAAACACCATTTACTTCATTTCTGACACCATTTTTCCAGCTCTTTCAAAAGCAAATCCAGTTAAGTTTCATGGCCTATTACCCCACTCCCTTTCCAGCCCTCCCATGCTGCAGTGACTTTGTAAATACTTGTCTTGCCTTGTTTTGTCTCTAATTGCACAGTGTGTGATAGTGGTAAGTGCTCTGGGCACACTATCACCCACTCTCTGCCCTCTGATTAAGTGGACCACTTAGCTACTGAGTGACCCTAAGACCTAATGGGGGTGGTCTTGGGGACATTGTGGACTTGAGCATTCAAAGAACAGAATTGTTAAAGTCATTCAGCATGTATTAAACAGAAAGAAAGAGCTGCTGCTTTTTTTTTTCCTCTTCCATTATTCTTTCCTTTTTTTTCCTTAGCATCAGGAGTACATGTAGATGTTTCAGTGAACCCCTCACATATTATAGACTTTAAGTGCCTATCCTAGGTTAGAAGCTGACATCTTGTCTACCAAATGAGTTTCTGAAACTTCTTAGTTCAGTTGGGTAAGGATCAATGTAAGACCCTAACAGATTCATCTGTCTGACCTTGTAGTCAGTCACAAATGTTTCATGGGTCCCTCTGTCTTCGATTTATCTCTCCAAAGAACATATTGCCACCATTTATTTATTTTTTTCCTCTTCTTTTTTTTTTAATTGAACAAATGCTTCATTAACTTCTGGTTTACATCATTCATTTCCGCCAGATTATGAGTTACATTCTTCCCCCATTTTTTCCCTACCAACCACCCCAGAATAGCAGTCCCACTAGATAACCCCTCATCCAATCTGCTTTCTCCCATATCTTCTCCCATACCCCCTTCGACTTTGCCATTAGGGCAAGGTGAATCTCTGAGCCCCAATGCCTGGACATCTTATGAAACATTTAATTTTAAAACTTCAATTTTCAGATCCATTCCCTTCCTCCCTTGTCACCCACTTCCTCTGAAAAGATAAGCAATTCAGTATGTGTTGTACATGTATAGCTATGCAAAATATTACCATAGTAGATATATTGTAAAAGACTGCTTATATTTCCTTCCCACCCATCTCTCCTCCCACCTGGTCCACTCCCTACTTTGATCCTGTCCCTCTTTGATAGTGGGTACTTCCAACCTCCCCTCCCCCCAGAATGCCCTCCCCTCCATCATCCCCCCTCTCGCCCCCCCCCCTTTCCCCCACTCAGGAGAGTGTGTGAGGGTAAGATATTCCATTTAGTATGTATGTGATTCTCTCCTTGAGCCAACTTCAGTGAGAATATGCTTTTACTTTTTTGCCTTCCTGTTCTTCCCCTCCCCTGCAACTACTTCCCCTTGCCTCTTCTACATGAAATAGTTTGCCCTACTCTGTCTCTCCCCATCTCCTCTTGCCACTTTCCTCTCTCACCTCTTAACTTCACCCCTTAAGAATCATCCCTTCCTTGGGGCAGCTAGGTGGCACAGCGAGCAGAGCGCTGGCCCTGGAGCCAGAAGGACCCGAGCTCGGATCCAGCCCCAGACACCCAACACACAAACAAAAACCCAGCCGAGTGACCCCGGGCGAGTCACCCAACTCCAATTGCCCTCCAAAAAAAAAAAGAATCATCCCTTCCCATCAGATTCAACCTGTGCCCTCTATCCATGTATACCTGTGAACATAGGCCATGTACCCTTCTTCAATTATTTTCATAATAAGAAAGGTTTCATCAAACACAGTTATTGTTTTTCCATGTAGGAATGTAAATAGTCCAACTTTGATAAGTTCCTTTTGATTTCTTTCAAGCATCTCTTGCTTCTTGTGCCTAACTGTCAAATTTTCTATTCAACTCTGGTTTTTTCCTCAAGAATGCTTGAAAGTCCTCTATTGCACTGAATGACCATATTTTCCCCTGAAACAAAACACTCAATTTTGCTGGGTAGGTGACCCTTGGCTTCAATCCCAACTCTTTTGCCCTCTGGAATATCATATTCCATGCTCTTTGATCCCTCAGTGTAGAAGCTGCCAGGTCCTGGGCTATTCTGATTGTGTTTCCACAATATTGAAATTGTTTCTTCCTGGCTGCTTGTAGTATTTTCTCCTTGATCTGGGAGTTCTGGAGCCTGGCTATAATATTCCTAGGAGTTTTCTTTTTGGGATCTTTTTCAGGAGGTGATCTGTGGATTCTTTCAACCTCTATTTCCCCCTCTGGGTCTAAAACATCAGGGCAATTTTCCTTGAGAATTTCTTTAAGGATGATTTCTAGTTTCTTTCTTTGATCATGGCTTTCAGGTAGTCCAATAATTTTTAAATTATCTCTCCTGGATCTATTTTCCAGGTCAGTGGTTTTTCCCATGAGATATTTCACATTGCCTTCTATTCTTTCATTTGTTTGGATCTGTTTAACAGCATCTTGATTTCTCATAAAGTCACTAGCTTCCATTTGCTCCAGTCTAACTCTGAAGCAATGAATCTCCTCAGTGAGCTTTTGAGATTCTTTTTCCATCTGGCAAATTCGGCTTTTTAAGGCATTCTTCTCATTGCCTTTCTGAGCCTCTTTTGCCATTTGAGTTAGTCTATTTTTTAAGGTGTTATTTTCCTCAGTCAGGCTGTTGACTGTCATTTCATACTTTTCTTGCATCTTTTTCATTTCTCTTCCCAAATTTTCCCCCACTTCTCTTATCTGCTTCTTAAGGTCCTCTATGGCCTGTAGCCAGCTTGTATTTTCATTTGGGGCTTTTGGTGCAGGAGTTCTGACCTTACAGTCCTCCTCCATGCTTTGAGCCTCTTTGCCCCTAAAATAGGAGTCCAATGTTGAACTTTTCTGTTTATTTTGTTTCTTTTGGGTAGGCATGTTGCCACTTAATTACTTGATTTTGGGGCTTGTTGCCACAGTAGGACTCTGCCACCAGACAGGAGAGCTTCTGTCCCAAAGTTGGGGTCTTCACAACTTCCAGAGGTTGGGTGGCCTCTGTAAAGCCTCCACCCACTCTGGCAAATTGGATACCCACCCCAAACTTCCCCCCCAGACCACAATCCAGATCCAGGTAGTTTAAAGCAAGAGCGATTAACCCCCAGACTGATTGCTGGATCTCCCTACAGTTCGCAGACCAGGAGCAAGAGCCACTGTTGACACTGCAAAATGGCTTCTATGCAGCTGTTTCTTCAGCAGCTTTTCACCCCCAGGGGAGGAAGCCACACGTTTCCCAAATAGTGGTCCCAAAGTCCATAGGGCATATCTGTGCTGATAATTCTGGAATCGCCACAATTGCTGGTGTTCTGGGGTCCCTCCAGCAGGCTGAAGGCCCGGCCGCCCTGGGGCTAAAACCTCAGACCTGGGCTCAGCTCAGCATGCTGTGCTGCCTGCTCTCAGAGTGCTGTGCTGCCTGCTCTCAGAGCGCTGCGCTGGCCGCTCCCTGCAGGGCCGCTGGGCTGTCCTCAGCGGGAGGTTAGCTTCTTTGTGTCGTTCTTTGGGTGCTGGGGCTCCAGAAGTTGTTCGGAGCCCCCTTTCACATTGTTTGAAATTTTTGTGGGGCAGAGCAACTTGGAAGTGCTGTTTCTACTCCGCCATCTTGGCTCCGCCCCCCATATTGCCACCATTTAGCAAAAAATAACTCAGCCCCTAAAAGTCTATTGTTTTAATCTTAAGAATAGAACAAATCCATCTGCAATTTTTATATCCATGAATTTGGCTATAAATGACTTTAAATCTTTGGCACCCAAGAGGTGAGAAATAATGATACTACCTTCCAATATCATTGACAGCTGTCTCCTTGATACCACTTTCTGAAGCCTTCACTATTTTCCTTTGACAAACCTGTTTCAGGTCACTAGTAGGAATTTGGCAGTCCGTGGTGGCGGGACTCTGACAAAATTTTAATAAATCTAGAATACTGGTAAAACATCAAAACAAGTTTACCATTTTAATGTGTATAATGTCTCTTGTTCCCCCTTATAAAGTTGTTGTTTTCTAGATTTTACACCCATTCTTCTAGTTTTTGATGATAGGAAGAGAGTTATATAAAATGAGGAGTGGAAAGCTGTCAAGTCATAGTCACAGAATCTTAGAAGTAGAGATGGAACCTCAAAGGCTATTAAGTCCATCCTATACCTGAACAATTATCTTCTCTACAATATACTCAAAAGTTGTCACTCACCTATTATCTGTTTGTACACTACCATGGAAGTAGAAGCTTACCTCCTAAGGAAGGATTCTATATTTCTTTTCTACTTTGGAATAGGTCTGTTCAAAAGTTTGGGGAGTTTTCTTTTCCTTTTCCCCAAACCTAAATTCCCATCCCTAAAACTGTTCAATTTCTGCTCTCTGGAACTAAGTAGAGAAAATCTAATTCCTGACCTGAACACTACTATCATATCATCCTTAATATTCTGAAGACCTCCCATTTCTAGGCTAAATATCCCCAGTTCCTTCCATCAGTTTTGACATAGCAAGATCTTAAGGCCCTTCATCCTAGTCAACCACTTTTATAGAATCTCCATGTTCTTATAGCCATTTCTAAACTGTCACACAAGAATGAACATAATATTCTGTATGTTGTCTTATCAGTACAGAATACAGTGGGAACATGATTCCTTTAATCCTCAAAACTATACCTCCTCTAATACAACAGCAAAAAAGCAAAAAAAAAAAAAACATTCACTTTACCATCATCTTATTCACTTATGTTGAACTTGCTACCTACTAAAGACCTCAACTCTCTTTCAGACAGCCATATTAATGATGCTTCTAACCTTTTACTTGTGAAGGTAATTTTTATATCCATGTGTAAGATTTCACATTAATCCATCAGAGACATCTTGTTAATTTCAGATAAGTATTCTAGCCCATTGAGTCAACACTATTGCTAGTGTCAGGGAATATGATTGCAGAAATGGTTTTGTCTTTTAAATGTAAGAATTCCATTTTCAGAAAGATCAATTCAATAGTTAACAATTAAGACTTGATCTTGGACCCCTATTTTTTTTTTTTTTGCTTTTTGGAGGGCAATTGGGGTAAAGTAACGTGCCCAAGGTCACATGGCTAGGTTTTTATTTGTGTGCACGTTAAGTGTCTGAGGTCGGATCCAAACTCAGGTCCTTCTGACTCCAGGGCCAATGCTCTACTCACTGCGCCACCTAGCCGCCCCGGACCCCTCATTTTTAACCTAGAGAAACTTGAATGTATATATATGCACATATATATACATATATGTATATACACAAATATGTGTATGTGTGTGCATATACATGTTATTTTTTTCATATGCATATCAGTAACTGAATATTGAAAATATTAGAAATCATATGCCATTTCTTTTTTTTTCTGTATTGTTCCTCTCCCCAGACCTTCCTATTTGCCTCACATGTATATATCAAAGTTCAGTCTATACTACAAGCACCAATTTAAATTACAATCCCCATGGAACCAGTTGTGACCAATAGTAAGCTCTCCTTATTCAAGCTTTCCTTTTGTGACTCCCTCTTCCAACTTCCATTTATTGGCAGGATGTCACAATATTCCTCTGGAAAATGCTTTCTTTTGTACTGTTCTATAATTCATCATCAATTGATCAACCAATTGACAAGCATTTATTGAACATGCGTCCTATGTTAGGCACTAGGGATAAACCTACAATGAATGAAATAAGTCCTATCCTCAAGGAAATTATATTTGACTGCTTAATGAATATGATGACTGTCTCCCAGTAATACTGTAAGTTTCTCCAGGTGGGTTTTCCATTTTGCACTGCAGCACAGTGATGGAAAGAACACCAGATTTGGAATTGGAAGATGTGGTTTCAAATTCCACCTCAACTATTTCCCCTTTCTGTGACTCTTAACAAGTCATGCTTGTTATATAAACCTTGATTTTCTCATCAGAAAAATTGGGTGGTAATAGAATAGATATGCTATAATATTACTTTGATCTTTAAATCAACAAGTCATTTATTTTTTGCTTTTTTGGGGGGCAATTGGGGTTAAGTAACTTGCCCAAGGTAACACGGCTAGGTTTTTGTTTGTGTGTGCATTAAGTGTCTGAGGCTGGATCCGAACTCAGGTCCTTCTGACTCCAGGGCCGACGCTCTACTCACTGCGCCACCTAGCCACCCCAACAAGTCATTTTTAAACTCACTGTTAGACACATAAAATCATAGCACTTTGGAGCTAGAAAAGAACTTAGAAATCCTCTAGGTCGACTCTCATTTGATGGAAATAGAACACAAAAAGAGCAACCAGTGCATCCAAAGGTACACAATCAAATAGAACCCAGTTTATCTGAATACTAGACCCATGCTCCATCTATTCAATAATAATATTAATTCCAACACCTTTTTTTTACTAAAATAGGTAATAAATGTTTGCATGTGTGTGTATGCACACGCATATGTGTGTATGTGCATGAGGATATATGTATGGATTTAATTTCATACATACTGAAAAATATAATATTGCTTTACCACAGACATGCAGAGACTCACACATTCAATTATAAGTAGGTTCCGTATTGATTTGTCTATACTTTATGCAGCCTACTTGGGTCCCTTAAATAGAACAATAATTTGGAAGAAAAAAGATCTTCTGACAATGGGTGAATTGTTCAGCACTGTGGGAAGATTGGCATTTTTTAACAGTATCAAGACTACCTGACAATCATTAGTTTGAGTCACTGACTATAGCATTTGCTTTCTCCCTATCCTTTTATTGAAAAAAAAAAGTTCATCCATAATCACGATTGAAATCCCTTTCTAGTTTATTCTCAAGGTATCGGGGTAGAAAAGTGTGCCATCATAAGGTCATAGAAGTAGTTGCATCATAGAATCATAAACCTGAGAGATAGCTGACAGGTTATGTTATTGAGACTCATTTTAAAGCTGAGGAAACAGACATCCAGGAAAGTAAAGAGACTTGTCCCATGTCATGATGTGCATATCCAACAGAATATAGAACCAAGTACCTCAACTCAAGACATAGTATTCTTCTACTCCCCTCTCATGTGACCTGGCATTGTTAGGGAGAAAATAAAGTTGAGTAATGGGATTAAATTCCATGTAAATTCTATGTAGAATCTCTTATATTATATGTCAAATCCCATCTTATCCTACCCATACTTGAAAGAGAATCCCATCTACAACCACTCCAAACTATTTTTAACCTTTTTTTTTTAATAGATGAACTTCTGGGATCTATGTTATAGTGATGCTGGGTTTTTGTTTTTAATTTTTTAACTCAAGCATAGAACTTCACATTGTTTATGTCAAGTATCTAGAACTGGTTCAAAGAACCACCCATGGTTGATCTGGATGCTGAAATCTCCCTAGGACATACTGTATCATTGTCATCAATATCATCATCATCATCATCACCATCATCATCATCATCATCATCTTACTTCAAGGACCTGTGATTTAATCTGAGGTTTCCATCTGCTTATGCCAATTTCAACCCCTCTATGTCTTCTTGAGTTGTTGTGAACAAAAATAGTTCATTATCTGGTGACCAGCATTTAAGTTATAAGACTACTGTGTGATAGTGATGGTGATGACAATGACTACAACAACGATGATGATGATGATGACTATGACGATGATGATGATGATAACAATGATGAAGGAAAGCATGATTCATAAAGTGTAGTTAAATGAATCATAATCATTTTAAATTATAACTTGAGAAAAGTGAAAATTCCAAGTGGCCCAAATTCCTATGGTTAGTATGAGTAGGTTATACCAACCATATGAGAGGAATGGTATAAAAGAAACCAAGGACATTAAAAATCAAAGAAGAAAGGTGGGGCAATTCTAAAGCGAGGATGCTGCTGGTGTGTGTAATATGAGGAGACCCCAGAGGGCGTGTGGTAAAACAGAATTATGTAAATGTTAATGGAAATACATGGCTGGGTAAGATCTTCACAAAATGAGAAGAAAGGAGCGGGATGCCATCTGTGACAATTTAGGGACCATCCACATATAAAAAATAGGGAATATTTTAATGTATAAAAGTGGAGGTCAAGCATGATATTGCACAAAATTCATCTGAGTGTTGAGGCTGCTGGATCACTTGAATTCAAAAGTTCTGAGCTTCAGTGGACTAAGGTGATCAGGTGTTTTCACTACTTGGCATAAGTCCATGGAGGAAATTGTGGCAGTCCAAATTCCCATCCTGAGCAACAATAGGCTTGAACCTTTGAGTGGACCCTACATATTTCTTGCCAGGACAAAACAGGAGAGAGACAGAGACAGAGAGAGAAAGGAAAGGTAAACCAATATTATAGTTAATGTTATTGTGAAAAATAACATAGCTCACATGTATATAGTGTGGCTCCAAAGTATAAGAAAACTTGAACTTTCCCTGACTGAAAGATCAGGGAGCAGATACTCTTGAAATAGCCATGTCTGTAGAACTGAGCCTTTTGGCTGAGTTCTACTCAAAGTTAGATTTCATCTTCTCAAGAAATGAAGGCACAGACTAGAGAGGGAAGTGGGGCTCATCCTGAGTCCCTGGTTTTCTTCCCATTGGGTCGAATCTTTCTCTGTCTTTGCCATCAGAGATTCCAAAGTTTGTTTTATGCTAAACATCTGAAAGGCAGCTTTAACAAGGGTTATGTATCTGAACCAATTCTCTGAAACATGCACACTTTTTCTGAATTCTAATCTTCCCTCCTTCCCACTAGTCATTTGCCAACATCATTCTATAACCCAGCATATTCAAAAGTAGATAAACACTACAGTTTGTCTGCACTCCCTCTTCATATATTGCACCAGATTGACTTGTTTTTTGTTTTTTTATCAACAAAAGCCATAAGAAAGTGAATTAATTAAATGGGCTCCTTTAACTGCAGAAAATCTCTAGCAGGAGGCACAAAAACTATTTATGGTTGTATTGGAAGCAGCATGTGCAAAATGCTCAGGAGAAGCCTAAATAAAAGCCCTGCTGGTACCCCAAACTTTGGTAGGAAAACGCGACTGCTTCCTTTGCCGTACTTTGAATGCTAGATCTCCTGGGATGTGTGCTCCCCCCAAATATCTATAATTCTCCATAATATGAAACCTGGGCAAAAGAGAATGAGGAGAGATATTTTGATGGAAAATGAAAATTGTGTCTGTGGAGTTCAATAGGAAGAAGGAATAGGCAATGCCTGCCATTTTTTGTCTGTGCTATATGGGAGAAGGTGAGGCTTAATGCTCTCTTGGCCTTGTGGCTTATAACAGTTCAGAGCCCTCAACTAGTTGTGCAACTTCTTTTGAATCTGATCCTTCTGTAAAATAGGGATAATACCTAAATTTCCTGCTTTATAGGATGGTTTGTGGAAAACTCAATTGTTGTTGGATTGTAGTAGTGATGCTAATATTAGTATTAATGATGACTTTAAAAAAAATAAGGAACTGTGATTTCAGTGGAATAAGGAACTTCCATTAAGTTGCTTCAGCTTGTAGAGAATAGCAACACCTCTGTCCTATAGCTTAGAGTCTCAGAGACTTGTCTGGGGAATCAAAAGGATAATCACAATTCATGATCAGAAACAAGTCTTTTAGTTTAGGCTGTTACCCACTATGCCATGCTGCCTCACACATGCATACATATAAAAATGAATCTATAAATATATCACAAACTAATTCATATGTGTATGCAAGTGCCTTCTCATGCATATGTATTGTCTTAGTTTTATACATAAATGCACATATGTATATATGCAGCACTAAAATTGTGTATATTCCAGTATTTTGTGTGTGTGTATTTGTATGTGCATGTGTGTATAGATATATTTGTGCATATCAAGCTGTGTAGAGCCCCTCTGCTAAAGTCCGACATTGATGTTTACTCTTTGTATGGGGGTGATCCTGGATTTTCAGAGGCTATGCCAGCAGAACACAAGGTCTGGCAGGACCAACTAACCTGGAAAGGCTTCTAATATTAGCACAGTGACAGACTTTGTGTCTTTTTTCTGAGTACATGCCCAACTATGTTCAAAGAGGCTCATCGCCCATTTGGCAGCCGGGTGATGATTTTTTTTTTGTCCAAAGCAACTTTTTAGAACACCCTCCTGAGTCATAGGGCGGTTACAATCTGTGTCAGTTGAACAAGTACCCAAAGTGCCACAATAAAAATCCTTGAAGTGTTACAGTACATATGGGAAGGAAAATAGTGATGAGAGTGAAAGCAATAAACTATACTTTAGTATCAGTTACTAAGTAGAAAAAAAATCAACCTCATAATTACTATATGGGCAATGCGTAACTAGATAGCAGTTTATCTGAAAAAAAATCAGTGATTTTAGTGACCTAGAAGGTCATAATGAGCCAATAGTCTGATGTGGACTTCCTTAATGCTTTCTTAGTCTGCATTCAAAGAGCAGTGACTTCCAGAAAGATGGCGGGAGTAGTCTTATCCTACCCTGCCCTGCTCAGATCACAACTGGATCAAGATTCTTGTGTCCAGTCCTAGAAACCAAGATTACATGGTTGTGTCTACATGTGTGCATGTATGTGTCTGAGTGTGATGGTGTTCCTAGGTTTGAAGGTCTATGTGGGAGTGAACATCTATTTGTGTAGGTTGGAAACTGCACTTTCTATTTGGAATAATGGATTCACTCATTACCACCTTCTACCTTTTGCTGGGTAATGAAGTTTTGTCAGAGAAAATAAACTGCCTATGTCTATTTAAAATAAAATGTAAGAGTCACAACTGCCCATTTATGAGAGGCCCATTAAATGTGTTCCGTACCCAGCTCTGTATTTGTTCATTTGGGTGGGAAGTGAAGTGCACAGTAATATGGTGAATTAAGTGAAGGGCTAAATGAAGCAATTAATATGATTCTCTCCAAGACAATGAAGGTTCCAGGCAGAATGCAGAATAGCTCCAAGTTGACCCTCTCCAGGATTTTCAAATAACAGGGTCCATTATGAATAGTCTGGCCCCTGTGCACTTTCTCTCTCTCTCTCTCTCTCTCTCTCTCTCTCTCTCTCTCTCTCTCTCTCTCTTTCTCTTTCTCTCTCCATATAGATAGATAGACATATGTACATATGTATGTATATGCATGTACATATTTGTATATATGTGCATACATATATGTGCATATGTATCATCTCAAAAAGTAGAAAACAATAGAATTTTTAGTATTACTATAATGATCTTCCACTAAATTCCTATTTCTGTGTCTCTGTCCCTCTGGGTTCTTACAGGTTCTTCAAGTGGAGCACAAGCAGGTTTTACAAAGCCAAGAATGGTTCAAACTAGTCCAGATATAGATTATATGCTTCTCACATAAGAACCATTATATGTATGATGGAGAAGGGCTCTAACCAGAGTTGACATAGGGTAGTGATTTTTTTTTTTACTACAGATGATTCCAAAGATCAATAACTAAATCACAGAGTGGCTTTGAGTTCTGTTTTTAGGGAATATATCCATTAAATTGTAGACCCTTAAAGTAATGGGGGTCTAACTCCCTGAACACTTTTAAAAGTGTTTTGAGGGAAGGCTGCTATATAATAGTAACTTTTGAAGACCATAAATGAAGTCATAGAAAAGTAGTATTCTGTGACTTTACAACAAGCACCCAAGAAGAGAGACAGAGACAAAAACACACAGAAAGAATTAAAAATCATGAGTATTCAAATATTTTGATAATCATGAGTGAAGTTAATGGATGTCTCTCTCAGTTACACCTACTGACATCCCCCCAGTCCTTCAATACTTAGTGAATGCATCACATCCTTTATGAAGCCTTTCCTGGACCCCCTCCCCTAGATGGGTAGAATAGTTTTACTTTTATAATTCTTTTCACCATACTGTATTTGTGTTCTATTTATTAGTATACATGTCTTATTCTTCCCTACTATATTTAAGCTCCCTGAGGGCTGAGATTGTCTTATTTATCATTTTATCTCTCTCGGTGCCTAACACAGGACATTGTACAAGGTGAAAGGATTTGTAGGTGAGACGAATTTATTGGTTATCTTCTTTAACCACTTTATTCTGCTGATGAGGAAACTGAAACCCCCAAATGTGAGATGAGTTAATCAAAGCCTTACAAATAATAAATAGCAGAATTGTGGGTTGATTCTAGGTCCTCTGATTGCAAACCCTGTGCTTGGTTAAAAAAAAAATGCTGCCTTTTACATGATCCTTTGTGAATTTTGTTGAAATGTCATTTTTATGTTGTCCAGTGCTTGAATTCAGGGAGCTGGATTCAAATCAAAGCCATGCTATTTCCTTCCTGAGTTAATGCTACGACCTTGGGCAAGTCCCTTGTTCTCCTGAGGTCTCTGTTTATTTATTATTAAAATGGATATGGTGCTCCTTATTATGCTTGGAGCTGGGTGGGGGCGGGAATGATTTGAAGGTCCTATGACAATGGAGCCAAGTCCACATCGATGTTATGATTTTTTGGGGCAGTTGATGGCTAGGAAGAAGTGAATTTCATATTAATTTAAGGCAATTAGGTAGAATAATGAAGAAGGTGCTAGGTATAGACTTACTAGCTGTGTGACTTTGAAAAACACATAATAGTTTTGTATCTATTTTTTCTTTTCTTTTCTTTTTTTTTTTTGCTTTTTTTGGAGGGGGGAGGGTAGGGCTATTGGGCTATAAGTCATTTAACTTGTCCAAGGTCACATGGCTAGTTTTTGTGTGTATGTGTCAAGTGTCTGAGGCCGGATCCGAACCCAGGTCCTCCTGATTCCAGGGCTGGTGCTCTACTCACTGAGACTCCTAGCCACCCCTATTTCTTCATTTTTTAAATTAGAAAATAAGGTCCCTTCCTGCTCTAATTTTTTGATACTACTATCTTTTTAGAAATTGAGATTAATTCAGATATGAGTAGTCTTAAGTCAAGTCAATATCCTGCATATCTATACATCTAATACATAGTATATTTATATACATGGATATATAATATGCATACATGTGCATATATATGCAGTGTATTAATAGACATATATTTAAAACATATCATGCATATGTTATGCATGCATATAGGAAGAAGAATGACTAAAGAGTCTGTGTTTATGTGTGTATATTTATACATATATGGATTCCAGAAGACTCATCTTCCTGAGTTGAAAAGTTCAAATCTGACCTCAGATATTTCCTAGCTTTGTGACCCTGGGCAAGTCACTTAATTCTATTTGCCCCAGCTTTCTCATATGTAAAATAAACTGAAGAAGAGAACGGCAAACCCCTTCAAATTGGGTCATACAGAGTCAGTGACAACTAAATTTATTGCAGACTTTGTCACAGGTAGATAAAAATGACTTATTTTTATGATTCTGTAAATATTAGGATGTGACCTTATCTTCTGTAAGCTTACTAAAAGCATCTGGGACAATTACAGTAGCAAAATAAGAGAGATAAAATGCACTTCATCTTCTTCTTTTGTTATTTTTATTTGCTAAATATGTATATTTCAAAAACTTTTTATCTGCCTGTACTGTTGAGATTATGTTTATTTGGTATGCCAGTATCTATTAACAAAATGTTCTTAATTATTTTAGGCATTAATGTCATGTCCAGGTAGTTTGGGGCAACAGTTTGTGTAGTAATAAAGCTTCATTCCTGTATTGTGTTGAATTGAATTTTCAAGTATATTTTGGACATTTGTAAGAGATTTGTCTCTGTTAGTTCACAAAGACTAGTGAGTTTATGGGGTCTAATTCTTAACACCTGATTTTGTCATTTTAATTATTTGGTTCATTCTTTTTTCTGCATCGATGTGTTTCAGTTCTTACTACTAGTTAGTATTATGTTTCTTGTTGCCTTGAATATTACACATCACTGTCTTCATGGTTTTGCATTTTTATTGTTGTCATTCAACCAGAAGAGCAAGCAGGCATGTTTTGTCCCCTTTCAGAGATGTATATTCATATTTTCAACCAGACACAGTGTTACCTTCTATCTGGTTTCATGTAGGTCAGAAAGAAAATTTTCTTGATCTTTTCACCCATCTCCTTCTATTAATCTGTTGTTTGCAGGAAATAACTACTTCTTATTTTCCTTGAAGTCTTAGATCAATTGGCATTTGGGCCAGCAGTATCGATGTTTAAGGCTACTGGATTGTGTATGTGAATATGTATTATGTGTGCGTGTGTATAACACGGTGATAGTGCTCACCCATGAGCTATCAGAGAGGGACATTCCATGTAAGTTTCTGGCTATAACCTTCCCTATCACATCCCACCCCATTCTAATTCTAGTGAACTTTCAAGAACGGAGTGGTAATGCTATCTGTCTTACGATTGAGTAACTTGGAAGTATGAAATATAGTGTCCTTGCACAGATACATGAGTATGTCAAGACACCCAAAAGCAAAATCATGAAAGTACTATTAACAATCACTTCAATATCTAAAGAACATGAATGTTTACAAAGTACTTTCTTCAAAATGTAAGGTAGATAAAGCAGAGGTTAAGAATTGATTGTAGGCACTCTAGAAACTTTTAAAACCAGGTTTCTAGATTCCATATTAGGGACTCTTTCCACTACACTCTCCTTCTAGTGATAGCTTTAATTGAACCCCTGTTCAGCTTTCCAGTGTTGTCCATGGTCTATGATCAGAGTTTGGGTCCACAATGAAATTCAATGACAAATGCCTTTAACTGCCCAGTAAACAATCAGAAGAATAATGTCTAGCATTCCCATGGTGGAGATGATTACATGAGAAATAAAGCTCTACAAAAACTAGGGTTGGCAAATGAATTAAAGGCATCTGCCTACACTCAGGGGGATAATGTATCAATGATGATGGACAACAGATGGACCACCTGGCATGCAGACTGTATCCCACTGGAATACAAATGACCAACCCTGACATCAAAAACTCTAACTGAAAAAAAAGAGAGAAAGATCCAATTGTTCAGATAGAAGTAGAAATGGTGAACATGAGACCGTAACTTCTGATAGATAATATATTTATGCTCTCATTGTGTCAAGTAATGACAAATTAGGATAAGAATGACTGATATTTCTATATAATATTCAGGTTACTTATGCATGTTAATTCATTTTTTCCTCACTGCTGTCCTGTTAAGCATCTGATAGAGCTTTTTATCAGTTTCATTTTACTGACAAGGCAATGCAGTCTCACTCAACTCTAGGTTTCTTGCATATGGCCACCACAGGTAGTGTCAGAATTAGAATTGGAACCTGGTGATTTGTAGACTCCAAATTCAGCATTCTTTCCACTATTCTTTGCTGCTATGAACTATTTATGTAACAATGTAATTTTTTTCCAGCACCGTGAATATTGGACACATGTAAATATAAGTTGGATTTACACATCTACATTACAAAGGACTGTTCCATTGGGTGTGGTGGCACACATTTGTGTGTCAGTGGGAAGGCTAAAAGGAGTTTGAGCTCAGGAGTTTTGATCTGCTGGGGTGATAAGGCCTATGTCACTGATATAGTAAATTGTCTAGAAGAAACGTCTAGCAGGTTGGCTAAGGAGGGAAAAACTGACTTGGTCAGAAATGGAGGCATTAAAAGTTTCCATGCTTATTAGCAATTGAGTCATGCTAGTGATTTCTGTTGCATTTATAGCCTAGACAAAAGAGGGAGATGTGATTCAGTATCTCTTTTACCACTTATCATTTTCTACTTTGTGAAATAGTTATTTTTGTATATGTCTTATATCTATCATTGGCTTTTAAGTTCCATGAGGCAAACGACCAGATCTTTGTCAAACTCTATTATCTCTCTCACTACCCAATAGTATCTATGTGATCACAAAGAGGTACAGTCTTTGAGTTAACAATACTTTGGTTCAAATTCTACCACTGATACTGTGTGATCATGGGTAAATCAATTTCTCAATGGCTCTGGCAACTCTTGAAAACAGTGTCACTGATGAACCGTTAATCTTTATTAGTGACTGGAGTTTCTATAAAAAACCCAAACAGAAACAATTTCTCTCACTGCCTGGTACAGTCTTCTCCATATAAAAGATATTTAATGAATATTCATTGCTAACGTGAGGTTTCTTGTGGTAATAAATAAACAAGTAAAATCTGGATACTTGCATTCTGTTTGAAGGATTATGAGATATCATATCAGGATGAGAAGATGGTCTTTTGGTTCTCATGCAGTGCTTTCTTTAGTCTTAGCTTCCTTTCAGTCTGAATATTCTATGTTTTAAGGCTCCTTTTATCTTCTGACATTTTAGCTTCTATGCCCCAAGATTTCTTCTAAACTGTAAGATTCTATGTTATAAGGTATCTACCATACTCACTCTTTCATGTTATATGAGGACAATCTAAAAGCTATCTGTCCATGAATTAGTCAATAAATATGTATTTACATACATATGTATTTGGTGGCAAGTGTTTATATTTAGCAACATTTTTGGAAGAATTACTACATCAGAAAATCAATAAAATTTATACAGTATTCATGCCCAACCTGATCCATTAATGCTTTACAACCAACCATAGCAGTAGAAAACAGTTTTGCCTTATGCTGCAGTGAGAAGGGAAACCAGATATGTAAACCTAAGTGTACATATGTATGTTTTATGGCCTTCATAATGCAAAAAATACAATAATTCAATATGTATTTTTGCAAGTGTTGCTATATATGTTGAGGATATTACAATGAAACTGGTCTTAGGTAGTTCACAGTCTAATAGAAAGGTAAATCTTATGCAAAAATACAATGGAAGTTCAAGTATGGTATGTATATAAAAAGAAGAAAACACGCATCTGGGAAATTTGGAGTACGGGGGAATCTAGGGAGTTTCATGGAGGAGAATGCCTTTGAACAGTTCTTTGGGAAGAAAGGGATTTCAACAAAATGGGATATAGAAGAAGTGATTAACCAAATATGGTAAATGGGCTGTGTAACTGAACAGAAATAAATTCCAGGATGAGAATTTGAGAATGGTGGGTAATCTACTTGACTAGGATGTAGAAAATGAATTTTTAAATAAGGCTACAAAAGTAAATTATAGGTAAATTGTGAAAGGCATGGAATCATAAGTCAAAATTTTTCTTTTTTTATTCTGTTGGCAATGGGGATCCCTGCAAGCAGCTTTCTGTGGTCAGGCCACTTTTGCACTTTCATGATGCATGGGTTGGAAAGGGGTGAGCTTGGAGGCAGAGAAACTGTATAGGACATTATAATGTTCTAGATAAGAAATAATAAGGGCTTGAAATAGTGTGGAGCCATATGAGTAGAGCCAAGGGGACAGACATGAGAGGTATTGAGGAGGTAAGATTGGCAGAACAGTAGAGAAGCCTTAAAGAGATTGGCATACAATAAGGAGTTCCTTGGGGTTCCATTAACATTCAAGATGACTCTTATAAGCAAGGGGGGAAGACTGCAGAGGTTTTTCTTTACTCTGACTTTTTTATTTTTTTTAAATTCTAGTTTACTAGCCCTTCATGCTTATATACTACAACATCGGATCAGGTAGACTGATTGGGGACGAAGGACTAGTCTCAAATTTATCTTACAATACTGTCTCACATCCCTGCTTCTAGAGTCCTATGGAGAGATCAGTACATTGATGATAGAGTGACCCCAAAGGGCAGACCATAACTGTCAACTTTCCTCTTAATTCAGGTAAATTAGTCTAGTGGCTCAATTGTACTTGTTATTTTTAACCAAGACAGGAATGGGAAAGCTGACTGTCCATACTGATGGAATTGCAATTGTCTGGATAATTTGGGGATTAGAGACAATGAATCAGACTAAGGCAAGAGAAAATTTAAAAAATGTTTTTTTTCCTCACTTAGAGGGTAATTTAAATGGTTTTTTTTAATCAATTTAAATCAAGATTAAAATTGTATAGAAAGACTGCACACATAAGTCCTTCTCCTTTGCTTTCCCTCCTTAACCCCTGCCCCAGCCTGGGATACACAGAACCCATCCAGTCTGCCTGACTGTTCACAGACTTGGGTGAGATGGGAGTAACCCACTCTATATGAAATGAAGGACCACTAGAACTTACTACCTCTGTTGCTAGCACCATTTTAGGTTCTACAAGTTTTGCTTTCTACTCTACCTCTATGCCCCAAAGACCCCTTGCAATGTCATCTGACCTGCCTAAAGACCCCTGGGCCTTGCCATCCCCCTTACTGATTCACTTATCACTATCAGACTTATGCACTGCCACTGAATCCCCTGTTATGTGCTGTCTCCCTCAATTAAAGTGTGAGAGCAGGGACTGTCTCACTTTTCCATTTGTTGTCACCTATTCTTTAGCAAAATTAATTCCTGATACTTTGTAAGCATTTCAAAAATTATTCATTCAGTCAGTCAGTCAGTCAGTCACTTCTACCTTTCTATAAACACTCATATTTCTAACCAAAGTTGGTACTTTCCAGATTGTCTAATATATCCTAACTCTCAAAGATGAAGTAAATTCTGTATATAATGACAGCATCCCTCTATATGTGTGTGTATAGAAGGCATTTAGGCATTTGTGCATTTGATTGGACAATCGATGAACTTTTAAATACTATTCATTGATCATAGGAAAGCAACAGGGGAAGTGAATGTATTACATCAAGCCTGGATCTGAATTCTACTTTAGACATTATTTGTCCTTCATTCTCCAAGAGGAACAATGACATCAGGAAGGTGTTATCTTGATTTGTAAGTAAGAAATTTAAGTGATGCAGGGCTCTGCAAAGTCACCTTGCTCTCTCTCTACTCCAAAGCCATCTTGGTCTAGTGGAAAGACATTGATCAGGATGACTAGAGATGGCCCATGATGCAGAGGGAGACCTTGGTCCTTTTAAGCTCATGTCTTTCCTAGGTCTCAATTTGTCTGAGGCAAAAGCCATTCAGTGATTCAGTCTAGGTAAGAAACAAGGTCAACAAATGGCCTCTTTTACCTACTCAAAAGAAAAATCAATCTGGGAGGGGAAGACCTTCAGAGTTTCTGGCCAGAACAGAAACAGTTGCTATTTGCACTCATTCTGAACCAACAAAACCCAAACAAGGTCCAACTGAGGCTTGGATTGGGGCCTATTATTGGGTAATCAGTGAAAGCCAGAGTTATTTGGGTTTAAGGTATAATCAATTTAGCTCCATTTGAATTCCAATGGTTTTTATCAATGCCTGGTTTACTGAGCTCCAGCTCAAGAAATTTATATTTCTTATAAGCTCTTTCCCAGGTCTCAGTTTATCCAAGTCATTCAGTAATTTAAGGTTGGGTAAGAAAAGAAGCAAAAGATAGTCTCATATGTTTATAAAAAAGGAAGGAAGGAAGGAAGGAAGAGAGAGAAAAATAAAAAAGAAAGGAAGGAAGAAAGGAAGGAAGGAAGGAAGGAAGGAAGGAAGGAAGAAAGAAAGAAAGAAAGAAAGAAAGAAAGAAAGAAAGAAAGAAAGAAAGAAAGAAAGAAAGAAGGGAAGGAAGGAAGAAAAAAGAAAGAAAGAAAGAAAGAAAGAAAGAAAGAAAGAAAGAAAGAAAGAGAGAAAGAAAGAATCCATTTGGGAAAGGAAGATATGCAAAGTTTCTGGCCAGAACAGAAACAATTGCTATTTACATTCACTCTGGTCTATCAAAACACAAACAATCTCAATTTAGCTGTATGACCATAAGCATATCACAACTCTTTAGTGACTGTTTCCTCATCTATAAAATGAGGCATTTGGACAGTATGACTTCTAAGATCCCTTATATGACCACAAGAAATTTGATATAGACCTCAGAACATAAACTATGACAGATTGTAATGCCATGCACAGAAGCTTTCCAGAAGAATGTGACTGTGAACAGCTTTTAAGGTTCTGATTACACTGTATAGTGAACACTCTATTCTATAACAAATCAAAGCAAAACATGCTCAGAAAATCAAGGTACAGTATTCATAATATTACAACTTATCACAGAAAAATCACAACATAATATTCACAACAGCTGATCATTAAAATGGCCACATAGTTTTCACCAAAATGGTCACAATATTTAGAGCAAAGAACAATCATCTCAAAGTACAATAGTCAAAGTCTTCCACTAAGTCTTCCATTCATGGGACAAACTTGATTAACTCAATTAGTCACTTTTTCATCAATCAATTACTAAGTATCATACACAAAACCTTCCACCCCTAGGTCACTAGTAAACTACAATTTCATCATTACTCAGTACCCAGGGAGGAGTCTTTTCTTCTTGACTTGGGGCCTGTTTTCAGATTCCCTGGATCCCCTTCCACGCTCCCAGATTCTACCTGGATTCACCAGACTGTTACCTGGGTTCAATGGCAGATAGCTCCCAGTTCCTTGTCCAGCTCTATGGGTAAGTTCTGCTCCACACTGAAGTTCACAGGGTCTGGTCCATGTCAGATCCTTCACAATTTCTGCTCCAGGAAATTCAAGGCTCAACCAAGCCACAAACAAACAAAGTCTCAGCATCCCAGTGATGTTTCTGCAGTACCCTGGGCTCCTGGTTCCTGGGCTCCTGGCTCCTAGGCTCCTGTTCAGAAGAAGCTCTACCACCACAAGTTCTCAGGAAATTCTGGCTTTTCCACTCTCTCTTCTGTAGCTACTCTGCCACCAGATGCTGGTCCCAGGAAATTCTGACTCTGCCTCTCTGGGGCTTTTCTTATATACACAGCATTAGTTACTTCCTGTTTCAGTCAACCCCTTCTTGTTATGTCAGCAACAGGACACAGGAGTTCATGCCTTCTGTTTCCCCAACAGAGGCTTAATACTAAGTGCTTATTATCTGCTACCTTTGCCAACACAAAGGGAATTACATTACCACTACACAGATGGAAAAGACCTTAGAATATAGAAAACAAAATGTCAGACCTAGAAGTGGCTTTATACTATTTTAGAACTTGAAGAGAAGTAAAAATAACATCAAAATGATAGAACTAAAAGGCTACTAAGTGGATGTCAACTCCACAATCTTTACTTTTAAATGAGAAAGCTAAAAGCCCAAAGAAATGAATTCATACCTATTAATATAGCTGGTTTATGAGAAAGCCCAGGGATCCTAGCTCTCAATCTAGAACTCTGCCCACTGCCTAAGGCTGATTCTCTTTCAGTATTTCCAGAAATTGTACTCAATGTCCCTATATTCTCATCTGCCTCCAGTCAAAGTGATTATTCACTGAGTTATATTAAACAAAGAAGGCAGCTGGGTTATAGTAGAAAAATCAATCAATCAGTAAATATTTATTAACCACCTACTTTATGCTAACATTAAACCTGAAATCAGAATACCTAGCTCTAACATTTACTGTTTGTTTGACTGTGGAAAAGTAATTTCCTCTGTATCCAATCTATTTCTCCAGGATAACACTTTCAAGCCATACTTTGGAGGGCTGTTGTGAGAAAACCACCCAGGAATTCCACTTCAGATTTCCACTTGAAAAAAGCCTATAAAAAATACTACACATTGTTTTCAAAGCTGTCCAAATTTTCTTTGCTCCCTTGTTGGTTTTCTTTTGTTCTCTGCTGTTCACTTTCTTCTTTATTTTACACACCCTAAAGAAGGTTACATTAAGTGTGAAGATATATGTGTATGTATACATATACATAGCTATATATAAACATACACATATATACATATATATTCTTACACATATCCGTAAGACTATACTGTGCTTATTTCTACCTGTCATCTAACTCTCAGAAGGTACATAGCATCTTTTTGTATAGGTTCAAGTCTTTTGATGTTTTTTTCTAAACCACAGCAATATTCCAACCCAATCAAATCTTATCTGAGAGATTGTCTGTTTTATTCTCCCTGATAGTCTGCATTCCCTCTACTCTTGGCCACATAGGGTTTATTTCTAAAACAAAAATTTTATTTAAAATAAATTATGCTTTTTTTAAAACTTCAACAATGTTCTCCTTTGTAATATAGTTTACAGTCTGATATTGTTGATTCTTCACATTTTTTCCTGGTTTCTTTGAAGTTCCTGACCTTTTGCTCTTCCAAATGAACTTTGTTATTTTTTTCTAACTCAGTAAGATAAATTTTAGTAATTGGGATGGCATTGAATAAACAAATTAGGTAAAATAGTCATTTAAAAATTATATTGGCCTTACCTATCCATGAACAATAAATATTACTTCAGTTACTTAGATGTGCGTTTATTTGTATAAAAAGTATTTTATGTTTATTTCCATAGAGTTTCTGTGACTATTTTCACAAGTATATGCTCAGGTATTTTATATTGTCTAGGCATAATAAATGGTCTAAAACAGTATTGAATAATATTGCTGATATGTAACTTCCACTTGGCCTATTCTAGTTTTCAAAGAATTATTTTCTTCCTTAAGTGTTTTTTTTTAATTTTCTATTTCAAGTTCGCTGACTTTTTTCTAATATTCTTGATTTTCTTGGTTTGTTCCTTTTTTATTTTTCTAATTGTTCCTCAGTCTCTCTTATTTGATTTTAAAAGTCTTTTTAAAGTTTCTCCCAAGAACTTCTTTGTGTGTGTGCTTGGGACCATTTCACTTTCTCACTGAAAAAGTAGTGGCTTTTTTAGCTCCATTATCTTCCTCTGAATATGAACCTAGATCATCTCTATTTCCATAGCAACTATCTATGATTGGATTCTTTCTCCTTTGCTTAATTATTTTTATTTTATTTTGTTTTTAGCAGCTATCAGTGTAATCAAGTTATGGTCCTGAGGTATAGGGAATGATGCACTAAGTCTCAGGTCCTTCTTAGTGTTATTTTCTGAGGTCTATCTCAGGGCCCAATCTTAAGCTCTTGTCTCCACTTCTAAGCCATGGCTAGGGCCCCCAGCCACATTATCCTGCAAATGATCTTGCTTCCTGCAGTGCCTCTGGTGGCTGCAAACTACAACTGTCCTCTCTGCCCTGGAGCTGAAATCAGTGTATCTGCTCTCCAGAAAGAACCCGCAACCTTGCCCCTTGCTATTGCACTCAGCAGGTGTGCACTGGCTCCTTCTCCCCACAGTCACAGTCCAGGACAGATCTGGTCAACACCTCAGCTGGAAGACTCCCCACACTGTCTTCAAAATGAGAGCTTCTAAGGCTGAGGCTGACTGTCAACCTAGCTGGCCCCAAGGCTTGTTGCTTATTGATTCTGCTCTGAAGAGTCAGCCTGGAGCTGTTTTGCACTTCACTCAAGCCAAATTTCTGTCCCTGAAGATCAGGTCTTTCCTGGGGTCATCTCAAATTATCTTAGGAGGACTCTTGTTTTACTCTGTTTTTGCTGTTCTGAGGCTATGTGCTATCTTTTTTTTGTGGAAAAAAAATTGAAAAGCTGAAAGTTTTCTGACCTACTCCACCATCTTCCCAGAAGCCTCTCCCTACACATACATTTTTTTGAGAGCCAGTTGTTAAAACATTTAGTAGATCTACTTTAAAACCATTTTATAAACCATAAATCACTATGCAAATGAGAGTAGTCCTCTTTGCTGATACTGCTACTAACTACTATTATTGCTATAAACACCTACCTTCTTGATGGTTTAATCAGGGTACTATTGTGGGTAGCATGTTAATCTATGGATCATAAGGCCTTCCTCCATGGTCACTCTATTCCAAGGCTTATTCAAGAACATAAACCTAATAAAATTTTCATTAGAAACATGAAGCAAGCTGGATGAAAAAGGAAGTGAATCAGATAGTTAATGTACATGGAGCCCATAATCAGAACCCTTCCACCTTCTGACTCCCCAAGGCAATCAGTGAGTCATAGTCCCAAGCAATTACTAGGCATGCCAACCTGGGAGAAAGACACAGTTTATTTAAACTCATGGCAGGCCATTAGGTTGTCAGAGAATATTCATGTAAATAGTTTTAGCTCAGTCACTTTCAATAAAGTCCAAAACCATAATTATTGTGTTATCTACTCAGAAGCCAGAACTCAAAACATCAGAATCATGTCAGCTCTGCCTTTCTGCAAGCCAAGTCAAGTCAACAAGCATTTATTAAATGGTTACTGTGTGCTAGGCACTGCCTTAAGTACTAGCAATACAAACACAAGCAGAAAGATAGTCTTTGCCCTCAAAGAGCTTACATTCTTTTTTTTTTTTGAGGGCAATTGGGGGTAAGTAACTTGCCCAAGATCACACGGCTAGGTTTTTGTTTGTGTGTACATTAAGTGTCTGAGGCCGGATCAGAACTCAGGTCCTTCTGACTCCAGGGCAGGCACTCTACTGACTGCGCCACCTAGCCGCCCCTAAGAGCTTACATTCTAATGAGGGAAAACAATAAGTAAAATGAAGCTAAAATACAGGGTAAGGAAAGGGAAGAGATGAAGATACACATAGGAGCATCACCAAATAGTCCAGGAGAGTGGGGCATTATAACACCAAGGCAACACCCATAGCAGCTGATATGAATATGCATACGCATTTCCAGGGTAGATTTGCAAAATATAATAAACTCTCTTCATCAGAGGCAAAACCAAAATATTTATTTGGAACATCACTATTAGGATACCAGAGGTAAGGTTTAGCAAGGTACTTATCACCAGTCCAAGGAGTATTGGCATTTTAAGCATTCTTTCTGTTGGACCTCCTCACAAACAAGTTCCCCTAGGCAAGTTCCTCCCTCTGCTCTTCCTCTCCTGCTCTCTGATCTCCTGCTAAATTTGTTATTTCGTTGAACAAACTCCTCCCACAATGGGCTCCATGTGACTCAGGCTATATCACAGCTGTGAGCTGGGCCAGAGCTCAGATCAGGTCACACAGGCCTGTTAATGGGAGGGGATGGTCATCCTATTCCATTAACATTACAGGCATGCAGCTGGCTTGGGATTTCTGCTTTAAATGGAGGTTCTAGGAGGAGCCAGCCAATCAGACGGAGGGGCCACAGGGACAAGGGAGAGTGGTACTCCCAATGTATGAGACCCAGGGGTGGAGTGAACTTCTAGGTTGAAGACATTTCCAAGGCTTTATAGAGAAAGTTTGGGAAAATCTATTGAAGAATGAAATCCCTGGCTTCACCCTTCCTTAGTTCAACCTTTCTTTTAAGCTGTTAATTACTCCTCTCCCAATGACTGCTGTCCTCTCACACTACTGCTTCATCCTTAGAAAAACATTCTTCGAAATCATCCCCATCCAGTGAATATTTCCATTTTCTTTTTATTCTGTGGACATACTGAAAGTTGTTGAGCTTGGACCCAGTTTTCTGGGGGATATAGTCCTTAAACATCACAAGGAAGCCCTCCCCTGGACTTGCCCTCTATTACATTATAACAGTGTAATACTCCCCAATACTCTTGGGTTTTGTCAAAGAGATGAAAATTCATAGAATTCAATTCCTATCTATCTATATAGTGTGTCCCAAAAGTTTCTGTTTAATTATATAAGCTCAACACGTGAAATTGTTAAATAAAAACAACCCCAGTCCTGTTTTGCTCTAGGGAAAAAGGGGATTTTTATTTAAGTTAATCTGCATACGCTAGGGCAAAAGAAAATAATATGCCAAGTTAATGAAAACAATTTCTCTTCTTAAAATTTTCCATTATTATTTTCTAAACACTATCAGTAGGCAGGGGAGAGGAGGGACACCAAAGGCTAAATACTCATAGTACTTCATTGATATTCTGATATTCAGGCTTTGCTTAAAAGAAAAAAAAAACAGCTCTGTGCTACAATGGTTAGAATACTGAAGTTGGAGTCAAGAAGAGCTGTATTCAAAATCCTCTTGTCACTTAAGTGTCTGTGTGACCAAAAGTAAATCATTGAACCTATCTGAGCCTGTTTCTCTCATCAGTAAATGAGGCTAAAAATACTAGTAGTATCTGCCTCATTCTATTCTTATAAGGCTTAAATCAGAGAACAAATATTGAATGTTTTGTAATGTTTAAAGCTTTATATAAATGTCAGTTGTTAAATCGTTTACTCTCTCCGAAACACTAATACCAAAATTCAGATAAAAAATCTCTATCTTTTACATTCAAAGTAGCAGAGAGTCTGTGATTAGACATTTAGACTCATGCCCAGGATGTAGATTTTACATTCATCTACTTGTAGATTCTTAGAAGAATTTCACAATCAAAGCAAAATGATCATTAACATCATTACTATTGTTGACCTGATATCCCATTGGATGGAAAGATTTTACACATATGAAAGTTTTCTGTAAGTCCTTAGACACTTCCTTCACTAGGAGATAGATTTATGTCCTTGGTAATATATAAGATGCCATCAGAGTGATAAGTGATGTTATACAGTAGAAAATGGGTGGAGATTTGAATTAAAGCACCTATGTTTGAATCACAAATTTTGATCATCATCACAGGTATCATCATTAATATATTTATATTACTTATTTATTATTTCTACATTAGATTAAGGTTTACCAAATGCATTTAAATATAATCTTTTTTATCATCACAATAACCCTGGAGAAAGGTGCTATTATACTTCCATTTTATAGATGAGGAAATTTAAGCAGACAGAGGTTTTGAGTTTTTTTGTTTGTGTTTTGAAGGGAGAAGGGCAGGGCAATTGGGGTTAAATGCCCAAGGTCATTGGGCTAGTAAATGTTAAGTGCCTGAGGTTGGATTTGAACTCAGGTCCTCCTAACTCTAGGGCTGGTGCTCTATTCACTGAGCCACTTAGCCTCCCCCAACAGAGGTTTAAGTGATTTGTCCAGGGTCTGTAGTTACTAAGCATCCAAAGCTACATTTGAACTTCTATCCATTGCAGCTGCATCATTTTCTACTGTGGTGAATCACCTCTCTTACCCCTGGTTTCCTCATCTTTAAAATAAGAAGTTTTAGGTAAGGTACTTTAAGATCCTCGAATCTACGCATGAGACATTCTAGTAGGTCCCTGTCCAAGCTCCACTTGATGGCTGTATTTTGGGCCCTCCTGGCTTAGAGTGAATTTCAATGGTAACTGTTTCTCTTTGGAACAGCATTCCTGAGGGTCTTCCCCTACCAGCTTGAATTTTTCTTCTTTTTTCCTAATTAAATGGACTATTTCTTGACTCACTTTTTTTAAAGTAATTGGGGTTAAGTAACTTGCCCAAGGTTACACGGCCAATTTTGTGTGTGTGTGTGTGTGTGTGTGTGTGTGTGTGTGTGTGTGTGTGTTTTAAATATCTGAGGCCAGAACCGATCCAGGGTCCTCCCGACTCCAGGGCTGGCCCTCTTACTCACTGCGCCACCTAGCCGCTCCATTGACTCACTTTTTAAACAGGGCAACTCACTGAACTGGCCTTACCTCACTCTAAGTGAGTACTTGGAAAGTCCATAGCCTAAAAGAGCCAGGATCTCCCATTGCATCCTGGGTCATCTGCAGTCATCCTGATGAATATTTGGTCACTGGATCCAGATGGCTCTGGAGGAGAAAGTGAGACTGGTGACCTTGCCCAGCCCTCCCTCACTGAAATCCAAGTTAACTACAAGTCATGTCATCATTTCCCAGATACCATGGTCCTCTTTAAAAAACAAAGGGCAAACAGCATGTAGGTTTAAACAGTTGTACTATTGGAAGAAAAATTGAGAACTGCACAGAAGGCCATGGGTGGCAAACAGCCTGAAGCTACTTTTTCAGACAATGAGATTTTACATAGGTCATAGGCAAGGATGAAGGACAGTAAACCACCCTTAGGACTTTTAGATTGGATCCCATAAAATTATGAAGAGACAACCAAGAAGAAAAAAAAAATCTAACCACTACTAGCCAATTGTCTCATTATTTTAGAAGAAATTAATTTGACTATCATGAGTGTTATCATTGTGTTTTGAAGGGAGAATTGCCCTATCATGAGGTTATCATTTCCAGAGTTGAGTGGATTTCTGCTCACATTTGATTGTTCAGTGGCAAATGCAAATACCTGAATAAGGGGATGCCTAATAGCAGACCCAAATTAATGAATAAGTAAACCTAACTTTCTTTTATATTCAGAGTAGTAAGTCAATCTGTCCTATTAGGTATTTGCACTCTTATGGATTTTCCCTTACTCTATTTGCAGTTACTAAGAGGAATGAATGAATGTTTCTGTATTTCATATGCAGAATCACAGAACCAAGTGAATGTATGAATGTTCTATAACAGATCTCAATGAATACACAAATGATTTTAATAAAGAATTGCACTTAAGCACAGACATACCAAGAAAAGCATTGTGTATCTGACTTAGAGGTCCTTTTCTGGGGACAAAGAGATTGCCTATGGTACTGCATTGCCTATCAATCTTGAGCCAATCTAAAATCCCTAACTCCTACAGAGCTAGATAATATGTTCTGAGGACACTCGGGTGTGCTACAACACCATAAATCTCACCTCTGTCATGAAGTCGACCCTAATTAAGAGGAAGAAAAGGTGTACAGTCCCCCTTGGGCCTTTTGTCATGAGTGAATCATGGGCCTCCCTGTGGAATAGGAAGAGAAATGGACCAAATAAACAGGCAAAATGCAACCAGTCATAACTTACACCCAACTTTTGACCTTATAGAATACCTAAACTTTATAAGTACTGGATTATTAGTTTCTGAATTGGCAGTTACATGCTGGGCAATTTCTTTTGAATGTTATTCACAAAAAGAGATGTTTTTGGTGAGGGTTACTGGATCACTGGATTTAGAAGTCGTGCATTCGAATTCCACCTGAGCATATTACTAGCTGCATAGTCTGCATAATATTTGGCAAATTCCTTTGCTTTTTGAAACCTGAATTTTCCCTTTTATGATATAAGGCATGCAATATCACCTTTAGGATGGTTCTAAGAATGAATTGATACAGTCTATGGTTGCCAATCTTCATCACTTTAAAAATTGAGTACATCCCTACATGACTGCAATTATGTTCTTGTCATTCGTTGATTGTAAATATACAAAATGACAAAAAGGCACAAACTCTTTAAAGCAGATTTATACATAAATGAGAATCGTATCATCTGCATGCACTTGAAAAATACGTATGTGTATAAGGCATAATATTTAGTTGAACTCATTGCCCCTTTGAAAACATTACACAGTCCAAAGTCCTTGGCCCTCATATTGGGAACATTTGATATAGACAATTGACAGCCATTTTTACCCTTGTTTCTCGGGCATACCAAAGTCTTTTTTTGCAAATAAAGATAACTTTGGACTTAATTCATGTCTGCGCTAGATATATAATCTAGACAAAGTATAGATAACCTGGCTTATCTATAATCAGCCTGATGTCTGTATACATACATATGAAATATTGAAGGATAAAATTGCCTTTATGCCTAAAATTTCACTTTATGACTTAGGATTCCATAACTGGCTTTCTCTGCTTCCTCACCACCTATTTATACCTCAGTACTTTGCAATCTGGTTTCTGTACCCAACACTATACCAAAACAGCTATTTCCAAGGTCACTTGTAACCTTCTTGGCACTACATTTAATAATTTCTTTTTCTGTCACCACAGCCTTTAACCTGTCCATATCATCCACATTGTATGCATGTATTTAACTATGTATGAATGCATCTATCTATCTCTCTAATTATCTATCTGCCTTTCGGTCAATATTTATCTATTTTTGCCCAGTCATCTCCCTGCTTATACCAATCATCTATTTATACCATCCCTCATGTCTGGAATGGACCATAGGTACTACTATTAACCCCTTTTACAAACTGAGGCAGGCAGAGTAAATGGCCCAGGGTAATACAACTAAGTAAATACCTGAGGCCATATTTGAGCTTAGGTCTTCCCAAATCCATGTGGAGCACTTTACACAGTGGTAGCCACCTACCTACTTTAAAGACAAAAATGTAAGAAAAAAAATCACTCACCAACCTCAAATTATTTGTTTAATAAGGAAGGAAATGTTAACAGATAATTAAATAAAATGTGTGTCTTATAAAGAAGATGTCCCTTCACAGAGGAAAGGCAAGGGGAGGGAAAGGACAAGCATTTACTAAGTGCCTACTAAGTTCCAAATAGTTCACAAATATCTCGTTTCATCTCAAAGAAGGTAACACTGTGCCTGAGGGAAGGAGAAGAAAGAATTTTTTAAAAAGCAGACAATGATAGGGAGAATGAGAAGATATAAAACATGCAATTAAAGCATGTTTAGCAAAGATCCAGTTATATTGTAGGTCAATCATACCTTCTGGGTATAAATAAGATCTCTCAGACCTTAAAACAGATAAACTATGTCCTGAGTATTTCCCATGTCCTTTGACACTGGTATGTAATAAAGGGACACAATATAATGTGACATTTCATTCTTGAAGGATGCCAAATCATCTTTATATATGAAGTTTATGCAAAGCATCTAACTGAAAAGTGAGGAGATAAGTCATTTATTCAGATGTTTCTAAACATGCAGATGCTTTGTATCTTTTTGACCACATATTCAAAGGTATAACATTTCCAGTTCTCCTCCAAATGTATGCTGCTGTTTAAAAAATAAGCCTCATCTGTACAGTATCTACCATTCATGCAAAAGTGGAAAGAAAAGAAGTAAATTTTCTGGATATGTAAAAATATTTTAAAGTATGGAAGTAGTTGACTAAATGTTTCACTTTGTTATCAGAAGTTTAGCATCTATGGTTGTAGAGTCACAACTCTTGCTGCAGTACAGTATGATGAGGGCATAAATTCTGTGCATTATGTGCCTATAAAATACAGCCACTTGAAGGTTTAAATGAAATATCTATTGTTGGCCAGAAAAGGGGGCCAACTGTTTTTAGAAGAAGCAATAGAAGTAGTGCTTTCCCTTGAAATTGCAGGGGGATTTCAGCAGGCATGATGTAATTATCCATGTTGGCAATGGTCCAGGACACTGATGAAAGAACATCAGTAAAACTTTTAGACAATTTTAAGACACCTCATAAAATCCAGCTGATTCTGCAAGATATTATTGCTGCTGTCAACCATTCTTCAATTACAGGGATATTATTTTACTCTGATATTTAATAGGATCCCTCCCATATAGCTTCAGTCCCAGATTCCCCATCTTCCTGAGCTGTCAGGAAAAAGATGGCAAAACTGGGAGCTAAGAAGACTGACCATAATGTTGCCCTAGTGATGCTTCTTCAAAATGCTCCATCTGTTAAGTGAATTCTCTTTTGACTTTGGTATTCTGCTTAGTACTATCAAGGCATCTCATAGGTGAAAGGAAACTTGGGAGTGCTTTAATCCACATGATCTCTGAGTATGAATTCCCTCTTGATTATCCTATCAAGTGGTCATCCAACTTTCACCTCCAAACCTTCATCAGAAGAACATACTTTGGATAAATCCAATTATTAGGAAAGTTTCCTCATATTAAGCCTGCAGGTTCTGTTCCCATATCATTATAGGAAAGAAAAGAAAAAGTCTGATGCTTTAAAAACTTGATAACTATTATCATGATTCTCCTAAGGTCTAGACTTTTATCTAGAGAAAATATCACAAGTGCCCCCTCTCCAGTGTCTTATTATTTTGATCCTCCGTTTCTTGTCCTGCTGCAATTTGTCAATTACTTTCCTAAAATATGGAACAAAGACCCCCAAAAAATCAATCAAAATTGGAACTGAAAATTGAACTTCTAGTAACAGTCAAAAGACATTTATTAAGCACCTGCAAGTGCCAGAAACTGTAATGGAAGTACAAAGAAAGGCAAAAAAGGTCACTGGAAATCACAGGCTAATGAAAAGCATTAAGCATGTTTTCATTAAGAGATCATGCCATGCTAATCTAATTTAATTTTTGACAGGATCACTAAACTAATAAATGAAGGAAATACTTAATATATAATTGGCAGAGATTTTAGGAAAGCTTTAAATAAAGCATCTTAAAACTCTTTCTGTAAGAATGTGGAGAGATATATAATACAATCAGTGATCACTTCCATTTATAAATTGATCTACATAGACATTGAGGTTCCTTTCAATTCTTAAATTCTGAGATCATGGGAGCAAA
The DNA here is from genome assembly GCA_011680675.1 of Gymnobelideus leadbeateri. NCBI lineage: Eukaryota > Metazoa > Chordata > Mammalia > Diprotodontia > Petauridae > Gymnobelideus > Gymnobelideus leadbeateri. Next base: position 272,519 of record WOXC01002505.1, on the reverse strand, counting down.
AACACTAATGATTGTAGAACCACAGTGGAGATGGAATTTCACTAAAAACGCCAGGTATTTTTTCATGCAAATTGTTACCTAGTCATGCTTCCTCCATCTTATGCTGGCAATTAATTCCACCAACTCACGACATTGTATTAATTTTGTTTATGGCATAAATGAATAAATAAATGTGATTCCACCATGTGTTGAGGTTGTTTTTAGACATAGATTTGTAAAATGATGATTCTCCAGTAGAATGTATACTCCTTGAGGACAGGGAATATTTCGGGCTTGGTTTGTTTGTGTTCGTTTTGTTTTATGTTTGTTTGTTTTTTGTATTTTTGAATGTCTCATACCTATCACAGGACTTTCATATAGTGGTTACCTAATAATGTGTTTCTTGAAATGACTTGTTAAATTACCTGCTTTTCAAATCTTGGTGGACACATTAAAGGGAGGCCCTTTTATGAGCCACAGATAAAATATGTTCTTATACACAGCATTGGTTTCTCTAACTGTACCATATTGTTCACATATTGTTCATAAAGTTCCCCAGTTGAATTATATTCATGTCAGTATCTACTGAAAAATATCAATGAAGATTCCACTAAGGTTATTAGTATGCTTAAGCTGAGAGATTAATAGTGTAAAGCTTCCTTATAAGCATTGCTAGAGTCTCCAGTTGTTCAACTAATTTCCCTATCGATATCAAAAGTATCGCAAATCCTTCAGTCCAGATGAGAGGATAGGATCCTCTATGGTTTTTTATTTCTGCCTCTATCACCTTCTACAATGTAACCCCCCATTGAGCACCACGGACAATGGTAATGACTTAAAATTAATTTTTATTGGACTCTTAGAATGTACTGTAGGAGGCTGAAGGGTACAAGCTGGGTGGTGGCATAACATAGCATATAGAATACACTGTATCTGAATAGAAGCCACATCTTAATTAAAATGGTTCTGACATTTATAAGCTAAATGACTTTAGAGAAATAAATGACAACCCCCCCCCCCCCCCATGCACATGAATGCACTCCATCCTTGCTTTTGGCTCCTAGGACATCTTGCTTCCCTTAAAACTCACCTCAATTCATCTTCACTGGTTTTTAACCTGGGTTCTGTAAACTTTTAATGAGTATTTTGATGATGTAATTGGGTTTCTTTGTAATCCTATGTATTGCATTTTATACATTAAAAAGCATTATTCAGATAAGTGGCCAATAAGATTTACCAGAATGACAAAGAGTCTAATGAAATAAAAAGAGGGTAAGAAGGCTTATATCTAAGAAGAGTTTCCTTATGCTCCAACTGCTAATGTGCTCACCCCTCACCCCCTAAAAAACCTTGTATTGATTTTTAAAATGTTTTTGTACCTATCTACCTATGTATATGTTTCTCCCTAAATAGCATGATCCCTTTTTTGTCTTTGTCATCCCAGTAACAAGTCCATTGCCTAGCATACAATAGGCACTTAATAAATTCTGTTAATGGATTATTGATTGATTCAAAAGGCATATGTACTAGAAGATCCTGTGACATGATGGTGGAGCTACCCCACACAAGTGAACCAAGTTTTAATTCAATGTCAACATCAACAGAAGAATTAGCTTATCTTAGAACTTCCTTGTGATCTTAAAGATACATATACATAGAATGTGAGCAGTGGAAAATCTATTCCACTTATATTGAAGGGCCTTTTCCTATTCACTTAGAGTTTCCTTTGCATATAATTTTTATTAGCTGACTATATATATTATATATGTGCATACATATACATATACACATACATACATATATATGTATATATACATACATACATACAAACACACACCTAGTACTTTGCTGGAAGTGGATGTAAGGTTACTATTCAGTTATGGAGATTGTGTTATAAAAATTTTTTTAAATATTAATAACACTAAATTCTAAGAAGCAATGCTTAATTCATAAAGTTTTTCCTCCCCCCTCCATCCTTCCAGGTTCAGTTTTCCTCTAACTTCTTAAATATTTTTTAATAATATGAGTGGGATGTTAAATTATCATCCCTTTTCCTGGAGTTCTAAAAATTTAGAAATTAAATAAGCCATAAACTATCCCTTATCTTTTGGTAGTATTCCACACTGCCCTCTTCCTTCAAAGTTTTATTTTACAATCTTCAAAAACCCTTCTAGTTCTTAACCCTATGATCCTGTAATCAAAATAGCAAATAACAGGAGAACATTATATATATATATATATATATATATATAAAATAAAAAAGAATTTTGGATTTTGGTGTTCAAAAATCTGAGTTCAAATCCTAGTTATGTCATTTCATACCTTTGTGACCTTGGCAAGACGTTTTACTTCCTTGGTCCTCAGTATTCTCATTTATTATATGAAGTGTTTTGGACCAGATGGACACTAAGTTTCATCCCTAAGATTCCATAAACTACAGTGGCTGCTCAGCTGTTTTTGAGATGATCAGTATTTCTTAGCTGAGAATCTACAGGTTTTATCCCAGACTTCACTGGTATTTCTTTTAAATGGTTATCCAGCAAGAGTTACTGTGATGGTCAATGCCATATCCTACTTTAAAGAATCAGCTTGAGAGAAAATCCTATTACAACAGTGGAACCTCATAATGGAATATATGAAGCCAGACAGAGACTGCTGAGGACCAGTTAGAGAGTCTGAGCATGGTGAAGACCCACTGTGCTGCATCACTGAAAGAATAATGACTCTTGTATCTCTTCATTTCCTTATTCTTTTTAAAAATCATTTTCATGTAATACTAATGATTCATTATGTTTATGTTGTAGCTGCATCCAGAGAACTTGGGGAGGTTTATAGAATTAGCTCACTAATTCTTCATTTAAATTATTTTTAAATAAGTCTTGTTGAAGCCTTTTATCTTTACATCATAATCACTTCCCACCCCACCTCCTCCAGAAGGAACCTTCCCTTGTGACAAAGAAAAACAATAATTGCTCACTAATTCTTATGTCAAACATTATGAGGGCCATAATTAAATATGTGAAGGGTCTACGATTTTGTCATTGTGGGCATTCTTTCCATCTGTGTATTCAAGGCCAGTCTGTCTATGACTTCACATATAAACAGAATGCTACATGTGGAGTCAGAGGACTGTTGTCAATTGTGAAGCTGTCACTTAATATCTGAGTCAGCTTGCAAAAAAATTTGTCCATATTGGTCTCATCATCTTTTAATTTGACCAGATCATCCAGTTTGTTAAGGGGTCTAATGTATGACATTTTGAGAAAAGTTTCCGATTCTAAACTCAGGGGTTTGTACTTTACCCTAGGAGTAACAAGATGCTACTGACCCAAGGATTCTTATCCTGCAATAATTGAACATCTTAAAAATATAGTGATAATATATTTCAATGTAATTGAATTTTTATTCAATATTTCGGTATAATTGTGATTTTTTGTAATGATTTGGAATACACTGTGGTCATTTAAATAAAGCTCATAACACACACTCACACTCATACTCATACATACACACAATTATAAGAACCTCTACATTCTAGTTCAAAGAGCAGTGGGGGGGGAGGGTATGTGATCATACCTGTACTTTAAGAATATCACTTTGGCAGCTGAATTGATGTTGGATTTGAGAGGGGAAAAAAAGCCAACATTAATAAACTTCATTCAAAATTCTTCTTTGCTTAATGAATTGAATTAATTATTCCTGCTATTAAAATTAAACCCACGCCACCCCAAATTGGAAATATGTAGTATGAAACAGATAAATTCCAATGTCATATGAGTATTTCAGAAATAAATACTAAAAAATTTAAACCTTTCTCTTTCAGAAAATAATTGACAACATGGTCTAAAGTAATAGCCAGTGTACTCAGTTATATAAATTTGATCACTATTTCAGTTAAAGAGTTGATGTTTTATTTATATACATATATATATATACATATATATATGTGTGTGTGAGTGTGTGTGTGTGTATATACATACACATGCATATATACATATACATATACATATACATATACATATACATATACATATACATATACATATACATATACATATACATATATATGTGGTGTGGGTGTGTGTATCCGTGGGAGGAAAAGATTGAGGTTTGGGGGAAGGATGATAGAATATGAAAGCAGAATGAAAGGTGTTCTTTAATTAATGTTGGAGCTGAAGTAATTACTTTCTATTAATGACTTTAAACACACAAGTTAAAGGAACCCACAGTAACCAAGTATCAAAGAATCCCTCAGAACAGATATGTATTTTTTTCTCTTCATCCAAGGACATAGTCATAACTCATGTGATTCTTTTTTCTCCAGGAAAAGCTGCTCAAACATGAATAAATATTTTCTAATTTAACATGGAAAATCACTGATGCCCTGAGTTTAGAGCTGATGGTGAATGTGCAGCTTTATATTCTGTTTATTGATGACCAAGAATGTTCACATGACATCAGTAGTTATGCCTATTCTTAATGGGAATGGGCCTAAGGCATACAACCTTTTTGGGAGTCATGATTCAAGGGATTTGGAATAATGGCTATAAGTAATGTATCAAGTGCCTAGGAACTCTTTCTGGCATTGGCATGTAGTATATATTGGGGTGGGCAAGGGGGATAAGTTATTATAGTAGAAAGATAACTGGATGAAGAGCAAGGGGATCTGGGTACTACTCCTGGCTTTGCTACGTATTACTTGTATGACCTTGGGCAAGTCAATTAACCTCTGTATCCTAGCTTTCTACACTACAAAATAAAGGAGTTGAGCTAGATAATTTAGGGTCCCTGCCAGTTTCGGGTCATATAAACTATTGGCCTCAGTTCAGGCATGTAATAGAAATGGTAGAAAATGTACTGTGTTGGTGATCTTTACATCACAAATTATGATAGCTGGTTTGGGTGCTAATAATAATAATTATTTTTATCATATACACATTTATCTCATTTAAGTTTCACAATAACCCTGAGCAGTAGGTATTACAAGTATTACGATTCCTATTTTAAGGTTTAGAAAGCTGAAGCAGAGAGCCTAAGTGATTCACCTAAAGTCACACAGCAAGGAGAGGGAGAGTTGAACCCAGGTCTTCCTGACAATATCCCACTCTGTATAAACTTGCCCCCATCTACCTGCCAAGCCAGTTCACATTTATATAGCCCTTTCAGGGTTACAGGATACTTTCTAATTGATCCTAGCCACAAACTTGCATGGTTAAATGGTATTACCGTCACCTCCAATATGAGGACTCATGGAGGTTGAATGATTTGTCCAGGGTCACTCTGTTCATGTCAGAGATAAAATTCAAACATAGGTCCCCCTAAATTCAGGTGCAGCCTTCTTTTTCCAAGATACCTCCCTCACCCCAACTTATCATTCTGATTCCTTTCAGTATCCCACATAGAAAGGACTAGTGACACCTACTAAGTGGTATTCTTCTTAGCAACCCCTATCAACCAATCAACCAACCAATCAATTAATCAATGAGTATTCATGAAGTACCTATTATGTATCAGTAACTGTGCAAGGTAAGGGGGACATAAAGATAAAAATGAAGGAGCTTGTGTTTTGTCAAGGAAGACAACATGCTCAGATATAAAGAAATGCAAAATATGTACAGTGTTGAATCCCTCCCCCTTAACACACAAACCCCAAGTAAATGAAGCCCATAAGAAAGACACAGAAAATATTTTTTAAAAATGGAAAAACCTCAGAATTTCCAAGACTCTCTGTGGGTTCCCAATGTATGACCCAAAGTTTCTACATGAACAGACTTACTAACAATTTGAAAGATCCAGAAGGTGAGTGGTATCATTCAATGGATATGTGTAAGCAAAGGATAAAAGATTGCCTGCCAGGTATTTTGCAGTGGGGATTTCTTTTCAGCTGTATATTAGACAACCATGCCTAGCTCCTGAGATCCATGCAGCTCTGAAAATCTGTAATACCAATCTTCCAGTCCCAGGTGCTCCTCTAGTGAAAGGTGGTGGAATACTAAGTCATATCCATTCCAAAGGACTCTATATTGGGTTCAGATAAGCAGTAAAGAAGCCTACAATTGCTGCTTCTGACTTTGGTCAGAAGCTGGGAATTCACCTTGCTGCTATCCATTATGGCAAAGCAGAGCTCCTCCAGCAACCAAACCCAATGATAATTTTCCCAACAGGTATCCTAAGCATATATGAGTACTTGATAATTTGTAATGGAGAAGCACCAATAATAGTGACTGTTCATCTTTTTGTGCCACTTTATAGATTTTAAGGCACCTTCCTCCTGACATCACTAGGAGGCAAGAAGGGAAAGAAATGCTATATCCATTATAGAAATCTTCTTTTTTTTTGAGGGGGGACGACAGGGCAATTGGGGTAAAGTGATTTGCCCAAGTTCACATGGCTAGAAAGTGTTAAGTGTCTGAGGTCAGATCCAAACTCAGTTCCTCCTGACTCCAGGGCCAGTGCTCTACTCACTGCACCATCTAGCCAGCCCTATAGAAATTATTCTACAGCCACATAGCTAGTAAATTTTAAACCTAGACCTGGAAACCAGTTCTTTGGACTCTAAGTCTAATATTGTCTCCTTTCCATTAGGTGCCATTTATAGGGAACATCTGGCAGAAAGTTGGACTAAAATAGAGAATTCATGAAGGGGATCAATGCCAAATAAGCCTATAAAAGGTTAGTAGGAGACAGATTCTGAAAGGTATTAAGTGTGAGGCTGGAGGTTTTGTATTTCAAATGACAGATGATAAGAAGCCATTGAAAAATTGGGAGTATGGAAGGGTCATGGTCAATTCTATGTTTTAGAGATATTAATTTGGCAGTTGGGCAGAGGATCATTTGGAGAGAGAGGAGGCTAGAAGCAAGGAGACCACTTAGGAAGCTATCACAACATAGTCCAGGACAGAAGTAATGGGAGTCTGACCTATAATAGAGATTGTGTGAATGGACGGAAGAGGACAAATAGCAAGATACTATGGAGGTAGAGTTGGCAATGTGTGTTAGTTATTTGGTATTTTGGGATGAGGGATAGCAGAGAATATAATATGTTTATGCAGCTGAATTGCCTCAATATCATATAGCTATATGCATGTACAAAGTGACCTATTCAAATACCATTGATGGCAATTGACTAAGGTCAAGTTTTCTTTTTATGTCAAAATAAGTTCTAGATATTTTAAACAATAGTTGGGCTACTGCTCTGTTAGTTTCTTTCTTCTTTCTTTTTTTTTTCATCCTGGAATTGATCAGACTTAGAACAGCACCCAGAAGATTGTTTCCAGGAATGTAAAAGGACTGAAAGTCATGTCATACAAGAATCATTTGAAGGAACTGGCAATGCTGGTCCTGAAGTAGATAATATTTAGGGAGAACATCATGATAATCTTCTAAAATGTAAATGGTTACAATGTGGAAAAAGGATTCAACTTGGCTACAGAATGTAGAACTTAGAATATTTGGAAGAGGGAAATTTAATCTCATGTAAGCGGAATCTTGGCAATAATTAGAGCCATCCCAAAGGTACTTGAGGGCAGCAAGGTGGCACAGTGGATAGAGTACCAGCCCTCGAGTCAGGAGGATTTGAGTTTAAATCTGATCTGAGATACTAGTTGTGTGACCTTGGGAAAGTCTCTTAACCCTATTTGCCTCAGCTCCTCATCTGTAAAATGAGATGGAGAAGTAAATGGCCAACCACCCAAGTATCTTTGCAATGAAAACCCCAAATGGGGTCTAATTGACAAAACAACAACAATAGTGGCTTGGGATGCTGTAGCAGCAAGCACCCCAGCATCCCCAGAGTGGCTGCCAACACAGGTTCTTAGATCTGCTTTTCTAAAGGAAAGCAACTCAAAATGGGTTAACAATATTGCTTTAATCAAACATATGTCAGTTACCTAGTTCAGGGGATAAAGGTAGCCCCCCCCGCCGAACTTCAGAGAATACGAACAATTTACAAGCAGAAGTTACAAGCAAACAGAGAAACATCAACAGACAGGCTTCCAAATCTCTGACCATTACATCCATACCTACTCAGTTACCAGAGAGGGAAACGCCAACATCTGGGTTGTCAAAGCCAGAGGGCTCAATAGTTGCTCAGAGTCTCATCTGGTCAAATCATACAACTCTTTTCAAAGTGAGCCCCAAAACAAAACCTCACATCAGGGTATGTATAGCCTTCTCCTGGATCAGAGAAATGTCACAACCCTCTTGACCCACTGCCCAATAACAAAGCAACAAGGTGTGGGCATTCCTGAAAAAACAAGCCTCCCGCCACAGGCTCCATTTGACCACATTCAGCCTATTAGGGGGCAGAGTATATTTTCAAATTAAGAAAGGTTCTCAGAGTCACTTAAGCCTATCAAAGACCCTAGTGGCAGGGAAGATCTTAGATTCCCATTCCCATAACAGATACCTCTGGAGGTAATAGAATTGTTTGGTTGTTGTTGTTTTGGTTTGGTTTGGTTTGGTTTGGTTTGGTTTTTTAATGTGCCAAACACTGTGTTCAGTATAGGGGATACAACACAGGAGGTTTTTAATTGAAGACTAGATAGCTAATTTTTGGAGATGAGGAAGACCAGATTATTGTTCAGGCATGCACTGAAATTTAAATTCTCTCATTTGTCTTCCAACTCAGAGTTTCAAGTATAGAAGAGTTGTGCATCTCTATTTTCTTTACGCCCTATGCCATGCACATGGAATTATATAATGGGCACTTTATGTCATCTGGTTTTATCATATCAGTTTCAGGAGAGAGATCTGAGACCAGCTTCCCTAGCAAGAAAAGAACTCTCTCTACAAATCAGTCTTGGCAACCACCCCTTTCAGAAGAAAGGTGATACAGCGTTTTATATGCCCTTGATGGATAAGGCATATTTCATTGCCTACTGAAGTCAAGATGGCTCCTTTTGCCAGCCTGAAATTCACTAGCATTGAAAACACATAAAGACTAGAAACTGTTTATGAGATAGGGAAGGTGATTCAGTGAAATCAGTTCCAAGTTGGCAAGATGAGATCTAGTCCTGAACGTTCAATGCTTCATAATTCACATTGAATCTCTCATTAATTTAAATGTTAATGTAAATTTAAAACATGTTATATTGATTTGGAGACTATATTTTGCATTAGAATTGCATAACCAGCCTCTCTATCATCATACACCAACTGGACATTCTTTCTCAGCACTTTGAGATAAGGGGAAAAATACTTCGGATAATAGGCCTATTTTCTACATCTTTCTGTCTCCTGATCTGGATATATATAATATATTATATATATATACATATTATATACATATTATATATATATATATATATATATATATATATATATATATATATTGGAGGGAGGCAGTTGGCAGGGATTTGAATGAGTTTGCAATTCTAGAAAAATAGGCTAACTAGATGTAAGTAACTGGGTGAGATGGTATCTCCATACATACCCAATTTGATTTTATCAAAATTCCAATGGGATTCTGATTTCTTGATGTGAGCCATCTGAAACAATGTCAGTGCCTACTCATACTGTTATTCTTACCCATATGTTCCTACTCATCTTCTACAGGAAATTCAATTCACATGGGTCATTTAGTCAACAAAAGTGTGTTAATCAGCTGCTTTCTTTTAGTTGTCATTGTTGTTCAGTTACTTTTCAGTCCTGTCTGACTTTTCATGAGCCCATTTGGGGTTTTCTTTTGCAAAAACATATGAGAGTGGTTTGCTATTTCCTTTTTCAGTTCATTTTACAGATGAGGAAAATGAGGCAAACAGAGTTAAAGTGACTTGCCCAGGGTCACACAGCTAGGAAGTGTCTGAGGCTAGATATTAACTCAGGAAGATGAGTCTTCCTGACTTTCAGCCCAGCACTCTTATATTCATTGTACCACTTAACTGCCCAGCTATGTGCTAGGCATTGTTCTAAGCACTGAGTATGCAAAGGAAGTCAAGAGATACTCTCTACCCTTAAGGAACTCACAATTTAATGAAGGAGACAAAATGGAAGCAACTGGTATTTTATATATATATATATATATGTACATATATGTACATATATATGTACATATATATACATACACACATACGTATATAGACATATATAGATATATACACATACATATATACATCTGTCTGTGTACGTGTGTGTATATCACACACACATATGATATAAAGGAGATAATCTCAGAAGAAAGGCCCTGGAATTAAGAGGGAATAAAGACTTCTTCTAGAAAATAGGATATTAGTTGGCTCTTAAAGGATGCCGGGAGGTAGAGATAAAGATGGAGAGAATTCCAGGCATGAGGATGAGGGAGGGCAAGTAACTTTCTTCACTTATCCTGACACTTCATAGTTGGAGATGGAACAGATGGATTGTATATGAATCATCCCTCTCACTAATTTATCAAAAGTTTGAAAAGTCTCAAAATGTTTGACAGTCTGAGATCACTTGGTTGCTAAATAAGGCCATTCTAGTGAATTAGTATTTTATCACTACTACTACTACTACTACTACTACTACTACTACTACTACTACTACTACTATTACTACTACATTTTTTTAAATTAAGAAGTTTATTAAAGGCAGCTAAGTGGCACACTAGTTAGAACTAACAAATTAGGAAAATCCAAGTTCAAATGTGACATCACACATTTAGTACTTGTGAGAATCTGAGTAAGTCAATTAATCTCTCTGGGCCTCAGCTTCCTCATTTATTTTTTTTTCAAGTAGATAACATGTACCTTCCAGAATTATTGTGGGTATAAAATGAGATAATATTTTTAAAGTGCTTTGCAAATCGTAAAGCACTACATACAAATACAATATAATATATTTCGTATTATTATGCCAAATTCATTCATGGTAATGTTCAGAAATCCTCTCATTTTTTCAGACTTTTTCTTAAGTTTCTAGTCCATGTGAATTTCTTAGAGATAAAGTAGTTGTACTATAATAGAAAGAGACATTAATTTGGAACAAAAAAAAAACATAGATTTTAAGCTGGAGATCATCTTTCAGAAACCTCTTATTTCTTATGTAAAGAACTGAGGACCAGAGATGTCAACTAATTTATCTGAAGCTAGGCAGCTAGTAGAAGATGTTATTTGAATGCAAGTTCTTTGATTGCAAAACCAATGCATATTCTATTAAATCATGCTGCCTTTTACTAAATCAGATGATATGAGGCCAAACATTTTTGCTCTATTTGTTATCAATATGGAATTGGACAAGTCATTCAGCTTTTCTAGACCTGTGCTTCCTAATTCCTAAAACAAAAGGTATTGGGCTCCATTATCGGGAAGATCCACTCCAACTAAATCCTAGGTCCTTGTCCAAAGGCAGTGTTTCATGTTGGTTGTTGGGGAAGGTAATATAAGGAGGCAGCTTGCTCTAGTAAATTAGATTAAAGAAGAGAATGAAGATTTTGAATTTGAATTGCCAAATCAGGATACAAGTACAGAAAGCAAAAATAGGAAGGATCATAGCTTGGGTTTTTGATATTAAGAATCAGTGCTAGTCCTAGCTTGGCATTATCTGTTGCTGACAGACAGAACATAAGTTACTTGAGATGTAGATAATGCCAAAGATAATATGTGCTTTTCTATCATTTGTTTAAAGAAAGATGATAGGTTTAATTAGATGCATCCAAGAAAGCATGAAGGGGAAGCTGGGGTAACACGGTAAAGGCATTAGGATATTATTCACTGCCCGAAAAATGTGAGGCATCAACTGACCCTTCTTAAATTAGGGTATCATCCAACCCTAAAGCAGGGTCATAGCTGACACCTTAGAAGTGGGATGAAATGGGAAAGGAAAGGATATATCCTGAGTTGCAACCAGAGAACATTAATCATGATTCTCTTCAGCTTAAGGTAGGAGGAGGAAGTCTATGATGGCCAAATGGGAAGCTGCTTCCTAGAATTAGCACACATATATGCCCATACTCTTGCCAGCTGGGTGGGTAGGACTTCTAAATCTATCATCACTATGCATCATGAAAGTTTATGGAAGCTGACTGATATCAGAGCAAGGGTATCACCAATTAGCTGGAAAATTGGAAGTTTGTATCCTAGAAACAAGTATAGGTTTCCTATATTGGAAGGATTTGAGAAAAGGAGAAATGATGGAGGGATAAGGGTACAAGGAAGAAAGGGAAAGGGTGCTTGATGGGAGTAGAGATAGCCTGTTGGAGAAATACTAGACCTAAAAAACAGAGGGTTTTTGTTTGTTCATTTGTTTGTTTTACTGACTGCAACTTCCAGTCATCACTTGGCTTGATGTTGCATAAATTACATATTTTGGGGGGCCTCAGTTTCCTCTATTGTAAAACGAGCAAGTTTGACTACAAGTTTTCCAATTTCCTGCCTAACTCTAATAATTATGATTCTAAATAGGAAAAATTTATTACAATGATATTTTTTCTTTTCCTTGATAAGAAATATTATTATTGTTTCCTTTTGATTCTCCCAAACTAGACTTAATGATAAAGTGAGTGAGACAGAGAGGGTTTGCTCAAGTCCTATTACTAGATGGAAATAAAGAAAATAAGCAAGAGGCATCTAGGTGGCACAATGAATAGAGCCCCAGCCTTGGAGTCAGGAGGACCTGAGTTCAAATCTGGCCTCAGACACTTAACACTAGCCTTGTGACCTTGGGCAAGTCACTTTACCCCAATTGCCCCTCCAAAAAGAAAAAAAAAACTAAGAAAAATAAACATCTCAATAACACAAAGCTGATATTGAAAATGGTAACTACCAGGTGGCTATCTTAGTTTTAGTGTGAGAGCAAGGTTAACTGCTTACCAAGCATCATTCTTTCTCTGGCCCATTAATAAGAAAAAAAAACTACTTCTTTTTAATTTATAATAGATAGCTCAGATAAGGAATAGGCACATCAAAATATAAGCACATAATAGAATGCTTCAATAGCTGATATTTTTTCAACACCTTGGAGAATTTTTCTTCCCAGTATTTATGGTCCTGGATATATACAGACACTCCTGTATATAGGCAATACTCTGCTACTATCCTTTTTTCCCCTTAATTCTCATCAAGAACAACACTCTAAATCTCCAAACATAATTTTACCATGGGGAATATATTGCTTTTATTTTTATATAGACATATGCATATTTCTGCTTATTTGTATTTATATATGCATGCAAGTAAATATAAGTGCTTGGGTTTAGGTATCTAGGTATATCTCTGTGTGTGTGATGAATTGATAATAGAAGTATGTATAGAATAATTTTACATCCATACATATGCATATATGTCCATAATGTGAGTATGTATATATGACTATTTGCATCTAATGGTCAGCATCTCTAGGGCAGGAGGAAGAGGAAAAGAAAAAAAGGAAAAAATTTAAAATGGTAACTTTATTATTTATTTTAAAAGAATAGCAATTTGTACATAGAAAATTTGTAGTTTACTGTGCAAAGGTTTTTTTTTTTAAATATATGTTGTAGAAATGCTTGTTTTATTCCTTGGATTAAAAAGAAAATAAATTTTTAATAATGGAAACAAGTGATTCAAGAGAAGAGAACAATGTAGAGTTGAACTGGTTTAGTAAGAGATCAAGATGGGAAAGAGAGGAGAGAGTAGCCAGTCAGGTATGATGAACTGGTAAAGAACTGAAGGGTCAAGGGTTTGGAGGTTGTAGAGAGGGCAAATAGCAGGGTTCAGGGCTATAACGCAGAGGGGGAGGTGAAATGATAGAAGATATGATCAGACAAAGGAATTTCAGAGTTCATGAGCATGGAAGTATTTTAATATAATATATACAAGAGAAGATGAACAGGTCATAAAATGATAATGAAGAATGGCAAGCAGGTAGCCATATAATAACAGTAGAAAGCTAAGAATACTCCTAGCATTTTGGATGGACCATCTTTGTGAATTCCTAAAAGGATGTGAACAACAGGCCTATATGATAGTGAGGTCTAGGCAGGTCAAGTTCTGCTCCATCACTGAGATCACAGATTCATTGGTGAATTTGGGTATGATAAATATAGACAAACACACAGGATAGAGTGTGTATACATATAATGCACAGTAATCATTATAATTTGAATGTATATTAATCCACATATCTGAAAGCATATGACTGTGAAACATGGGAAAACAGAATCTCCAGAAACTAAAAATCACAGGTAACTCAAAGAGTGATGGCAAGACCCACTCTAAGTGGATGTCGTTAGGAGTCTGTGTACAATGACTTATGCAGAAGATGAGTCATAGCTTACATATACAGAAATTACTGTGATATAAGGGCAAAAAGATATTGACAAAACTAAAGAAAATAAAAATAAAGGATAATGGAAGGAAGGGAGGGAGGGAGAGAGGGAGGAAAGAAGGAAGGAAGGAAGGAAGGAAGGAAGGAAGGAAGGAAGGAAGGAAGGAAGGAAGGAAGGAAGGAAAAGATGGAGGGAGGGAAGATATGAATATGTTAGGAATATTGGCAAACAAGCAAAAGTTCTGCATATATATATATGTGTGTGTGTGTGTATAGATGTATAAATGCAAACACATACATATATACACACATACATGTGTATGTGGAGTGAGAGCTGAGGGAAGTGGGAATCTCCCAGTTGGGGGCCAGTTTTTCTGGTTATATAAGACAGGCTTTTCCCCCCTAGGTTTAAGGAACAGAATAGACGGAAGGTTCCTATCAAACCTTAAAGTGAAGTTCCTAAATAATGCAATTCACCTCTAGCTATAGGTGAATGATTCAAACCCTCACAGACCCTTGAGTGGTCTAGCAGTCTTCTTTGGGCCCCAATCTGCCATCATCAAACACCAGTTAATATTACATTTTCACTCAGAGCTGCTTGACCATCAGGGCATCCAGCGGGATAAAGGTGGGCTATTTAGTTCCTGTGCTGATTCAATTTCGTGACCTGAGGGATAAACTATGGGAAAGAACATATCTCAAATTGACATCCACATAGAAATGTCTCTCTTACTAGGGCTATGGAGTAAGTGTCATCTCTGCCAGTGGACATGGAGAGAGACAGAGAAAGATAGACAGAAACAGAGAGAAGGAGAGAGGGAGGTAAGGAGGGAGAGAAACATTTTCTAACTTGGATATTGTTACTAAGCTGCTTAGTGAATGGCTGGTGGCCTGAAACTCTGTCACCTCATGTCAAACTCAGCATCCCTGAATTCTCTCTAATTAGTGCAGCAGGAAACCAAAGGTGATGTCTATGTGGTTGTTTTCTCTAGGCGCTGAGAGCCTCTTCTTCGGCAAAAGCCCCAACTTCTAAGTTGCTGCCTTGGGCTAGATTGGGAAGATCAGAATCTCTTTGGTAAGGTAAGATGTTTGAATGCATGTGCAGAACCATACATGTATACTTACTAAAAAAATTACTGAGATATCCCCAAAGGAGACAAGAAGAGTGAGCACTCCAGTGTAGTAAAAACAGATGGGGCTTAGAAGTTGGTCCAGTGTCACTCTGTGAAAGTCTCAATTTCTTTGTGACTCAGTTTACTGCTCTTTCTAAAGTGTGTAATAAAATCTCCTCTGTCTAACTCACAAGATTAATGTTTTGACAAAAGGAAATAATGGTGAGATGCTCAGATACTCAAACAAATCTAGGACTTTTAAGGATACAGGTGTTCCCTCTAGCAATGCCCATGACTTGAGACTCAGTTGACTCTTCTCTTCCCCATGAGTTCCTCAAAGCAAATCTACCCCAAATGCCAGTGACATCTTACATTTGCTCTTAACACCACGGGAAAACCAGTGGAGCACATATTAACCTCACTCTTGCCATGTGACTATCCCATCTTGATTGTAATTCAGACTTTCCTTTAAACAGAAAGTAGTGGTGAATTTATTACTACTCAGGACTTTTTAAGGGAAAGTAGGGATTGAGAATAGGATTTTGTTAGATTGTAAGGGATCTAGAACTATGATGTTGTTAGACAGTAAACTCCTTGAGGGCAGGGACTGTCTTTCATCTCTTTTTGTATCCCCCCCTTGCACAGTGCCAGGCACTTAATAAATGCTTATTGAATTTTATCATTGTTGATGAGGTAGCTTAGTACAACTGAAAAAGCACTGAATTTCACACTAGATTTCAGTTCAAGTTAAGGTAACAGGCATTTATCAAGCACCTTCTATTTGCCAGGCACAATGTTAAGTCATCAGGATACAAAGAAAGGCAAAAACAGTCTCTACCTGCCAGAAGCCTACTCTAGTGTGTTGACATTTTACCTCTGACACTTATTACCAATGTGACCTTGATCAGGTAACTTCAACTGACTGGTTCTCATCTTCTTCATTTGCTAAACAAGGGAGCTGAAGTAGACTTCCTCAGGCATCATGAGGATTTAAAAGATCATTAGAGTCACCGGTATTCCAACACTCCAATGCCAATCACAGATCTAGAGCAGGTAGAGACCTGTAAAACATTTGGTCTGATCCCTTCATTCCATAGTAAATGAATCCATTCACTTTCCCCTCTACCATCCTGCCTCTAAATGATAGAAATTTGCCTGGGGGCACTGAGAGGTTAAGAATTAGCCCATGGCTGAACAGCTGGTATAAGATAGAATTTGACCCCATCTGTCCCTGACCCCAAAGCCAGCTCTTTCTTCTACTACTACCACTACCTCTTGGTCACAGGAGATCTAATTCGAACCACTATTGCTAAAGCTGAGATGTGTGAGCAGTCAATCAATCAATAAGCATTTATCAATTACCTACAATATGCCAAGCCCTGGGGAAATAAGGATGAAAGAAAACAGAGTTAACAATATGATAGAGGAGACAACATGCACATATATAAATGTATACAAAAATGTATCTGAACAGATAGGAAGGAATGTGGAGAGGGTTGGGCCACCAGCAGCTGGGAATTGGTGAGGAAGACCAGGAAAGGCTCATGTAAGAGGTGCTGCTTGAACTGAGTTTTGAAGGAAATTAAGTATTCTAATGCTAAGACAGCCAATGGATAAGTGAAATACTGGAGGAAATATTTATTTAACTCAATTTCACTGTGGTGTTTTTTCTCTAATTCCAGAGAAATTTAGGAGTTCATTTTTTGTTGTTATTTTGCTTTGTTGTGATGATTGTTGATTATTGGTTCATGATATACTATACACACAGTTAGCAGGTGAAACTTGGTATGATGCCAAATATTTATATTTGTTGTTCATTGCATTCACGGTCAATAGACCAACTTGGTCACAAATGGTTGCTTTGATTGCATTGTTTGAGTCCTGTTTTATTATTGCCCACTATGCTAGAATAATGAACCAATCAAAACGACTGACTTGGGGAGAAAACAGACAAATTTTTGATTGCCACTTCAATGTGACTAGGAGTTTCTTTTCTGTAAAGAAGACTTTATGTAGTGTGGGAAGCTGGAAAAAAAGGCTAGGTCTGGAGTCAGAGGATCTGAGTTTAAACCTCTGACACTCCTACCTTCTACCTCTATGACCTTAGGCAAGTCTTTCCCCCTCTCTAGTAGTCAACACCTTCATCTGTAAAAATGGGGGAGGAAGGGATCATGTTTAATAATCTCCAATTTCTCTACTAGTTCTAAATCTTATCATCAAAGGACTGGTCATTGTAGCAATAAGGCATCTTACTTCCTACAAGACAGAATAATCTATAACTCCGTTCAAGGCTTAGCTCATATGAACTGACTGTCCCCTAGTGAGGGTAACTTTAATCCTCCAATGAGAGACTTTCAAATCCTTGCTTGGACATTGATCTGAACAACACACTGTTCCTTTCTCAGGCTGCATACTCCTTTATAAGATGGAGAGAATAATGCTATGGGCTCCACAAATCTGTTATAAGAACCAAAGGTTCACATAAAATACTCAGCAAACCTTAAATCACCATATGGATATAAGCTCCATTGAAAGGGAGGGAATAGGGAAAATGCATGAAGTGCCTATTAGGCACTGTGCTAAGTACTTTACTTATATTACCTCCTTT
Organism: Gymnobelideus leadbeateri; assembly: GCA_011680675.1. Taxonomy (NCBI): domain Eukaryota; kingdom Metazoa; phylum Chordata; class Mammalia; order Diprotodontia; family Petauridae; genus Gymnobelideus; species Gymnobelideus leadbeateri. The sequence continues at coordinate 254,597 of WOXC01002505.1, read as the reverse complement.
CATCCTGACGACAACCCTAGGAAGTAGGTGCTTGTTATCCAGATTCTACAGTTTAGGAAACAGGCAAATAGAGGTTAAGTGACTTGCTGGGGGTCACACAGCTACTAAGTATCTGAAGTCACATTTGAACTCGGTTTTCCCTGACTATATGTCCAGGGCTCTCTGCACTATGGCGCCACCTAGCAGTCTTATTGAGTGATAACATTATTAGATTTCAGGTAGGCTTTGCTCTTTTAATTCTTAGCTTCAAGCCAGGACTTTGAATATAGTAGACACTTAAAACATGTGGGTTTCTTTTGTTTGTTCATTTCATTTTTTTTTAAAGATTGGTTTGTTAGATGTAGATAGAGTAATGTAGAAGCAGCTAATTGGTACAATGGATAAAGTGATCCAGGAGTTAGAAAAACCTGTATTCCAAAATGACCTTAAATACTTGCTACCTGTGTGACCCTGGGCAGTAAGAAACTATCTGCCTGCATTCCCTCAGCTGTAAAATGCAGATAATAACAGTACCTACCTCTCAGGGTCGTTGTGAGAATCAAATAAGACAGTAATTGTATATCCTCTTATTATCCCCATTTTACAAGTGAAGAAACTGAGGCAAGCAGAGGTTAAGTAATTTGCCCAGGCTCACACCACTAATAAGTGTCTGAAGTAGAATTTGAACTTAGGTCTTCCTGATTTCAGGCCCAATACATCACCCAGAGAAATTTATTAGATTCTAAGGTAATTATATAATCATGTGTCCAGACTAGGTTAAAACAGACAAATAAACATAATTCTTATTCCCTGCTCATCCTAAAAATATCAACACACACACAAAACCACATATACACAAAACCACATATTTTTTGCTTATTTTCATCCTCTTCTAAACTTCTCAGAACACTGATAAATATCATCCTCTTAACATGTGTCAGACAGCTAAATGAAAAGAAAGAAGAAAAAATATCCAACCAGAGAGATGGGATCACTTAGCCAAAAAGAAATGACTTCAACAGACACTTGCTAGAGAATTTATTTCGACACTGTTATTTGTTGGGTTTCTGGCAATGAGAAATCACCAATGAGAAAGTAATAAAATCAAGCCCCAGTAGAAACCTTCTAACCCTAAATTTGCTTGACGATTCCTTTTCTTAAAAAAAAAAAATTAAAACAATGTTTGGAGCTGGTGGGCAGCATGAACTCATAATGGTCCTAAAAGAAACCTCCCAAGCTAGAAGAAGAATGTAGTGTGGTGGCTAGATTGAATATGAAGTCAAAGGTACCAGGTTCTAAATCTCACTCTAACTTCTGTATCCTTAGCCCACACATTTCACCTCTCAAGGCCTCAGATTATGCATCTGTCAAACGAGCAGGTTGGTATAGATGGCATGTCAAGTCCTTCCTATTCTAAATCTAGAGTCATATGGCCCTATTTTTGTTGTTTTAACCCAGTAGTTCTTTTTGAGGACTCGGTAAAGATGAGCTAGGTGTGGACAGTCTGACAGTTCCTGAAGACAGGTAGGCGTTTACTAGACAGCCTGAGATCCCTTCTGACCCTTGGACTCATTAATATACAGAAAATAAAACTGTTTCAATTGAAAGGGAAAAGCTTACTATACTCCATTAAGTGAAAACACTGGTCTCCTATGAGGCCTTGCTACAGAGAAAATTTGACTAGGGCTTTTCTGAAGTTCAAATAAAGTTTCTTTCTCACCAATTACCAGAGAAAGAGATATCTTAAGGCAGTGGAAAAGTAGTTAGAAGGGCAGAGCTATAGGTTGGCCCAAGAAAAGTCTGGGGATACTGGACCAGGTCCATGTAAAAAGGAAAAGCCTGCATTTGTAGATAGATTCAGTGCCTACTTTTGACTTGCATTTTAATTTTAAAATAAGGAGAAGGCTGCTATGTGGGGAACTTCATCTACAACATAAACTCATTAAATTTAAAAATGAGACAAATAAAAACAAAGCATTATTTAACCCTCAATTTGAGGTGAACTAGAGGATGAGTCCCTGTTAGCTCTCCCAGAGACGTGTTTGATAAAAATATTCCTCAGATATGTTCAAGCAAATAAATGCTACAGAATTTGTTGGGTCTGGAAGATTATACTAATTTGATCCTTGAATCTCTTATGATGGCCATGAGCCAAAAGCTATTCACATCTGGCCCTCATGGTTCTCTCCAACCTTAATGAGAATCATTGTTCTTTCCACACTCTATATTTAGTCAAATGGACTTGCTGTTCCTCATCCAGGATCTCTATTTCCCATCTCTAAGCCTTTGAACTTCCCATACCACATGCCAGGAATGCTACCTTACCTCCTACATTTTGAAATCCCTTATTTCCTTCAAAACTCTGCTCTGGAGACCCCTTCCAAATGAAATCTTTTCTTATGGTGCTATGGCCTTACCCCAATTGACTTTCCTTCTTTTCATTTTGTAGATATTTTTTTTTCAGTTCTCTCCCCTCAAGGTCCCTGAGGCCAGACTCCATTTCATTTTCTTTATACCCCCAGAGCCTAAAAGAGAGCCTAACCCTAGTAGGTACTTAATACATGCTTACTGCTTAAGTGATTGCAGATCTGGTCCCAGTGAATAAGGCTGATGGAGTCTAGGGATCACATACTTGATTCTACCACAGTCACAAAGAAACACCTAAGGTCACCAGATTTAGTGTGAACCCATGTCTTTGCCCTCTTCCATATAGAACACACAACTACACATGTATACACGTACACATAGAAATATACACACAGTGACTATAGACAAAGAAAAAAATACAATTCCTGTAAAGGAATGTTGATCAACATTAATATCGCCCTGGAGTTGAGCACAGTAGCTGACATAAGGTAGGTGCTTAATAAATGCCTATTAATTTGAACACTTTCTAGCTGAGTGCCTGAGAAGTTAGATAGATTGTAGCTAACTTTCTACATGGTCTTAAAGCCCACCAGAGAAGGCATACATTAGTATTTTAGTGGTCTTTGTCTTGTTCCAACATTCAGCAGGTACTCCCCCCACTCTCTGGTGGAAGCAGGGTATAAAAAAGTCCAAAAGAGCTCAATATCTTTAAGCCGTAAGAAGATGAACAGATTCAGATCAACAAAAAGATATACATGCTTTCCCACAGATACCTATGTGCTATATACCAACAGTGCATGAGAAAATAGCCATTACATAGGAGCATGTTTATTGGGTCCCTTGGGCAGCAAGGAGTTCAAATCAGTCAATATTTAAAGGAATTAATTCAGACTATTCACTAGAAGGTCAAATACTGAAGCTTTAATACTTTGGCTACAAAATAAGAAAACAGTGGAAAACTGAAAAAGACCCCACTTGGGTCTTTGGAAAGAGACCCAATTCATTGGAAAAAGACCCCAATTTAGAGAAAGATTGGTGGCAAAAAGAAAAAGGAACAATATGTGTTCCTTTAAATCCTCTAAAAGGATCCATCCAACATGCTGAGGCCTCTCACCATCATGTGGGTGACAGTGTAGCCCATCTGTTGTCCCCTACTCTCTCTGCATGATCAGCCTAGCCTCTTTCCCAGTTAGGCATCTCTTAGAGATCATCTTTTTTTGGACACAATTTGTCATTGGTAATGGTGTTATGTGATTTGCATAGTACCCCCCTCCTTTTTTATTAAAAGTTACTCTGAATACGACAGAGCAATGAAAAAGACACAAACTGCTTATTGTAAGAGATGCAGGGGAACACTATTGATCGACACATTTCCAGGACAAATAAATGATGACGCTTTCTAACAAGGAAGAGCCAGAAGAGAAATATTGGCTGATAACATCATTGAATTACTTGATTCCAGCGTCAGAAGGAACTTTAGAGACCATTTTAGCTCCACAGTCAATGAACATTTAAGTGCCTACTATGTGTCAAGCCTTGTGCTAATGGCACAAAGAAAGGTAAAAGAAAGAAGTTAGATAACTTGCCAAGGGAGAATAGGCATCCACTAAACAGCAGGGCTGGGTTTTGAATAATTATAATAGCTATCATTCACATGGTACATTAAACTTATGAAATATATGTATTATCCAAATTTGATCCCCACAACAATCCTATGATTACCATGATCCCATGATCCCTAGCTAGGATTTACAATTTTATATGTTGCTTTAAAGCTTCCGAATTCCATATATTATCTCATTGGACTCCCACAACAATCCTGTGATTACCATGATCCTGTGATTAGCTCAGTATTTCAGTATCTTACTACTATCAGATCATCCCTTAAGAAGGGCATTGAAAACAGTGATGAAGCGTGCAATCTGCCTCCTGCCAGACAAGTAACAGATTCAAAGTGTAGCATGATTCATACGTTTTTCAGGCATGGGCAATGTGGGAATTTGTTTTGGTCGTTATTTTGTATTTATATTATATATTTGACATGGTAGGGATGACAGAAAAACACGTACTTTAAGTGAAAAATATTAATTTAAAATAAAACAAGTAGATTTTAAAAATTGAAGGGTATTAAAAAGCTAAACAACATGCAGAGAAGGTCAATCAGAATGGTAGAGGGCCTAGAATCTATTCTATATGAGGATCATTTTTAAGGATTTAGGGATATTTGTCTTAGAAAGGAGAGAGCTGGAGGGGGTAGAAAGATGGGAAGTGATAGCTGTCTTTCACTATTTGAAAAGCTGTTACATGGAAAAAGGAGAGATAAAATCTGTTTTGTTCAGTCCCACAGGGCATAAGTAAAGAGGGGTAGTAGTTGCCAAGAAATAAATTTAGGCTTGATATTAGGGAAGGAGGAAGAAATGAAAAGACAACAACAACAACAAACAGAACAAACTTCCCAACAATAACAGTAATGAAAACAGAGGAGCTGCCCCAACCAGAGAGGCTGGAGGCCCACTTTTCAGGGTTGGTGACACTTGGGGGGAGGGGAATACCATGGGCTGGACTGGATGGCCCTAAAGGTCTTTTTTTAACTCTGAAATTCTGAGGTCCACCTATCACAAGGAGATGGCTCTACACTAAGAAAATCATCTTTGAAATATTGACATAAGCAGGGCAGAAGGAAGAGCCATTACCTGGATTACTAGTATGTGGGTTCCAATCCCAGCTCTCCTAACATATGAATTATGCATGTGGAAACATGTATGTGTGTATGTGTATGCATATGGGTCTATGTATGTGTTTACATGTATGCACTCATACATTCATCCTTGGCCACTTCACTCAGGCTTTCCAGGACTCAGTTTCCTCAGAGGGTCTTGGACTAGATGACCCAGAAGTTCCCTTCCATCTCTGAATCCAAGATCCAAGAGCACTGGAGAATATAAAGACAGGGCACAGTGAGAGGTCCACAGTGGGCCATGATGACCAGCTGGGAAGGCCAGGGAAAGTTCCGGGGCCCCATGTTTCTGATCTCTTCCTGTCCCTGTCTATCCCAGTTGTAGTCTTCTTTGGTCCTTGGTCACTTTGCACAGGTCCTGGCACATAGAAAAGAAGTCTAATTAACTGACTTCTCAGAATGTAAACATCCTGTGACTCATCAGTCCGTTAGGGACTTGTTCTCAGGCTGGATAATGGGTATTAAAGTGTTAATGGAATAAACAAATCTCTAATACTAATAGCTAACATTTATATGGTGCTTAGTATATGCCATCCACTATGCTAAGCACTTTATAATTATTATCTCTGATCCTGAGAACAAACCTGGGATGTTGCTGGGGTTTTTTGGTCATGCCCAACTCCTTTTCTTTCTTTCCTTCTTTCTTTCTTTCTTTCTTTCTTTCTTTCTTTCTTTCTTTCTTTCTTTCTTTCTTTCTTTCTTTCTTTTTTCTTTTATCCTATTTGGGGTTTTCTTGTCAAAGATACTAGAGTGGTTTGCCATTTTCTTTTCCAGCTTATTTTACAGATGAGGAAACTGAGTCAAACGGGGTTAAGTGACTTGCCCAGGGTCACACAGCTAATAAGTGTCTGAAGATATATTTGAAATCTGGAAGATGAGTCATCACAACTTCAGGCCTGGCACTCTGTGCACTCTGGCGCCACCTAGCTTCCCTATGGTGTTATTATCCCCAAAGAGACTAAAGTAAACAGAGGTTAAATTACTTGCCCAGAGTCACACAACTCGTAAGTGTTTGAGGCTAAATTTGAACTCAGGTCTTCCTGATTCCAGTCCCTATGTTCTATTCTCTGTATCACGTAGCTGTCCCCAGCATCAGTATGCTATCCCTACCCCATGCCAATGACTTTATTTTTTCAGGTTGATGCTGATGCTGGGAGTTTCCAATAGCATGGTTTATTAGTGACTTTATAGGCTTTCAGCTTCTCTCCCTCTCTCTCTCTCTCTCTCTCTCTCTCTCTCTCTCTCTCTCTCTCTCTCTACACACACACACACACACACACACACACACACCACCACTACCACATCACAGTACACCAATAGTGTATCTGCTACCTTCGCTAGATTAATGAAACACTAATGAAAATTTCCTCTATACCTTTATCTTTCATTTAATGCATAGGAACCACAAGAGTAGAATGTTGATTCATTCATTCCTCAAACAATGCAGTAGTTTTTAGGACAACTAGAGAGAGGAAAAGGGAGTTAAGTCGATCAGAAAACTTAGGGGAGAGTCCAGTCTCCTCTCACTCACAAGGGTGTCTCTGGTAAGGGTACTAAATTTATCAAAGTCTAAGAATTCTCATAATTAAAATGAAGAAAATAATGCCTGGCTTGTCTGCCTCCTTCACAGGGTTATTTTGAAGATCATATACGGCATGTTATATGAAAAGCACTTAATAACCAGTTAAAACCTATCCATATGTAAAGTGGTATAAAATTATAACTTATTTCATTTGTTTCTACACATTCAGTATAAAGAAAAGTGGAGAACAAGGGTAAATTATGCAGACAATTCACATGCTAACTCCCCCATTCTCTGAATAGCACTTTCCCCTCAATTATCTGAATATTTCTTACAAAAATTATTTCAGACCTGTATTTTGGGATTATTTGAGTTCTCATAGCACATTTAGCAGGTGTGGATACAACTTCATAATATGCATACATATATACACATACACATATGTGCATATATACATATGAACACATACACACATATATATACATGTGTGTACATATACACCCATATATACCTATACATAGACTACATACATACAGACACACATATATACACACATGTATATATACACTGCTTAACTTCTCCCTTTGCAATACTGGGATTTTCTGAATGATGATGATGATGATACCACTATTAGATGATAATAATAAATGGCATTTATAGTGCTTAAAAATTTACAAAGTACTTTATGTGTTAACTCATTTGACCTTCACCATAACCTTATAAAGTAGGTGCTATTATTGCTCCCATTGTATAAATGAGGAAACTGAGGCACAGAAGGGTTTGTGACCTAAAGTCACAAAGTTATTAAGTATTTGAAGCAGGCATTTAATTTTAATGTGTAAACACAGACTCTCTATCCCCAGAAGGTTTCTCTGTCTCTCTGTCTCTGTCTGTCTCCCTGTCTCTCTGTCTCTCTCTCTCTCCCTCTCTCATTATTCCCACTGCATTATCATGGAGATGAATTGTTGAATTGTCAAAATGTACTTAAATTTTGTCCAAATCTAGAAACAGACTCAGAAAGATTAAATAATTAGTTCAAAGACATACAACAATATAATATTTTTTCTGAGACACTCTTGAAAGAATGTTACATTTTTAAAAGATCATGACATACTAAAACAAGAAAGAAGTTCAGAGATCATCTAGCCCAACCCCATATTTTAAAGATAAGAAACCAAGACCCTATGAAAGAAATAAGTTGCCCATTTTCCTACACATATCGAGTGGTCAGGCTGATATTTCAGTCTATTTCATCTAACACCAAATCCAGTTTCTCCTGTTTCAGCCAAAGTCCCCACAGTCTTCCCAGTGGCCCAGGTACACAGCCTTAGAGACATCCTTGAGTCCTTGCCCTCATTGGATTTCTCACATCCAATTAGTCTTCGATTCTTGTCAGCCTACTTCTATAAGGTGTCTTGTATCTGTCCCCTACTTTCCATTCACACAGCCTCTACTCTGGTTTCAGACTTCATTCCTTTTCTCCTGAACTGTTGCAATAGCAGCCTAATGAGTCTACCTACCTCTTACCTCTTCTCCAATCCTATATTCCAGACAACTTCAAAATTGATATTTCTGGGGCACCTAGGTGGTGCATTAGATACAGCACCAGCCCTGGAGTCAGGAGGACCTGAATTCAAATCCAGCCTCAGACACTTGACACTTAATAGCTATGTGAAAACAGTTGTGTGAACAAATCACTTAATGCTGATTGTCTTGCCAAAAAAACTGGCATTCGTAAAACACTGATTTGACCATTTCCTAAATCCATAATTTTCCATGAATCCTTATGGTCAATAGAATGACCTTTAAAATGCTTAGCATTCCAAATCCTCTTCCTTCCATTCTTATTTCAAATAATTTCCCTTTATGTTCCAATCAAGCTGGTTTGCTAATGGTTCCCTGTACAAAAATGTCCATATCCAATCTCAGCGTCTTTGCACGAACGGTCTAATACATCTAGAATGCTCTCTGCTCCCACTCTCAAAATAACTTCATATATATTTTGCACATGTTTTATTCTCTGAGCATAATGTAAGTACCTTGGGGTCAGGCATCATTCCCTTTTTCTTTGTACCCCAGCACCTAGCAAGGGTTGTACTGTAATTACTGTTCAGCCATTCAGTCCTGTCTGGCTCTTTGTGATCCCACAAACAAATGTTGTCCATGGGGTTTTCTTGGCAAAGCTACTGGAGTGATCTGTCATTTCCTTCTCCATATCATTTTATAGATGTGGAAACTGAGATGAACATGGCTAAGTGACTTGTCCAGGGTCACATAGCTAGTAAGTGTTTGAGACCGGATTTGAACTCAAGTCCTCCTGACTCTAGATCCGGTGCTCTATTCACTAAGTCAAATAGCTGCTTCCTGACATATCTGGCATATAGAATATCCTTAATAAATGTTTTTAGTTCAATTCAATTGAACTGAACTTGAATGAAATAGCTAAGATTGGGTTGGATTGAATGGAATTGAAATGAACTGAATTTCCACGGATGCAATACAACCTGAATCTTTCAGACCAGTTAAGGGCAGTATAGCATTTTCTTTAATTGGACTCCAAATATATCTTCAATGTCATTTATGTCATTGGTAAAGAAGCACGTAGTTTTGACCTCTTCTCAAGCAGCCAGGCTGACCTGTCTCCAAGAGTGTCAGAGGAGGAAGCTGATTACAAACATGGCCCTGCTCTCTAGCTTTCCTTCACTGCTGTTTACTTATCTAACCATGTTTGGGCAGTTGCTGAGTGTTCCATGAATACTTGCTGACTTAACTGGGACAGCAGGAAAGCATCTGAGAAGGGCAGACAGTCCCCACTCGAGATGTGCTGATGGGCTCCTCTCTCTCACTTTGATCCAGAATCAGCTTCTCTCCTGCCCTGGACTTGCTGTATCCAAAGGAGCTTTTGAGTCAGAGAAGAAAGAAGACAATGCTAATAAGTAGCATTTACCTTTAACCTAGTGAAAAATCATTAAGTTGAGACAGACAGACAGACAGACAGAGAGACAGAGAGAGAGAGAGAGGCAGAGAGAGAGAGAGAGAAAGAGAAAGACAGAGACAGAGACAGAGAGATGGAGGGAGAGAGAGAGAGAGGCCACAGACAGAGATAGTAGAGACAGCAAAGACAGAGAAAGTTCTCCAAAGTCTCTTTTGAGGAGCTGCATCTCTTTTGGAAAGACACTTTTTTGTCATTTTAATCAATCAATCAGCTGGTGCAATTAATCCACATATCATGTTATGAGGCACTGCTTCTCAGATCCATTTTCTTTTTTTTTTTCCTTTTTGTTCTCAGGAAATTAATTCATGTCATTTCCACTTGAAATTCTGTGGCATTTGACTACACAGGCACTTAGAGGCACCCTTCAATGACTTAAAAGTTCCACTTAATTGCATTGCTTGTCACGGGCACCTTAAGGAAAAGTGCCTTGACTGCCAACCCCCCATGGTATAAAGTAGTTCCATATGGGAAAGTACTTGCTATGGGATGGAGGGGGGTGGGGTGGTGTCTTCTGCAATATTCGACAGTGTTGAATGATGCTGACAGTTTGGTTCTTACCACTTTTCCTGTCATACTTTGCTGCAAACAGAACATTTGAACAAGTGTTTGTAAGATGTGTCATGGATTTAGTTTGAGAGTTTGAGTAATTCAAGGCAGAAAAAAATAAAACTTGGAAAACTCAATAATATTATCTGCAGTTCCAAATACTCAGTGATCAATCAACATATACTGTGTTCTATGCACTAGAGATAAAAACACAAATTCCTGTCCTCAAGGAGCTTACATTCTACTCTCTACTGCCTATCCCTAGATAACTCTATCTTCATTAACTCCTTGGGAGTATAGACAAGAACACTAGAGCCCAAATTCAAGGGAAGTCTTTATGATTTTGAATCATTAGCCCTTTGGGCCACATGACACTAATCTATCAATCAGTCTTCAATTTTCACTTTTATTCTTGTTATTAAACTTCTTAAGAGTGTCCTCTGGTGGCATACTCACTTCACAGAATAATAGAATCTCAAAGTTGCAAGAGATCCCAGAGGGCCTTCAGTTCAATGCAGTTTTGAAGGGGAATACCTTCCACAGGATCTCTGACAAGTGGTTCTACAGCCTTCTCTTGAAGGTGAGTAGAGGTATGTAAGTAGAGAGGAGGAGGAGGAAGCAGGAGAGGAATACAACTAGGAGGAAGAAGAAATGCCATTCACCAAGGGAGCCCATTCCAAATTTCCAAAGATCCAGTAGGGAAGCTTTTTTCCTTACATAACAACTAAGTCTTCATCGTTACATTTCTCCTTTTTCTTCTCTGTTTGGCTAAGGAAGACAGATATAACCTGACATCCTTCAAATGCTTGAACTCAACTGTATTTCTTCCCCACCTCCTTTCAGATCTTCTCTTCTCTTGGGAGTAAATCTCTTTCTTTCAACTAATCCAATGGTGTCCAGTTCATTCACCATTCTGGAAACATGATAGTTTTCCATTACTCTTCCAAAAATGTGGCGACAATGAGTAAGCCTTAATGTATCAACAGTGGCCTCACCAGGGTGGAGTACAACACACCTGTAACCTCTCTTATTCTGGATACTATTCCCCCACCCCAGCCCCCAATGTGGCCTTGCTTTGGCTATCAAGGAACTTGACAGACTGAGAACAATGGCAAAATATTTCAACTCCTACCTATTTTGTTGTTGTTGTTGTTGTTGTTCGTTTTTTGTTTTTGTTTTTGTTTTTTACAAAAAAGTCATATCTAGCCATTCCTTCTGCATATTGTGCTTATGAGATCATTCCTTAAAGTTTGGGGTTTATATTTATCTCTATTAAATTTTCTTTTCTTTGATTCAATTAATCATTCCAGCTTTGTGAGGTCTTTTCATATAAAAAAAATGACAACAAAGCTTAGTATGACCTATAATAGCTAACCTTCTGAGGTTATACTCTAGTGTTCATCATATAACATCATGAAAAATGAATATATGTATATATATGTTATGTATAAACACACATTCATGTTTTATAAACATACCTCTGTGTAGCATTTGTAGTGGTGATTAATAGCTCCAAATGGGTAAAGGTCTGTCCTCTTAGAACAGGTTAGGCTTATTTTAATATCACTCTCAAGGACCCAAATGAAAAGCAATGGGTGAAAGCTACATGGGTTAAGTCCTTAGCTCATTTTGGGGGCATGGATTTTCTAACAATCATCCAATGGTGAAATGTATTGTTTCAAAAAGTGTTGAGATCCCCATCATTTTAAAATTTCAAGTACAGTTTGAATGGTGATTTGTAAGTGATTCCCTGAACTAGATGGAGTAATCTGAGAACACCACCCCAGACAAGTACTACTTGTATGCTTACAAAAAAGTTACTGAACCTCTAAGTTTCATCATCTGTAAATTAAGGCAATAATGTTTTTTCTAGGGGCGGCTAGGTGGCGCAGTGAGTAAGAGCGCAGGCCTCGGAGTTGGGATGACCCGAGATTGGATCCGGCCTCAGAAAATGAGCACCCACACATAAATAATAACTGGTCCTGTAACCTTGAGCAAGTTACTTAACCCCAATTGCTTTAAAAAAAAATAATGTTTCTTCTATCCCTTCAAAATAATTGCTCAAAAAGTGCTTTTTCACAAGCATGAAGTTGCTTTAAAAATATTGGTTGTTTTCTATTATTCCATCCTTCTCAAATGCATGTGTGCTATCATTCTCTGATTCCGTGAAGCCAGACTAATATAGGGTCATAGAGCTGAAAGGGACTTTAGGGGCCATCTGTCTTTACAAATGACAAAACTAAGGCCTAGAGGGCTTAAGTGATTCACATAGAGTCGCACAGATAGTAACAGAGCCAATATTCGAACCCAGGCTTTTTAACACCGAAATCATTGTTAGAGAAAAAATAAAATTAATTTCATGGGAAGAAATAACATTAATTTTAAGTCAGTTCTAAAAAGTATTAGTTGTGATTGAAGAACCTAGGAGATAGAGTTTTGGGGTAATTAATAATCAATTTATTAATTAAGCTAGCTAATAATAAATTGATGGTCAATAACTAAAGATACCTAATGGAGATATTAAATGCATTAAATATTTTTGAAAGAGAATGCCCCTGGCACTACGCTCTCCTAGTTGTCTTTCTACTTGTTTGATCACTTCTTCTCTGTCTCTTTTGGTGGGACCATCATCCAGCTTATACTCACTAAGCAGAGGTGTTTCTCAAAGTCTTAAGCCTTCTTCTCATCATTTTTCTTTGCTTGGAGATCTCAGCAGCTGCCACAGGTTTAATGATCTCTTTGCAGATGATTCTCAGATCTGTGTATCTAGCCCTAGATTTTCTTCTGAGTTCCAACTTTATATGATCAATTTTTTTGCCTTCTTAAGATGGAAATCCTATAGACATTTCAAAATTAACATGTCCAGAAACAGAACTCATTATCTTTACTCTCAAACCCTTCCCTTGTCCAACGATCCCTAAAAGTATTTGAGATTATCACCCCACCCCCAATCACTAGGCTTGCAGCCTCGGTGTTATTTTTTATTCTTTTCTCTCTGTCTCTATCTCTCGGTCTCTGTCTCTCTCTTTCTCAGCATATTTCAAACCTGTTTTTAAGTCTCCTTGTTTCTACCTTCACAGTATCTCTTATATATCTCTAGTTCTCTCATTTATAATGTCACCACCTTGGTACCCATTCTCATCACCTCACTCCTGTACTATAGCAATAGCCTTCTCTTTGGGCTTTCTGACTTGAGTCTCTCCCCACTCCAGACCAACCTCTACTCAGCTGTCAATGTATTTTCCTAAAAGCAAATCTGACCATGTCACCTTCCTACTTATTAAACTCCATTGGCACCTTATTCTCTTCAGCAGCAAATATAAAATGTTCTGTTTAAAATTTTAAGCCATTCGAGGTGGTTAGGAGGTGCAGTGAATAGAGCAGTAGCCCTGGGTTAGGAGTACCTGAGTTCAAATCTTACCTAAGATACTTAACACCTACTAGCCATGTGACCTTGGGCAAGTCACTTAACCCCAATTGCCCTGCCTTTCCCCCACCAAAAAGAAGAGGAAAAAAAAGAAATGTAAAGCCATTTATAACTTAACTTTTTCATATCTTTCCAGCCTTGTTTGTTGTTGTTCAGTCATTTTTCAGTCATGTCCAAGTCTGTGACCTTATTTGGGGCTTTCTTGGCAAAGATATTGTCTGTTTGCTTCTCCAGTTCATTTTACAGTTGAGGAAACTGAAGACAAAAAGGTTAAATGACTTGCTCAGGTCACACAGCTAGGAAATATATGAGCCCAGATTTGAACTCATGAAGATGGGTCTTCCTGACTCCAGGCCCAGCATTTACCCAGTGTACCACCTTTTACTCCCTTCTGTATACCCTGATCAACAATACTTGCCTTCTTACTACTGGATATTCTTTGCACATGACCTTCCACTGTCCACTCCATGCCTTTTAATGCTGTCCCTCATGCCTGGAATCCTTTGCCACCTCATTTACACTTCCTAGATTCCCTGGGTGCTTTTAACACTCAACCAAAACCCTATCTTCCACAGACTTTTTGAGTCAACCTCCCCAACCCCCACTACCAGTGCCGCTGAGATCCCCTTCCATTTCCAATTGTAATGCTATATACAAGTATTTGAATATTGTTTCCTCCAATAGACTTTGATGAATTACTTAACAGCAATGACTGCTTTAGCTTTTTTCTTTCTTTTTTTTTGTATCTTTAGCAGTTTGCACAAAGCCTGACAGAAAGTAAGTGCTCAATAAATCCTTTTTTGACTAACTGAATACAATAAAGAAAAATTAAGAACTGGGAGCCTTTGGCTAATACTTCTATCTAGTAGCCATTAAAAAAAAGATACACAAAGCTATAATACTTTTAAGATCCATGCTTTCATGGTGTTAGAATTCATTTCACCAATGAAGATAAATGAAGGAATGAGAAATCATTTTTAATCACTAACTATAGGCAAAACCTTTTCTAAGTCCTGCAGATACAAAGGGAAAAGCAAGCCTGCACCTGTTCTCAAGGAGCTCACTTTCTTTCTTTTTTTTAGGGTTTTTATTTATTTATTTTATTTTCAATCCACAGAAGAAAACAAGCATTTATATAACATAGTACAATAAAAAAAAGAAAGATGATTGCACAGGAAACTATAAATCTGCCATGTACACCTTGCTATTCCCTCCAAATGTATAGCAAAGTTATTATGTCATTTTTTTCCTTTCTAATATATTTTTCCACTTTCTAATATCTTTCAAAGATAACATATTTAGGAGGGTGAAGCTAGAATAAATGGCAAAGCCCAGGAATCCTTTGGATTCATCCCCAATGAGAATCTATCTTTAGTGTCATTTCCATTGATAAATCCAAGTCCATTTCTGATGCTGAACCTGTGGACAATGCCAAGGATTTTGGTGATATGAAATCTATTTTTCTGGTTTTTCAGATCCCATCTCCTCTAACCCTAGTAGAACATCCTAGGGTTTTCATGGATGAAAAGATTATCACTCAGTAGCCAACCTGGTGAATCATCTTATCCATGAGATTCTCCTGTTTCCATTACTGAAATGAGTATTGGTGGCTTACTTTACAAAAATCAGCAGGTTTTTCAAAGAAGAAATTAGCTCCTAAAGAAATGCTGTGTGTATAAAAACTTGGACATCTTAAAGCAGAGATTGCTTGGCTGTCTTTGAATCCTACAACATTAATTCAGCTGGAGGGCTCTAATCACAGATGTGCTAATAGGTCTTTACCCCATAAGGAGAGTGAATATTGAAGTCTATACATTTATTTTTCTAAAACTGAACCCTAAGTAGAATAAATAAATCCCATCTTTCCTTAGATTTGCTCTGTTGGCAGATACCAAAATGACTTTTTTTTAATTTAATGATTAGCATGAGGCAGCCTGGTGAATAATGGGAAAAGTAGTGGTTCTGGCCTTAAATCATAGCTCTGCCAGTTTCTCCCCATGTGACCTTGGCCCAATCACCTTACCACTCCATGCCTCAGTTTCTTTATCTAAAAAATGGAGACAGGGGGTTAAATTAATGTTCCTTCCAGAGCTACATCCTATGTACTTATATAAGTTTTCCCCTAGGTACCAGATGCTGATTTAGCCAGATAAAATGCAGCTGTCTTCACCAAATTATACAACTGGATTCACACCATCTCTTAATTCCTAGTGGAGTTTTAAAGATACCTTTGCAGGCAATTTTCTTCCCGGTGCAAAGGATCCTAATTTAGACTGTACAAAAATACCACAGTGTAGTTTCTATGCACAAATACCATCTCCCTTAGAGACGCTTAATAAAGGAGGAAAGAAATTGTATTCCACAGGTGCTTTTGTGGCCAGTTAACAGGATCTTTGGAATGTAATTTGATCTAAATGGATATGAAATGGGTGGCCATATTATAATAAAAAGGCTTGCCTTATTTTTGCTTTGGCTCTTTCCCACATAATTTACTTTGTTGTATCACTGGGCCTTTAGTGTTGAAAGCAAATGGGAGAAGTCCCTTGTCCTTATCCAAAAAAGGGCCTAGACAAACCCTTCTGCCTGCCATTATGGTCCCAGGGGTGTATACTTTACTCAACTGACCTACTTTTAGCATCTTTTTTTTTTTTTGGAGGGCAATTGGGGTTAAATAACTTGCCCAAGGTCACACGGCTAGGTTTTTGTTTGTGTGTGTTAAGTGTCTGAGGCCAGATCCGAACTCAGGTCCTTCTGACTCCAGGGCTGATGCTCTACTCACTGCGCCACCTAGCCGCCCCAACTGACCTACTTTTAAAGCTGGGATTTCCTGGTTGCCCCTTTCAGTATCTCTAGCCTATTAGTGTTAAATTCACCCATAACCTACCAATACCTGAGAATTCCTCCCTTGGATCAAATCTGCTAGTTATCTGCAAACCTGCTTTCTTCTAAGCCATTTTATGTGTCCTGTCTTTTGATAGTGCTCTATACATAGAACCATAAATTTGTAACTGAAGAAAATTGTACATCCCATCTAATCCAGTCTCCTGATTTTATAGAGCATAGATTTGGAACTGGTAAAGGCTTCAGAGATCATGCAAATCCAACTTTTATACTTCAAAGGATCAAAGATTGAAGACTAGAAAGGACTTTGAAAGTCATCTAGTCCAGTGTTGTCAAACTCACATGGAAATGGATCCCTGTAGGCAACATATTAACTTAGAAAACCACAAATGGATATTAACTTTAAGATATTGTATTTTTTTAAATTTTGTTAAAGCTTCCCTAAATTGTGTCTTAATATGGTTCCTAACACTCAGGCAGTTTGCAAGTTTGACACCTCTGATCTAGTCCACCCCCCCGCTTTTTTTTTTTTAACAGATTAAGGAATTGAGACTCAAATGAGTTGAATTGCTTGCCAAGATCACATAAGAAGTAAATAACAGCTGAACCAGGATTTGAACTCAGCTCCTCTGAATCCAAATTCAGCATTCCTTTCACTATAGCAAATATGGCCCTAGGGTTCAGGTTTACTATGAAAAAGAAAGAAAATAAAACAAAGAAAGAAAGGAAAAAAAAACAAAGAAGCAAAGATAAAGCAAGGAAGGGAAACAAAGTTTTTTTTTTAATAAATTAAAAAAAACAACACTTTCTGGGTAGTATCTGAGAGAATAATTATGTATAATGAGAAAAGGACTAGACTTAGAAAGGCAGGACTAGGGTTGGAATTCTAATTCTGACAATAATGTTCGCGTAGCCATGAGCAAGCCACTGCCTCTGCCCAAGCTTTAGTTTCCTCTTCTATAAGATGGTAATAGGACCATCTCACAAGGTTATTGTGAGGAAAATATAGTTCGTAACCTTGAAGTACTACATAACTGTGAGGCATCATCACCACCACCATCTTCCTCCTCCTCATCTTCATCATTGTCATTACCAGAACCATCAACTAAGGCAGGTCTTCTTAAACTTTTTTTTTCCCCACTCAGGGCCCCTTTTTGGTTTCTGCAGCATTCTTTGGTGTTCCATGGCCTGAGGGCATGCTCAGTGCAAAGTGCACATGCTTTGTGTTCAGAACCAAGACTGCAGTGAAATTGTTCAAGCCAACACAGGCAAGCCCAGCCAGAAACACCTCGGATTCATTATGTGTTTGATTTTTATTCATTTTTGGTCATTCTGCATTCAGAAATCTTTTACTGCTGTCAAATTGTTTGCAACGTGACCCACAGTTTAAGAAATACTAGTAAGGGATAGATTATTAGGCAGCATTGAGAACACTGAAGTATTGAAAGCTAGGAAGGAAAGGATTTTAGAGATTATCTAGGTCAAGGGTCTCATTTTACAGATGAGGAAGCTGATAAAGTGAGGTTCAATCAATGACTTGCCAAAAGCAACACTCCTAGTTAAGGGTAAGGCCAGAAGAACAACCCATTTTTGCTAACTCCTGATCCAACAAATTTTCCACTACACCATGCTGCTACGGCTATCTTTTTTTCTCCTAAACTTAACTTTTTTTTACTTTGTCAACATTTGAAATTACATATTAGAAAGCATCAAGTATCGTTTTATTTTCCTCCTAAATCCCATTAAAAAGCACTTAGGACATTGCCTTACTTGCATTTGGCACTCAAAAAACATTTTTTAAATGGATGAAAGGATGAGTGAATGAATGAATGGTTGAATGCATAAATGAATGAATGAAATAATTTAATTCACTTGATACTGTCAAATTAGTTTGCTTTCGATTTGTACTTAAAGACAGCTCATTTGACATATAAACGGAATGAATATGTAAACCTAAAGATATGAAGAATCTCATAATTTGAGAGTTAACATATAGTCCAACCCATATATACAGCCTTCTTAATAAGTGACTTCCAGGTTCTACTTGGAGACTTCTTAGGAGAGGAGGGAAACCTACCACTTCTCAAGCAGCTTGTTTTACTTTTGGATGGACCTAATTGTTAGGATTTCCCCATAACCCCAACCCAATATCAACTCTAAATTTCCCCCTTGCATTTCCTGTCCATCATCCCTGTTTTGCTCTCTGGAGTCAGATTCTCATCATCCCTTAACACCCCCCTGACAAAGTTATCCCAAATATGCCAATGTTAAAAGAGAGATGAAGCTATTTCTAGGAGACAAATCCCCCCATGGTATGATGATGTAGGAGAAAAAAGTATTGGAAAACCCATGAGACATGGGGTCAAATTCTAAACATGCCACTCACTAGCTGAGTAACCCCGGACAAGTCACTTAACTTCTATGATTCCCCACTCATCATGTATAAAATGCAAATAATAATAATTTACCTCACCAGGTTGTTGTTTTTTTTTTGAAGAAGGCATTTTAAATGTATACACATGACTTGTTCTTCATCCTTAGTATAATATTATAATAATTGCTTTTGTCCTCTGTGACCAGATTCCTATCTATTGACAAACACTGACTCGCATGATTTAAAAAAAAAGTTTACTAAATAATGCCATTGAATCTTTCTGCTATTTTGTATTTCTGGTTACTAGATACTGTCCCCTGCTGGGTGTTAAAGATTCCACCAGGCATAGTCTGCTAGATAGCATCTTAGCAGGCTCATTGCCTTCTCAGCAGATAATTTGCAATGAATAAGGAAACTAAGGAGACATCCTGAAAAGGATGTCCCATTCAAACTCTCCCAAACTCACCTCTCCTATAAAATATTTCCTCTCAATTTTTTAAACCATAGAGGTGAATGAGAATTTGCTAATTTTTAACATTTCTTATTTTTTGTTAATAATTAACTCCTTCAAAGCACTTCAATTTTTTGCAGTATTTTGTTAAGATAACAATGGCTTTTGAATAAATACTTCTACTTACAATTAATAATGGATTGCTTTTATATGCATATTATATGAATATATACATACACATATACACATGCATCTGGAAAAGGAAATGGCAAGTCACTCTTGTATGTCTGCCAAAAAAACCCAAGATAGGGTCAAAGAAAGGCAGATACAAATGAAAAATGACTCAAAAAATACATATGCTTATATACATACACACACATATGTAGCCAGGTAAAAATAGATTGATAGACACATAAATGAGTGATAGATAGATAGACAAATAGAAAGATGATAGATACTTACACACATACATACATACACATATACATACATATATACATATAGCTAAGTAGATTTTTATCTATCATCTATATACATATGGATTTATTTGAGGAATGTGGAAAGAACTTTGAAGTTAACCTATAGGTCCTCTAAGACTTTTGATAATTCATTTACCATTTCTGGACCTAGGTTTCCACATCTATAAAATTCAGACAGTCATATCCATACAACTCATAGTGATTGCGAGGCTCACGTGAGAGAATGTGTAAAACAAGTAATTGATAATCTAAAAAACATTATGTGAATATCAGTTATGATTACATTAACTTCAACATATATTACATTCAAACAAGCTTGGTGGCCCAGTGGGTAAACTGTTGGACTTGAAGTCAAGAATACTTGAATTCAAATCCTACTTTAGATATTTATTAGCTATGTAACCCTTTCAGTGAACAAGAAGTGTACCTAGGTGCCCCTGGGCCTGGAGTTAGACCTGAGGTTAGATTGTGCCTAAGAGACATACTAGCTGTGAGATGCAGGGCAAGTAGCATAATTTCTGTCTGCCTCAGTTTCCTCATCTACAAAATGAATATAATTCTAGCTCCTACGCACAAAGGTTGTTATGCGGATCAAATGAAAGAATATTTGTAAAGTATTTAGCAAACCTGAAAGTACTGTACAAATATTAGTGATTATTTTTAACAAGGTATTATTATTAAGCAGTCCCACTAAACCCCCAGAAATTACTTTCTGTTTGCCGTATATTCTATGTATGTGTTTAGTATTTCCTCATATGTGGGTACATTGTTTCCCTTGATTCTTAAAGGTAAGTTGCTGAAAGTCAAAATTTTCATTTTTGTCTTTGTATGACTGGGTCCTAGAACTAGTAGGTAACTATTGAATCCTAACTTATTGATGATCTGAGGGAACATGCTGTGTGATAAGGGTACAATAACAAAATTAAACAATCCCTGCCCTCAAGTGGTATACAACATGTAGATTATATAAATAGATTTAAAATAAATCTCTCTCTCTCTCTCTCTCTCTCTCTCTCTCTCTCTCTCTCTCCATATATATGTATATATAAATCTACAAATTTAAATCTATAAATAGATTTTTTTTAAATCTCCAAAGCACATATAATTCAAAGAGATAAGGAAGACCACCAACTAGGGAGCAGAGTCAGGTCAGGTCTTAAGAAGTAGTGGCACCTGAGCTTTACTTTGAAGGAAGATGGCTGCTAAAGCACAAAGGTGGGGAGGAATTTCATTTCACAGATGGAGACTGGCCTTCACAAAGGCACACAGGTAGGAGTGAAAATGTAATATACAAAGAACCACCAGCAGACTAGTCCTGAAAAAGAGAGTTGAAGACAGGGAATAATATAAAATAGATAGAAAAGATACTAAAAAGACATACAGGCTAGGAATTTTCTAATTTATCTATAATTATCTAATTTATTTAGAAATAGAATATTACTAATTTAGAGGCATTAAAGAACAATTGAAAGTTTCTAAATTGGAAAAGTAATGTAGGAATATCAACTCAGTATAAAGGATGGCTCAAAGGAGTATTGTTATTATTATAATTAACAAGAAAAAGAATAAGAATGACCTTAATACATTGAGCCCACTATTTACTGTACCTTGAAGATCAAGCAAGTCATTTGACTTATTGAAGCCTTATTTCCCTACTTGGATAATAAGTGAGACTTCCCCTACCTATCTCAGCAGGATGGCTATAAGGAAAATGCTTTGTAAACTGTTAAAGTAGTAAATCAATGTGAGCTGACATTATTATCAATTACTCCGAAGGTCTTATTTTCCTGAGATAGGACATTACAGTGATATTTTCAATTCCACTCCCCAAACTCCTCAACATGGAAGAATGTCAGCAAACTGCCCTTCTTCCATCTCCCATGACCTAGTCTAGGGGTGGGAAACCTGTGGTCTTGAGGCCACATGTGGCCCTCTAGGTCCTCAAGTGTGGCCCTTTGACTGAATCCAAACTTCACAGGACAAATCCTGTTATTAAGGGGATTTCTCAGTGTGAAAAGAAATCAAGGACACTGCCTCCCTCCTTGCCCCCTTTTATTGGGTGGATACCCACGATGGATTTATGGGAGAATGTGGATTGGACTCACACAGAATGACCAAGCAAAGCATGTTTGTCATCTGCCTCGCTGGAAGGAAAACCAACCTAGCTGTGGCCTCGGAGGGTACAGGTTGCCCAAGCCTTACCTATTCCATTTTCCTCAATATTCACCATTAAGCACTTTCAATCTAATGAACCCTCAGACACTGCCTGTGCTTAATGGAGTTATATAAATCATAACAGACCATCAGAGCTAGAAGGAATTGTTGATCAGAGACAACAGATGTCAGAACTAGAAAGGAATTTAGAACCCAGAACATGTTTTACTAAAGGTAAATGCAATTTTAGCACATAGAGTACTATTGGAGCTCAAAGAGATACACGGGATTACAAGGGAAACCAATTATATTGAAATACAGTCATCAAAAGAAAAAAGAGAAAAAAAAGAAAACATCTCAGACCAAGGGTTAAGAACTATTGATTAGTTCCTTATTTTTACAGATGAGGACATTTCAATTGAAAGAGATAAAGTGATTTGCTCACTGTTTCCCAATGAGTGTTTCCATGGTGGAACCAAGGCCAGAATGTGAATTCCCTGAGCTTTAGTCAGTGCCTTTTACTTTATTATCCTATTTCCAGGATAATAGGATCCTATTTCTACAGGTAAAGAAACTAAACTACTAAAGTCAAGTGTGTGAGCTAATTGGTAACATGCAGGTTAGATGGGAAAAGGTGGTAAATATCGAGAATAAGAGGTTTTTCTTTTCTTTCTGCTAGCCAATCTTCCCCTCTCCCCCCTGCCCCACCTTCCCTACTTTTATTTTTGGTAGATTCATTCATTCTGAAAATGTAGCAAAAATGTCTAGCAGAATTGTTGGACTTGTTGACTCAGTAGATAGAGCTTTAAGTCTGTGTGTAAGTGACTTAACTTTGTTGGCCTCAGTTTCCTCAGCTATAAAATGGGGATAATAACAGTACCTATCTTGAAGGGTTGTTGTGATCATCAAATGAGATAATATATTTTTAAAGTAATTAGCAGTGTCTGTTATATAGGACGTACTATATAATTGCTTATCTCCCCTTATCCATGCCATAAGAATGCCAAAAAAAGTTTTCCATTTCAAATGGCATCTATTTTACTTCAGAAGTTAAATATTAGTTTTCTTCAAAGGTATTTTGAGACATTAGTGAATCTACACTTGTATGGATTATTAGTTGAAAACTATAATTGACATGTCTTTATAAGTAAAGAGTTTTTGTAGCCAAATTAAAGTTTTGGTCAACTGCCATCTTTGTTCTTTGAAAGTACTCCTGATCAAATTCAAATATCATCTCTGTCATTTTCTTTCTGTGTGACCATGAAGAAATCTCCATTTCTTTGGGCCTCAAATTCTTCATTTATCTGATGAGCAAATTGGATTAGATAATCCTTGAGATCCCTTTCACCTCTAAAACTCTGGTCCTATCACAATGCTTTATTCAATTAGAAACAAAAACAATGCAATCACCCCTCACCTAATTCATTCCTATCATTTTAATAATGGAATCTTGTAATCTCATCAAATGTTGGTTTTCCTTCCAGTGGGACAGACAACAAACATCCTTTGCTTGGCAATTCTGTGTGATTCTAATCTATATTCTCCCATAAGTCTATCCTAGGTGCCCATCCAATACAAGGGTAGAGAGGGAAGGAGGAGGTGAAGGGAGAGAACTTCTTTTATTTCTTTTGACACTGAGAAAATATCAAATTCTCATACTGATATAATTCATGATGGTACCATAGCTGCCCAGACTTAAGGGAATGACTAATAAATCATACCTCATATCCAAAGACATGATTTTCTCCCTACAGACACTAAAATTTCCTATTTAGATTATAGCCAAGTGAGATGTAATATTCTCTAACTTTCAAAGAGCAAGTGTTTACTACTCACATATTGGGAAGTTTTCAGTTTAGAAAGATCTATAGAAAAAATTCAGTAAGATAATATTTTAAGTAGATTTCCTATTCTAACTTTTTTCCTTAAGATAAACTGGTAGATATCTATATTTAAGGAGAGTCTACCAAAATCTATAATTATTATGTCATTGATACTGTATTACACACTTTCCTCATAATTCACATCCCTGAACTACTCTATGAATGGCCTTAAATATATAATTATAGATTCCTTTCTTTGAACATAATTTTGTCAGGGAAAGAGATGGAAGAAAATGAGGGATTAATAGATTTTTAATGGCACATCCCTCTGGCCCCAATTTCCATCCTTCCCTCACTCTCCCCACCCCCCCATACCCTCCCCAGCCAGAGTGGAGTTGAAAAGAGGCACTCTCTCCCCTAATATGATGTGACAGAAATGCATACATCCACAAGGATGCGATGTTGAAATTGAGTTGTCAAACTGTCCGGAATGTCTTGTACAAACTGAACAGAGCAATTTACTGCAACACTCCACAGGCTGAAGGATCCTATCTCGACTTTACAGTTGCTTTCTCCTAGTGAGCTTGCCCTACCACGGCTCGCCCGTTACCCTTGAATCAAGTAGAGTTCTTTCCCCTCTGCTAGTCCAAGGTGATGCTACTGACTCATAGCTGCACAGCTCGGTGAAGGGGGAGAGAAAGGGAGAGATGTCTCAGCTTGCTGGACATCCTCAAAGTCAAGGTGTCCAGAGCTTGGCTTTGCATCTTGCTGGGATCTGTCCTGTTTTCCTCCTTTGTATTTTAGGAATGCATCAAAGACACCTCCCCACCCACCTACATCCCCGCCCCAACTTCCACTAAACCTTACGTTACCCTTCCCTGACTGATGCATGCATTTTTTTTTTTTAAGAAAATGATTTCTAATCCCTCTTCCTAGCCAGAGATTTTTTATTTTATTTTTTCCCCCAAGGATTCTTTATACTTGGGGGTTGTTGGTCCTCCGACTCTTCGCGGTGTGCCCTCCAGGTGGCAGCAGTGCCCCATCAAAAAAGCTCCAATCCCCTTTTTCCCTGACATCAAGTGTTAATGCAATTGACCAATCAGTGCTAAGATGATGGGAGGTAATTGGGTAATTGTATTTCACTGATCACAAGAAAAGAAGGGGAGAGGGGGGAAAAGGGGGAACAGAGAGAGAAAAAGAGAGGAAGGGGGAAAAAAAGAGGGGCAGAGGAGAGAAGAGGATGAAAAGTCAGAGTACAATGCGTGCCCTAAGGTAGCTGGGACCTTCCCCATCTGGAGGGCGCAAGCCTAGTCTCACAAGGAATTTGGATTCCAATTCTTTATTTATTTATAAGGGGAAAGGGAGGAGGGAGAGCGGCGGGGGACGAGAAGAGTTCAAACGGGAGCGGATGTCTGGGAAGACGGGAGGAAAGGTTTCTGCCAGGCACTGGTGAGATGGCGCGAAGGACTGAGCAGAGCATCCTCCTGGCCTCCGGGGAAAGGTCCTCTCAGTGGGGGAAGGAGCCTCGAGCCCCTGTCCCTGGGTGGAGAAGAAGCAACTTGTAGCTCTACAGAAATGTGCCAGCCGCAGCTGGAGACGAGATCAAAGCTGCAGTTGCATCCGAGAGGGAGCCCAGGAGCCAGGGACTAGTGCATTTTTTGGAGGGGCTCATTCTATCGGCCCTGCCACCTCCAGCCTCAGCCTGCTCTCCCTTCTCCACCCCCAGCCTTCCCCCACCTCCCTTTTCGCTGTTTTAAATAAAGGCAGTCTCCGAAGTTCCTTCACCTCGGCGCAGCCGGATCTTTATTACAGCTGGACGAAGGATGGAGAGCAAGGCAAAATGAAGAGGAAGGGGACCTGGGTGCTTGCCCCGGCCGCACCAGCCAGGCCCTCTCACGCATCCCCGCCGCCTTGATCCAGGAGCAGATC
Source organism: Gymnobelideus leadbeateri (assembly GCA_011680675.1). Classification (NCBI taxonomy): domain Eukaryota; kingdom Metazoa; phylum Chordata; class Mammalia; order Diprotodontia; family Petauridae; genus Gymnobelideus; species Gymnobelideus leadbeateri. Next base: position 228,973 of record WOXC01002505.1, on the reverse strand, counting down.
GGGGGAGTTCGGGAACATCTGGCGGATTGGGAAAGTGTGCGTGTTTGTGACTGTGCGTGTGCGTGTGTGTGTGTGTGCCTGTGTGTATAGGGGGGAGGCGGGGGTGGGTGGTGGGGGCGGGGACAGAGAAGGGAAAAGCCGCCACCAGCCTCAGGGGGGGAGGGGGGAGGGGGAAGGAGGAAAAAGTGGTGGTGGGGGAGGGCTGGGTTTCTTGACAGCTGATGGGAGCCTTGAAATTTTCCTCCACTACCTCCGCCCCCACCCCCACTCCCACCCCTACCCCCACCCCCTGCACTCCATTTAACGTGAGATTATGAAATTGCAGAGGAGGTGGAGGGAAAGAGACAGGATCTAACGGGGAGTTTGGAGTGGAGAAGGGAAGAAGGTGGATAGCCGGGTAGCTGAAATCAGAAATCCAATTGCGCACTGGGTTGTGATTGGAAATCTAATCAGATCTTTGGAAAGGGGGCAGGCCGGGAGGGGGCTCAGTGGGAGTAGGGGGAGTTGATCTCTTTTTAAAAAAAAATTGCGGGGGGGAGAGGAAGGAAACGACGATGTAAAGGGAAGACTTTTGGGTGGCAGTGGCGGTTGGGTGTCTTGCAAAAATGAAGGATGCGGGACGCGGATCTATCCTGGAGCCCAAGGTACTGGAGAAACTGAACGTGCAGGAGAGGAGAAGGAAGAAACAAGATTGTCCTGTGAGACCTGGATCTTAACAAATCAATGTATATATCCATACATATGTACAAAGGGAGAGAGAGGAGAGAAAGCGCGAACATTCTAAGATGAAACCTACCAACCTCAGACCAGAGGGAGATTGTGTTGTTCTAGCCTAAATAAAAAATAAACTATAAACACCCCGGCCCCACATACAGAAAGGGGAACACAGAAGGGGGGGTCACTGAAAATGGAGAACAGAGGATCCGGAAAGGAAAAGTATTTTCATTAAAGAAATGGAAAGCAAGAAAGGAGGAATCTTGGAATGAAAAGTTTGGGGTTTTTGGCTTTTTGGGTTTTTTTTAGAAAAGTAAAGACCTGCTGTGCAGAGGTGGTTTGGTTTTATTTTTCTTTCATGTTATTTTATTTTTTTTCTCCACGAGACGAGAAGAGATAAATTTTGCATCTGCAAAGAAATTTCGGAGAAGAAAAGTTGACCGTGCCAGAATGAGGCATTGATTGGGGGAGAGAAATCAGCAGGGCAGGGTTGGAGCTTTGCCTGTGTTGACTAAAATTGATGGAAAATTGCAGTTGGATTTTTTTCTTTTTTCTCTCTTTTATTTATTTATTTTTTTTGCGTGTCAAGATCGTGTGTTTTTTTTTTTTCCTTGCTCGTAACCTCCTGGATTTTGCACCTGGACGTTGCCGTGATCGGTCTGAAATACAGTGAGTGATCCTTTGCTTATTTATTGGGGAAGGGAATGCCTGCTGATTTATGGCTCTCTTGTCCCTTGGAAGCCCCTCTTTGCTTTGGTTTTAAAGACCTGGCTAGTGGTCAGCAGGAGGGGGAGGGAATGGGTGACAGAGCCCGCCGTAAATCAGGCTCTGCTCACGAAAGCCACAGTCGCTAGAACGATGCAGGTTGTCTGCATTCTGGGCAAACGCCTTTTGCAAATGTACACTGGCAAAGAAAGCTTCCGAACAAGCCCCTGCAGTGTGGGGTGGTTTGCCGTGTGACTGACTCCCTCCAGAACGCCTGTAAGTTGCATGGCAGCCCGAGAGTTAGATGCACAAATATTTAACCATTGGAAATCGAAGGGGTCCAATTTAGATTTCATTATCCAACCTAACACTGCAGATCAGCAGAATGTATGAACATGAAAATATGATAATAAGGCAAGCAGATGAAGGAAGGCTTCTGGCTGGTGGGTGGATGGAGGGAAGGGAGAGTGGGTGATGGGGGGAGGATGCTGTTGGGAAGAGGTGTTTGTACTTTGCACAGCCCCCTTTTTTCTTATGTGTCCAGTGCATTGTGCCCCCTCTGTCTCATACACACCAGAAATAGGTTCTCTGACTCCCTGTGCCCCTACCAGAGCTGCTGAAAATGAAAGGATGGAAGGGACATCTTCCTCCCTGACTATTCTTTGGGTTCAGAGAACTGGCTAGACGTGGGAGAATGTGGATGACTTGGGCAGTACCTGCCTGCTGAGAAGCAAGCACAGTTCTTTAGCATAAGTAGCTAACTTAGGACCCATTCTGCTAGAAATATATCTGAGTATTGGTGCAGGCTCTTCTCATTGACTTCCTTGTCCCCAGTGAATTGGGAGTGGGGAGGTGGGCTGCAAGAATGGAGTTAAGAGCACAGGGCCTGGGAGAACCTTAGAGAGCCCGGAAGACTGGTGGAAAAATGGGTCCCCTTCCTCTCCTCCAGGCTGGTCTGGTTGGTAGGTGTGGGCTTGTGATTTTTTTTCCCTAGCCTCTTTCTGCCCACCTCCACCTCCTACCTTTGGGGCTCCCAGCAGAAGCTGGAAATCTTTGGTAAAGAACTGAAAACAGCATGAGTCAAATGACTGATGAGCGCTTCAGAACTAACAGAAAGTGAGGGTCAGGTGAGGATGAGACAGAAGACTGGTTACACATGGCCAGACCTCCTGCTACCCTAGTCCAGGAGTCTTCTTTTGGACTAAAGCGTATTGGGTGACAGGGGTGGTGGAATGAGGCTGGAAGATGGCAAGAACTCTTGCTGATCCTCACATCCTGACAGCTTGAGCAGAACTCTTCACCCTACACCCACACTTGCTCCTCCTCACCCCCACCATCTCTTTTCCTGTTTGGGCTTTCTCATATAATATGGCTTGGGGGGAGGGGGCAGAAAGATGATGTAGCTGGATTTGGTGCTGTAATATGTTTGTGTTATCAGTTAATGATATCTCTCAACTATAAATCTTCACTAGAGCCTTTTATGAACTCTTTTCTTAGAAGGAATGGGGGGGGGGAGGAAAGAGAAGTATTCCCCCTGCTGCTTTTGGGTTATGCTGGAACAGTTGCTTCTTATGAGTGCTGGCTGTTGTACAGATATTAAGAAGGGGTAGGTGTCTCTAGATTTAAATTTGAGAGGTGATCATGGAAAGTGGGACCAAGTAAAGGATGAGGGCTGTTCTTTGACTCCATTTCTATTAAAATCTGTCTTCTGCTACCCAACTAGACCAAGCCAAGGTCTGGCTACTAAGGCCTACCTAATGTATTTTCCTGGGCATATATACCCAGGTTGGATGTAGAGTGGGCAATAAGTTTGTCAGCCTGTGAAAAATCATTACACAATTTTTGCAAGCCCCCTGTTGGTTTCTGCATATCTTACCATAATTCTCTGCAATGAGTTTGTGTGTTTTTCCTATGTGGCTAAATTTGCAATATTAGACCCATTTATGCTAAGCTGCTACTAAAGCATCTTATTAAAAGTGAGGACTGGAAAATATATATTTGTGTGTATATGTATATATGTATGTGTCTATCAGCTGATCTACATACATGCATGTATATATACATGCTTTTTCTCTGACTTGTTCAGCCTTAAACCATACTTACAAAGCCCATCTTTGCAATGAACCCTGCCTCTGCCAATCAGACAGCAATGAGGCGCTTCTATAGGTTGATGCCTTTTTGACATAATTCCCATCATGGGTTCTTCACTGGCTCATCTTCCATTCCAGCTCTGCACACCCTTTCCCCTCCTGCATGCTCCTCCACCCCCACATATGCTTGGGAGGTTGGGGGAGGGGGGTTGAAATCTGTTCACAATTGTGGGCTGAAATCTGTGGTCTATTTCAGCATGTACAAAGCTGGAGATGATTGTGCGTCTAAAGATGTACTATTTTCACACTTCACTGAATCACTTACTAGTACAGTAGCCAGAGATACGCAGAACAGTCTGGAGTTTAACTGCTTTGGCTTGACGGCCCCCAAATTGGCGCCACATTTCAGAAAAGCAGCAGTCACTGGGGAGGTCGTCAGCAGCATAGTCCCTCCGTGCGTCTCATCAGTATACAGCCTGACTTGTACTCAGAGAGCCTTAAGTGACCTATTCTCTGATTATGGTGGACAGAAAGCCTGAGCTGGGAAGTCAGGCCATTTGAGTGCGTAGATTTATGGAAAAGGCAGGGAGTTTTCTGGAGGCAGATTTTCTTTGACTATTGCTAAGGACTTAAGGGTGAAGCAAGGGGAGGAATGTGAGTGATCCCTCAAGTGTGGACAAGTGTGTATGTGTATATATGTTTGTCTGTATCTGGGGGAGTGGGATGGGGTATGCGATGACCAGGCAGGGACTTTTCCAATAACACTTCAAGAGGAAGTGTTTCCATGGGAAATAAGCAGAGCATTGGAATAGCATCCCCTGCTTGGAACATAGTTGATAGATTTCTTCCCCAGGCTCTCACATTTTAATCATGTTGATGCTTCCTGTTGAAAACGGGTTGACTATAAAATGTGAGACCTTTAAATGAAATACTGGGTTAAAATAAGATTTTGTGACACAGGGCACACATCCTTAGAGATATCAGGAAATAAATCGCAGGACAAATGTTTTGTTTTGTTTTGTTTTGTTTTCCTCTCATGAAGTTTTAGTGGGAAAAGAACACTAATGTGGCTGTATGCCATCAGTCTGTTTAATGAAAACAGAATGTAGCCCTTCTATTTTAAGAAGGATTTTGAAGAGAATATTGCCTAGTCCTCTAGTGAGGCAGAGTGGAGTAATGGATAGATTGCTGAACTCAAAGTCAGGAAGGCCTGCGTTCAAATCCTACCCTAGGTACTTAGTACAGACAGTAGTAGCTTTGTGAAGGAGCAAGTTTCTTTACCTGTCTAAGCCACGATTTCTTAAGGTATAAAATGGGGATCAGATTAATGCCAACCTGAGGGGTTGTTACAAGGATCAAAGGAATGGTCTAAGTTCAGTGGAAGGGCTACTGATTTTGTCGTTATAGAGTCTGGGTTCTAATCCCAGCTTTTCCAATTCACCACATCTATGACCTTCAGCAAGTCACAACTTTTCTGGGGTTCCATTTCTTCAGTTATGATATCAGAGGATAAATCTTCGATGTTATACAGTCATTTTTCAGTCTCTGACATCCAAATAGGAACAGCATTTCCATATACAAAGAACAGAAAGGCAGGATTGTATGTCAGGCTAATATGAATAGCTAGCTTTTTTATGTTGTATGCAATAAATTCAGCAATGTGTTATCCAAGTTGCCCTAAGTGTCTTACTAGAAACATAGACGAGCAGCCAGATAGCATAGTGGTTAGAGTATTGGACCTGGAGTCAGGAAGACCAGAGTTTAAATCCTACGTCAGATATTTACTAGTTATATGACCCTGGGCAAATCATCTAACCTCTTTCCACCTCAGTTTCCTCATCAGGGAAATGAGGAAAATAACAGCACCAATAGCAGGATTTTTGTGGGAATAAAATGATATATTAAATATAGTAGTAGTTGTTGTTCAGTCCTGTCTGACTCTTTGAGACCCTGTTTGGGGTTTTCCTGGAGAAGATACTGGGATAATTTTCCTTTTCCTTCTACAACTCATTTTTATAGAGGAGGAAACTGAGGCAAACAAGATTAAGTAACTTGCTAGGGTCACACAGCTCCTAAGTACCTGAGGCCAAATTTAAACTCAGGTCTTCCTGACTCCAGGCCCAGTGCTCTATCAACTTCACCACCAGTTGTATCTCCAATATTGTAGTATAAATCACTTTGGAAACAATACAGCAATAAATAAATATAAGGTTTTATTAGTATATATCCCTCAGAAGGGAAAAGCAATATTTTAGCAGTTTGGAAGTTCAAATTAGACTATATGATACAAGCATTGAATTTGAAGTCATATGACCTAGATTCAAATTCTCCTTTCACCTACTGGATTCTGGTGCCTTGGTTTCCCCTGCTCTGGAGAGGCTATCTACCCCACTGTCAATTGGGATTATCAGTTTTGTCCTGAAAGGGATCTCTAGTTCAACTCCTTCATTTTGTAGTTAAGGAAATGAGTCCCAAGGGAGAGGTGAACTGTTTAGGTCACATAGGTAGTACTCAACAGAACTAAGATTTAAACCTAGTTCCAAGGACTTCAAAAACAATGTGGTTCCCCTATACTACAATAGCTCAAATACTTTGATTTGATCTTCTTTAGAATTCAATTGACTTCTGCTGTGTGCTAGTCACTGGGGACATGAAGACCACCCCTACCTCTCCACACCCCTACAAATCAAAAGAGTAAAAGAAAACTGTCCCTAGCCCTCAGGGAGTTTAAATGCCACAGTAGGGTCTTATAAGCTAGGGATAGTTCAAAATTGATTTATTGAAATGTTTTTAAAGGAAGACCATGATTTTAAAGCATTTTTTCCCTCCAAGACTTTCTCTTGGAGAGAGAGAGGGGCTGCTATTCACAGACAGAACCTGGAGTCCTGAGAGGCAGCTGCAGACACTCTGTGGCCATCGTTCTCTCTTTAGGGTCTCCTGAGACCTGCTCAATGACCTTGGAGGGTCAAGAAAAATGATCCATGTTGACACTTCTTTTTGCCCTGGCCTGCTTGTTCAGGATGACAACAGAGAGATTGTTCACTGGACTTTCCCATGCTGCTTTTACCCAGAGTCAGCCCTGCAAGTGAAAGTCATCCAGACTAATGGAGGGATAGAAACAAACAATACTGACCCCATTTTGGTAAACGCAGTGCAGGGGGAATTATGGCCATGCCACATTAAGGAGGACTTCTGAAACACTGGATTGATTTATTTCACAAACTTCTGGGGCCAGTTATAAGGAAGTGCATTACAAATCCTCAATTGTTAACGGACTTGAAATGTGAGAGATTTGAATAAGATTATGGGTCTATGGTTGGCTGCTAGGACCGCAGTTTACTTTGTACATATAGTTTACTTTGAGTCAAAGCAGGCCCGACCATGGGCTAAGTCCATTTTGTCTAAGCAAGTGATGGCTGCATAGGCCAGTGTCATTAGAATGAAGAACCAACCTAGGGGCAGGGGATGTTGAGTGTTTTGTTTGTTTTTTGGTGAGTGTATAGTATGAACACCTTTGACAGTCTGGTGAAGCCAACAGACCCCTTCTGGGAATCATGTTTGGAAGTACGTAAAATTACACACACAAACACACAGACACACATACAGACTTACATAAAGATGTGTGTGTGTGTATATATATATCTATATATATATATATAGATATATATACACATACACATATATATACTCTGTATATACATATATACACACATATATACTATATATATATACATATATATATTTACAAAGGAAAATATATTGAAATGAAGCTTTATATATGTGTATATATTAATGTGTATATATGCATACATGTATGTGTGCAAGCATGTATATGCATGGCAATTTATGGACTATAGGTTAAAAAATACAGATTTAAATGGATAGACTTTTAGACTCAAAGCCAGGAAAGCTGGGGGTCAAATTTTATCTCAGACATATGCTAGTTGTGTGACTTTGGCCAAGTCACTTAATCTACCTGTACCTCAGTTTCCTTATCTGTAAATCACAGACTTAGGAACTTCAGCAGCCATCTAGTCACATCCATATCAAAAGGAATCTCCCTCAGCTATGACATCTAAGCAGTCATCTCCGTAGTCAATGAGATGATATTATGCCAAGTACTTTGCAAATCTCAGAAGAGTTTACTGAAATATAGTTATTTTCAATGATATCTTGAATTCTATTGCATAACAACAACACTAATAGTGATGACCAACCCTCTGAAGATGTACCTCCTTGCAATTTACCTATGCTGGCCCTTAGTCCACAGATATACAGTTCATCAATAGGCCTGTCCTAGAAAACTTTTCAGCTTGTTAAGACTCAACCAAGCTTATACTCTACTGCAATAGTTACCTTGAAGCTTTCTTGTGCTTATCCCCAGAGGGCAGAATAAGGGATAATGGGGAAAAGTTGCAAAGAGGCCAATTTAAGCTTATATAAGGATATAAGGAACATATGTAATGATATAAGGAACACTTTCTCTCCAGTGAGATCTATCCCAAAGCAGATTGGCCTGCCTTCAGAGGTGGTGGGCGACTCAAAGAGCAGCTTGTCAAGGATGTTGGAGAGGAGATTTTTGGTCAATTTGTTCCTGAATGGGTGGATTTTTTTATGCCAGTTGTAGGTTGCTCTCTGAAATACTGTGCTTCTGAGAAACCAGGGTTATATTTACCCCATGATGAGTATCAGAGGGAATAGACATTGTTGTTTTTGCTTTGCAGCTAAAGTTTGGTCTAATTAAAGGATTGAAGATCCAGTTTGGGACCATGTGGATTTCTGAAGACTATTTAGAAATATGAATTAGAAGTATTTATTCCATTTGACTCATGAATCTCATTCCTGGGTATATAAAAATAATATAAATTATAAAATTTATATCAGAATGATTTCCTATAGAATATAGGCTCCTTGAGAGCAGGAACTGTGGGGCTATTCAATTTCTGCCTTCCTTTCCTTTATGCCTAACACTGCTTAATAGTTCTAGTTGCTATAGTAACTGCTTAATAAATGTATGTTGATTGATATAACCCAAGATGGTCAAAGACAGGAAGAAATATGAAAATGTTAATAGTATTCCTGATAGAAAAAAGACATAAAATTAATACTAATTAGGGGGATGCCTAAAAACGTTTGTCATTTAGTGGAATATTATTGTACCATAAGAAATAATGAATATGAGAAGCATGGGAAGAGTTAAGGATGGATGCAGAGCAAAGTAAGCAGAACCAGAAAAACATACACAATGAATTCAATAATCTAAATAAGAAGTATACCTCAAAATAGATAGGGATACCATGGAACATAAGTCTCCAGTACTGACTGCAAAATGGAAACGAGGAAATTCAATTGTGTCTTTTGGTTGGAGAGCTGCAGGATAATAGGTATGGACCATAGCATCATAGAAATGACCTTGATAGACTTCTAGTGGAAACCCTTCGTTTTGAAGATGGGGAAACTGAGGCCAAGTAACAACAAATAACTTGTCCAGGATCACACAGGCAGAAAGTGATGGGGGAGAATTTAAACACAGGTTTTCTGATTACCCCTGCAGTACTCCTTTCCCCTTACCATGATACCTCTATGAATGGTGCCTATGTTGTTGGCCATGGTTGCTTCATTAGTTGGGTTTGCTGAACTGCTTTTCCTTGTTATCCCCTGGATTTAGTTCTGTTTGAGTTCTTAGTCATCCACACAAAGATGGCAGAGAAAATATTTACCTTGAGCATAAAGAAAATAGCTTGAAGGTATAATGGGGACAGATGGGGCATTTTATGAGAATTTCCTGTGTGGATGATCGTCATGATAAATGGGGGATATGCCTATGTTACCTCTGAATAACCCATTAGCTAGACCTGACTCTTGCCTGCTGTTGCTTTATCCTTTCTTTGCTATAAAAGTTTCTGTAACAGTTCCTTAAATCTGCCAGGCATGGCCTGATGAAGAGACACCCTGAACCAGGCTTAGAGATAGATCTCAGCCTTTGGAATTTTGCAGATTCTTTCCCCCCATTCCTATGATGTGTTTCCACCCTCCCCATCCCTGCCTCTTGGAATCCCTAACCTCCCTCAAGGAAGTGCTTCCATTCCCTATAAGAGGTCCTTCAGGATATTACCCTTTACCTCCTCATTCCAGTGCACCCCCAAGCATACACTTTACTTGTCATATACCTTATTTACTTGTATGTATTTCCTCATTAGAACTTAAAGGCAAAGGCCTGTTTGTCTTTGGTATATTTCCAGGACTGAGCACAGTGCCTGTATAGAATAGGCAGTTAATAACTGCTTTCTGTATTGAACAGCTAATGCTCAATTAACAGGAAACTCTCAACAAGCCTTACTTTCAGCAGAAGATACAGAAAAAAAGAGAGACTTCACATGCTTAATATATAAGCTTATTTTAAGACGGACAGGGCATTTTCCCCATGACTCTATAAAGTAGGCTGAATAGGTAGACTTCGCTACATTTTACATATGGGAAAGCTAACAGTGGGGCAATAGAATTATAATCTCTCTCTCTCTTTCTCTCTCTCTCTCTCTTTCTTTCTCTCTCTCTCTCTTTTAATTGGATCACTAATACTAGCAGATTATGGACATGGTATGAATATGCCTTATGTAAATATGAGCAAAGTATGTGATAAACGTCTCATGCTATGCGTGGAGAAAAGATAGACCAAATCATACTTGATGACAGTACAACTAGGGTAGATAGTTTTGGTTGAACCCAAGGAGTTTGACATCATATTGAAATGAATTTTCTAGTGAAGTATCCTAGGGATTTGTTGTGCCTGCCCCCATAGCAGTTAAGTCTTTTGTTTTTGTTTGTTTTGCTGTTTAAGGATTTAGCTGAACATTTAAATCAAATATTCACAAAATTTTCAGAAGACATCAAGCTGGGAGAGATAGACAACACACTAAATAACAATCAGGATTCAGTAAGGTCTTGACAGCCCAGAAAATTGTACCACATCAAGTAAGATGAAATTTAATGAAGATACATAAAGTCTTATACTTGTATTAAAACATAAAAAAATCAGCTTCTCAGTAGAAGATAAGGGTGGCATGATTAGAGAGCAGTTCATGTGAAAAAAATTGGAATATTTTGTGGATTTTAAGCTCAGTATTAGTGAACAATGCAACGTGACAGCCAAGAAAGCTATGACAATCATAGAGAAGATTCTTAAGAGAAGCAAAATATTCAGAACTAGGAAGAAGGTTGTTCCATTGTCCTCTGTCATGGATAGATCACATATGGAGTATTGTATCTTGTTTTGGGTACCATTTTGGAAGGATATTGGAAAGCTGAAGATAGTTGAAAAGAGGGTAGCCAAGTTGGTGAAGGGTCGCATGTTCTTATAAAGATTGGTTAAAAGAAACTAGATGCTTAAGCTGGAGTCCTTTGGGGGAGGTAGGATATTTCCTATTACTTGAGTTCCTTCTTCAAGTCAAGTTTGGATGACTGCTAGTTACAGATATTTTGGAAGAATCTTGCTCAGAGTTGGTCTCAGTGACCTCTGAGGTCCCTTCTAACTTGAAATTCTGGGGTTCTGTGACTTGTCAAAAATTAGGAATCACCACCACCACCACCATCAACATCATCGTCGTCATCATCATCATCATCATCATCATCATCATCATCATCATCATCATCATCATCATCATTCACATTTTACACAAGAGTATTGAGAGAAGTTAAATAATTTGTCTGTGGTCACCCTGGAAGTATTAGGCACATTTTACAAATGGTATAAGTGTTTTCTTTAAGAAATAATAAATTATAGGTACCTACTCCATGAGTGAAAGACATGAAAGTATTATGAAAATAAAGGACACTCACATTACATTTGTAGTAAAGAATAAGACTGACTGCTATTTTTATTTTTTGCTTTTGTTTTGTTTTTAATGACAGTGCACTGATAATTTGGCCTTATTAAAAATGCTTTTATAACATTTGATGTTTCTCTCAAATGCCAATGAATTATTGGCTTCCTTTTGGGGGGATGGGTTTGACAAACACTGTTTAATGTTGTTGTTTTCTGGTTTTATGTGTGGTCTAATGAACTTTTCTCATTCTGATAATCAAAGACAAATGGCTCTAGGGGTGAGTCATGATCTAATGTGGACGTTGACTTAGTTAAAAAAATTGAAATAGAAAATGTTTTCCTAGTTTGAAGGCCTGGTTAAACAAACATTTTGGGAAGAAGGAAGGAGGAGGTGATTTTTTTTATGTAATCCAACTTTCTGACTCTATAGGAATGAGCCAGTAAGAACCCTCAGGACAGTGTGTGTATTTGTATATATGTGTGCACTCACACTGTATACTCACATACTATGTACATAACCTCTGGCATATAGTGCCTAATAATTGCTTATTGGTTGATCAATTGATTGATTCTCACAAATTTTGAAACTGTGGAATCTTATGGCAGAAAAGTAAGAACAAAAACAAAACAAAACAAAAGTACAAAAATCATTTGGTAAAAGCTACAGCCAAAGAACAAATATCTGGGTCTTCAGACTCCATTTTTTCTACATCAAACCTCAAAGAGGCGTTCTGTGGTTGGATTGTCCATTGGAAGGTTTTTGTTTTTTTCTTTTGTCTTTGTGGGGTCCTCTTTTTGTTTCCATTAATATTTAATTGTGGAATGAATATTGCCAAGTCACAAATTTTATCTCTGGTATATGGCGTTTTCTTTGGGCACTAGATTTAGAATCTGGACACTTGGATTCAAATATGGAACCTGCCTTGTACTTAATTTTTATAAGCAAGCCATCTTATCTCTCTGGAAGATGGAATGCTTGTACCACCCATCATGATAGTAAGATGGGAGATCCTGGATCAGTGAGGTTTTAGGGATCTAGGCCAGGTATCCTTCTACACATACAGATAGAAGGCAATGTGGTTTAGTGGAAAGGGAGATGTATTTAGAGTCTGAGGACTTTGGTTCTAATCGTGGCCATGTTACTTACCATTTATTTGACCTTGAATAAGATTCTTAATTAACGCTCTGGACTTCAGCCTGTAAAATGAGGCCCTTGGAGCAGTTGGACTTTGTGGGCCCTTCTAGTTCTAATCTGATGGTCCTAGTTTTGGCCAAATTTGAGTCCTGTATCTGTTCTGGAATCTTGTGGTGGAATCCCACATTTCATAGCCAGGGATGATGATGATGAAGATGGTGGTGGTGGAGGTGGTGATGATGATGATGATGATGATGATGTGTGTGTGTGTGTGGGGAGGAGGAAGAGGTAGGGAAAACAACAGTATCATGGGTTTGAATCTATTCAGGTCCTGGGCCGAGAGAAGGGACAAGATTAAAGTATATGATACGCTTTCAAGGGGGCTTGTAGTGTTTTAAGGCTATTTTAGGATTTGTCAGTCCTTTCTAGCACCAAGAGCCTCTGTTCTGTGTTCTGACATGCCTTCTGTCTCTAGCATTCTGTGCTCAAAGATACTTACTACCTCTGACATTCTACAATGTTTTAAGGTCATTTCTAGTTCTAATGTTATAATACTAACGGTAGTTTTTAAAAGGGGATTTAATTGATTTAAACAGATTCTGATGGGTGACCAAAACAATCCGTTTTCCTTTACTTTCTTTCCTTTCCCCCTTTACTGACACTTCTTTTCCCTTCCTTTAGTAAAGAGACAAGCAAAAGAGTTAACATGTGCCTAGGGGTATTCAGGGAGCAGCTATAGAACTATGAAGGCTTTCTCTGTATTGTTTGAGGGTTGCCATGGCAATGGCTCCGGCCACAAGTTCCATGTCTTTCAGTTTCCCTGAGCAGTTCTCCTTTCTCTTTATTTCTCTCCCCATCTCTTCTCCATCTCCTCTCTCTCCTCCCCTCCCCTCTGCTCCCCTTTCTCCCTTCCTGCAGTCTTCCTTCCCTCCCTCCTTTGCTCTTTCTTTCCTTCCCCTGTATTTTCCTCTTCCCAAACACACATTGCTATGAAACTTCTCCATCAGTGACTCCTTTCAGTTCCACTTGGCCTTCTCTCCTGGCCTCTGCTTGCCACCCCACCTCCTGTCTGCTTAGATAGGGAAAGCCTGTGGATGGAGGCAGAGTGTGAGGCTTATTCCTTGTTGGTAGGACACTGAGCATATTCCTAGGATTGGAGCTGAGGTGCTCTGTTAATTGCATAGCTTCAGGCAATTGTAGTGCTGCAGTCTCTGACAATTAGAAAGAACAATGAATGGGGGTAGAAAAGCCTCCACTCTGGGAAGCCCTAGAAGGATTCACAAGCCCTGAAGCCCTCATCAAGGTCTGCTGGAAAATCCCATGAAGCTGGTGGGTCTCATTTGCCAACTGCCTCTTCCCAGCCCTTCTGCCCCAATATGTATTGTAACATGTACTGTTGTGTGCTGCTGTGGTTCTTGTTTCATTTCATTTTAAAGCAAGGGGAAGGAAAGCTTTGGTGGCACCCCATTTGCTTACCCATGGAATGACCTAGGCCACAGGATGAATTGCAGAAAAAAGTCTCCTAGAGAAATCTTTGCCTGCTTAATGCACAGGACCAATGAATTGTGAAATGGGTCTCATTAGAGCCTTTCACATCACCCGGCATGTGCCAAAGTGCTTTCCCGCACCGGGCCATCACTTCAAGCCCAACTCTGCTGCTATTCACTCCAGCCAAGGAAGGAACAGAGGCTATATCTGTATGAAGGCATTTAGCCCTGTCTGTTGGTCTGTTGTCTACTGTTCATTGTAAGGGGCTTTACTTGGCCTTTCAGGCTGCCTCTGACTGAGCAGGAGCATCCTTCCTAGGTGCTTTGGAGAGAGTAAAATTAGGGCTCTTTAACCGCACCATTTATAACTGGTGCCTGGCCCCTACAGGAGAGCACAGGCTCTATTGTTTATGTCGCCCCCATGCACGTGCCCAGACCCTCACTTGGCCCAGGGAGCCAGTGCAGTTGGCAAACTATTTCGGTCCTCTGAGCTTGCTTCATCAGTCCCTGGAGTTTGCTCCGTAATTACTGAGTCAGGGCAGAATGTGTAATCAGCAGAAACCTGTGCTATCTGTGAGACAATGCTGTGCGTAGAAAATTGGCTCTGGCAGGAGCAAATCAATGCTACCAGTCTGGCTATGAGCAAGTCCTGCTGATGCTGAGACTCAGTTTCCTTAAATGTAAAATGGAGTAAAAAATTCAATGGAGAGTCCCTAAGCTCATGTGACCTACAAGACAGGAGTAGACCCTAGAAGACAAAAATAATGAAACCTTTGCTTGCAAGGAACTGGCGATCTGCTGCCATGTGGAGGTGGGCTTGGGGGAATGCAGTGAGATAAGAGATGGACACAGAAGTGTTTACATGGTGTATATGACAGGTGGCAAGGGAGTGACAGGTGCAAGGGACCACAGATTTCAGGGTAAAAATGCAGAAGGAGAAGAGATTCAGCAATCACTGCATTGATAGATATGTCTATATAGATATGTCTATATGTGTGTAAGTATACATATGTATATGTGCATATATAAATACAGTGTATATTACACACCTATACACATATGTATATATATCTATATCTATATATATAGATATATTTATTTATATACACACATATATTCATATCTAAGTACCTACTTTTCCTCCAGTCTCATTCAGTCAACAAGCATTTGTTTTAAATAAACACCTCTTGAGTGCCATAAACTGCAAAATGCTAAGGATACAAATTAAAAAAAAAAACCTCTACTCTCCAGAAGCTTACAATCCAGAGTATTACCTCACTGAGAACCAGGATTGTTATGTGTGTTTATTTATATGTATGGAGGTTATTTTATGTATATATTTGTACATATATGGGCAGCTAGGTGGCACAGTAGACCAAGTACCAGGCCTAGAGTCAAGAAAACTCATCTTCCTGAGTTCAAATATGGCCTTAGACATTTACTAGTTACATGACACTGGGCAAGTCACTTAACCCTGTTTGTCTCAGTTTCCTCAACTGTAAAAATGATCTGGAGAAGGAAATCACAAACCTCTCTAGTATACTATACTCTAGTATCTTTGCCAAGAAAACCCCAAATGGGGTCACAAAGTGTGGGACACAACTGAAAGTGACTGAATAAAAAATGATACACACACATATACACACATATATAAATATATATTTATATGTACATGCATACGTGCATATCAATACACACATATATGTATATCACAATGTGCATATATTTATATATTCTGTATGTAATCCTCTGAGTGTCTAACAGTGTTTAACATATAAATTCTCATTAAATTCTTGTTGAATTAACTTGAAAGCTCTTTGGAAACCATAAAGCAGTATAGAAATGGGATCCATCAGTACCTTCTCAGCACCAATTATAATTACTATTATTATCTTTACCCATAGTAACAGTCCTCTCTTCTGTTGACCTCCCACTGGGGATACTTACAAGCTCTGACAATAGACGTATGTCTATGAACGGTATTTTGGTCCACTATCAACTAGTCGGATTGGTGTCAGTGGCTTCTAAGTTTCCTTCCTGCCCGTGTCTTTTAGATAAGGTCTCACTATTTCTCCCTTCATGAGGGTGATCATATTTTGCAAAATTTGACACCATATATTCCTAAGACTACATGTCATTAATTAGGTAAAAATGAGTGTGATATGAAGAAAAGATCACTGACTTTAGAGTCACCCCTGAGTTCAAGTTCAAACTCTAGCTGTTAGACCAGCTCTGTGCCCCTGGACTAAGGACTGAATTTTCTGAATCCCAGTTTCTTCCTTTCTAAATAGAGAAGGTTGGATCAGAATGTCTCTAAAACAGGAATGTACTAGATCCAGCTCGTAATGGCTAAAAAGAACTGATTGTTAAATGTTCGGTGTGAGCATGTACACTTCTCAGGTCCTCAAATCAGTTTGATCTATTGTTCTATGAATTGTCTAGAAGTGAGTAAATGTTAATAAGGAGCATGTGTGTCCAGCACACATTTTTTTTTGAGAGTCAGTTCTTAAGGTGTTTATTAGAACATTCTTGCTCTAAGATTAATTATAATAATAACTAAGATGTGTATGTATACATGCACATATATGTGTATATATAAGAATCATTTATAGACTTAATATGTGCTAAACATTGTGTTGAATACTTTACAGTATCTAAACCAGGATCCTGAGAAAAACAAGGTGATGGGATCATTTGGTCTATATTTTTATCATTATCAATGTTACTAGCCTAACAACTCACATTTATATCATACTTTTACATAGTTAATTTATATAGTACATTGGGGTTGAAGAACTGCCTTTTTTTTATTCTTTCTTTGCTGCTATCTTTCTCCGTAGTCTGTTTTTTCTTTTTTTTTATTAAACAAATGCTTTATTAACTTCTGTTTTACATCATTCATTTCCGCCAGATTTTGAATGACAATCTTTTCCCCCATTTTCCCCTACCCACCCTCCCAGAATAGCAATCCCACAAGATATCCCTTCCTCCAATCTGCTCTCTCCCATACCTTCTCCCATACCCCCTTGACTTTTCCATTAGAGCAAGGTGAATCTCTGTGCCCCAATGCCTGCACATCTTATCTCCCAATTACAAGCAAAAGAGTATTAATAATAGTATTTATATATATTTGAAACATTTAATTTTAATACCTCAAATTTCAGATCCATTCCCTTCCTCCCTTGTCACCCATTCCCTCTGGGAAGATAAGCAATTGAGTATGTGTTGTACATGTATATCTATGCAAAACATTACCATAGTAGATATATTGTACAAGGCTGCTTATAATTCCCTCCCACCCATCCCACCCCCCCAACTGGTCCATTCCCTACTTGATCCTGTCCCTCTTCTATAGTGGGTACTTCCAACCTCCCCTCCCCCCAAGAATGCCCTCCCATCCATCATCCCCCCCTCTCATCCCCCTTCCCTCTATTCTGCTACAGGTTGAGATATCCCATTTAGTATGTATGTCATTCTCTCCCTGAACCAAATTCAATGAGAATGTGGTTTTGCCTTTTTGCCTTCCTATTCTTCCCCTCCCCGCAACCACTTCCCCTTGCTTCTTCTACATGAGATAGTTTACCCTACCCTGTCTCTCCCCATCTCCTCTAGCCACTTTCCTCTCTCACCTCATAATTTCACCCCTTGATTATCCTCCCTTCCCAACAAATTCAACCTATGCCCTCTATCCATGTATAACTGCAAACATATATACACACATTCACATATGTATTCATATGACCTTACACCCTTCTTCCATTATTTTCATGCTGAGAAAGGTTTCATCAGTCACAGTTATCATTTTTCCATGTAGGAAGGTAAATAGGTCAACTTTGATAAGTTCCTTTTGATTTCTTTTCCCTGATTACCTTCTCAGGCATCTCTTGCTTCTTGTGTCTGGATGTCAAATTTTCTATTCAACTCTGGCTTTTTCCTCAAGAATGCTTGAAAGTCCTCTGTTCCACTGAATAACCATATTTTCCCCTGAAAGAGGATACTCAGTTTTGCTGGGTAGGTGATTCTTGGTTTTAATCCCAGGTCCTTTGCCCTCTGGAATATCATATTCCATGCCCTTCGATCCCTCAGTGTAGAAGCTGCCAGGTCCTGGGCTATTCTGATTGTGTTTCCACAATATTGAAATTGTTTCTTCCTGGCTGCTTGTAGTATTTTCTCCTTGATCTGGGGATTCTGGAACCTGGCTATAATATTCCTGGGAGTTTTCTTTTTGGGATCTTTTTCAGGAGGTGATCAGTGGATTCTTTCAACCTCTATTTCCCCCTCTGGATCTAAAACATCAAGGCAATTTTCCTTGAGAATTTCTTGAAGGGTGATATCTAGGTTCTTTCTTTGATCATGGCTTTCAGGTAATCCAATAATTTTTAAATTGTCTCTCCTGGATCTATTTTCCAGGTCAGTGGTTTTTCCCATGAGATATTTCACATTGCCTTCTATTCTTTCATTTGTTTGGATGTATTTAACAGTATCTTGATTTCTCATAAAGTCACTAGCTTCCATTTGCTCCAGTCTAACTCTGAAGGAATGAATCTCCTCAGTGAACTTCTGATATTCTTTTTCCATCTGGCAAATTCGACTTTTTAAGGCATTCTTCTCCTCATTGCCCTTTTGGGCTTCCTTTGCCATTTGAGTTAGTCTATTTTTTAAGGTGTTGTTTTCCTCAGTCAGGCTGTTGACCCTCAGTTCATACTTTTCCTGCATCCTTCTCATTTCTCTTCCCAATTTTTCCTTCACTTCTCTTATTTGATTTTTAAAGTCCTTCTTAAGGTCCTCTATGGCCTGTAACCCGCTCATATTTTCCTTTGGGGCTTTTGGAGAAGGATTTCTGACCTGACAGTCCTCCTCCTATTCTATGATTCGATCCTCTTTGCCCCCAAAATAGGAGTCTAATGTTTCATTTTTCTGTTTAATTTGTTTCCTTTGCCTTGGCATGATGCCACTTAATTACTTGACTTTTGGGCTTGTTGCCACAGTATGACTCTGCCACCAGATAGGGGAGCTTCCGTCCCGAACGTGTAGGGGGACAACTTCCATTTCTGGCAAGCCGGATATCCACCCCACAACCTCCCCCCCAGATCACAATCTGGATCCAGGGAGGTTAAAGCAAAAGAGATTACCCCCCAAGACTGATCGCTGGATCTCCCTACAGTTCTCAGGCTAGGAGCTGGAGCTGCCACTGAAAACTACAAAATGCTGTGTCTCCTCAGCAGCTTTTCATCCCCAGGGGAGGAAGCCGACACATTCCCCAAATACTGGTCCCAAAGTCCATAGGGCACTAACCTCTCACTTTGTCCTAGGCATGTCTGTATTGATAATTCTGGAATTGCCACAGCTGCTGGTGTTCTGGGGTCTCTCCAGCCGGCTGCTGGCCAGGCCTCCCTGGGGCTAAAACCGGGGCTCAAGCAAACCTGGGCTCAGCTCTCCGCGCACTGCATGCTGCACTGACGGCTCCCAGAGTGCTGCGCTGGTCCTTCCTGCAGGGCTGTTGGGCTGTCCTCAGCAGGAGGTTAGCTTCTCTGTGTTCTGTGGGTGCTGTCGCTCCAGAAGTTGTTCAGAGTCCCCTTTTACATAGTTTGGAGGTGATCTGGGGGGAGAGTGCCTTGGACATGCTATTTCTACTCCACCATCTTGGCTCCGCCCCCAAGAGCTGCTTTTTTGATAGTTTTTAATTCTGTTAAATAAAGTGTATAATCTCACCCATTTTGTAGGTAAGGAAACTGAAAGTAATTAAGTGACTTGCCCATATTCACATAGTGATTCTCAAAGGTAGGATTCAGATTCAGGTCCTGTAGCCTTCCCAGGGTAAATAAAGCATGATATAATGGAAAGAACACTGAATTTGGAGCCAAAGCCTCCGGGTTCGATGTTGAACTCAGCCTCATTACATCTGTCACCTTGGACATAGTAGTGAAAAGCTATAATAGACTTTGCTCATCCTCTAACCAAGTTCCCTTTTGTACCATTGGTCTTATTAAAAAGAAAAATCACTGGTTTAACGTCTCTCCTATGGAGGAGTCATTCAGTATTTTACAAAGACTTGAAGCTTGTTTATTTGGAAGATTCAATATGAACAGCAAGCGTTGAATGAGTTGCACAGGATAGGATGAGGTAGGCATGGTCCCTAAAAGTTCATGTGAAAAAAGTCTGCAGGTTTTAGTGGAGTATTAGCAAACAGTCAAGTCAAGTCTGCGATGTTAAATCCAACACAATGTGGGCTGCATTTTTATAAGCTGACATTGTGACATTCTGTTTGTTTCTGGGCCCAGGTCATTGTTTACATGGCACCCAGGCAGCATAGTGAATTGAGCATTGGGCTTGGCATTAGGAAAACTTGAGATCAAATGTGGGCTCCACTGCTTATCAATGATACGAACCTGGAAAGGTCATTTAACTTCTCTCTCCCTCAGTTTGTTTAGCTGTCAAATGGGGGTAATGATAGCACCTACCTCCTAGGATTGTTGTGAGGATCAAAAGAGATAATATCTGTAAAGGACTTAACATAGAACCTGGCACATTGTAGGTGCTTGGTAAAAGTTTGTTCCTTCCTCTTTCCCAGAATAAGAGGGGTGGTGGGCTCCTGGGTTCTTCCCTGGACAGGACACATATGGAGTGTCAGGTTTTCAGCACTGACTTGAGTGAGGTCACTGGCAAAGTGTAGTATGTCAGGGGAGTAGTTAGTAGTCTGACGGTTCTGGAGGCCATAGCATACCAAGAACTGGGGACCGCTAGCCTGAAAAGAGAAGCTTCTACATGGGGCAGGACATGATTCATATCTATGTATTTGAAGAGCTGATTTTTTGGATGAGCATTTAACTTGTTCTGCTTGTCAGCAAAGGACAAAAAAGGCAACATACAAGTAGGAAAGAGAGACAAATATTGTCAGTTAGAGGTGTAGCTAGGTGGTGCCATATTGCATTGAACGCCATGCCTGGAGTCAGGAACATTGATCTTCCTGAGTTCAAATTCAGTCTCAGATATTCAGTGGCTGTGTGACTCTGAAGGAAGTCACTTAACCCCCTTTGCCTCATTTTCCTCATCTATAAAATGAACTGGAGAAGGAAATGGCAAACCACCCCAGTTGTCTTTGACCAGAAAAACCCAAATTGGGTCACGAAGAGTGGGAACAACTGAACAACAACAAAGCCAGTTGGAGTTGTACCAAAAAAGAATTCTTCAGTAGAGAGTGAGTTTCCCATCACTAGAAACATCCAAGTTCAGGCTAAATGACTTATAGTCACGGATATTGTGGAGAATTTCTATATTGGTCTGTGTTGGAAAATGTGACCTCTCAAGTCCCCCCTGAATTCGAAATGGTGATTCTGGTTGTTCGTGTTTCCATAATGTTATCCCAAAATGACACTGGTTGAGGGCAACTTTCTACTGTCTAGGATTTGCCTGTATGATTAAAAAAAAAAGCAGTGAAACCTGGTCAACTTCTAACCTTGCCTGGTCCCTCATCACTACTCTTATAAAAATAATGTCACTGCAGTTTATAATCTTACCTATATAGGATTTGAAATCCAAGAACTAGGGGAAAATGTTCATCCTCTACTCTCTAGTCCTGGAAACTTTCAGTTTTCACAGAATCACACAATTTAAGAGTTGGAAATGACCTCATCTAATCCAGAAGTATCAAACTTGCATCTTGAAAAGCTCCCAAGTGCAGCCTGAACCACATTAAAATGGAAATGGAAATGTTGGACAAAATAAATAAAAACTATTTTTCATTCTCTAAGTCAATGTGATAATGGTAGGGGTCCATTGTGGTTTAAGCTTGACATTATTGATATCATTCAGCCCTATCATTTTACAAATAAAACTGGAGCAGACAGGGTTAGGGATATGCCTTGGGTCGAGGGCTAGTATCTGAGCAGGATTTAAGCCCAGGTATTCTTGCCTTCAGGTTCAGCACCCTATCTACTATACCATTCTGACCCTCACTATAAACATGCAGCAATCCTGCTGGGATCTTTCCCCTAATTTGTGTTCATATTTGCCCCTGCCTCACATTTTTCTATAGGAAAAAAGTGAGGTTAAGTGGCTTGCTTAGGGTCACCCAAACAAGTAGTAGAACTGTTTACCTAAGTCTTCTGCCATCCAGATGCCATGCTCTGTCTACCACACCCCTCCCATAGCCTGACATGCTGGGAGAAGTAATTAATTGCTAGGCCCAGAGGAGGATGGATTCAAAATGAAAAATTAAATCCTTGCTCTTGGGGAACATGAGTGGGTTTAAGATCCATATTCTTAGTCACTAAGGGATCATTCTGAAAAAAGCAAAGTTTAGGCAATCTTCCTCTTCCTACCAGTTCTAAAGATCCTACAGGGTTGCCCCAGGCTCTTGAGTCTTTGAAACAAGTCAGCCACTTTTATCCCTTTCTCTCTGAGTTGGGGACAAGTTTTTTTCATTGGCTAAGTAAGGTCTTTGTAATCAAATCTACCTTGGAAGAGGAACAAAAACAGAATGGACTTCCAAACATTTGGCTTAACAGGGTAAATACCAGAGCAGGTATTTTTCACATTTCCATTTGCTGAAGAGGTTTTATTTTGACTTTTCCAGAAAGATCTGACAAATTCCCTGTCAAAACAAGGCCCTATCTGTGGGGAGATAAGAGGAGAAAAGGATGAAGTTATAGAGACAGGCCCAGTATGAATGGCAATAAATAACAGCTCAGGTTGGGTGTAATAGGAGTTTATTTGACTGGATTCCAAGGTCTTTCTCCAAGGATTCTAGGTTCCTGTTGAGATCTGTCATCTGTGTCTTTCTGAGCCACAGTTTGTTTAATTTATCTTTTATTTTTTTTCTTTTTTTTCTTTTTGAAGGGAGGAGGGTAGGGCAATTGGGGTTAAGTGACTTGCCCAAGGTCACACAGCTTGTGTGTGTGTGTGTGTGTGTGTGTGTGTGTGTGTGTGAAGTGTCTGAAGCCAGATCTGAACCCAGGTCCTCCTGACTCCAGGGCTGGTACTCTACTCACTGCACCTCCTAGCCACCCCTATTTATCTTTTTATTGATGTGTTTATTAATTGAATGGTGCAATCCTGCAATTAAAACTCCATCCAATAACATCTATTATTTTAGAGAGTTGACTGAGGCATTGAGAGGTTACCCAAGATTACATAGCCAGTATGGGTCAGAGGAGGACCTTGAACCCATGGTCTTTCTGACTCCAATGCCAAGCCTTTGGCAAGTAGGTAGTAGAGTGAATAGAGTACCTGAATAACCCAAGGCAGAATGCCTTAATCTCTCTGTGCCTCAGTTTCCTTATCTGTAAAAGAGGATAATAATAGCACCTAATTCCCAGAGTCCTTGTGAGGATCAATGAGATAGCACAAGTGATTAAACCTCTAAAAAAAGTGGTAGACAATGAAGATAGTCTCCAACAACCTGTTTACACTGTGACCCATAAATACTTTATAGGAATGTGTCACTTTGGCACCTGATCAGAGACTGTCCAATTCTGAGTAGCTGATTTGCATCAGCAAGAGACCTGAGTTGTGGACTGGTACTTGGACTTGCCCTCAGGACATAGACTGGCTAAGTATCCCTTTTCCCAGTGGCTCATTTTCATAAGAAGGATGAGATAAATTTAGAGTTTAAAAAAAATGGAAACCCCCAATCCCACAGCTCTTTGGTGATTACTAGACAAATGGCCATAACCTACAGAGATGAAGATTTAGGAAATGACCAATAGGGACCTCTTAAATATCTTATTTCTCAAAGTCCTATGATCTGATCTCTTTGTTACTAATTCCTCCCTTCTCTAATCCATATTTCATCCTGCCCCAGTAAATACCTGGTGAATTGAAATGCAAATTCTAGACATTTTTCTCTTACAACTTCTTAGGGGAGAGTATTTTAAGTTTGGCTTAAGTGGGCACTGTAGGCAGTTGGAGTTTTTAATTCAGATTCTGAAAGGTTTCAGCCCTTAATTCAATTCCTAGCTCTACTGTTTTGTATATACAAGACAGTGAATAAATTGTTCTGCTTGACTGAGCCTCAGTTTCCTAATTTATGAAAGGGTGATAACACTTGTCCTACTGGCCTCCCAGGATTGTTGTAGGTATCAAATGATATATAAACTCAGCTGAGATGACAGAGAGAAATACAGTTGCAACCCCTCTGTCCTTAGGGTATATTTAATTTAAACCCTGCATTTGGAATTAGGTGACCTGTGATTGAATTCCAATCTCTGTTTTCTAGCTACACAGTAACTTTGGAGACATGACTAGCATCTCTTAGGCCTTGACTTGGTCTTCTATAAAATGCAGGAGTTTGATGGGGTAACCTCTTTCTCGAAGGTCTTTTTGACATGTTGCAACTATATTCTAAAATCACATCCAGTTAGATAGAACCTTCTTTGTCCTAAATTCCTTTCCAGCTCTAACATTTTATATTCTGCATTTATTTTATTTTAGGAATTTTTTTAAAATTTCCATAATTATATGTAAAAACAATTTTTAACATTTGTTGTTGTTTTTTTAATTTGGAGTTCCAAACTCTTTCCTTCTCTCACTGTTTCCCCTATTTTCTTTTCTTTTCTTTTTTTTTTTTTTTTTGCTTTTTTGGAGGACAGTTTGGGTTAAGCAACTTGCCCAAGGTCACATGGCTAGGTTTTTTTGTTTGTGTGTGCATTAAGTGTCTGAGGCCGGAACCGAACTCAGGTCCTTTTGACTCCAGGGCCGGTGCTCTACTCACTGTGCCACCTAGCCATCCCTCCCCTATTTTCTATATTCAAAGTTCCCTTCCACTTTTGAGTCCTATGATTTTGTGAAATTCCATTTTCTAACTTCTTTCCAGCTCTAATATTCTAATTGTAAGGTCTTTTCTAGATTTAAATTTTCAAGGCTCTTTCCATCTCTAACATTCTGTATTCACTTTAGCCCTGGATCCAATATTGCTACCCCTTTACTGATCATACGCAGCCTATATTCTCCCCTTCTCTTTCCTTCCCCTCTCTAGCTCTGCCTTGTGTGCTTTGACAAATATGGTGTAGCCTATGAACCAGCCCCCTCTGGACCAGACCGGAGCAGCTGCCCAACCAGCTCAGGCAATGCTATTATCAGACAATAGTGGTGATGGGACTGTGAACCATAGTGGCATTTATGGATTGGTTAATTTTCAGCATGGCAGAATAGATAGAGTCAAGACCACATGGGTGCAAGTCTTACCTTTGGCACATAATGCCTCTGTGACCACAGATCTACAAGAAGTAAAGGAAATTTCTACAGTCCCCAACACTGATTAAATCATAGCTCCTAACTCTATCCTGCCCCTAAAAGTATCTCTATTGATGGTTCTCTTGGGTGCTTCTTATATCCCATTTTGTATTTCATTTATATTTATCAGTATTTATGTGAGACTTCCCTAATTTGAGTTCTATGAAGACTCATCTTCCTAAGTTCAAATCTGTCCTCAAACACTTAGTAGCTATGTGACCCTAGGCAAGTCATTTAACACTCTTTGCCTCAGTTTCTTCCTCGATAAAATGAGCTGGAGAAGAAAATGGCAAACTATTCTAATATCTTTGCCAAGAAAACCCTAAATGGGTTCAGGACTTAAACAACACAAGAACAACAAATACATATTATTTTATTCTAGTAGAATATAAATTACATAAGAGCAGGGAAATTTTTTGGTTTTTGTATTCTCGAGGCCTTACCCATATTTCAAGAGATCTGTGGTTTCATCTATTTGAATGATAACAAGATCCAGTGATTTATATAAATATATATATATAATATGTGTATATATTATAAATATATATATAATATGTGTATATATTATAAATATATCATACCCTCTCCCATGTTTTTAAAATTCATTTATTTAAATGTTTTTTATTTTTAAATTCCAAATTCTCTCCCTCCTTTCTATCCCTCCCCTACCCACTGGGAAGGCACACGATATATCAAGTATACATGTGAAGTATTGTAAAACATATTTCCATATTAGCCATATCACAGAAAGGCAAGAAAAAGAAAGAAAGAAAATTATGCTTCAGTTTGTACTCAAAGTTCCATGTCTTTTCATAAATTCACTATTAAAGAGATATATTCAGGGTCTTCCTCAATTATTTTTTTTCTCTTCCTTTGTTCAATTCAGGGTACAATTCATTAATTTTTCTTAATTACATGTATATGAATCCTTATTGTGACAATTGAAAACCCCCTGATAGAGTTTCTGGGTAATCAGTAATCAATTTATTAATTAGGCAAGTTGACAGCTAATAAATTGATGGTCATTGACTTCTCTAGGTAACCAAAGATCCCTGTTGGAGACTTGAAAAGCCTTATGTATCTTTCTGAAAGGGAATGCCCCTAACAAGTAAAAATCAATCCTGATTGATGGATGTCTAATGAGGAGATGGGTTAGAAGTCTTTACCTCAGAATATGGCCTGATCATGAAACTCAGAAGCTTCCAGTGTTCTGGACAGGAGGATCCATCTCCATCCAAACTTATCTGGCTTGTTTTCTCCTTCATGACCTAGGTCACCCTAAACTCTAATGAAGGAATGTAAGGGTAAGGTTTATAGTCCACACAGAAATTAAGTCTCGTAGTTGGGTGAGGGTCCTATCCAAGATTGAAGAGCATGTTCCTTGAGGGCTAAGAGTAATCTCATCAGTTAGTCAAGTTCTTCTTTGGAGACTGACTTTCTCAAAAGCTAAGCCTTAATGAGGAAATTAAGGAGAAAAACCTGGATCCCAATTTAATA
Source organism: Gymnobelideus leadbeateri (assembly GCA_011680675.1). NCBI lineage: Eukaryota > Metazoa > Chordata > Mammalia > Diprotodontia > Petauridae > Gymnobelideus > Gymnobelideus leadbeateri. Next base: position 202,291 of record WOXC01002505.1, on the reverse strand, counting down.
ATGGGTTATTAATATAATAGTATAATAATAATTTTCCTCACTACTCTATTTCTGGTACTGTGGATCACTCAGAGCCTAAGGGATCTGAAAAACAGTCCTTTTACAAAAAAAGAAAATGTTTAAAAATGTGCCAGCGCCCTCAGGTAAAAGCAGTTTGGATGGAAGATAAAAAGAGATAAAAGCAGCTGAAAGGAGATGAAAGCAGGCCTCCATGAACTTTCCTGGGGTCTCAGGAGCTCCTGCAAAAGTCCACTTGAATTAATTTAACCCCTCTCTTTACACAAGAAAAAGCCAAATGTATGAAGAATGCCTTTTGCCTGGGCAACCTCTAGGCCTCATCGGTCAGAAGGCTCTCTTGTTTGTCAGTAGGCTGATCTGTAATGTTCTGGGGCTTGGTGCAGTCAGTCTTCCAAAAACAGGAGGCCATCATGGGGAATCCCTTTTCAGCTCATATTACGTTCTGTCTCCTCTATGGCAGCAGCATAGACTAGCTACTAAATAATTCTAAACCTTCCTACTCAAACTCCATTGGCTCCCTCTTTACCTCCTGCATCAAATGTAAAATTCTCCTCTGCTTGGCATTTTAGAGGCTTTCACAGTTTCAACCTTCTGATATCTCCATTCTTCTTGTATGAGACTGCTGTCCATCTTTTAAGTCACTGATCTAATCATGGTTCCTCCAAACTCCCCTCCCATGGGACTGTGTCCTCTATGCCTAAAGAATGCTCTCCCTCTTCACCTTTGCTTTTTCATTGCTTTGGCTTCCCTCGAGACTCAATGCCAAACCCACCTTCTTTAGGACAGCTTTCTCAGTCCTATGGTCCTACCCCATCCCTTTTTCCTACTACTAAATCCTTTCCTATGAGGTTATCTTCCATTTGGTTGCTGTTCAGTCATTTCATTCTTGTCTGACTCTTCATGACCCCATTTAGTGTTTTCTTAGCAAAGATACTAGAGTGGTTTGCCATTTTCTTCTCCAGTTCATTTTGTACATGATGAAACTGAGGGAAACAGGGTCAAGTGACTTGCCCAGGGTCACCCAAATAGTGAGTGTCTGAAGCCTGATTGGAGCTCAGGTCTTCCTGACTTTAGGTCTCATGTTCTATCCACTGTACCACCTAGCTGTCCCTGTTGATTGATACAACAACAGGGATATATAAATATAGATCACAAGGTGGAGGGGGGCAGGGGAAGAGAGAGAGTCAGAAATGAATCCCTGTTGCTTAGTGGAGACCATTCAGATAAATTGCCATCCATTTATATTCTGTTATCTCCTAGCCCTCCAGTTTTGGGTCAGTTATAAAGTGACTTAACTGTTTTCAGTCCTTCTTCCTTTGCCTTGATTCCAGTCAGTGTTTTAATTATCAACCTAAATGCACACCCTATAATACTACCTGGCTGAAGGGTAAGGAATCAGCCAGGACCTTTGACAGACAAGAAAGGTGGAAGGGCCCTAGGCCCTTGGCAGAAGAAATTCCAAAGGAAAAAAAGGTATGGAACATAAACATTTCTTATTTAACATACCACTCAGGAATAGGCCTTATGTAGGACCCATTTGTGCTGCTACCATAGCTTGGGAGGACCCACTGCAGTTTATACTTTGCTGACACAGCCTGCAAGAACCCAGGGTTACCTCCATGTTCCAATGAGGGAGAGGAGGAGCACTTTAGTGGAGGTCTCTTGACCTGGAGTAGGAATTTAAAAGCAAAGGATCCCAGCCAGAAAACTTCTAAGATTTCATTTACTCATTTATATGGATCTATGAGCTTGAAAGGGCTTTAGAGACCATCAGGACCCCTCCCTCATTTTACAGATGAGGAGAATGAATCCAGAAGAGACTGTCACTTGGCCAAGAGCACATGGCAGTTCAGTGATGGATTCTCTTCTCATGGAAGCATCTCAGTTTTGACCAAAGAGAGGAGATAATCATAATGGTGCTTTCCTTTGTCACCCTTCCATCAAATTCCTATATCCTTTAAATTTTCAACTTAACTCCTGAAGGAGTTAAGTTGAAGGAGTCAGTTTCCCATACCTTTATTTTATTTTTAAGTTTGTCATTTTGCATGATCAGAAACACTCTCTCTCCACCTCTTTCAATATTCTGCATAGTAAGCACTTCATTTAAGACTTTCTTTCCCCCATTAAATTAACTATACTAAATTAAGTAGGTAAATTCACTGATTCAGCAGTTGCTTTGATGTGTATATTACCTTATTCTAAATAAACCCTGGAATAATAGGTGTAATAGCCAACCACTTGGATGGCAATCTGTTCCTCCTCTCCAAATCTCCTTTGACCTACCATTTTAGATATCCATCTAACCCTTTCTCAGAGCTACTCTTGAGGCTGGCTAGCCACCAGATGATAGAAGTTATGTTCAGCAGGAATTGTGTTCTTTGTTCAATAGTGAGTCTTGTTCTCAGATTTTCCCTTAAGCCTCGATTCTGTTGCAGCCACCTCCCTATGGAACATCTCAAATTGAATGTCTGACTTTGGCCTCATCATGCACCAAACGAGAAGAATCACCTTCTCCCAAAACTTGACCTGTCCTCCTCATTTTACTATTTCTCTTTATTGCAACCTTCCCAACCCTTCACTCAGGCTCACAACCTCTGCCCTACAGATTCATTAAATTGCTAAATGCTATGATTTATCTTGGTGGTATATTTCTCAAATCATTGAAACACAGTCACCAATTCGGTTCCAGCCCCTATTACTTTTTACCAGTATTATTGTTTTAGCAATCTAACTGGTCAGTCCATCTTGGTAGTCTCTGGCCTCCAATCCATTTACCCCAGACAAAGTAGTGTTCTTAAATACAAATGAATGACTAAAATTTTAACAGAGGTAACACTGGGTATTGGATCAGGGACCATAAGTTCAAATCCTTTGTTCTGTTTCTTACTATTTGGATGAAGGTTGGGCAGCTTGACTTTAAAAAAAAAAAGCTTCATTGGATTTGAGTTTCCTCATTTAAAATTGACAACATCAGACTAGATCACTTCTATTGACCTTTGTTGGCATCTTCAATCTTGTCTGACTCTTCATGACCCCATTTGGGGTTTTCTTGGCAAAGACCCTGGAGTGGTTGAACATTTCCTTCTCCAGATCAATTTACAGATGAGGAAATTGAGGCAAATAGGATAAAGTGACTTACCCAGGGTCACAGAGCTAATAAGTGTCTGAGGCTAGATTTGAACTCGGGAAGATGAGCCTTTTTGACTTTAGGCTTGGTGGTCTATCCACTGTGCTGACTTTTTTAATTATAAATCTTTGATCCTGAGATCTTGTCCAATCCTACAGGGGAAAAAGTCCAGATTTGATGTAAGAAGATGTAGGTTTGATTAGTGAATGTTTTTAGCCTAAAAGTCACTCATCTTATCTTGGTTCACAGGTTTGTTTGTTTGCTTGTTTTCCTATATAAAATGAGAGGGTTGTATTAGATGACCTCTAAGGGCTCTCCCATCTATAACCATGATCATGTGGTGTCTGAATTCTAGTTATTACTTTTTCCCAATTAATACAATTAACTTAGAAATAGAACCATAGAGCTAGAAGAGACTTCAGTAATTGGATGCAGCCAACCACACGATTTTACAAAGGAGGAAATATTTCCAGCGGAGTGACATGGCTTTCCCAAGGTTTCCTAGTAAGTTAATTGTCCATTTGGGACTGAACTCAGGTTTTCTAACTTTCAGAGATGCTCTACTCTAAACTCTGTTATGCTGCTTCTCACCTGGTTGAAACTTCTACTTATCACTTGCTAGATTTATAGGATTTAAAGCAGGGGTTCTTAACCCTAGGTCCTTGGACCTGTTTGTTTGTTTTTTTCCCATATTTTGCTAAGTGCATTTCAATATAATTGGTATCTTTTGTAATTGTATGTATTTTATTTAATGTGTTGAAAAACATTATTCCGAGAAGTTATATGTAGGCTTCACCAGACTGCCAAAGGGATCTATATGGCAATATGGCACGTCACAGATACACTGTCTCCTCTCTCCTCTTCTCTCTCTTCTCTCTCTCATTTATGGATTAAAATGACCTTAGTGAGTGGTCATTGAATCCAAACCCTTCATTTCACAGATGAAGAAACTGAGACCCAGAGACTTGCTGTATCTTATCAAAAGACATACTGCTAGAAAGTTGCAAAGCATGGCTTCAGACTCCAATTGAGGCCCTTCCCCTATACTGCACCTGCCAAACTCACTGTCTTAAAGAACTCCCTTTAGAGAGGCTAAAGTACAGTTCTACCCCCTTACTAGAGTCCTCTGCAAGCTTTTGGGTAATTACTGACTTGAAAATCTGTTTTCTCTTTAGTTTCCAGCAATTCCATCTTGTTTCATTCTTCCTTGTTTTGACACATGATAACCACAAGCAGGGGACACGTTCAATGGCCATTTGTCACAGCATTCTGTTTGCCTCACTGTGGGACACTTTCCCATTTGCTCAGAAATTTGTTGCGTCTTTTAGAACCAACACTGTCAAGTGGAGCAGGTTGTTATTTGTGTGTGTGTGTGTGTATGTGTGTGCACATGTATATGTGTGTGTTTTCATAGCCAAAGATACACCCTTACTATGTACTAATAACATGACTTGTTTGAAGAGAATCTGAAATGGGCAAAGTGTGTCTTGGATCCCCTTCATGAAGGTCTCATGCTTGCCTGAGCTGATTGGGTTAAAAAGCATGAAGTTGCAAGGTTTGGGTTCCTGGAATTTCTTTCCTTTTTTCCCATTTAATGATCTGAGCTAAGAGAGCATTGTGCTGTTGGCAAAAGAGATTTCTTTTGTCTCTTCTCATTTATTGTCATTTTATCTCACTTGGTTATTATAAAGATGAGTTAAATGGTTAAGTCTGTTAAATGCTTGTACTTTTAGGAGAAAGAATTGCTCTATGTTTTATAACTCAGATTTATATTATTATTTTTCCTTTTAAAAGCTCAAAGTATTATTGCAAACATAATTGTAATTATTATGTCTGATGCTAACAGATTAAAAATAAACTTCTACAAAATCGTTTTTATAGGTCACTGATATATAATAAATGGGAGCTAGCATTAGTCTTTATGAGAACTGAAAAAGTGTTTCTCAATATGGGGTCTATAGATTCCCATGTGGTCCATGGTGTTTTATGAACTTGGATGAGAAATTTTTTTTAAGTGTATCTTCATCTTGAAATAATTAGTTGCCTTGGTAATTCTAAAAAAATGGCCAATGAATTTAACCAGCCTGGTAAATAGATCCATGAAACCAAAAAAGTGAAGGAACCCACCCTCACCCCTCACACCCCCATAAGTAAACCAGCTCATTGAAAAGTGATTGGTTTGTAATAGCATGACATAGCTGAAAGAAGAAGATGACCAAAGTCTGAATTCTAATCCTGCCTCTTGCTAGTCTTTGTTTAGTTTGTGTTTTCTTAATATTTTTCTTTTGGAGTTCACTTAACTTTTCTTTTGGTGTTTTTTTAAAATTTATTTTATTCTGAACTTAAGAAATAAAGCAATTATTTCCATAACATAATAGAATAGGAAAAACAAAATATGATGGCACATGAAACTGCAAATCTATTGTATACAACTTGCTATTCCTTTTAAATATATAATAAAGTTATTGTATAACTTTTTTCTTTTCTTCCCTTTTCCTTCATGCTCAACCATAGAGATTCCTGCCATTAGACTCAAATCTCTCTCTCTCTCTCTCTCTCTCTCTCTCTCTCTCTCTCAATATATATATATGTGTGTGTGTGTGTGTGTGTGTGTGTGTGTGTGTGTGTGTGTGTGTAAAAGTATCCTTTACATCTTTCTCTTTATCAATTCTTTCTCTGCATGCAGATAGCTTCTTCTGTCATAGGTGCTTTGTAGTTAATTTGAGTATTTATAATAGTCAAAATGATTTAGTCCCTCAAAACTCTTCTTAAACAATACTGCTGTTATTCTATACAATGTTCTCTTGGTTCTGCATTATTTCATACATGTCTATCCATGTTTTCTAAGGTCATAGAGATATCCACTATTTATAGCACAGCAGTATTCCATCACAACCATAAACCACAACTTGTTTGACCATTCTCCAGTTGATGGGCAAGCCTCCAATTTCCAATTCTTTGCCCCCACAAAGATAGCTACTATAAATATTTTAGAACATGTAGGCTCTTTCCCTTTTTCTCTAATCATCAGACCTAGTGGGGGTATTTCTGGGTCAAAGGGTATAGACAATTTAGTAGTTCTTTGGGTATAATTCCAGATTGCTCTCCAAAATGATTGATCCGTTCACAATTCTACCAATAGTGAATTACCAATTTTTCCACATCTGCTCCAATATTTATTACTTTCCCCTACAATCATTTTAGCCAGTTTCATAGGTATAAAATATCTCAAAGTTGTTTTAATTAGCATTTCTCTAATCAATAATGATAATAATAATGGGGTTTTTTTGGACCTCAGTTTTCCCATTTATAAAATAGGAGGTTTAACTTAGACATTGTCTAAGATCCATTCCAGTCCTAACATTCTGTGTTAGTCCTGTCCCCCAAAGGCATTAGTTAGCAGTTGTCTGAATGGATTCTGATGATATGATGATGGTGATGGTGGTGGGGGTGGTGGTGATTATGATTATGAAGACAGCAACAATAATAACAATCAGTTTCAATATGCAGATTTCCTTAAAAAGCAGATGGTATAAACATGCCCATAGAGATGACCAATGGCATCTCCCACATGAGGTGAGAACTGGGAGCCCTTTAAAATTAATGTATTTTTTTCTATCTTTGAAGAAAATCACTCAGTCAATTAATAAACATTTGTTAAGTATTTATAGAGTACCCGTTATTGTGTCAAGATGGGGATATAAAGAAAGAGAAGAAAACATTTCCTGTCCTCATGGAGCTTACATTCTAATGAGTGAGACATCTATATCATCAATCACTCAAATAATGCATTTATTGAACACTTAGTACTTATCAGGCACTAGGATGAGCTGTGGGTTATAAAGAAAAGTCACAAAGGTGATGCAGATCCTTAAGGAACTTACATACTAATTGAAGACAAAATTAGTTCTGTTAAAATACATACATACACACACATAAATACACATATACATAGAAGAAAGGGCAAGGTTCAAGTGACTGGGAAGACTTGGAAGGCCTACCCCTAAAGGGGAGAAGATGACATTTGTTCTGAGTCTCTTTAGAAGAAACCAAAGATGACTGACAAGAGGCAGAAATGAGGAAGGAGAATATCCAAGTCATAGTAGACAATCATTGAAAAAGCCCTAGAGACAAACAATTGAGTTTCACTGAAGGAAACAACCAATAGGCCATTATAGCTGGATTGTAGAAGATTTGGAGGGGGAGTAAGTAGTGACAAGAGAGCAAGGGTGATAAGAAAGAGTTAGAGAAAGAAGATCTTTAGATGTCAAACAGAGGACTGACAATTGATATAAGAAGTAAGGAGAGCCATTTATGGATTGATGCTGGTGGTGGTAGTGGTAAAAGTCATACCTGTGGTTTAAGAAAATCACTTTAGTGCCTTTCTGAAGGGCTGATTGTAAAAGGAAAGATTTGAAGTAGGGTGGCCAATCAGAAGACTATTAGAATAGGCTAGGTGAGAGGTGATGAGGGCTGGCACAAATGTGGTGGTTGTGTGAATGACTAGAATGTGGAGATATTGTGAAGGTAGAAATAAGGTTTGGAAAGTGATTCAGTATGTCTGGTGGGGTGGCAAAGATGGTGATGCCCTCAGGAGCAGGGGGGAACTTCTGAAGGGGAGACAGATAATGAGTTCTATTTTGGAAATACTGAGTTTAAGATCCTTAAAGGACAACTAATTTTGAATGTCTAATGGGCATTTGAGGATGTGGGATCTCAGTTCAGAAAAGAGACTAGATCTGAATATATAGATCTGGGAATCTTTTGCATAAAAATGGTAATTGAATTTGTGGGAATTGAAGAGATGGCCAGGGATTATCAAATTAAACTGTACTGAGTCTTTTGGAATACACTTTAGATGTATTTGTGTATCCGTTGACATATGGGAGCATTCTATACATTTATATAAGTATGTGTATATACATATGTTTTCATATATGTGTATATTTTACAAAACACTTTGAATAACTTGTCTCATTTGAGCCTCAAAACAACTATGTGAAGTTGTCACTACAGATACCATCAAATCAGTGTTCTACATGGAGAAATCAAGGCTCAGTCAGCCTTAAAGTGACATGTTCAAGGTCATTCAGCCAGGGAGTATCTGAAGCAGAATTGGAATGCAGGTCTTCCAGACTGCATGCATAACATGCTCTCTGCTTTGGTGTGATACCTGTCATATCTTCATAATAGCTTCCTTTCTAATCCAATTCAGAGCCCAAGTTAAAAGCCCCTGAGAGGCAAGGCCTTTTTTTGTGCTTGATAACCCTTAGCAGTTTGAGGAAGCTTAAGGACTCCCTTCTCAGAATCTTTTAAAATTATTAAATACTAGGTTTCACTTAGAACTTAATGAAAATAAAGTGTTGGGGGTTTTGTTTGTTTTTTCCCTAATCTAAGTTCATGGAACACTCGAAATCTACCCCTTGGAGTCCATGTACCCAAGATTAAGAACATCTTTCCCTGAGGGATTTATCAAGCTCTTTTAATCTACTTTTATTTAATCAGGTTAACCAGATGATTGCAAAGTCTCTCTGGCTTCAAGATCTTTGCAGTCTTCCTGCCCCGCCTCTTAAGAAAATTCTGCTTTAATCATAATATAAATATGAAAGGGATGTGGAAATACGCCTTCAAGGTCATCCCTGGTAGCACAGGGAAAGAACATGGTTTTGTGTGAATGCTGGGCTTTCCTTCCAGTCTTTTCCTATAGGCAAAGCCATCACATTTTGGTGGTCTCATTAAAAGTACAGAGAAAGGGAGAGGGAACTGGGGAGGAAACAGATGAGGAAAGGTCTCCAGATAGCACTGCAGATTGGGAGGGAGCAGTTGAGAGTTTATGCATATGTACAAGAATGGATTCTTTTAAATATATGAAGGACATTTGCAATAGGCATGAAGAGAAAGCATATTTATTTTTTAAGCAGTACTTTGTACATCCATGATGTTATTAGAGAAAAAAAGAAATAACACATACACACACACAACAAAGCAGTGCCCGCTTTTCCCAGATCTACAATTTGCTAGAACCCCAAACCCACTTTTTGAACTGTTCTCCAACAGTGGAGGGAGCCAGCCAAACTCCCTGAAATGAGACGCTACAGGAAGGAAACCTCCCATTATTTTCAAGCTGAGAACTTGTAGGGAGATGAATTTCAGCTCTGGGACAACTTTCTGCAGCTGGGCTCTAATAACAGTCTAAAATAAAACTGGGTTTCCACAGAGGAAGGCTGAGTGTGTTGCTTGGTTTGGTTATAATTGCTTAATTGCAGGCATGAGGGGAGTATGAAGAAAGTCCAACAGCGAAACCTGAGTGCCTCTGTCCCTTCCAGCAGAAGACCTGGGATGGAGTGGCAGAGATAAGAAATGGAGATTCTGGTTGTTACTCATAATTCCAGAGCCTGGGCAATCCACCTCCTATTCCATAAGTTTTAAAGATCTTCTCTCCCTTTGGATGTAGTCTTCTTACTGTTGGCCTGGGATAAGAAGAAGGAAGAGAATAAATAACTACCACTCTTCCTAGTAGACTCCTTAGGTGAAGTCTTAATGATTAATTAGTGCTTAAAGGATAATACTTGGTTTGTATTGTTGAAATGTAGTTGTGATAGTCCTTTCAAACAGATAGTAAAAAGGTCTTATCTGGCTTTTCAGTTCATCAACAACTGGAGAGTATTGTTTTGGGGGAGTAAATGGATTTGGAATCTGCAGACCCAAATTCTCGTCCTAAAATTGATACTCGAAGGCCCTTTTGACTTTGCACAAGCCACTTAATAACTTATCTCTAAATCAAGGGGGTTGAGCTAGTTGACCTCCAGAATGCCTTCTGGCTCTAGGTCAAGAGTTTCTCACTTTTCTGGGTGTGATGCACTCATTTGGCAGTAAAGTGAAGCCTATGAATCGACCCTTTTCAGAATAATATTTTTTTTCAAATACATAGGATTGCCAAGGAAACCATTTGTATTGAACTAATATAATACCTTTTTTCCCGTCTTAATTCTTGGACCCCTTGAAACCTATCTATAAAGGCATTGGGGGGAATCTATGGACTCCAGATTAATAACCCGGGCTATAGATCATCTGACTCTTTTTGTCCCCAGCCAGAGCCTTCACTTTAGAGATAATAGGTCCTCATTTTATAGATAAAATAAGTCTCACCATTCCTATAACTTTTAGGACCACAGTGCCCCACCCTGGCCACCATTCACTTATATATGATGTTTTCTCCAATAGAATAAAAGCTTCTTGAGAGCTGGGATAATCTTTGCATCCCCAGTGCTTATAATAGTGTTTGGCACATAATAAGTACCTGAAAAATCTTCATTCATTCATTTAAGCATTCATCCACTCTTAGATAGCTAGATAGCCCTATGGATATATTGGAGCTGAAGGCACTTAATGAGTTCAAATCCAACCTCAGATACTTATTGTGTGACCCTGGGAAAGTCACTTAAATTCTGTTTGCCTCAGTTTCTTCAACTATAAAATGGAGATAATAACATCACCTACTTCCCAGGGTTGTTGTGAGGATCAAATGAAATAATATTTTTAAAGAATTTTACAAACCTTAAAATTCAGTATAAATGTTAGCTATTGTTATCAACTGTTATTCATTAAGAGAAGTGAAATGTCTTGTCCAAAAGCAGAGATTGGTAAAGTTTGGGACTTGAACCTAAATATTCTTTTTTTTTTTTTTATAGCGGGGAAGGCAGGGCAATTTGGGGTAAAGCGATTTGCCCAAGGCCACACAGCTAGTAAGTGTTAAGTGTCCGAGACCATATTTGAACTTAGGTCCTCCTGACTCCAGAGCTAGTGCTCTATTCACTGTGCCATCTAGCTGCCCCAAAACCAACTATCCTTGATCTCAATTTCAGGGCTCTTTCCACAGTAACATACTAGCACAGAAAGTTGAACAGCTTCTAGAAGTTAAATTACTGGCTTGTGGTGAAGTGATCATCCAGGTCCATTGTGAGGACTAATGGGTTTTTGTGGGAGAAGAAAATAAGGTGGTCAATACTGAAAACAAAAGTTCCATTTACTTGACTTTTAAAGGAAATAAATCTGTGGCTTAACCAGAGACACCAAAAGGAGTAGTTCTGGAAAGTCAAAGACAATGAAGGAAGGGTATTAGGGCAGCATCCATCTCCTAAACTAATCAGCAATTGATACTTCCAGATTGGGCCGACAAAGATTAGGACTTTAATCTCCAAAGTGGGACAGGGAGGGATACCCCAGGGATATTGACTGAAGATCTTGGACGTGATGGTCTTTAAGCCATGGCAAGAGCAGGATGTTAATGGCATCTTCCTGTCAGAGGCTGCTTTCAGGATTTAGAACATTTGTATACCAAGTTCTTAATGTGATTTCTACTTTGACCTTTATTCTTCGTCTCAAGTCAGCTTAGAAATCAGGATAGCTCAGGAGAATTGCCCAGAGTCAACAGGGATGGGTGGGGGCTTACTCAGGCACTTCTATTTTCCTCCTTCATGTCAAAAGGAGGAAGGCACCAACAGTCAATGAGAATGAACAAAAGATGAATGTTTCCAGTAAGGGAAGATTCCTGATGTGGGAAGTTCTAGCAAAGGTACCAGGATAAGAAGAAGGGGGAAGTACCAAGCAAAGGGAAGCAGTGTGTTTAAGGCAGTAATAATACAATGGAAAGGTAAATTATAACTCCTTACAAAGAGGTTTATACAAATTCTGACATTCATCTTTTACGAGCATTAGTTCAAAGATTGGTCGCAGAGGAATAAAGTAGGGATTGCATCTTATTTCAAAAACCCAGAGACCAGATGGTCTTTAAGGTTTTGACTTAGGGAAGAGGAAGCATTTTTACATAGTATTATGAAACAAAAATGGGTTTGGGGATTTAGAGAAACAAACAAAGATCTCAGTTGATCTATGAACAACAATTATTAGATAATATAGAAACCATGTGGAAATACTGAAATCAGAAGGGTACCAGAAGACATACCCACTTGCATTTCCTTGTTTAGTTCTTATCCTTATCTGGCCCATGTAAATGAAGCTATTCCCATAACTTCTTCCAAAAGTCAGCTCCATCCAGACCAAATGTGGTTCAGATTTCAGTCAGTCAATCAATTGTGCCACATAAAAAGTTTGAGACATAGTTTCTAGTTAATTACTCGTTTTTTAATTATGCTAGAAGATAACTAATAAAATGGGTCAGTGGAACTCTCAAAGCCAAATACCACTCAGGGAACCAACTTAAAGTTTATATGCCCTTGGAAGAGTGGGTGGTCAAAGAAGGATGGATACAGGATTGGTAGGCTTCCTTTGGACAATACTCATTGATATTCATTAGTCATTCCTGATAGCCTTATTTCCATATTTCCATCCTTCCTCTTCTGAGTGAAAGGGTCTGATCTAACTAGCCTGTATGAAAAGGCTTGCTTGGGAAAAATCATTCTCCAAATATCCTTCCTGTCTTTTCAGAGATTGTCTCTTAAGGAAACCTATTTAGATTCTCAGTCCTCCAGGGCACATCCGGGTTTGGCTTCTGTTCCACTTTGCAGGCACTCATTGTTATAAACGGACATGGTTATCCAATGTCCCATCCAGGTTTGCAATGATATAGTCACAATATTTAATTTCAAGCTAAACCTTTTGGAACAGACAAAATGCTTCTCCGACTAGAATTACATTAATAACAGAATGAGTTAGAGAACACAGACTTCAGCCTGATTGTTTCTGTTTCTTTGGGTTTTGCTTAATCATAATATTTGATAAAGTAAAACGCTGTTAAAGGGTTTTGTAAGACCATGTATTCATTTGTCCTGGAGAACAGGTAATGTCCATCTGGGACATAGTAAGGTCAGTCTTAGGCTACAATTCAGAAATGCTAAAAACAGTGTCTGGGATGAAGGGGGTGATACTCCTATGCATTGTGTTTTGGAAGATTTTGTATTGAGAGCAAAAATGGGGGAATAGATACAGTGCTTGGCATGATGTAGTTAAAAGGGTACAGGCCTGGGAATCCAGAAAGTCCTAGGTTCAAATCCCATCTCAGGGCCAGTTAAGTGGTGAAGTGAACTGTATAAGGAACTTAAGAGTCTGGGAGTCCCTCACTCAAATCCAATTTTAGACACTTCCTACATGTGTGACCCTAGGCAAATCTTTTAACCTCTTTGTGCCTCAGTTCACTCATCTGAAAAATGATGATAGTACCTTATAGGTTGTTGGGAGGCTCAGGAAAGATAGATGTATAAAGTATGCTGCAGGCCTTGAAGTGTTCTGTAAATATTTTATCATCATCAACATCATCACCATCATCACAGACGTTAACTACAGAAGAGAAGCTGGATAGGCCTTTACCTTTTCTGAACCTCAGTTTCATCATTTAGAAAAGTAGAATAATTTTAACACTTAACTTCTCAGGGTAGTTGTGATAATTAAACTGAAGAATTAAGTGCTTTGTAAATATTATATAAATGCAACCTTTTGTTATTAATTATTGTATTACCCCTATGTGTGTATTACACACACACACACACATACACACACACACACAGGATTTCAATAGACTGTAAATTTATTGAAGGTAGAGACTGGTTCATGCCTAGCATTATACCTCGCATATAGCACATATACTAGGTTCTCTATACATGCTTTCTGGATAAGATTTTAGGAAGGATGTTGGTAAATTAGATTTTGCCAATAAGAAAATGATTGGTAGACTGGCAACAATATATGAAATAAAAAGAAATAGTTACAGAAATTAGAGACACTTAACCTGGTGAAGAGACAGCTTGTGGAAAGTCTAATAGCTCTTTCCAAGCTTGTGAAGGGCTGTCATGGAAGAGGCTTAGATTGTACTGTTTAACAACAAAATGCAGACAGGAACAATGGGGGGAAGTTACAAACAGGCTAGTTTTGGTTGAATTTAAAGGAACAAACTTATTTAATAATTAGAACTAATATTATACTCAACTACCTTGGGAATAATGCTAACTGGCATTTATATAGGGGCATTAAGTTTTACTGTAACAAAGTAAAACATTTTTTGGCATATTATTGCATTTGATCTTTACAATGGTAAATAAATGGATGATTAAAAATTTACTATTTAGTATCTATATGTTTATACATGTATATGCATGCACATGTGTATATGCATATACATATATATGTGTAGTATATATAGTATATATACACTGTATATAGTGTATATATAGTATGTATGTGTATATATACACACATACTATAGTATGCTATAATGATATATTATACAATACATACTAATTATAGATACTGTATATAGTATATACATATATGGTGTATATATTATATATATCATTATATATTGTATTCATATTACACATTGATATAATATATGGCTATGGATATATGTGGGTATAATATGTCAATGTTGTATCCATATCCTATATTTTTGTGTATGCATGTGTATATATGTATATATACATACATATATACAAAGGTATGTGCATGCATGCATACATACGTATTTTAAGTACTGCAGTTATTAGCATTCCTGGTTTAGAGATTAGAAAATGTGCTCAGAAAGGTAAGGGACATGCCTGCAGTCACAAAACTATGAAGTACCAAGTCCAATCCAAAGTCTTTTCCAATAGAAAGTCTGGCACTCAATTCAGAGTAACTCAAATATTCCTAACCTTGGTTCCATGGACCACCAAAGGTTCAATAGATATATATCAGAAAATCTATGAACTTGGATGAGGGAAAAATAATTTCATTTTCTTTAGCCTCTCTGAAATTTAGCATTCCCTTTGGCTATTAAAACAAACCAAAGAAACAAACAAAAACCCAATCATTCTGCAAAAGGATCCATTGGCTTCATAAGACTGATGGTAGGCTCCATTATCCCAAAGTGGCAAAGAATCCCTTCTAGAACATAGATTTCTCCCTACTGCACCACTGGTCTTTCAAACAAAAGTTAGAGAATCTCTTTCTAGCACATGTAGTTTCTTATTTCTGTGTTGTTTGGACTAAATTCATTTCTAAAATCACTTCTGATTCTGAGAGTCTTTGGTTCTGTCATATAGCATCTCTTTATCTCTCTTTTATTACAAAAATCTTACATATCCATTATTCTTATCTCATACCAACATTATGATTATATGGTACAATAGAAAGCATCCTAGATACAGAGTCAGGAGGACTGGTGTTTCAGCCGGCCCAAAGATGCTTAAACTTGGTTCATTTACAACCTCTTAAAAATTCAGTTTCTTCATCTATAAAATGGACATGATAATAGCACATCACTCCTAGGATTTTTATGACTATCAAATAAGAAAGTTGTTTTAAAGGACTATTAAAAAACTTACATAAATGTGAATTTAGTCATTGATATTTCCTAACAACTCACTGTGGCAGACGCTTCTAGTAATAGTACTAGCATTCTCAACCGAGGCAAGAAAAGACTGTGGTTCATTTTTTAAGGACATAACATTTTTAAAGTTTTGGAGTTTGGTTCAGAAAAAGTCCTCTTATCTTCTAGTCCTGAGCAGAAACCCCATCACATATACAATACAGTGAATGAACATTGACTGTGGGGTCAGATGATCTGAGTTCAGATTCTGACTTTGATGCTAACTACCTATGTGACACTGTATGTTATCCTTAATTCTTCTAGGATTCATCTTCTTCATCTATAGTATGGGATGACCTCTTAGGTCCCTTCCAGCACTAAATTTAAGATCTAGATTTTATTAGGGAAAGGAGGCTGGATTTGGAAGCCCAGGGGACTGGTTTCACAACCTGCTTCCTCTACTTCTTACCTATTTGACCTTGAGAAAGATATTTAATCTCTCTTCATCTCACTTTCCTCATCTGTAATTTGAGGGAGTTGGATTAGATGATCTATCAGATCTTTCCCGCTGTAATATAGATCTATGATCACTGTGGTCCATTAATATCATGTTTCAGAGTGATAGGAACTTCATAAACCCACAGTTAGTAAGTGATTGTTGGCTGGAGGAAAGGCACATCATCCCTATGCCTGGTGACTCATTTTTTCTTGCAAAGGGACTTCATACTCATTGGTGGTAGATAACTTTCCTTGTATGGATGGTCCCCAGTACTAAACTTAGGTAGTGTGGGGAGTTTACTTCTCATTCTACTGCTGAATAAATAGGAAAAAGTTTTGATCTTGCTGAAAATGGCTGGCTGATGTCATTGATCAGTTTCAGTCATCTAACATTCTAGCTTAACTCAACAATAATAAAAAAAAAAACATTAGTTCTGATTGTAGATATAGTAGCAGGGAAAATCTTTGTCAATTATATTTCCCTCTTATGATAGTCAAAAAATGTGAAAGAATTAAAGTCAAAAAGCCACTTGGCTGACTGAAGGGTTTTTTTATTTGTTTTTGTTTTAGTTTGTTTGCTTTTAGGAGGGCAGTTGGGGTTAAGTGACTTCCCCAAAGTCACATGGCTAGTAAGTAGTTTTTGTTTGTTTTTTAATACTTATTTTTTAGTTATGTAAGAAAGCAAAGAGTCCTTTAACCTAACCAGGACAAATTTTTTTCATTCCAATTAAAGTTTATTTTTTATTAGTAACAATAATAATCCAGGAAGCATCAAACTTATTAAGTGTCTACTATAGGCAAAGTTCTGGGTTAGGTGAGAATACAAAGACCAAAATAAAAATCCTTGCTTTCAAGGAGATTATATTCTAGCTACGAATATTACAAAATTCCAAGGACCATTTCTTTTTGCTGAATCGTGTCTAGCTATTCATGACCTCATTTAGGGTTTTCTTTGTAGAGATATTAGTTTTCCATTTCCTTCTCCAGCTCATTTCAGAGATGAAGAAACTGAGGCAAACAGGGTTAAGTGACTTGCCTAGGATCATACAGCTAGTAAATGCCTTAGATCAGGATTTGACCACAAGTTCAAGATGAGTCTTCTTGACTCCAGGCCCATTACTGTATCCACTGCACCACTCAGCTGCCCTAAGTCTAAGGACTAAGAGTCAAATAAAGGAGAGATTTGGAGATTTAATAACTTGCCTTATTGTGTGGGGTAAGGGAAAAACAAATCATTGGGTTTGGAATCAAAAGACTTTAATAGCTTACAGGAATAAAGGGATACTCCCTAGGAATAAATGAATGAATAACAGTTCAATTCATAATATCTTGCATTTAGATTAGTGATTTAAGGCTTTTAAAGTACTTTAGAAATATCTCATTTGGGGGGTAGCTAGGTGGCACAATGAATAGAGCACCGACCCTGGAATCAGGAGGACCTGAGTTCAAATCTGGCATTAGACACTTAACACAAAAACTAGCCATGTGACCTTGGGCAAGTCACTTAACCCCAATTACCCTCCGAAAAGCAAAAAAAAATCTCATTTGGGAGATAGGTGCCAGGTACTAAGCTGATCTCTTTATAAATATTATCTCTTTTGAACAACACAACATCCCTATGAGGTAGATGCTATTATCAATCCATTTTACAGAGGAGGAATTTGAGAAAGAGGTTAAGTCACTTACCCATAGTCATTTTGCTAAGAAGTATCTGAGGCCAAATTGTGGAGTCTCAGGCTGGGATCTTCCTAACTCCAGGCCCACCACTGTAAACGCTGTGACATCTAGTTTCCTGCCAGCCAGAAGGTTGAAGGGCCTTTAGTCCATGTTATATCAGGATAAATTGATGGGATTGAAAATGCTTAACCCAGAGAAGAAAAGACTAGGGTAGGCATATAGAATTTGTGTTTAAGTAATTCAAGGACTGCCATATGGAAGATATATTAGACATTTGAGTTAGCACACAGGACAGGACAGGACCAGGAACAACAGTGAGAAATTGCCAAGACATAAATTTAAGCTTGAGGTAAAGAAGAGCCTTTTCTTGATTAGAATGATCTATAAATGCATTGCACCTGTTCAGAAGGTAGTGGGCTGCCCTTCAGTGGAAAACTGTGCAGAGTCCCCATTATCATTTAGCAGGCTTGGATGCCTTTTGTTGAATGGGTTGGATTACTTGGCTCCTGAAGCCCTTCTGTTTCTGAAATTTTGTGCTTCTCACCTGGGTTTCAAACAGTTTCCATTCCTCTATGTATCTTTCTTGTGAAGGTTTTGTGATGGATGGATAGATGGTGGATTTGAAGTGAGTCTGATGGATTTGGAGTCAGAAGGCCTGAGTTCAAATTCTAGCACTGCCATTTATTGCCAATGTGATCTTGGTAACATCATTCCTCTGGACCTCAGTTCCCATATCAGTCAAATGGGGCTCTGGATTTAATAGCCTCTGAGGTCCTTTTTAACTGTAAATCTATAATCTTTTAATCCTGTGATTCCATCTAAAACCAAGATCCTGAGCAAGACACAGCTCCCTATTCTCTACATCAGGGATGGGGAACCTGTGGCCTAGAGGGCCACATGTAGCCTCAAGTCTGCAGGTTCCCCACCTCTGCTTTATATGCTAGAGTTTCTAGGACAGTAGAGCTACAGATCTTGTCTAACACCCTATTTTACAGATGAGGAAACTGAAACCCAGAGAAGTTACAACAGCAGCAACAGCAACAACACCCAGACAAAACCCACTGGAATTAGAGTCTGGGAACCCGAGTTCAAATCCTGCTTCTGCTTTTCATTACTTCTGTTTATGTTTAGTCATGTCTGATTCTTCATGAAACCATTTGAGGTTTTCTTGGCAAAGATATTGGAATGGTTTGCCATTTCCTTCTCCAGTTCATTTTACAGTTGAAGAAACAGTTACATAGCATAAATGTCTGAAGCTGGATTTGAACTCAGGTCTTGCCCCTGGCTCTATCCACTGCTCTACCTAGCTTCTTAGATTAGTTGGGACCTTGAGCAAATCTTTATCCTCTCTGGGTTTTGCTTTCCTCTTGGAAAAAAAAGTGGGGATTAGACCAGATTATGTGTAAAAATCCCTTTTAAACTAACCTATCCTTACCACATAGGGATTCTTTTTGGGGCTAAGGAGATAAATACATACTAATTTAGTGCTTAAAGGGCCCCAAAATTCAATTACCTTAATTTTACTGTTGAGAAAACTGTGGTTCAGAAAGGTTAACTAACTTGCCCATAGATAATAAACATCAAAAGTGTAGGTTTGGGAAGGTTTTATAGAGGAGAGTTCAGAATTAGACTGGAAACTGAAGGATCATTTGAATGAGTGGATGGGAGTGGACCAGGGAAGATATTCCAAATTTAGAGCTGGAAGAAATTTCAGCCCTCCATTCTGCATGGGGGAAGCAACATTAGCAAGACACAGATGAGGGAATTACTCATTTTTTTCTAGCTACATTATGTTCAATGCAAAAAAATCCAGTTTTTCTAACCTACAGTAGAGCTAAAACAGTGACGATCCCTCAGAATTGGTTATAACTGGACTGTAGCAATTAAATTCTGTGCAGCATAGAACAAACAAATTTCTCTTTTGTACTGGCAGATTATTTTCCTCACGTTGTAAACGAAGAACCCTAGGCTGCCTATATTTACTTCTGATCTGTCAAAATCTTCCTTCTCAGGCAGCAAACAAATTATGTTTAGATTTATCATAGGCCCCCTTCCTTCAGCAGCCCAGTTCACAATGAAGTGAATAGTGTCTTAGGTGCTATATCTTTCATGATTTATTTATATGTGTGGATTTAGGCCCTCTGTAGATGAGAAACCACCTGCTTGTCTGTTAAAGCTAGGCCCTACAGGGCCTTGTCTTAACTCCCTAGAATTATAGATCTGGAGCTGAAAGGTATCCCAGTTATTCTCTTGTCTAGAATTTCTCAATCTGGGACCAAGGAATCTTTATTTTAATATATTTTGATAACTGTATTTTAACATAATTGTTTTTATCTATATGTTTTATGTATTTCAAAATATTATTCAGAGTAGAAGTTCATGGATTTCATGAGTGAAGGAGAGGAGAGGGGGAATAAGCATTTATACAGCACCAATTCCAGGCACTGTGCTAAACTCTTTACAAATACCTCTTTTGATCCTCACAACAACCCTAGAAGGTAGGTGCTTTTATTATCCCCATTTTACAACTGAGGAAACTGAGTCAGAAAGAGGTTAAAGATTTGTTAAGGTCATACACCTAGGAAGTGTCTGAGGCTAGATTTGAACTCTGTTCTTCCTGACTCCTGGCCCAGTACTCTACCCACTCACTACACCATATTGCTAAAGGGATGTATGACAATCTAGTCTCACACCTTCTTTTGAAAGATGAGGAAACTAAGATCCAGAGAGGTTGAATGGGTCACATTTCAACACTAGTCTTGACTAGTGACTAGTCTGACTCCAGAGTTAGCAAAGCTTATTCTGGTGTAGCCATTTCCAGATCATGATACTTTCCCTGGTCTCAGGGCTCAAGCCTTCATCTTGTCTTATGCCTGCCTCCCCACCATTTTTTTGACATTTCCAATCTTGTAGCGTCATGTGGACCTTCTGCCCCTTCTAAGTGCCTTTATGTATTATCTTTCCCCATTAGAATCTAAGCTGTATGAGGGGTAGGGACCATTTTTATTATTTATATTCTTTTCATCTCCAACATTTAACACAATGTATGACAAATAGTAAGTGCTAAATAAATGCTGTTTTATTCATACATCATTCATTCTAGTACTTGTTTAGTTCTATAGAAAGAGGTGATATTGTTTTTCTAGGTTTTTAACTTGTCTTTAGAAAGTATAATAGTTCTGGCGTAGCCATTGAATTAGTTAATGTGGGTGTTTCATTTGAGCTATTCATGACTTAGAAAGGGTTATATGCATTTTTGAAGGGGAGGGTAGGTGGAGTTGGATCTGGAAAGAAAGTTAATCTTTGTTTTAGTTATTGATATTATATAATATTACATTATTTATCTCTTAAGTCATACTGATATTTTACAAATTCCCTGAAACAATAGTTTTTTAAAAAAAGAATTCTCCATAGCTCCAATAATAAAATAACACCCATAAAGATGAATATTTAACATAAAAGGAAAAGTTAAAGGCCTAATAATGAGTTTATGTCATTGGAATGATGGAGGCCAGGTCTACACAGTTGACTTGATCTTGATAATTCTGACCCTTCAAAGTTTGCCCAGAAGGTTGGATGAACTCCCAGAAAGTCTTGCTTGCTTCCAAGGAACAATTTGCTACATGGAGCAGTCCTTTCATGTGGGTAGAATAGATGAGTCAACAGTGGAATATGCAGCCAAGAAAGCTAATTTGATCTTAGTTTATATCAAGAGAAAGGCATAAGGTCCAGAAAAGGGAAGGTGAGAGTTCCTATTGACTTCTGCCCTGGGTAGACCTCACATGGAATACTGAGTTCTGTTCTGGGTGGTCCAATTTTATTTTGAGAAAGACTTTGATAATCTAGAGAAAGTTCAGAGGAAGGCAGTCAAGCCCCTGATGACCCTTATGTCCTTGACATATGAGTATTGGCTAAAGAAACTGTAATTGACATGATAGATATCTTCAAATATGGAAAGAACTCCCATGTGATGATGTGGATTGTTGTTCGGGCATTTCAGTCATGTCCTATTTTTTGTGACTCTATTTGGGTTTTACTTGGTAAAGATACTGGAGTGATTTGCAATGTCCTTCTCCAATGTCCTTCATTTTATAAGTGAGGAATTAAGATAAACAAGGTTCAGTGACTTGCCCAGGGTCACAAAGTTAGTAAATGTCTGAGGCTGCATTTGAACTCAGGAAGATGAGACTTCTTGATTACAGACCTGGAACTCTAACCACTGTACCACTAACTGCCCTGTTAGAGAGATTGAAGGCAGAACAAGGAACACTGGTTATTACTTAAAAAGTACATAGGCTTGGTGTATGGGAGGTGAGGGGTGGAGAGAATTCCTAGTATTTAGGGCTATAGACTGGGAACCAGAGGAGTTCAGGCAAAAGGCAGATGACTATTTCTGAGATGTTATAGAGATAGAATTCTTGTTCAAGTATAATTCTGCCCTTCTTTGATTGTGTGATATGATTTTAAAAGTATTAGGAATCACTTCCCCAGCATTACCTCAAACCCCCTCTAATATTGCTTTCATTAGCATCTTACTGCTATCTTAAAAGTCACTATCCATTGCTTGGGGGCACAGCCCTCTATAATGATAATACAATACTCCTGGTTCAGCATATATTGAGCTTCCTTCGAATGTCAACCTGTCAAAAGCAGAGATGTTTTCTTTTTTTTTTTTTAAATATACTTCTGTTCCCAGCTCCTAGCACCTCTCCTGGCACATAGTAGGCATTTAACAAAAACTTGTTGATTGATTAACTAGACATAAGCCCTTAATACTTTACTGAAAACTACTTTATCAGACTATTTCTTTTCTTTTCTTTTTTTTTGTTTACTGAATTTATAATCTAATAAAGCAGAGGGCATGCCTGACTGGCTCATGGGAAATGAGGGGGAGGTTTACAGCATAAGGACATATGGTGTCTATGGAAGGTATGTAGGATAACTCCAGACAAAGTGGGGCTGAAGACAGAATGAGGAGTTTAAAGGGACAGGAGAGGATGGTGTTCCTTTAAAGCTCATTGAGTCTACTGTTTTGCTCCGGGCAGCTTTTTATATTTATCACTAAGGATGTATACAAATTTTGCTCAAAGTAGCTCTTCATATGTGGCCGTTCAAAGCTATTTTGGACCTTCCAGCACAGGAAAAGACTCTTATCATGTCTTCTACATGTTCCTCCCACCCCCAAGGCTCAGCTTTATTGTGTTACTTCTTGTTTGAAAGCTAACCTTAGCCAGGACAGTCTGAATACAGCCCCAATAGGAACGTGGAACTTGGCACAAGCTTGTCACTCATCAGAAAGAAGTGTTTTGGGTTTTTCCCCTTTACACTTTTGTCCATTTCCTCTCTTCCCCCATCCCTGTCAAAGACTAGGGAGTCAGAATTACAGTTGTCAAGGACTTTGAAGTTAATTGACAAGGTACCTCCAAAACATATGTATATATTCATGTATAATGCATGACTATACATATATATGTATATACATGTGTGAATATATATATGTGCACATATGTATATGTGCGCATGCAAATTTAAAGATAGAATTATTAATACTATATCCAAACGAGAGGGATTTTATGCTGTGGATTACCATCATATCCCTGCCAAATTACCTTTACCCTAGAACCTTGTCACCTCTTTGTATCCATGATATGATTAATGGGAACAGAGAAGATCTTCTTCCAGAGGTTGTTATATAACAGAAGGACCAGAATTGTTTTATTTAGGCCAAGATTCTGAACTAGGAGTGATAGATGGAAGAGAGTGCAGGGAGGCAGTTTTCTGATCAATGTAAGACAAAACTGCCTAATGCAGGGGAATGAGCAACTTCAGGATGTAATAGGTTTTTTCAGAACTTCAGACAAGGTTGGGTAACAATATTTTGGAAATATTATAGAAGGAGATTCTTTGTGAGGTACTGATTAGACTAGATGACCTCTGAAGTCACATCCAAATCAAATTTCCATGATTATGGGGCTAAATAAAGAGTTCAATTTAGGCATTAAATTTTAATCTGAGAGTCTTCTAGATGATATGATCAGAGAATACTCTGTAGATTCATGTGAATTTCATTGAGACACCATTAATTTAAGATTTGGATAGATAGATAGACAGACAGTATGTTTCTGTTAAGCCACATGATGACTGTTATGTTCAGTTTTTCTCTAATATCAAATGGCAATCGTCTCCATTTTCTGTCTATATTGTGTTCTATTTGTGATGTCTTATTTTAGGAAGGACTTTGATAAGCAGGGGAAATTTTAAAGGAGGCTACCAGGATGGTGAGGGCGACTTAAGACCATTCTATACAAAGTTTGGTCAAACTCTCTGGAGCATGTTCAACCTGGAGAAGAGAAGATGGAGGGTAGATAAGGTACCTCTCTCTCAAAAAATTGGCTAAATGACACAAGGAAAATGAATTAGATTTGTTCTTCTGGGTCACAAAGGACAGAATGAGGGGTAACTTGCAGACATTTCAGAAAGGCATATCTGAATTCAATAAAGAAAAATAATCTGCAAATAAAAGCTACTGAAAAATTAGGTTCTATTTCCTTTGGGAAATAGGTCCTTACCCTTCTTTAGGGGTCTCCAGGCAGAAGCTATAGGAACACTTATTTCAAATGCCATAGAGTAAATTCCTATTTAGGCACAGGTTGGACTATATGACCTAGTCCATTTAAATTCTAAGACTCTGTGATTTTATGAACACCATGGTAAGAAGACATCAGAGAAAATCTAATAATGATAGCACTGGTGTATTTAACCCTTTCCTACCACTATGTGACAATGGCCTCCATTATTCTTATAATTTATAGATAGGTTCTTCCAAATCATGTTTGTTTGTTTGTTTGTTTTTTCCAATTCACTATTTTTATCCTTTTTTAACACAGGTTTACTATAGTATTGTAGCATAGGTTAGACAAAATGAGGGTCAAGGGACAACTATCTAGGATCTCATAGAATCCACTAATTTTACAAATAAAGAAACCAAGGCCCAAGGAGTCAGTGATCATTCAAGGCAACACAGGGCACAAGTGGCAGAACTACCAAATTAACCCAGATCCCCTAACCCCCAACTCTGCTGTTTTTTTTTTCACTGCAACATGATGATATTCAAGTACATTCTACTATTTTTCAGTAAACATCCTAATCCCTGCCTTCCCACCAGAAGATGAGATGCAATAGTAAAATAAGTTATATCCTCATTCTTTATACTTCACAGAGTCCAAATTATTCTTTTTCTTGGATGATCAACAGGACTGCACTAAATAGCTACTTGGGGTGGCTTATTACCCATGTGAAAGTATTGACTGCTGGACTTTTTCCCCCTCACTCATGATTATCTAACTTTTAAAAAGAGTAATTTCCAGAAAACTCTTCTTTGTTTGCTTGTTTAAAATTTTTGATTTTCTTTCATCTGACACAGAATCACAACTTGGTTGAATAGATGGACATCTATTTGACTCTAGACGGAATTGGTCTCTTGTGAAAGGTACCAAGACTTGCTGTCACTTTTAGTGTCTGCATTAGGGGTACAGTGGGGGTGGGAAAAGATTCTCTGTATTACTGTGGAGTCCTCATAGATTCTTTTGAAGGTTCCTCCCCACCAAGGCTTCTACTATACCATAGTTAAATGAAATGGAATAAGTAGAGTAATGATAAAGAATAATTTGCAGTTTCCAGGATTTTCCCCCTTTCTTTATATACTATTCATATGTGCTTTTTTCCTACAATATGATAATGTACAAAATATATTTGGAAGCAAATTTCTGATTTTTCCTTTGTAGCAAAAGTCAGCCAACCAAGCAGGAAGGGGGCTACAATTTAGGGGGAAGAAGACTAGTATTCATTTTCTGGATTTGATCCTTACTAGTTATGTGAACCATGACAACTCACTTAAGCCCTTGGTAATTCAGATGCCCAGAAGGACATTACAGGTCATCTGATACAAGGCCTTCAAGTATATTGAATCCAGGTCAATGATGTGATCTCTAAAGTCACATGTGTAGATGGAGCAAGAGGCCAAGGTGAGATCTGAACTCATTTCCCCTGACTGAAAATCTAGTGCCCTATTTGCACCACTCTTTATGTTAGCTACCTTATATGGGACATTGTGAACAAAGCACTTTTTTAACCTTGCAGGATGGTGGAAGTGTGAGTCAAGTGTCAACTGTGTGCACACTATGAAGGATTGAAAAGAAGTGTGTAGTGGGTTCCCTGCTTTACATGAAATTCTATCTCCTTGAGGAGATAGAATTTATTTACTTATTAAATAAGTCCTTACTATGTGCCAAAGAAAGGCAAAGAACCCAATGACTGGGCTGTAGAAGTTCACATTCTAATAGAGGACAACACACACACACAACTTATGTGGTAGTGCTCCTTTGTGTGGTAGCAGTTAAAAGTGCTTGTAGTTTGGGGAGACTAATGATGACTGAACTCTAGTTCAACCAGTATTAAGACTTCTCTTTAGAACATGTTTATCAAGTAGTTATGCAGTCTTGAAATCCTCTTGTAAGATGTGTGTGTGTTTGTGTGTGTGTTTATGTGTGTGTATACTAAGCCCCAGAAAGCTGAACTCAAAAGCCAGTGAAGTTACATTAGCTCATTATTTTAGGATGGATTATTAGCTCATTACATTAGCTCATACTTCTGTAACACTTTAAGGATTAAAAAATATTTTTCTTACAATGACCTTGTGAGATGGGTAGCTCAAATATAATCCCCATTTTATAGATGAGACAGCTAAGACTCAAAAATTTTAAAAATTTTACTCAGGGTCATACAACTACTGATTGTAAGAGTTGAGATTTGGAGGTCAGCACTCTGACCTCCAAAGACAGTGAGTTTATTGTGAGCTTCCTTTCACCTACATGTAATCGTGAGCAAATCTGAATTTAAAGAAAAGAGTGTCGGGGGCTTTAGTAAAAAAAAAAAAAAAAGGTCTTCTTCATTGATAATCTATCACTGGAATAAGCATTTGTTGTGGAATCACTTTTCAATTGTGTGAGATTCTTTGTGACCCCATTTGGGGTTTTCATGGCAAAGATGCTGGAGTAGTTTGCCATTTCCCTCTCCAGCTCATTTTAAAGATAAGGAAACTGAGGCAAACAGGGTTAAATGATTTAACCAGGGTCACATAGCTTAGTAAGTGTCTGAGGCTGAATATGAACTCAGGTCTTCCAGACACTAAGCCTGACAGGCTATCCATTGTGCCACCTAGCTGCCCCTAAATATAACATACTCACACAGAATTAGAAATTAAAAGGACTTTAGTTATATTCATCTAGCCCTAATCCATTGTGCTATAGATAAGGAGACTAGGGTTGGGGGAGGGTAAAGTCAATTGTCTGTCCAAGGTCACCAAGATCCATGCTTGTGCATGAGGTCTCAAGAATAAAGCAAAGCTCACCTAGCGTTTCATAGTAACTGGTTTTAGATAAAACTGCAAATATAATGAAAGATTACATTTGATTCCAAATTATTTGGGTGGATTTTATAAAGTGCCAGATTTATGTTTGATGTATTGGTTGGGGGAGGGGGACAGGATTACCTTCTGAATAATTAGAGTTATCCAAAGCCAGGATCCTTCCCATTAGGAGGTAGTTGGTACGTCCCTGCACCCTCATCAGATATCTCTCAAGAACTAGATGATCAGTCAGTTGTTGGGATTGTTGCAGAAGGGAGTCACATTCAGGTTCTGGTGAACAAGTCTATAACCATTTATTAAATAAGTCCTTACTATGTGCCAAAGAAAGGCAAAGAACCCAATGACTGGGCTGTAGAAGTTCCCATTCTAATAGAGAAGACAACATATTAAAAAATTACCAGAAGATCTGCAGAGTAGCTGGGAGGGCATCCCAGGAGGAAAAAACGCGCACAAAACCAAAACTAGATGCCTCCTGTCACTGCTTCCAACATTTAGACTCGATATTCCTTGGTGAATATTATATGCTATAGAATCATGTTTCCTGTCAATAGCAAATTTGTACATATGGGAATGATTTGTGATGTCATCAGTTTAGAAAACTCTCTACCAATATCTACCCAAAATTTAAGAGATAAAGTCAAGGGAATATAGGAGGATCATTGAGGTTAAGTGACTTGCACAACATCACATGACCTAGTTGAGCCCCCACCTTCCCAACTACACCTATTATGTCAAACTCAAATAGAAATGGATCCCTGTCATTCACATATTGACTTAGAAAACCACAAATTAACATTACTTATTTCATATTATATTTTTATATGTTTTGTTAAGCATTTCCCTGTTACATTTCAATCTAGTTCAGTTGGCAAGTTTGATACTGCTGGACCATACCTTGATGTTACTATACAGTCAATGGTAGGATCACCTACAGAGTTAGAAAGGACTTTGGAAGTCCTTTTATAATAGATGCATTAATGAAAGATCTCCATGAGCCCCGATCTCCCTGGTCTTTCCCGTTTGGCAGGTACACTTGAAACTACGCTTTTTGTGTGAAGTTCAAGCTTCCTTCCGGTCTGGGTCCATGTCAGTCTAAGGTAGAGCCCAATAAACATCTCACTGAGCCAGGAGACAGCATCATATGGTCAGAAACTGATTAGAACTGGGCAACCATTGCTTCTCTTTTGGCAAAGGGTCAGTTGATTGCAGCAATGTATTAAATAACTCTTCATAGTATAAGAGCCAAAACACAATGTCCTTTGGAAGTAATACTCTTAAATAGTCTCCAAATTAATGGGAAGTGCCTGCACTAATGAAATAAAACATCAGTGCTTTGGCAGGAGGTGATTGGCAGGGACAACTGATGGCCTGATACATCTGTCTCTGAACGACATAAATGGATTCCTGCTGTAACAGAGAATGAATAACTATGGCAGAAGCTTAGGCTTGGCTTTAAAGAAAACAACTTCCTGTCTCCTGTCAGATCATCTAACAACATATTTCTTGGACAGTCTTTCCCTACTGAGAACAAGTTATTAGTTGTCAAGGACGGATGGGGCAACAATGGGGCCTTGGGATCCTAGGGAAATGGGGCATCAGGAACTAGGAAGGGTTTCTGAAAAGGAAAGTAGGAGGCTGCCAAGTTAAAAATGCTGTATTCTACTTTTACTTGATACAAGATGGTAAAAGTAGTCAGTGGTGTCCTGGGCAAGTCCAAGTTCATTGTATTTATTCCCTCAAAGTATTGCTTTTTATACTTCCCTCAGGTCTCACTGTCCTCATGTTCTCCTTATCCAATGCCCTATTTATATGTATAAAGTATATATGTATACCCACATGTTCATGTATGTGCATGTGTATATATGTATTAACACATGCTTGAGTATTGTTTAATCCTTATTCATCACCGTCATTTCCTTATTATTGTTCTTGGTTTTGTATTGGGTGAAATTTCATCATTATCCCCATTATCATTGGTCTGGATTGGATGTGATTTCATTGGCATAGGGAACAACCAGATGAAGAAGTTCTCCCTCCCAGCAACAATAATGATAATGAAATAATCACCCAGAGATTAGAGAATTTGTCTTCTTCTGAAGAGTTCATTTACATTATTGCCAGGAGAGATGCAAGCCCTCTAAGTGACTGACCAGATCTTCTGGTCATTTTTTTTTCACAATGATAACACTGATTGGCATGTATATGACATTTTAGAGCCTGCCAAATACTTTATATGCATCATCTTATTTGATGCTCCTGACCTTATGAGTTAGGTATTGTAGGGAGAAGTTTACAGGTGGGAAAATTAAGGCTCAGATAGGTTAAATGCTTTGCTCTGTCTATATAGCAAGTATAAAGCAAGTCCTGCTTGGCCTGCCTGAGTTTCAGTACCCAAGCACAGGTTTTATCCCTGTAGTAGACCATAAACTCTTTAAATATCTTCTTGTCATCTTTGGATCGAACCCTAACACCTTCCAAGGATAAGTAGACTGTCACATATTATAGGAGCTTGTAAAAGGTTTATTGAATTTAATTAAATATATATGTTATATATAGACACAGATACTCATATGCTGTGCACATATGCATGTGTGTATACACATATGCTTATATGTGTATACACACATATGCACACTTACCTAACATACACACACATACATACACACACACTTATCTAAGAAAAACATTGGTGATTTCTTCCACATAAAAAGTTATCTCCCTCCACAAATGCAGAATGAAACTCATCTTTAAGTCTTAGGAAGTGGCCTAAGGAATTAAAAGTTATTTGATTTGCCCAGGCTATAGGATGATATCTGTAGAATTAGAAGGGGGATTAGAGGCCATTGTATCAAATCCTCTAATTGTATAGATGAGGAAATGGAATCATAGTAAAATAAAGTTACTTGTCCAGGGTTACAGAGCTAGTCAGTGTCAAGTCTGAGATCCCATGTGTTCTTGACTTTAAACCCAGCATTCTGTCTGCTAGGCCAAGCTGACTCACATATAAATATTTATTTAAAACTCAGCAATTCCTTTATTTCCTTTTCATAGACACTTCTCGACTACAGTAGCATCTATCACTTTTCATTTCCTTAATGAAAGAGAAATCTAGTTCTTTACAGTTGAACTCATAGGCATATTGTTCTAATGCTATCATTGTGATTGGCTATTATGAAAAGATTTTTAAAACAATGGTTAAAAGCATTGGTTAAAAAGATACTTAAAAGCAAGAAGAAAGAAGGAGAGAAGGAGGAAAGAGAGAAAGAAAAGAAAGAGAGAGGTAGAGAGAGAAGACATTTTTTGCTATTTTAATAAAGTGCTTCTATTTGTACAGCTGTCATTGAAAGCTTAAAGAAGCCTATGACTTTTCTTCTCCCAGTGAATAGCAAAGGTTATCCTCACTCTCCCTGACTGTGGTGGTGACTCTGATCCCTAACACATGTGCTCAGATTGACTACTCTGACTTCTTTATAGCAATAAGCAAGCTAACAGCAGCAGAGAAATATGTGAGAAAATCCAATCTAAATGAAAAAGGGACCTTCCCTATTTAAAAAGTATCCCAGCAGGAAGCATCTGTCAGAAGAGAGGGCAGGAAACCTTGCTTTGGCCAGAGTGGCCCAGACACCAAGATTTATGCAGTTTTCTAGAGGCCAGAAATTAATTTGAAGCTCCTAGCTATGAAAAAGACTGATTCCATATGGAGAGTCACCCTTTTCTCTATGTTCTGACAAAATGGTTTTGAGGCCCAGTTTGAATAATGCCAGGAAAACTACATGCCCTCCTTTATCTCATGGGCATTACTTTGTACCTCATTTAATTTCCAAATTAAGATGTGTGGGTGTGCATGCGTGCGTGAGAGTGTGTGTGTGTGTGTGTGTGTGTGTGTGTGTGTGTGTGTGCGTGCACATGTGCATGGTATGGAGAAGTTGAATAAGGGCATAGTTCCCCAATATTATGGACTAGTATGAGGGCAGCTGGTTAGGAGGAAGCAGGGAAACATGCCTATTGACCCTTGAGACTGTTTTCTATCCACACTATTTCCATTATTTTCAGAGTGGAAGCAATACATGATGTTCAGACTAGTAATGACTGTACCCAATTGTTGCAAACAAAATTATTTTAAGCTTTTCCTGACCTCCCTAGTTGTTTGTGTGCTCCCTTTCCCCCTGAAATTACTGAGTACTTTCTTTGTGTATACTATGTGTTTTCAGACTTGTGTATATGTTGTTTCCCTTCAGTAGCATCTAATAAGCACCTGGAGAACAGCCAATGTGCCTCTTTGTGTCTTTACACCCCTCAGTCACTATAGGGCACAGCACATCTGTCACAGCTTAATAAATGCACGTTAAATTGGATTTTTGGGAAAAGTCATCGTTACTGATACCATTTTCCTGTGGATTTCAAGGGACAGGGAAGAGGTTGGACCTGGTGCCTTTACTGGAATAGGGAGTTCCCAGTAAGGTGTTTCCCCATATATGTCATTTGTACCAATGACTACAGCTCTTAGACCATTGCCTATAGCCCTTAGGGATTCATTGACTTCCCTAAGTCACTGAACTACTATGTATTGGGAGTTGGCATTTAAATCCCAAGTCTTATTTTCATTATGCCAAGAAAAGGTAAAACCTTCATGTTATTGAAAACCTTTTCCTTGTAGTACTCTTCTTCACACAGCGTCCCACCCAATAGAGATCCCCCAACTTAGCATGTCCTCTCCTCTCTTTATGCCTTTGTCTAACTGCTGCTACCTTGTGGATTTCCTGCCTTCTTCCATGGCTAAGTTTAGGTTTCACTTCCTGTCACTTATTGTTGTTAGAATAAATTGTATTAATATATTTTGTTTTTATGATCACCTGCTTTCCCCACAATATCCCTCCCCCAGCCTCTTCCGGAAAATCTTTAAGGGACAGCTTTGTTCATTTTGATTTCATAGTATTTTGTTTCAATCGTTTAGTTGTTTTTTTTTTCTTCGCATTTACATTGTTTTGGTCATTCCGTGTATTATGGTCCTGGAACTACTTACTTCAAGTTAATATTGAAGTATCCTGTGATGGAGAGGACACTAATAGAGTCATGGTTTGCCCATCACTTAGCTCCCAGTACGTGGCCATCCTGTCTTCATTTCTGACCACTCATTTTCCTTTGATTAGAAACTTTACCCACGTTATCCTGCATAATTCTGTGTTTGGGATGCATTGCAGCTTGTTCATGACTACCATGGGCTTCTCCATTATGTCTTATAATATTAATAATATGCTGTTAATATAAGCTATTATAAAGTATATTGCCTCATTTGAGGATCCCAGTAACCCTGTAAGAGAGGCAATGCAAGCATTATGATTAGTATTTTACAAATGTAAAAGCTTGAAACTCTGAAATGGTAAAGGCCTGGATGATAAAAAAAAAGAATAGAGCCAAGACTCAAACTAATGTCTTTGACTTTTTTTTTTGTCTTTGACTTTTTAAGTTGATGTTCTTTCCATCACATCAAAGACGGCTTATCTCTTTTAATTTACATAAATTCTTTGTGTGTGTGTGTGTGTGTGTGTGTGTGTGTGTAAAAGGGAGGGAGGGAGGAAGTGAGAGAGAGAGAGAGAGAGAGAGAGAGAGAGAGGCGCGCAGGCTTTTTCAGGGGCAACAAAGTACAGATGAAAAGAGTGACACAAATTTGAAGTCAGAGAATCTGGGTTTAATTCCTACTTCTGCTTTTACTGCCTGTGTGACCTTTGACAAATCACTTGACTTCCTTATATACAGGATTCCTAACTTGTGGTTTGTGAAATTGATTTTTAAAAATGACAACTGTATTTCAGTATAACTGCTATCCTTTGTGATCATATGAATTTTATTTTATGTTTCAAAAATATTCTTCTAAGAAGGGGCCAGATATTTTGTCCACTGTCATTCATGACACAAATAAAGGTTAAGAACCTCTGGTCTATGTCTGTGATCCTATGTGCAGAGTTTAGATTCAATAAATAGTATTGATTTGATAATTGTACATTGTCTTCCTCTGGATAATCCCAAATAATTTCTAATACCTCTGAAGAAGGATATTAAGCCTACAATTCTCATTAATTCAATAAAATTGAACCAACATTGAGTTCTAATCATTTGCAAGGTGCTAAGTACTTTGGTTAGCCAAAAGAAAAAAAAAAGAATTAAAAAGATGAACCCCTTTCCCAAGGACAGTGACTTTGTTTTCTACAGAGAAAATAAAATACATAATAAAATTGAACAGTAGTAGAATA
Source organism: Gymnobelideus leadbeateri (assembly GCA_011680675.1). Lineage (NCBI taxonomy): Eukaryota > Metazoa > Chordata > Mammalia > Diprotodontia > Petauridae > Gymnobelideus > Gymnobelideus leadbeateri. The sequence continues at coordinate 168,992 of WOXC01002505.1, read as the reverse complement.
AGTAAATATCATAAGAAAGGTATCTTTTCCCAATTGAGCCACTTTTGAGCTCAAGGTCTATGGAATACACATTTAACTTATAAATAATAGATTTACTAAGCCATGGAACACTGACTATATAGGTGCCTCCTTGGGGCCCCTAGTAGACAAGCAGATCCTACTTATTTGGAAAAGAAGAAAGAGGGTGAGAGGAGGAGAAATAGATGGCAAGAAGGCAAGGAGGCTCTTGCCTCCCGCCCCTCCTTCTAGTGGGTCTTCCCCCAACTTCCTGTGCAATTGGCTTTTATAAGAGCTCTGAATCTACAGTCTAGAAAAATTTGAGTGTGACTTGGCTCTTCATTTAGTCTGTGACCTTGGCTAAGCAGCTTCACCTTTCCATGCACCAGTCATCAAAGGTTAATAATTTACTACATTTGACTTCGGACAGGTTTAACCTCCCCTGGCCTCATTTAGAAAATGAGGGGGTCGGACAAGATGGCCTCTGAGGTCTCTTAAAGCTCTTGACCTATTGATCTTTCCATGCTTTCCTAAAGTCATCATTTCTTAGCACACTAATCTGTTTCAATTTCTTTAGCCATTACCCCAAATCAATGGACATCTATTTGTTTTCATTTTGTACAAAACTACATTTTGTATCACTACAAATATATTGGTATATATATAGCCTTTCTTTTTTTTTTTTAAGCAATTGGGGTTAAGTAACTTGCTCAAGGTTACACGGCTAGTCATTATTTATGTGTGGGTCCTCATTTTCTGAGGCCGGATTAGATCTCGGGTCATCCCAACTCAGAGGCCAGCGCTCTTACTCACTGCGCCACCTAGCGCCCCTATAGAGCCTTTCTTTTTGTCCCAGACTTCTTGACTGTATGACTAACTATGGAATCTCTAGGTGGAAGGACGTAGGCATTTCAGTCACTTTCTTTGCATTATTCCCAATTGCTTTACACAACTTTTGGAGCAATTAACAATTCTACCAACAATGCATTAGTGTTTTCTCTTTCTATAGCCTTTCCAGTAACAACTAGTTCCTACATTTTGTCACTGTTGCCAATCTTGTGACTGCCAAGTGAAATCTCAGCATTGTTTTCCTCTGCCTTTCTTTTTTCATTATTTGTCTGTAACCCTCTTCCAGACTGTGGATAGTTTTAAATTCTTTTGAAAACTCTTTTTTCATATCCTTTGGCCACTTATTTGGACCTTCCTATTTGTTAATGCTCTCTTTTTTCTAAAATTATTTGGCATTTATTGATCTGTATACATAATATGTCCCTTCATAGAATGCAAGTTCTTGAATGACAAATACGTTTGTTTGCTTTTCATGCTGGTGCCTTGAACATACAAGGTGTTTAATAAATGTTTGTTGAAATGAATTGAATCTACTGTAAGCAAATTGAATAGATTGGAAAAGAATTGAACTGCATTTTGCATTCATGAAATAGATGTCAGCCTCAGAGCTGGGAGAATGCCAGTTTTTACAAGTTCCTGGTAAGATTTTGATTTTCAGTCCAAAGAAATGGATAAATAGTCTATAGTCTGTAGAAATAAGCATATATGCTTTAAGTGGCTGTATGCTCCATTGCGATGAGAAGTAAATGTCTTATCTGGGAGAAAGGCAATATTATACTGTCGGTGTCTGTTTTTTAAAAAAATCTCGTTTCCCTCTGATTTTGACATCTCAAAGTAAGCATTGCTTTTTTCATGAATGGGCCTTTGAGGAAAAGAGCTGGAGATTCACTGTACTGCCTATGAATAGAGAGTTCTAAGAGGATTTCAGGGTGATATATTTATAGATATTAGATTACTTTTATCTGGTTTTCTGGGTGTGATTTCCCATTAAAGGTCACAATATTATTTTTCATTTTTTAAAATGTAAAGAGGACTAATTTTCTCTGTGACACTTAAAATGTTATGGTCTTGCTTTCTGTAGCTACAGACTCATAAAATGTTTAACACAAAGTATAATTTAACAGTAACTTTTTTTCCCCTTAAAGACATTTCAGAATGTAGTACAAATCTCACAAGTTTCAGAATACACTATATTATTGTTGGGAAATGGAACTATCTCTTGCTTTATAGACTAACCAGCCTATCTGTATCTTACTGTAAGATGGTTAAAGTCTGAGCACCATGATGCATCCCCAGCCATAATAGGAAACGTTTATGATAGGGTCATGTTGTATTTTGGAGTAGCTAGGTGAGGCAGTGGATAAAGTGTCAGGCCTTAAGTCAGGAAGACTCACCTTCCTGAGTTCAAATCTGGCCTTAGGTACTTCCTAGCTATGTTACCATGGGCAAGTCATTCACCTTGTTTGCCTCAGTTTCCTCATCTATGAAATGATAGAGAAGGAAATGGCAAACCACTCCAATATCTTTGCCAAGAAAACCCCAAATGGGAATACAAACTCAAGCATGTCTGAAATAACTCAACAGCAACAACATACTGTATTGACAATTTCTGCTATGTGCATCCTTTCCTAAGATGATGGTGAATGGCAGAGGGGACCAGGAGAGGTGACATTCAACTCCCAGGGACTATACAGAATGAACTGTTTATCTGTATAAGTGGAGAGAGTTTCCACCCTGAGATTTACAGTCAAACAGATGCAATCACAGGGCCATATCTCACTCCACCCCTTTGTCATTGATCTACATTATTGTAGCTTTCCCTGGAATCATTTTAAGGAAGAACTAGCTAACTGGTTAATTCAGTGATAACCTTTGACATTAGTTTATTTTGAGGGTTCTTAAAGTATGTTTAAAGTGTGTGTGTGTGTGTGTGTGTATGTGTGTGTGTGTGAGAGACTCCTTCAGCATATGGATTCTTATTTAGAATGTTTTTAAATGCTTAAAAATAAAATACGTAGGATTACAAGGGAAAACCAATTACATTGAGATATAATTAGGAAATATTATTTTTTTAAAAGCTCGCGAATCTCATTTGAAAAACCCCTAGTTATATGAAGAAGCATTTCAAGGGTTAGATTTGTGAGATAATCTATGTAAAACCAAGGGATTTTATGTAAACTAAAGTGACAAAGAAAACATATTGGACCAAATCAGAGGTTCTGGATTTCTATCTGGGCTGTTCTATTGAATAACTATGAGAACACCAGCAAATCCCTTACCTGAAACTCGCTCTCATTTTCTTGAAACTATATGCCATCTAAGGTTTCTTCTTGCCCAGATGCCCCACAATAGAACTTAGCATTGACACTGTGGGGAAGACAGTGTATCTGACTGGTGGAGGTTGTTCCTTGGACCAGGAGAGCTCAATAATGGTTTCACCTCTTTGGAGGGCGTGCTGGGACATTTAAGGGAGACATACAAGGGGATAATTTCTAACACAAGTGAGGATAAGAGAAGTTGGAGGGACTCTGGCTGTAGTCAGACATACTAGTTGTTTTAGGCTTGGGTCTCTGAATATCTGCTTTCTCTGGGTGATTCTATGTGCTCTGCTAATGTACTGACCTTTGTGAGAAGGCATCCAGGAAATCTCTAGTATGTGTATGTGTTTATATGTGTGCTCACCTACAGGATATCTTATGTGCCTGTAGTAGAGATGCAACATCGGTGAGGGATCTGGGCACAGTTGGCACCAGGCAGAGATATATTGTAATGACTCTAGGCCTTCAAATTCATCACAACCTGTTTATCTCTTGAGCCCCATATGAGTCTTATTCTCACCATTATGGCATGGCCAAGGGCTAGGATCCCAACACCTAGTTTCTTGATGATTTCCTGGTCAATAAGTCAATAGTGACTATGTATGATTAAGTGGTCAGACAGTAAGAAGTAGACAAACATTTATTAAGCAATATGTGCCAGGCATTGTGTTAAGCCATGAGATGGAGGCAAAAAAGATATAGAGGCAAAGGCAGATATAAATAGAAGCAAAAAGTAAACACAGTGGCACAAACAGCTTTCTGAACTCAAGGATCTTTCATTCTAATGAAGGAGACAATATGCAGATAACTCTGTACATAGATATGTCCAGTGTCTATAAGAGTCAGTGCCAGAAGAAAGGGGCTATTAGGAGCTCAGGGACAGAGAACAGAGAGGGGCTCCTGCAAACGGTAAGAGATGAGCTGAATCTGGAAGGATGCCAGGAAAGCCAATAGGCCTAGGTGAGGAGAGTAGCAGTCCAGTCAATGGGGCCAATCAGTGAAAAGTGTGGAGGTAGCAGATGGAGTGTCTTTTGTAAGGAATATCAATAAGGCCAATGTTGCTGGATAGTAGAGCATATGGAGGAGTATGTAAGTATATACAGGGTGTATATAAGAGGGTATGTGGAGGGGTATACAGGGTACATATAAGTATAAGGAGATTGGAAGGGTTAAAAAAGGTTCCAGGTTGTGAAGCGCTTTTAAAGCCTGAGGATGTTATAGGCGCTCTTGGAGATAATGGAGAGCTGGAGGCTATGTATGTCACCAGGATTAAAGGCGAATTTGTTCCTGCCATCCCCCAATGCACCACTGGCTCAGCTGTTGCCCCATGGCCTATAGGGATTTTCCTCTTTCACTCAAGAAGGAAATTATCAAGCATTCTCACTTAGGTGCCTTGTATGCAGCACCCAGTGGGGGGACAGTTGAGTGTGAACGTAAGGGAAGAAGGCTGACTTTGTAAAGAAAATACTAGAAAATGTATTTTCCACATGAGTCTACCCAGCTTACTACCCTACCCCCTTTCTGCCTACTTCAGCCTTTTGTGACTATCCTTACACTCTGAGAGTCAGTGTGATAGTGAACAATGTCCTGACCTTGGAATCAAAAAGACATGGGTCCCAGCCTCTGTAATTTACTAACTTTGTGAACATAGGCAAGTCACTGGACTAGCCTGTGCCTTAGTTTACTCATTTTAAAAACAGGGACACTAATACACAAGGTTGTTTCAAGGGTCTAGGGAAGTGGAATGTGTGCCAAAAAATGACTGTCTTAAAGCACAGTGTAAATGACTGTTAAGGTGATGATATGATGATAACAACTGTGATGGTTGTGGTGATTTTAATGGTAGTGGTGATCTTGATGCTGGTGATTTTGATGATGGTTGTGGTGCTGATATTAATGTAGCTACAAAAGCATGCTGGAGTAGAATTCTGGACTTGAAGTCACAAAAAACAGAATTTGAATCCTGGCTATGTCTTTCCGTTTCTCTAGGATCATAAGCAAGCCTTTTTCTGAGTCTTTATTTCCTAATCTATAAAATGGTACAACTAACCTCTCTACCCCGACTGCCCCCACCCCAGGTTGTGGCTAAACTCAAATGAGATGGTATATTAAAGTGCTTTACAAACCTTAAAGCCCCCATGTCAATTTTCATTGTTGTGAGGGCAATGATGATGGTGGTTGTTTGCAAATAATAATTCTCAGAGTTACAGAGACCTGGGTTCAAGTTCTGACTCAGATCTGTTCTAACACTTCATCCCTGGGCAAGTCAGTAAATCTGCCTGAGTATCAGGAAACTATGTTGTTTATCAAGCTATGATCTCCTTGATTCTTGCTAGAATTCCTTTAAAAAAAATTTTTTTTTAAATTAATGTCAGGGCCTGTGGAAATATTCACATAAATATCCAGAAGTGTGGTCAATCTCCATCCTAAGAGAATAGGCTATATTTTTTTAAAAAGCCAAAATTTAGAGCCAAGTTGTAGCAGCAAGCACCCCAACATCCCCAGGGTGGCTGCCAACACAGGTTCTTAGATCTGCTCTTCAAAAGGAAAGCAACTCAAAATGGGTTAACAAGCTCACTTTAATCAAACAAACATATATCATTTACCTAGTTCAGGGGAAAAAGGTCAGCACCCTGAACTTCAGAGTATACAGACAGTAGTTTCAAAACAGAGAAACAAACAGATCAAGCAGACAGGGTTCCAAACTGTCCAACCATTATCAATACCAAATCACAGTTACCAGAGAGAGAAGCATCAACATCTGGGCTTTCAAAGCTGGGAGGCTCTCAACAACGGCTTCCCAGAGTCTCATCTGGTCAAATCACACAACACTTCTCAAAGTGAGCCCCAAAGCAAAGCCTCTCCTCAGGGTTTATATAGCCTTCTCCTGGCTCAGAGAATGTAACCACCCTCTTGACCCACTGCCCAATCATATAGCATCAAGGTGTGGTCATTCCTGAAAAACCAAGCCTCCTACCACAGGCTCCATGTGACCACATTCAGCCTGTTAGGGGGCATAATATATTTTCAAATCAAGGAAGGTTCTCAGAGTCACTTAAGTCAATCAAAGTCTCTTAAGCCAATCAAAGGGCCTATGGGCAGGGAAGATCTTCAAGTCTGCATTTCCATTACATTAGTCCAGTGAATGGTTAGGAAAAAAAATACAAACTGTAGACACTTAATAACTTTGTGAAACTGAATTGAATGGAGTAAGTGATTACTTTTCCTAGGTGGTACAGTGGGTAGTACACCAGGCCTGACATTAAGATAGATCTAAGCTCTAGTCTAGCCTCAGCTGGACTCTGGCAAGTCACTTAATCTTCCTGGGCCTCAATTTTCTCATCTGTAAAATGGGGATAATCATAGCACCTACTTGTGATCATCACATGAGGTAATATTTGTAAAGCACCTTGAAAACCTCAAGGCACTATATAACTACTAACATCATTATTATGATGGTAATAATTGTTTTTACTCTTAATGGCTCTAACTGATGTGTGAGGCAACTGGGATGATTTTCTGGGATGTTTCTCCCTTCCTTTGAGGCTTTTTTCCTAAAGCAGAGACATAGTTGGAAAAGTCAGAGCATCAGTGAAATGCAGTCTTGCAGGGACTAATTGGAGAGAGGCAATTTCTATTGAATGTATAAGCTCTGGTGTGTTTGCTTTAATTGAAAAACAAATAGCTATACACTTATCAAAAGGGGAAAAAGAGAGGGAGTTCTCTTCAAAGAGCTTCTAATATAGTTGGGAAGAGAAAATTCAGACATTGCAAAGAGTGTGAAAACAATGCCCAAATCTTGTGACAATAACAATAAACGAATCAGAGGATAAATAGAATGTTGAAAGTTCCCCAGGGGGACCAGAATGAAGGAGTCATCCCAGTGGACTGAAGTATAGGGAATGAGGAAGGGCTATAAACCTTATTAATTCAATTAAGTATGTATTTATTGATCTTTTATTATATACTTAGTTCTGTACTAGACACTGACAGTAATAGAGAAGTAATATAAATCAGTGTTTGCTCTCTGTGTTCATCCCTGGGGACATAATTAGAAAATAATACAAGATGATATTTGTAGAAAAAGGTTTTAAGTCAAAGGTCCTGGTTTCAAATCCCGGCACTGCTGTTTACTAGCTGTGTGACCCTGGGTAAATCATATCATCTTTCTGGGACTTGTATCTCCAACCCATTATACCTGAAGTAACTGAGTCTTTGAAAAGATGAATAGCTCTATGACCCGTGGCAAGTCACTTAATCCTATTTACCTCAGTTTTCACATCTGTCAAAAGAGCTGGAGAAGGAAATGGCAAACCGCTCTAGTATCTTTGCCAAGAAAACCCCAAACGGGATCACAAAGAGTGGGAAACAACTTATAACAACTAAACAATAAGGCAGAGAAAAGGAGGAGCAACTTTCTAGTCTAAGAAAGAATATTTAGGAAGCTGACCCTGAAGGAGTAGAAAGTTCATGACTTTAGCAAAAGTAGATTTTAGAGGCTTCTATTTAAAATGGGAAGGGTCTTTAGAGTTCATTAATGGACTTCAGTCCTCTGGGGCCCAGAGAGATGGAGTGATTTACCCAAGGTCATATAGACAGTAAGTTTCCAAGGCAGGATTCAAATCTGTATCTTCCTGACTCTGTCCACTATACCATACTGCCTCTAGATAAATCCTCTCAAAGCTTCTCTGAGGCCTCTTTACTGGCACTTTCCTGAACCTTGTTCAGTTATTTATAACATTTAATATCATGTTTGGCCATTAGCATAGAGAATATCAAGAGCATGGAGAATCCAAACAATGTGGCATCATGAAATGTACAAAGGAGATGAGAAGGCCAGAGGTGCCTCGTTGAAACAGTTACTGGTTGGGCATATTCTAGAATGTGCAAAATTCAGGGAGCAGAAAATACACCCAGAAAATCTATTCTAATTTCCTCTGGTTCTATTCCCTGTCCATCTTATGTTAATAGGCAGGGTCAGGTGGAAAAAAATTAAAAAGCATAGGCTTCTTTTCATATTTTTCTTGTTAATCAGAGCTGAAACAACTTTCATCATCATTAAGTTAGAAGAATGATTCTGTCATATATGTCATCACACAAAAGCATATTGATGCCAATAGTGCATTAGCGCTTTCCCACATCCTTACGAGCCATACATCTCCATTGAGACTAGGTAGTAAATCAAAAGACTGCAGAGATGGGCAGGACAAGAGCAGTGTTCAGTACTAGAAGTCTGGAAGAACGAGGATGCAAATTCTCCTGATGGCTCAGGCTTTACAGTCAATATTTGATGGTGGAAAGAGGGGTTCCAAATTTTGGAACTTGCCTAACTATTTGTCCACTGCAGAAATTAAAAGTCTTTAATTTAGCCAGTAATCAACCACATCCAAATACCTAACCAGAGAAAAAAGTGTGGCATACTAAATAGAGGGCTGTTCTCTGAGGCTGGAAGTCCTCTGTTCGAGAGCTGCCTCTGGCTATGGGACTATCAGCAAGTGACTTAACTTGGGACTACTCTTTGAAATTATAATTTACCAATGAATTGCCATTCCACATTTAGTAGTTTTCACACCAGGAATTTTTCTAAGAAAATAAATAAATAAGTAGATAGATAGATAAGTAGATGGATACATAAGTAAATATAGATAGATAGATAGATAGATAGATAGATAGATAGATAGATAGACAGACTTGAGATTGCTAGTATAAAATCCAAATACACTAACATGAATTCGCTTAACTTTTTTTTATTGGCTTTTGTTGCTTGCTCAATGTTATTTTCCTTTCAGAGCTGAGAGACTCCTTGGTGATCGTCTTGGTGATCACATGTCTTCATTGTTCAGAGGTGGAAGTGAAGTTCAACAAAGTAGTGCTGCCCAAGGTCATGTAATAAGTTAGGAAGAAAGCCAAGATCATATTCCTAACTCCCCGTGCTGCTACATGCTAGGTGGCACAGTGAATACAGGCCTGGAGTTAGGAAGACTTGAGTTCAAATTTGGCCTTAAACATTTACTAGTTGTATGAATCTGGGCAAGTTACTTAACCCTATGTATCACCAACATGATAGTTACAGTGTCTACAGTGGCTATGAATATGCCAGTTAATTCTGAATAACAAAATATAACAGACTTTCCACATGGAAGACAGAACCCCAAAACATTTATTCAGGTACCAGAAAGCTGAATTCCAACACCAGAAAGCCAAATGAATCATAGCAAAAAAGAAATCTATACACAAAAACAATATAGGGGGCACTGCCAGCCCCTCTGCTGGGACCTTCCCATAAATGAGCACTCATAGCTTGATACCTGCTTCCTCTCTCTCCCTCAGCTCTAACTGCTCTGACCAACTTCCTCTGGGCTCTGCTCCACCCTTCCTGCTTCACCTCTGTGTGCTCGACCCTCTTGGCAAACTTTTCCCACTGCAGACTCATGTGACTGAGGCTTCTATGTGACTCAAGCAGGTCACATGGGGCTATTAATGGATGGGAAAGAGCTTCCCATTTACATTACCATTACACCCTGTCTGCCTCAGTTTCCTGATGTGTAAAATGAGCTAAAGAAGGAAAAGGCAAACTATTCCAATATCTTTGCCAAAACAATCCTAAATAGGATCACAAAGAGTCAGAAACAACTGAAATGACTGAAAACAGCAACCTGGAAATGTAATCACACTAGGACTTTTGTCTTGGCTTTAGCATAACCTTGATCAAGTAAATTCCTCTCTCTGGACCTTATCTTCTTCATCTTTAAAATGATAGAGTTGAGCTAGATTATCTGTCTGAGCCCTTCCAACTTGAAATCTATGACCCTATGATTCATATACCTCTAAAGAAAAAAATATATAATATAGAGCCAAAGACTCTTTGAGTTTGAGTGACTCTTAGGAACAAAAAAGAGAGAGAAGGAACATAGGATTTGGAGTTGGAATGTATCATGGAGACCATCTATTCCAGACCTTTGTACTTCTTCCAAAAAGTAAACAAACAAAAATAAAAGGAACCAAGAGTAATGGCCAGGAAGGATTATTTTGATACAAGAATATTCTAACAATTAGAAAATTGTTTCTAGAGCCATCCAGCAGGGGAAGAATAAGCTGCCTTATGAGATAATGAGTCCTTGTAACAGGAGTTATTCATGCAGGTTTTCCATCTGCTATGGCTACTGGGGAAGTCATTTTGTTTTGGGTAGAAGGCAAAGACTCAGTGGCCTCTAAGGTACCTTTAAGAGTCTATGAATAGTAAAATTACAAACAGCAGAAGGATTATGGAGTTTATCTTTTAAGCTACAGACAATGGGCTAGGCTACTCTGATTTTACCCAAGCAATATTCACTGCCAAACAAACTGTCATGTGCATGGCTTGGACAAAGCAATAGAGGCAACAAATGATGACCAATCAACCTTCCATTTGGAAACAGACTATCCCTTAGTTCTGCAAAGTAATTCAATGGGGATGTTTCTGATTGCTGTTTTCTTGAGAAAAAATAAGTTAGGAATTGAGGAAAAGAGGAAAATCAAAATCTTTGCTCAGCGTGTCAACAAATTCAGTACCAATTCATTGAAGGCTTAGTGTGGATAGGACATTAAGTTATTGCCTTCCAACTAGATATCATATGATTACAGCATAGTGTCATTTTCTATTCTTCTATAAATGTCATTGTTCTTATAATACATCATTTGATCAATAATCATTTTTTAGTGCCTACTGTGTGTTAGGATCTATGATAGGTCCTAGGGATAGAAAGACAAAAATGAAACAACCCTTGCCCTCCAGGATCTTATATTCTATCAGGAAAGCAACCTGTCAATATATAATTATATATATAGTTATAGTAAACAATTTCAAGTTTATTTTGAGAGGAATCAGAAAAGATTTCATGTAGAAGGTGTCACCAGGCCTGAGTTTTGAAGAAAGGGTTTCTAAGAGGCAGAGAGATGAAGAATGAATGGATTCTAGGAAAATAATTCAAAACCAAATGAAAGGCAGTTTTGCAGGATTATAGATTTTAGAGCTGAAAGGAAAATTAAGGATTTCTAATCCAGCAGCCTTGTTTTATAAATGAGGAAACTGAGCCTCAGAGTTTAAGTGACTTTCCTAGTATCACACAACTAGTGACAGTAGTAAGATCTGAACCCAGATCTTCCTGATTCTAAGCATACAACCCTGTCCTTTATATGACTAATTGTGTCTCTTGTTCATTACAAAAATAGCTTTCATTAATATAGCACTTTAAAAGCTATTAAAGCACTTATGTAATGACAATCTCAGTAGGTAGATAGTGAAAGTACCTTCATTTTACAGATGAGGAAATTAAGACTCAGAAGGGGTTGTTACTCCCCACAGTTGCATTGCCTTAGAGCTAGAACCTCAGTCTTATTCTTGCCCCTCAAAACAAGTGGTCCTGCTATTTACTGTCTCTCTTCCTTCGATTTCATTTTCATAATACTTTGTGATTTACCTACCTCGGCTAATATGACTCTATTGAATTGGCCGTATTTTGCAGATGTTTCCACCATACTCCTCCAATGCATTATTGAAGTAGCTATTCTCATAGGGTGGGTCCATAGAACACAAGCCCTGACAGTTCCTACAAAGTAGGAAAAAAGGGAGAAAGAGAGAGAGCTCTAGGTATCTCTATATAGAGACACATATACATGTACGTAGATATATACATATATCCATGCATATATGTGCATGTTTGTGTATGTATATATATGTGTGTGTGTGTGTGTGTGTGTGTGTGTGTGTATTATGTAGTATAGTTATAATATATAGTATAGTATAAGTATGTAAGTCTGGTGACTTTGCACAGCCTTCCCTACTCACACCCAATTCAATTGCGAATCATGGCATCATCTTCCTGATATCACGGTCCTCTTCAAGAATGAAGGACAAACCACACAAGTTTAATTTGTATCCTATAGTCTAGCAAATTTAGGGGGATTGGAAAGACTTTCTGTGGAAGGAAGGATTTTCTCTGGGATTTCAAGGAAGCCAGAGAAGCAAAAATGTCTCATAAGATCATCAATTTAGAGTTGGAAGAAGACCCAGTCATTTAGCTAGTCCAGCCCCTTCACTTTTTAGGTGAGACAATTTATGGCTGCCTTAGTTCAGAGATTTGACTAAGATTTCATGGGTGGTGGTAAGGGGGTAAACCCTGGGACTATACAATGGGACTTTTGATTCTGAGTCATTTCCACATACCACACTGCCTTACTGTGCCAAAGAATCCTAGACTTCTGAGTTCATTTAGTGACTTGATTCTAGCCCAACCTCCTTATTTTGTAGTCAGATCACTTAGGTTCAGATATATAAAGTGCCTGGCCCAGGTGACATAGCCTGTGAATAGAAGAGGCCATCCAAGCCTTTCAACCTCTAATCCAGGGATCCATCACCCCTGTCATGATCAAGTCACTTTCATAGGGAGGAAGACATGCTCTTAAGGGAGTGGCAGTTTTCCAGCAGTCTGATGGATACAAAAATCCAATTTAAGCCTTTAAAATGTCCATTTACAAGTATGCTCAGCTCAGAATACCACATAAATCTGGATTAAGAATTAAGAAAATACAGCTCAGTTTTTAAAACTCTAGTGGCAATTGACTGCATTACAGTGAAGGGCTATAAACAACCTCTTAATAAAGTCATAATAAATGTGTCCCTATTATTATGACCTTCAGTTATTTTGCACCGTACTCTGGTCACATGAATCAATGAAAGCCCTAAAGTAAATCATGTTGTATGGGTTTGAAATTCCTAACTTGGTTTTAGCGTCTGAACACTCTATTACTTGTAAGTGCAGATTAGATTTTTTTTCCTCCAGCAGGCACATTTTAAACAAACTGACAACACATCCATTATTTAGCGGCAGCTACAAAAGTTCTTGCAGAATTTTATTATGCTTGTGAATAGGTACTGTTACTGAATGGAACATGTTAGAGTCATGGAAATTGGAAGGGCCCTTAGCGAGTTCTTCCTAGTGGACTCTGGGGCTTGAGGTAAGTACATACAGAATGTTGAAAATTAGGAAGGGACCTTAGAATCCACCTATGCTTTTCCTCTCCTTTTAAAGATGAGAAAATTTTAGTTAAAGAAAAGGGAAATGACATGTCTATGGTCATATAGTGGTAGAGACCAGAAGAGAATTCACTCCTCCAGTTCCAGTTTCTTATGCTGCAACAGCATATCTTTACCACCTAGTGCCTATGTCCTAGCCCACCGTACCATGAGTAGATAACTGGAAAGGACTCAGAAAACCTGGATTCAAATTACAGTTGTACTTCTTGTTGTTTGTGTGAACTTGGGTAATCAATCTACAAGGCTGATTATGTGCCTATAATATGGCAAGCAAAGGCAATAGATACAAAGAAAGACAAGAACAAAGCATTCTCTGTCCTCACAGTGCTTCCACTGTCATGGGAATAATATGGGGATTTTCCTCATCAATGAGATGATTGGTTTTGGTGGAAAAAAATGAGTATTTAACTTAAAAAAAAGATTTATTTCTATCAACATAACCGCAGGGAAGCCACTTGATTTCTCTGTGACTGGTTTTCTTATATATAAAATGAGGAGAATTATACTGGGTGGTTTTCAAGTTCCTCCCAATGCTAAAAAATATAATCCTATGAATGATCTATTTATTGTGATTATTATCTTTAACTTCCCAAGTCTCCTGATTTTCAGGCCAGCACTTTTCCATCTGTTCCATACTGCTAGCTTATGAATATGGATATGTGTGTATATATACATATATGTATATATATATTTATTTATATAGACATATATATATAGTATACATACATATGTACATATATATACATATACAGAAGGTGCATATCTGATTTTTGCAGTTGGACTATAGAGTAAAGATACTTTTTTTTTTTAAATAGTGAAAGATAATAAAAAGCTACCCCTACAACTTTTAGGGTTAGAGATAGAGGAATGTTGGTGGTCATCCACTCCAGGCTCCTCATTGTACTGATGAGGAAACTGAGACTTCCAAAAATGAAATGATTTATCCAATGTCATATACACAATCACTACAACATTTTAAATGGAAAAGCAAAAACCAAACCAGAAAAATCAAAATGGGATAATGTGTGATTCCACTGATAAAGATTGTCCTAAACAAGGAAGAAATGAGAACATGCACATACCTCCTTTCTTTGCAGAGGTCAGAGACATGGTGTAGAACATTACATTTGCTGACCCCTGAATGATATGTTTGTTAATTTTGCTGAATTGTTTTTCTTTTTCCTTTGTTATAAGAGCTTGCTCTCTAAGGGGAAAGTTGGAAAGGGGAGAAGGATATATTTAGAAATGAAGGCAATGAATACAAAAGATATTAGTAAAAAATTTAAGAATTAAAAAGGCTACCCTTTAAAGACATCTTCCAGGTTTCTTTTTCTTATTATCTATTTATTTTTAATTTGACCCCTTCCTAAAATTATATTGGTTTGGGGAACTCCCATATAAAATGTCCATTCACCAATGTATTGTATAATTCATTTAGAGATAATCTTAAGGTCATTTAAAGGGTAAATGACATGTCAGGCAAGACTTGAAACAACTCTTACTAACTCCAAGCCCAGAGTTAGACTTTATGTCTTGTTGTCTCTTTAAAAAAAAAGAAGAAGAAGAGGATATCCAGGAACTAATATGACATCAGGAAGCTCAACCTAATGGACCAGATATTTGTAAGTGATTACCTCCTACTGTCTCATCCCCACTGGTTGTCACACCTTCTGCCTCTGCCATTGTTTCCATGGAGAAGACCTCCATGTTCCCAGTTTTAACAACAGTAGCAGCAGCAGCAGCAGCAGTAGCAGCAACAGCAGCTAGCATTTATATAGAGCTTTAAAATTTGCAAAGCAATTTCCAAATACCTAATTTTATAATAAGACAGCATTCCCTGCTATATATTCCCATTATGCGCCAAGGCTTATCTGTGGGAACAAGTCCTACACAAAATACTCTGTGTAAGGAAGCAGGAGGAGCCATAATTTTCAGTTACTAACATATTGGCCTCTGTATCCTTAGGAGTGAGGCCTTCTCTTTTGGGCAGAAACTAATTAAGCAACCTGGCATAATGATGGGAGGAGGGAACCCTAAACAACAACAATAACAAAATCAACATAAAATTGTGAAGCAGGGGCCTGGATTCTTGTCCCAGTTTTTCTACTAATTAGCTATGTTTTCCTTTTCCTCATTAATAAAATGAATAGGTAAGACCCATGATCTCTAAAAGTTCTGTTGGCTGATTGAATTTGATCCCAGATCAACCATTTCATCATATCCAATAACATATCCATGAGAGACCCCTGGAGAGGAACCTTTCTTTGAAATGTTAGATACAGAATTTGGGGCATGTGGTAGGCAATTTAAAAATATTAAACTTGAATAGGCACATAGAAGGAGGCCAACTTGTCTGATATGTACCTGAGCAAAACCCCATCTACAACATGGCCAACAAGTCCTATCCAAGTCTTTTTTTTTTTTTTTGCCTTAAGACTTCTAGTGAAGGGGAAACCAGGGAAACCACCATCTCATGAGGTGCTCTACTATACTTTTGGCTAGTAATAATTACCAGGAAGTTTTTGGTGTTGTTTGTTTGTGGGGTTGTTTTGTTGTTGTTTCATCAGGATTTTTGTTGCCTTGATCAAGATTCCATGTGTTTTTTGGAAGTTTCAAATAAGTATTCTTGGGTCCAGTTTTGGGGCCAAGATAAACAAGCTTAAGGTCTCTTCCTCAGGGAAAACCTTGTAGAAACATAGAAAATATTCCTACCCTAAGTTTTCTCTCCAAAGTAAACATGACAGGTTCCTTCTACTGATCTGCAAATGAGCAAGTTTCAACAATCTGTTGGCCATCAGACTCCCCATTTAGGAGCACCTCCCCCTCTGAGATTACCTTCATCTACTCTGTACATGTTTTTCATGTACCTAAGTATTTACACTTTGCATCCCTCATTAGAATGTGCGCTCCCTGAGGGCAGGGGCTGTCTTTGACTTTGTGCTTGGAATATAGTAGGCACTTACTAAAGGCTTGCTGACTAACTGATTCTCCAGTTTATCAACAGCCTTCCTAAAATCTAGTTCTTAGATATTGATCACAATACTCCAGATGTGGTCTGCCTAGAATAATGCACAGCGACCTCTCTGTCCCTGGACATGAAATATCTATTCACTTTCACTGGCTTTGCAGAACTTCCACACCTATTCAGTTTATTTTCATATTGTAATGATTATAGCCCGAGGGACTAAGACCCCCTCCTCCTCTCTGTCTTATTCTCTCTTTGCTAACTTGAAGGCATCTCTAGTTTTAAGGTAGAAAATATATAGAGGAAAAGGGCAGAGGATAAAGAAAAAGACCTAAACCAAGGGAAGGCTGTTAAGAGAGCAAGGAGATTAAAACAGCATCTTTTGGAAATCAGCCTGAAGCCCCAAGCCTTCGTGGGATTGTTGGAGATGAAAGATGCCATATCAGTGTCCTGGGATGCTTCCACTGCTATTATCCTTTGATCTTGATGTACTTGTATATCCTTGTGCAGGGTCATCCCTTGTACTAAAACCTCCTTTTCAGAATATGGAGCATCCTACCTTCAAACAGCAGATGGGAGGTTAAGGGGCATTGGGTGAGCGGTTAGGATCCCCCCCACCACCCACTCCCCTGCTCCTGGTTCCTTCTATTTACTTACTCTACACAATATCCTCTTAGCTTTTTTTTTTTTTGGCAGTTCCAAAGGTTCTGCAGAGCCAAGGTTCACTCAAGTCCTATTTTCTTTCTAATAGTCATTTGAAGAGTAAGAAATTCTTTGCAAATGTATGGGAGCAAATTCAGTTTAGCTTAGTGAATGTTAGAATGATTCTAGGAGAGAGACTGGGAGGATGAATTTGATAGCAAGAAAGAAGTTGCTTTCTTCACCTTTGCCTCTTTGGTTGGGTGGGCAGGGGCTGTTCTCAGCTGTTATTAAGGTTGCCATCTGTCTTTCATTTTGTTTGGTTTTCCTTGCCTGTATCTGATTTGGATTTTAAAACACCATAAAAAATAGAAAGTCATGGCCTGTTGGGCTTTCAGAAGGAATCAGTATGACAAAGTAGATAAAATGCTGAACCTGGAGTCAGGAAAACCTGAGTTCAAATTTTACTTTGGACACTTACTAGCTGTGTGATCCCAACAAGTCATTTCACCATTACTTTTCTCAGTTTCCTTATCTGTGGAATGTGGATAATAATATTACCTATCTCCCAGGATTAGAGAGTTTTCTGGGCCTGGAAACAGGAAGACCAATCTTCCTGAGCTCAAATCTGACCTCAGATACTTACTAGCTTTGTGACCTTGGACAAGTCACTTAACCCTGCTTGCCTCCATTTATCTCTTCATGTGGAAAATGAGCTGGAGAAAGAAATGGCAAACCACTCCAGTATCTTTGCCAAGAAAACAGCAAACAGAGTCAGGAAAAACTGAACATCACTGGAAACAATTGAACAACAACAAACAACAACTCCCAGAGTTGTTATGATCAGAAGGGTATCAGATAAGTTACTATGTGAAAAGCACATGAAAACCTTAAAGTGCTATGGAAATCAAAGTCATTATCATCATCATCATTTTCTCATTATTCTAGAGCAGAAAATGAAGGCTCAAGAGAAAGGTACATGACTTGTCTAAGGACACACAGTGTAAAATGGTAGCCACTATCTGAACCTGTGTCTTTTAACCCCAAATTCAGGGCCTTTTGTTGCACCAGTATCATTGTTCAGATGCTCCTTTTTTCTATAAATCAACCGTTTTATTCCTAACACCCCCCCATCCCCATAAAAGCCAGGATAGCTGAGCTATGGAGTTCACATAGCTGCAGACAGTAGCCCCAAGGACATCAGCTGCCTTTCTTCCAATCCAGGACTCTGTGAAAAGTGATTTTTTTTAAGCACAAGAAAAAGTAGAGCTTCTGTTCCAATCTCCCACTAGATTGGACTTCACTGCTGCTGCATAACTATTTCTCCCAGAAAGAGAGAAATCTAGCAAGCTAGATGAAATGTCCTTATGGCAAAGCAGCTGGTTGGTTTCCCTGTCTGTGTCTGAGTTCACCTGTCTTGTGGGTGTTTGGGGGGAAGCTATCTCTGGCAAGCTGTCCTTTAAGGGGCTTGAGATTTCAGGCACGGAGAGCTTGGAAGGGTTCCATGACACAGAATCTATGTCACAAGGGCAGTCAATGCTCCTTCCTTGACAGTCCCTTCTGAGTTATCGCTTGCCCTTTTTGTTAATAATATTCATAGGCTGATAACCCTTGACCATAGCCATCTTTTGAAAATTGTTCTTGTTTCTATTTATTCTTAATTTTTTAAAATCATATTTGTTTCAGAGTGTATCCCTCCTCACATCTTTTACGCAGAAGGGACATCACTTGTAACAGAGGCTACAAGAACCCCCACACTGAGCACAGATCTAAGCCAGACACAGGGCTTAATAAATCCTTGCTGTTTGATTGAAAAATTAGAGGGGAAAAACAGGATAGCACAACCAAGCAGCACATTTCCTCTCTATGTCAATATATACAATATTCTATATCCATAGAACTACCTTTTTAATGAAGTGCATTTTTTCAGCTGTTTTCAGGGGCCAAGAATAGGTATTATAATTATACAACATTTAGGTGCAGGGTTTTTTTTTATTCTTTTGTTGGGAAGGAGAGGCCTTCGATTTATATTGTTGTAGGCATTAACCATGTGGTTTTCCTGATTCTGTTTACTCTGAATTCATACATGTCTTTCTATGCTTTTTAGAATTTTTCACATTCATTTCTTACAGCATGGCTCTATTTCATTATATTCATATACCACAATTATTTTTTGGAGGCTATTGGGTTTAACTGATTTGCCCAGGGTCACACAACTAAGACGTGTCTAAGTTTGAAATTGAATTCAGGTCCTTCTGACTCTAGGGCCATTGCTCTATCCACAGTGCCTCCTAGCTGCCCCCTCACAATTATTTTTAATAATAATCCAAACAAATATTTTTATAACATTTTTATATAATAACAACCAAGAAAAGGCTACTATGAATGCCTTCTTACATTGAGTACCTTTGTGCATCTGGCCTTTTTCAAATATGCCTACCAGTGAGATTTCTGGATCAAATGATGTGGATATTTTAATTACTTTTGTTCCCCCTCTTTTTTTGTTCCCCAAACCCTTTAGATCACTGGACGAGTTGGTAAAGGGCAAAAAATTATCTAAATGAAATAAAAGGGTGTGCATGTCCTTATAATAGTAACATACTTTGGACAAGTGGGAGGTTATACGTGTTTGGCAGTGACAGTTACTTGGGGATCTGCCAGGTAAGACATGAACATATCTATCAATAGATCCAAGTCAATTGTTCAGTGACCCCTGCCATAGAGGATTAAGTAGATTTCTTCAGGTTCACTGACATACACTGGCACATCTCCAATGTGATTTCTGATTTATGTCATGCCAATGATATCGATGGTTCCTCTTCTTGTGAAATCAGAAAAGCTAGTCTTAGGATGCCAATATGAGAAAAAATATAATTAAGGGAGATCCTGTTTGGGTGGAGCTTTTAGGAAAGTGGCTGTGGAGTGGGGGGAGAAAGAGAAGGAAGGGAACATGCCTGTGAGAAATAGAACCAGTATTTAAGGGAAGCTGAGATTCAGGATTATATGAAGGGCTCGGGCACAAGATGCAGTAATGAAAGAAGTCACAGGCATGCCAAGAGGGTGGTAAGAACCATAGAGGAGCTTTGCAAGGCAGAGATGAGCCATGAGGATCCAGGAAACTTATATAAACCTCTGAGCCTTTTGAGGTTCACTGAACACAGCAATATATGACTTAGAATCTATTTGTGCTAAGATTGTGCGTATAAATTAAAAAACAAGAAAGCTGCAGACAACAGGCCCCCCTGGAGACTGGCCTCATTTTCTTAACTCCACTCAGGCGTGGCTGCGTGGACCTCTTTCTGGGCTTTTTCTCCTCTTTTTCAACAAGATGTACCCTTTTTCCTCTCCTCCCTCCCTTCTCTAATTTTCCCTCTTTCTCCTAGTTGTCAATGTTGTTGTTTTCTCATCTTTTCTATTTCTCTGTTTGCTCTACTGCCAGTTATCTATTCTGGGCATATCTATTATTTCAATGATTCCCAAGCCTGTGTTATATTGTGGGATTTTATCGAGTGTTTCCTGGGAGGTTTGGTAAATGATGATAGCCACTGCTGAGGCTGTTGACCTTGTCTGGGGATGTGTTCAAACTAATAGATAAGATGATAGATAGAAGAAAAAAGAAAAAAAAGATAGATATGACTTTTTTTTAGTTTAGAAATATGCATTAATATCATTGGAAAATGCCCTCCAATTTTTCACTTGTCCAAGCTGTTTTAGTTCTTTCTGCTAGAAGTCAA
The DNA here is from genome assembly GCA_011680675.1 of Gymnobelideus leadbeateri. Taxonomy (NCBI): domain Eukaryota; kingdom Metazoa; phylum Chordata; class Mammalia; order Diprotodontia; family Petauridae; genus Gymnobelideus; species Gymnobelideus leadbeateri. The sequence goes on along the minus strand of WOXC01002505.1, from coordinate 148,415 downwards.
ATATAAAGGCATAGAATGATTGACTTAGAATCAGGAACACCTGGGTTTGAATCCTGCCCTGCATACTTACTAGCCATGTGACCCTAGGCAAGGTACTTTACTCTCTGAACCTTGGGTTCTGCATATTTAAAATGGGAATAACAGTATCTATCTGCCAGGGTTCTTGTGAACATCCCATGAGTTAATGGATACCCTTGAAAACATGAAGATGCTCTATAAATGTTAATTATTAATATATTTGGGAGCCCTTTTGGCTTCTAAAATGGTTGAGTCGAGGTTCAAAAGATGATTGTCTTTTGTGCCCTGGCCATTTGACTTGCTTTGCTAAAGAAATCACAGAGTGTCAGTGAAATATATGTAAAGTGTGAAAGGACTTCCTGCCTCACTGGGCTCCTGGTGCCTTGTGCTTGCTCAGAAAGGACGCCATTCTTGTCCGGGTGGAGTTTCCAGCCAACTCCTCTGAAGGGGATACTGCGCTGTGTTCTTCTTGTCTGGTTTTTCTTGGACAAATTCCGTTTCCCACAAATTCTCTTTCAGTTTCACATGAGTTTTCTTTAGCAAAGCTTTTGAACCATAAAATAAAGAAACGTGCAGCCAATGTAGACCCCTGGGTTGCTGGATAGTTCATATGTTAAGGAAGTGACCAGTTGTGGTCATTTCAAAGCCTGATTGTGCTACAAATAAATAAATGAATGAATGAAAGCAATCAGATAACTAAATAAAGAAGTAAACAGAAAGATAAGTGAATAAACAAACGAATGAATAAATGAACAAATAAAAATAAATCTCCCAAGCCTTCTAGTTCACCTAGTCCAACTCCCTTAGTTTACTTCTTATGCTGTTATTTTTAACAATAAATAATGTAAGTAAAACATTTCTTCCCTTTCTGATTTGCTCCCTTCTAATCTATTGCTAAAGGGGTCTGGGAAAACAAACATAAGTAAGCTTGTAAAAACTGTATTTTCACTAAATATAAGGAGGACCTAAAGTAACAGAGTAGATAGAGTTCCCGGCCTGCATTCAAGAAGACTCATCTTTCTTTGCCAAAATCTGGCCTCAAACACTTGCTAGCTGTTTGACCCTAGGCAAGTCACTTAACTCTATTTGCCTCAGTTTCCCCACCTGTAAAATGAGCTGGAGAAGGAAATGGCAAACCATTCCACTGTCTTTGCCAAGAAAATCCCAAATAAGATCACAGAGTTGGACAGGACTGAAGACAACTGAAGGTTTTAAATGAGGACCTAAGGTGGCTCTCTTAACAATCATTTAGTAAGCATTTAAGTTCCTGCTATACATCAGGGCTGCTCTAGGTTCTGGGAATAGAAAAATGAAACAATTCCTGTGCTTAAAAATGTATATTCTATGAGTAAAGGGTATTACTTTGGTGAATGTAATGGATGACCTCTATTCTGGCTTGCCAGAATATACATATACATATAAAGATATAGATATAGATAGATATAGATAGATAGATCGATTAGAGATATAGATAGATAGATATAGATATATGCAAATATATGTATGTATGTATATATATATATATGTAATTTTACTTCTCTCCTAGTTATCTGGCTTTAATCCAAATAAATGGGTTCCTAAATACAGGGTATCCAGAATGGCAGAGTAGATGTTTCTCTAAAACCTTTCCTTGTCCAAAGTTATAAGATGTTTTAAAGGAAGGGTTGCTGGTGAACAACAAAAGGCTTTATAGACTCTAAGATTCTTCCTCTGTCAAAATAGTAAAGATAAAACAAAAGCAAACAAAAAATGATCATTGTCATTTAATGATAGTATCTTTGCTAATTAAGTTGTTCATACCTTAATTGATGGGGATTTTCTGTATTCGGGGTTTACGTTTTCTATTGTAACATAGGCTCTAGGTCTGTTCTCCCAGACTCCACTTGCACTGGAAGATTATATCTCCACCTAGGGTTCTATTCTAATGTTAGCTCTGAAGGATTGGGGAGGGGTATCTACTTAATGTGCTTGATCTGAACCCCTAAAAATGTGCTTCCCTCTATGATTACTGACATCAGTGAGTAAGCCAGACTTACTTAGCTTTTAGAGTGGGATTTTACTAAGGTGATAAAGTAAGAACAGTTCCTATGCAATATCCCCACAGACCCCCACCCTCCTAAAATACCAAAACCCAAGCCAAACCAGACCAAAAACCTATTCTTCTTCTAGTAAGTACAGAGATCAGGGGAAAGTAGACTTAAGCTTAGAGAACACATGTAACAGTGGGGTAACATAGCTCTTGATGGTTGGAATTCTCTCTTTTGTAGGATATTCATGAAGTTTCTCTTAGGACTGGTAGAATTTTTTTCTTTTGTAATCCTTATATAGAGCCCTGAAATCTTGAAGTCTGTTTAGTTTATCCTTAACTCCTAAAGAAGACATTACATTAGCTATTTTAGGGATTTGCTAATACTAGGATATTGATAGAAAATCAAAAACCTTTAGATCCTCCAAAGTTCATAAGATTCTCCTTGAGTCAAAAGGTGGGGGAAAGAGGCTGAAATGTCCTCATTAGCTAATGTAATTCCTTCTCAAGTGTTTGACTGGAACAGCTTCTAGCACTAAGTTTTAGAATAATTAAATGATTGATCCCAGGCTAGCTTTCTAGTTTTATACATGCCCCATAGGGCATGACTGTCTTCTCATCCAATGTAAATATACTTCCCATTCAACTCAATCCATTTTATTCAGTATCTTTCAAGAACTTGTCACACATCTTCTAAATCTTTTGATTGATGGATGGATTCAGTAGAGGTGTTCTAACCTGGTTAAGGTACCAGTGCATGATATCTTATTAATTGCTTTAAGTGGGACAGGGTGATTGAGAGTTTGATAGACTCAACTGATCCCCACTGTTGCACATCAGTTAGATATCCTACAGACACATGTTGGATGTTATTATGACCTCCAGTGAACATACATTAAATGCCTATTATGGGAAAGCAATGTAATATAGGAGGAAGAACACTCTCTCTGAGGTCAGAGGACCTGGATGTAAATCCTAACAATGAGTGCTACCTATGTAACCTTGAATAAGCCACTGAACCTCCCTGGTCCTCACTTTACTCATGTATACAGTTGCTAGAGAAACATAATTATATCCCACATAGTCCCTGCCCTCAAAGGCCTTCCAGTTTAGGAGACAATCAAAGGAAACACACATATAAATATATCAAGAAAACAAAGTTCATTAAATATCTGATGAGTGCTGCAGGCAGTGAGAGCTATAAGATTTCACATGAGGAAGAGATTGTTATGTAGACTAGTGTGGTCAAGAAATACTTCATGGGACAGGTAGACCTTGTAGGATGGGTCGGACCCAGATAAGTAGAGGGGATGATGAAGAGTCTCTATCAAAGGGATCTGAAGTGTTTATCCTGGAGAAGAGAAGACTAAGGATAGGCAGGATAGAATTCTAAAGTAACTGAAGGGCTATCACATAAAAGAGAGATTTACTTTGCTTGGTCCTTGAAGTGAGAATTAGAGCAAAAAGGCAAAGAAAAAAATTGAAGTGAGGGGGAGGGGAAGGGAAAAACTTTCCTAACAATTGAAATCATCTCAATATGGAGTTGCTTGCTTTGAGAAGCAATTGGTTCTCTTTTAGATTAGAGTCACAAGAGTTGAACGGTGCAGTGAATAGAGTTCTAGGTCTAAAGTTCCATCTTCCTGAGTTCAAACCTGACCTCAGACACATCTTACCTGTGTGACCCTGGACAAGTCATTTAACCCTGTTTGCCTCAGTTTACTCATCTGTAAAATAAGCTGAAGAAGGAAATGGCAAACTACTCTAGGATCTTTGCTGAGAAAACTTCAAATGTGTGTATGAAGCGTCATACACCAAAAAGCTTTGCAGTTGTAGATGACTTGTGATTTGAACAATTAAAGAGAATATTCACATGGTGGTGATGACAGAGTACATTTCCGTATGTTTAATGGCCTTGGAATTCACATTCAAACAATAATCTCTAATATGCCATCTACCTCTAAATGCTATACATGACTGTCAATATTAAGATCATAGGACCAGCAATTTAGAATCCAGAGAGAAAATAGATTTAAGCTGATCCATTCTCTTCATTTTAAAAATGAGGAAACCATAGTTTAACATTGCCCAGGGTTACACAGTGTTACAGGTGGGACTTGAGCCCAAGTCCTCCAACTTGAAATCCATTAATTCAATGTGAGAACCCAACTCTAGGACACTCTGGGAAGCTCTCCCATTTTTCAAATTCTTCCCCACCCATTGTCATTGACAACAACTTTTCCCTTTCTCAAACTTCCCCTTAAGCAAAGTATAGATTTTAGGTGTTAATTTAGGTTTTAATGATTATTTTACCTTGAAATGTAAGCAGAGATGTTAATAAAATTATAGTGAAGGAAGTCGCATACTAATTGTTAACAGACTAGGTATTAATATTGTGTAAGCAACTTATATCAAAATGGATAAACCAAAATGCAGAAAATTCTCTCATTGGATTATATCTCCTCTATTATATATGTAGTGTTTAATGACCTGAATAGTAGATGATCTGTTTTAAGGTCTTTATCCATGTTTTATAAATGTATACATGCATGATATATATATACATACATAATATATGTACACGTTATATATAATATACATCATCCCCTTATGTAGTAATACTTTTAACAGAATAATTATGAATATGAATTGTCTTAGGCTAAGGTAATATGGATGATGGGTTTGTAGTCAGAATTTACAGCAGGAATGCCCAGGTCACTGAGATCCAAAGTCCTTGAAACTGAGTAAGATTGCCAAAAAACATGTTTTTAATGGCTTGTTTTGTCTGCACCTGTGGTTTCATTTCTGTAGAGAACTCTACAAATGAAACTCCCTTCACCTATGCAGAAATAACACTTTTGATAGTCTTAGAGAGTTACTGGAAGACCCTGAGAGGTAGGTGCCTTGACCAGGGCTAAGTAGCTAGCTTCTATAGGAGTCAGTATTTCAACTTTCAATTCAAGCTCAGCCTTCTATTCAGTCTGCTCTGTGGCCTCCATAGATCTTGTTTAACTGTTGAAAATATATTAGTAAAGTTAGCCTTTTCAGTATTTCAGAAGAGAGACGATCTACTATGATATATCATCATTTAAACTTATAATGTGCTAGTCTAGAGGGCCATCTTATGCTGGCCAGAGGTGAATGTGGATGTACAAAATAAAAGGGGGAGTGCTACAGAAGGATCTTTCCATTTCTGTTCTGCAAAATCTGGAATCCAGCTTCCTAAATGACATTCCTCCAACACATACCTGCATATGTGCTCAAGGTCTACAGTCCTCCATTGAACTGTTGTGGAACCATAGGTCAACCTAAGCCTTCAGCAGATAAGCTTTGCCTTCTTCCTTCATATGGTAAATACTCTCATTTATACTTAGTAATTCTCCTAAGCTGAAAAAGAAAATGATTTCATTTATATGAGTAAATTATCAGAATTATCTTTCCTCTTTATCAAACTTAAATCTATCCATCAGGCTGCCCAATGACCATAATCCCTATGGGACCTTAAAGTACAATAGAGTCAAAGGGGAAATAGAGTAAGTGATATTTAACTCGTCAACACTCAGACTCACAAACACATAGGGAAGGGTTTAGATGAAGAAGTTATACTATATGTTCCCCTAGGCTATGTCACTCAATATACTTTATATCGATTTTAAAGCTAGCAAGGGTATTGTATGTCAAAATGAAAAATCTCTTATGGAAGAAAGCCAAAGAGCAACAGGGAGGTTTTAGAATCAGAGGACCTGGACTTGAATCCAAGTTCTTCCTTCTACTCATTACCTTTGTGGAATTAGCAAATCATCTAATCTCAAAATCTTGGTTCTCTTATCTGTAAAATGAAGGGCCATGGGCTTTGCTAGCTTTCAATTACAGATAATCAAATTATATTTAACAACACAAATGAAATTGAGAGGGGAGAGGGATGAGCAGTATTGAATTATGAGATGCATTTTAATTAATTAAAAAGTAAAGAAAGTTATGTGTGGGGGCCTGAAAACAAAGAATAATGAGTCAGTAAATCGTTTCCTCACCACCTACCAGGGACTCCCCTTTATTCATGGTAGATACTATGGGAGATATAAGATAAGTTGAATATGTATATTTCAGGGAAAAGGAATGATGTTATGGGGGAAAACAGGGTTATAACATAGGTATAGTGTAGTAGCAAAGACAAGATGCTAAATTAATGGTCATAGGTGATAAATGGTGTAAAATTTAAGTGAAGAGGAAGATCAGAGAGCTCTGAAGTAGTAATACAATCTCTGGAATAGGTTGAGTAGGATTCCATGAGAAAACTAAGAAGTCTCTAACGAGGAGGTTGGTGGGTCAACTTGTGATGAACTTTTAACAGGACACATACAGCATGAGGAGGCTTAGGTTTTGCAGGGGTAGCATTGGACATAATGCCCACATCAATTAACATCAACCTTTTGAAAACTGGTATTCCGTTTTTGTTTCTGTATTCCCAGCACCTTGCCTGAAATGCCTGACACACAGTAGGCATTTATTGAATACTTGTCGATTGATTGAGATCAAAGATCTCTTTGTTCATATGAGTAGTTGAATTTTTAATGGATTACATTTATGTTATCTTTAAAGTATATAAAATGCTTCCAGTATACTCATTCTTTTCATCCTAGCCATGACCTTGTTGGCACAGATTTTTATTGTCCCCATTTTAGAGATAAATTAATTGAGCCTTAGAGAGTTTCCAATGGTCAAGAAGTAGACTGAGGAAAGAAATGAAGCATCAAAGACTCATAGATTTGGAGCTGGATGAGATTGTAGAGGTCATTAAAGCCAACTTCCTTATTTTTGCAAGTGGACAAACTGAGTCTCAGAGTTCAAATGATATGTCCAGGGTCAAACAACTAGTATCAGTTATTCAACAACTTTTTATTAAATACTTGCAGTGTGCCAGCTGTTATCCTAGGAATTGGGAATAACAATACAAAGAAACAATCCCTACATGAAATAAGCTTTGAGTCTAATGGCAAAGATAGCAAGTTTATGATGGATTCACATACATATATACACAAATAAATATAAATGCATATGTACATATGTAACATATACATTATGCACATGTCATGTGTTATATACAATACAGACTATGATAAGTGTTATTTTACATTATGCAATATGTTTATTTTTAATATATGACCTTTAGGTTATATAATAAAACATATATAAATACATATATACATATAAAAAATTTCTTTTACATACATTATATAATAAAATATGAGGTATATATTATAAATATCATATATACACAGCATAAACATAAAGTAAACAAATTAAAATGTATACAGAGTAATGAAGTTAAATAAATAGTTTGGGAAGGATGATAGTAGTAGGTGAGGAGCTCAGGAAAGGCTTATGGAATCCAACATCAGTACTCTATCCACTATGTCATTTTGCATAAAATTTTTAAAAATGGTCATCTATTTTAGTTTCCTTTAAATGTAAAAAAAATAATAAAACCCTAATTGATTATTTGAAATGGAATTAAACCCCTCTGTTCTATAAATATCCAGATTCTAAAATAATCTCTTAATTCAATTCAATAAGAATTCATTAAACACCTCCTATGTATTTTGTGAGTGCATTACACAGAGCACTCATCTTCCTGAGTTCAAATCTGGCCCCAGACACTAACTAGCTGTGTGACCCTGAGCAAGTCACTTCACTCTGTTTGCCTCTGTTTCCTGATTTGTAAAATGAACTGGAGAAGGAGTTGTAGATAACTGAAAAACGAGTGAACAACAACCTCTGTTTCAAAATCTAGCATACTTTTCTCTATACCACATTATGGAAGTGTGAGGTAACCCAAATTGCATCAGTTGTTTTGGTCCCATGATAAATAAAAGAAGTTCATTCATTTTAGGCTGGAGGAAGTCATCACCTCAAGAATGGTATTATTAAAATATGAAGCCAAGTGCGAGACAGTGTGTGTGTGTGTGCGTGTGTGTGTGTGTGTGTGTGTGTGTGTGTGTGTGTGTGTGTGTGTAGACACGAAACTGAAACTGAGATTTCTAGATTTTTTAACGACTATTCCAGTGGTCATTCTTTCACATTATTTTCCCTTTTTCATTACTTATTCTAGCAGAACAAGCCAACTTGCTGCTCCCCGACCCAGCATTCCTCCTCCACCTTGACATATATTTAGATGTTGATTTTTCAGTCTTTTTTTTTTTATACCACAACCATCTGCCCATGATCCCCCAAGATCATTCCATTGACCACATCTTTGCAAGATAGAACAGGGCAGTAAAATCAATAAACAGAGCCAAATCTAAAAGGGCATACCACATTCTGTATCCATAGACACCCACCTTGATTGGCTACCTGTGATGGAGATTTGTCATTGCATTTAGTCATAGATCAATTATATTTTAGTGCATTATTTTCATTCATATTATTCTAGTCATTGTGTTTCATCCTACTGAGTCATCTTATTTCATTCATCATCATAGAGGTAGAGTGCTGTACTCAGAATCACGAAGCCCTTAAAGGTTCTAATCCTGCCTCAGACACTTACCATGGGGACTCTATCCCCTCTCTCTGCTTCATTTTCATTACCTGTAAAATGGGATAATAATAGCATTTACCTCCAGCTGTTAGGAGGGTAAAGTAAGATAAAAGGAAATTAGAATTTCTTTAAGTATATATCATATCATATCATATCATATCATATTATATTATATTATATTATATTATGTTATGTTATGTTATATATAATATTATATTGATTATATTTTTAAAACTTATTAACATTCATTTTTTTAAATTTAGACTTTCATTTTCCTTCCCGCCCATTGAGAAGACAAGCAATAGAATATTAATTATACATATGAAATAATGCAAAATGAAATTCCATATTAGTGTAGGTAAAAAAAAAGAAAAAGAAAGTGAAAAAGTCTGTTTCAGAGTTCATCACTTGTCTTTGGAGGTAGCTATTCTAAAGGGTACCTTAGAATTGTCTTTAGAGATTTCCTTGATCAGAGAAGCTAAGTCCTTCATAGCTGATGATCATTATAGTATTTCTGTTACTGTATACCATGTTGTCCTGGTTCTCCTTGCTTCACTAATAAGAGGATATTTTAAGTGCTTTGCAAACCTGAAAGAGCTATATGCATGTCAGTTTTACAAAAGCCGCCTCTCTTTCTCTGAATTTCTCCTGTGTAGCTTTTATTGTAACACGGGAATGTTCCCTGACATTTATGTACAGTAATTTGTTCATTCATATCCTAATTGATGAGTGGCCACTTTGTTGCTTCCCCCCACTCCCCAGGGTGTTGCTGTTGTTAACAAAAAGTACTGCTTTAAATATTTTGACTGACAGCCCTTGCATGGCCTGTCCCCATACCTGCAATTCATTCCTGCATCCCTTCCCCTAATTCTGAATCTTTACCTTCCTTCATATCTCACCTTCACTGCTGTCTCCTATGAGAACATTTTTCTTTTCCCTTCGTTCACACTGTTCACACTCCTCACATTAAGTGTCTAATCTCTTTTATAGGGTTGATATTGTATAGTCTGCATGTTGATTTCACTTATACCTCCTCTAGCAAACTTGAAATTCCCTGAAGGCAGGAGAGTTTTTCCGTTTTCTATTTGTATGCGCAGATGTCTAGCACAGTGCTTTACACTTAGTAGGTGGTTTAAAAAAAAAAAGTTTGATAGAACTAAAATTGAAGTGCCACCCCTTTTTTTTAAATTTTTTTAAATTAAATAAATGCTTTATTAACTTCTGGTTTACATCATTCATTTCCACCAGATTATGAGTTACATTTTTCCCCCATTTTTTCCCTACCCACCACCCCAGAATAGCAGTCCCACTAGATATCCCCTCATCTAATCTGCTCTCTCCCATATCTTCTCCCATATCCCCCTCGACTTTGCCATTAGGGCAGGGTGAATCTCTGAGCCCCAATGCCTAGACATCTTATGAAACATTTAATTTTAAGACTTCAATTTTCAGATTCATTCCCTTTCTCCCTTGTCACCCACTCCCTCTGAGAAGATAAGCAATTCAGTATGTGTTGTACATGTATAGCTATGCAAAACATTACCATAGTAGATATATTGTAAAAGACTGCTTATATTTCCCTCCCACCTGTCTCACCTCCCACCTGGTCCATTCCCTACTTAGATCCTGTCTCTCTTTGATAGTAGGTACTTCTAACCTCCCCTCTCCCCAGAATGCCCTCCCCTCCATCATCCCCCCTCTCATCCCCCTTTCCCCTACTCAGGAGAGTGAGTGAGGGTAAGATATTCCACTTAGTATGTATGTGATTCTCTCCTTGAGCCAACTTCAATGAGAATATGCTTTTGCCTTTTTGCCTTCCTGTTCTTCCCCTCCCCTGCAACTACTTCCCTTTGCCTCTTCTACATGAGATAGTTTGCCCTACCCTGTCTCTCTCCATCTCCTCTTGCCACTTTCCTCTCTCACCTCTTGACTTCACCCCTTAAGAATCATCCCTTCCTTGGGGCAGCTAGGTGGCGCAGCGAGCAGAAAGCCAGCCCCGGAGCCAGAAGGACCCGAGCTCAGATCCGGCCCCAGACACCCAACACACAAACAAAAACCCAGCCACGTGAACCTGGGCAAGTCACCCAATCCCAATTGCCCTCCAAAAAAAAAAATAATAATCATCCCTTCCCATCGAATTCAACCTGTGCCCTCTATCCATGTATATCTGTGAATATATGCCCATACACCCTTCTTCAATTATTTTCATAATGAGAAAGGTTTCATCAAACACAGTTATTGGTTTTCCATGTAGGACTGTAAATAGTCCAACTTTGATAAGTTCCTTTTGATTTCTTTTCCTTGATTACCTTCTCAAGCATCTCTTGCTTCTTGTGTCTGAATGTCAAATTTTCTATTCAACTCTGGTTTTTTCATCAAGAATGCTTGAAAGTCCTCTTTTCCACTGAATGACCATATTTTCCCCTGAAACAAGATACTGAGTTTTGCTGGGTAGGTGACCCTTGGGTTCATTCCCAGCTCTTTTGCCCTCTGGAATATCATATTCCATGCCCTTCTATCCTTCAGTGTAGAAGCTGCCAGGTCCTGGGCTATTCTGATTGTGTTTCCACGATATTGAAATTGTTTCTTCCTGGCTGCTTGTAGTATTTTCTCCTTGATCTGGGGATTCTGGAACCTGGCTATAATATTTCTGGGAGTTTTCTTTTTGGGATCTTTTTCAGGAGGTGATCTGTGGATTATTTCAACCTCTATTTTGCCCTCTGGATCTAAAACATCAGGGCAGTTTTCCTTGAGAATTTCTTGAAGGGTGATTTCTAGGTTCTTTCCTTGATCATGGCTTTCAGGTAGTCCAATAATTTTTAAATTGTCTCTACTGGATCTATTCTCCAGGTCAGTGGTTTTTCCCATGAGATATTTCACATTGCCTTCTAATCTTTCGTTTGTTTGGATCTGCTTAACAGCATCTTGATTTCTCATAAAGTCACTTGCTTCCATTTGCTCCAGTCTAACTCTGAAGGAATGAATCTCCTCAGTGAGCTTTTGAGATTCTTTTTCCATCTGGCAAATTTGATTTTTTAAGGCATTCTTCTCATTACCTTTCTGAGCCTCTTTTGCCATTTGAGTTAGTCTATTTTTTAAGGTGTTATTTTCCTCAGTCAGGCTGTTGACTGTCATTTCATACTTTTCTTGCATCTTTTTCATTTCTCTTCCCAAATTTTCCCCCATTTCTCTTATCTGCTTCTTAAGGTCCTCTATGGCCTGTAGCCAGCTTGTATTTTCATTTGGGGCTTTTGGTGCAGGAGTTCTGACCTCACAGTCCTCCTCCATTCTTTTAGCCTCTTTGCCCCTAAAATAGGAGTCCAATGTTGAACTTTTCTGTTTATTTCGTTTCGTTTGCCTAGGCATATTGCCACTTAATTACTTGATTTTTGGGCTTGTTGCCACAGTAGGACTCTGCCACCAGACAGGGGAGCTTCCGCCCAAACGTGGGGTCTCCACAACTTCCGCCAGTTGGGTGGCCTCTGTAAAGCCTCCACCCACTCTGGCAAGTTGGATACCCACCCCAAACTTCCCCCCAGACCACAATCCAGATCCAGGCAGTTTAAAGCAAAAGCGATTAACCCCAGACTGATTGCTGGATCTTCCTACAGTTTGCAGACCAGGAGCTAGAGCCACTACTGACGATGCAAAATGGCTTCTATGCAGCTGTTTCTTCAGCAGCTTTTTGCCCCCAGGGGAGGAAGCCACGTGTTCCCCAAATACTGGTCCCAAAGTCCATAGGGCACTAACCTCTCACTTTGTCCTAGGCATATCTGTGCTGATAATTCTGGAATCGCCACAATTGCTGGTGTTCTGGGGTTCCACCAGCAGGCTGAAGGCCCGGCCGCCCTGGGGCTAAAACCACTGACCTGGGCTCGGCTCTGTGGGCTGCACTGTAGGTTCCCAGAGTGCTGGGCTGCCTGCTCTCAGAGCGCTGCGCTGGCTGCTCCCTGCAGGGCTGCTGGGCTGTCCTCAGCAGGAGGTTAGCTTCTCTGTGCCGTTCTGTGGGTGCTGTGGCTCCAGAAGTTGTTCGGAGCTCCCTTTCACATTGTTTGAAATTTGTGTGGGGCAGAGCACATTGGAAATGCTGTTTCTACTCCGCCATCTTGGCTCCGCCCCATAAGTGACCTGAAGTGCCACCCTTTAAAAGATGTGACTTCAAATTAGTGCAGGAGAGCCAGGCCAAGTTGAGGGTGCCAAGTAGCTGTAATTTTAAGAGTATAAAACACAGGAAATCGAGCCAATGGCTAGGTCATGGAACACAGCCACTTTATTGTATCTTTCTGTGTGGGGGGGAAAAAAAGATTGTTTTTGTTTTGTTTTAATATGAAAGACTATGTTTCTTAGTTTCCCAAATCTTGGATTTTAAATATGTCCTTTCGCTATTCCCAAGACAAGTAACTCATTAGAGCTAATAGAATGTAAAGATCAGAAATTTAGTACAACTTCACTTTAAACAACAGAGGAACAAAGGCTTGGGGGTGGGGAAAGTAGAGAATTAACTTGCTCAAGATCACTTAGATATTAAACAATAGAAGCAGAATTGAAATGTAGATCTTCATAGCAGAGTTCACTCTTTCATTTTCCCATTCATCTGTAGTACTTTTGTTCATAAATCTCAATATTTTTTTTCTAACTACAATCCTTTATGGTACTGGCTAAACATAAGGATTATTATTCACAGTAATGGGGGGGTGTTTCTTCATTAATCATTGTGTGTGGGATAAAGATTCCACAGACCCTTCCCCAAATAAAACTCAGAGGTTTCTCCAGGTAGAAACAGAAGCTTTTTATTCTAAAGACAAGTCTCGGGAAAGTTGGGCATCACCTACTCCAGACAAGCCTGTTATAGGGAGGCACCCAACAAGAGTTAAGCAAGCATTTATATACCCTTACACAAACAATTCTAGGAAATACCCCAAAAACCCCAAAGTCTTCCTCCCACCTCCCTCCCCTACAGCTGGACCATCAATGTATTGGTGGGACTATATGGCCTCACAGTCTATGTAAGAACCTGGAAAATCCCTCTTACCCAATACAAAGCCTTATAGCTATCATTATTCATATTCAGCAGAAGGGGACTGTCATAAAAGCCCCTTACAGGAAAAAGGGAGGGGGAGGAGTGGCATACCACCTGATTTCCCTGAAATCAGATGATTTACAAGAAAACAAAACTTAGGTTTTGGGGAGGTCTAGAACCTAGCTCAAGTTTGGTGACTGTCTCCTTCATTTTATGAGAATACTTTCACTCATCTCACACAATTGTAATCCAGGCAGCACTGTGTTCTCATGGATAGAATGCTGGTCTTGTCTAGAAGATCTGAGTTCAAATTCTACCATAGACACTTAATATCAGTGTGTTCCTAGGCAAGTCACTTAATTTCTATTGACCTCAGTTTCTTCAGATGTCAAATGGGGTTTTGTGAGAATCAAATGAGACAATGTCTGCAAAGCATTTCACACAGTGCCTGGCCCATAGGAAGTATTTTAAAATGATTGCTCCCTCCATTCCCCTTCCCCCTCATAATATCACCTACCTACAGGGGTTGTTTTGAGGATAAAATGAGATAAGATTTGCAAAATTGCCAACTTTAAACTGTTCATTCATATATCTAGATATAGATATACCCACATATACACCATACACGCGTGTGTGTGTGTGGGGGGGCTATTCCAAAGAGAGATATTCAGGCTTAGCTGTAAAAAGATACCTAACCAAAAGAATTATCCAGCATGGAATGTGCTGCCTCTGAACATCCTAGTCTCAGTTCAGGTCATCTGGGCCAAACTCTTCATTTCACAGATAAAGCAACTTATTCCCAGAGAGGGGGTATCTTCCCCAGGATTACTGTATTTGAATTCAGGTCCTGTAAATCCAAGTGCATTATACTTTCTACTCTGCCAGCCTACTCTCAAAAGGTTTTTAAGCTGCTAAAAGGATGACCGCTTGTGTGAGATAATGCAGAGGACATTCCAAAGTCCAAGGTTAGAACTCTGAGATCCTACGACAGTGTTTAAAAGATAAGAGAAGGGCCTGCTGTGTGGCGCACCAGTCCTGGAGTCAGGAGGACCTGAGTTCAAATGTGGCCTTAGACACTTACTAGCTGTGTGACCTTGGGCAAGTCACTTAACCCTGATTACCTTCCCAAGATAAAATAATAATAACAAAAGATAAGAGAAGCATATACTGGATCCAAATAAGAACCTGTAGCCCACAGGACCTAGAAAAGGGCTCTTGAAATATATTCATCCTGAACAAATGACTGTTCCCATAAGATAACTTCTCATTCGTTCCTTGCCCATTTTAAATTGACGGCTACCAGATACAATATAAATAAAAGTATGAATCTCGTTAGTATGGACAGTATTTTGCCATAGAAAAAGTATCAAACCAGAATTCAGAGGAACAGAGTTCATAACTCCTTCTCTATTACTTGTTACCAGCATGATTTGGGGGTAAATCATTTCCCCTGTCTGAGCCTTACTTTCTCTTTTGTAAAATGAGTGGGAATGAGGCCTTGTTAATAGGGTGCTGGCCAAGTCCTGCTCCTGGTCCTTTGATTAGCTATAGCAGTCATCCAACTTAATACAGGCAATTATAAATGTCCTAATTGCCTCACAAGATTATTTTGAGACTCAAATTACAGAATGTATATCAAGTATTTTCTAAGGTTTAAGATACTATAACATATGTAAAGTATTATAATATAATACAGTGTTTAAGGTACTATAATAATAAAGGATAATAGCAATGATTATTATTATAGTGCCTTAAACATTGGAAACATTAGATTTTATTAGCCTGAGGTTCTTTTCTACATGTAAGCTATCTATAATAAGCCTTTGATAAATATTATTATTTTTTTTTTGCTTTTTGCACAGGGCAGTTGGGGTTAAGTAACTTGCCCAAGGTCACACGGCTAGGTTTTTGTTTGTGTGTGTGTTAAGTGTCTGAGGTCGGATCCGAACTCAGGTCCTTCTGACTCCAGGGCCGACGCTCTACTCACTGCGCCACCTAGCCGCCCCGATAAATATTATTAAATACAAATAATTATATACTGATGTTCTTATCTCTTAGATTCTTCTTTTATTTATAAAATGTATTTATGAAATTGTTATAAGCAGTCCGTGTGATTTCATCCATGTGGGGAGCTAGCTCTTGCTATGAAAATTCTCTCCACATAATGAAGTTGGCAATTCTCTGTAACTTTACAATTTTTGAAGGTTATCTGGGGATGGAGAATTTCAATGATATGCCTGTGATCAGACAGCTGCTATGTGTCACATGGGCACTCGAACTCGGGTCTTTCTGAGACCAATTACTATACCACACTCCTCTTTATAGAATTGCCTATAGGCAAAAAGGTAGATAGATAGATAGATAGATAGATAGATAGATAGATAGATAGACAGACAGACAAATTACCATTGCTTCAGTTATGCTCAATTTAGGAACCTAAATAATCATGTAGTTTAATATAGTGTACTGTAGAAAGGGGAGTGGTGGATCTGGCGTCAAGAGAAATCTTGGGTTTAAATTTTGACTCAAGACTGTGTGACCTTGGACAAGTCACTGAATTTCTCTGAACACTGTCAATTGAGGCTTTTACTATTTGCCTCACAAGCTTGTTGTGGGGGGGGGGACAACAACAAGAGATGGAGAGAGAGAGAAAGAGAGAGAGAGAGAGAGAGAGAGAGAGAGAGAGAGAGAGAGAGAGAGAGAGAGAGCAGAGCTGGGTAGTTCAGTGGATAGAACCCTGGACCCAGAATGAGGGAAGACAGGTTCAAAAGTGACCTCTGACACTTGCTAATGAACCTGGGCAAGGCATTTAACCTCTATTTGCCTAAGTTTCCTCATCTGTAAAATGGGATAATAATAGCTCCTATCTCCCAGGGATTTTTAAGAGCATTAAATAATATTATTATTAGTAAACTGCTTTGCATAACTTAAAGTCCCATATACATGCTAGTTATTATTAAAAATAATGATTTTATATAGTTTTACATGATTTGTATTATTTATATAGTTTTATATAGTATTTTAATGTTTACAAAGTGTGTTTCCCACACACACACACACAACAAAGTAAAAGCCTCAATTGACATTGTTCAGAGAAATTCAGTGACTTGTCCAAGGTCACACAGATAGTCTTGAGTCAAAATTTGAACCCAAGATTTCTCTTGATGCCAGACTCACCACTCCCCTTTCTACAGTACAATATATTGAACTACATGCTTATTTAGGTTCCTAAATTGAGCATAACTGAAGGAATGGTAACTTGGCTTAGTACAAAGATTAAGGTGGGAGGAGAAACTTTAAAAAATGGGAGGCTTTTTTTGAGCAGTTTTATCTGTCATGGCAGTTTAGTGAGGGTGTTAATATTAATCAAAGGTTAAAATGAAAAGGTTACAAGTAGATCTTTGACATGAGAGCTTTGGAATTGAATCAATTCCACAATAGTTAGAATGCTTTAAATTCCCACAGAAGAAAAGGCTGCAGAACAGGGAATGTGCAGGAAAGACTTAATCGTGCCTCCCATTAGAGAAGAAGAAGGACACCATTTGCCTGGGCAGGCTTAATATTTAGTAAATAAGGTTATTTCTGGCTCGGTTCCCAACTTACGGTTTCTTTTCTTCCCCTTATAAAAGAATTCCACCCAGGCTTCTCTGATGAGCCCAACCATTTTGTATCTTGCCCGGGCTCCCTGTGAATCCTGATTTCAGCCCCGATGCTCACGGTTGTTAGTATTCAGTGGTATCATTGTTATATACATATTTATTGGTCCGCAGCTAAAATTAGGTTTGCTGAGCAAATAGATTTTGTGCAGTCATCCTAAACAGATCGCTTCCCAGAATGCTGAGGGACCCGCTGACAACTTGACTTACTTCCTCATTTGTCGATATGTTGTAATATTTACAAAATGGGAGAGGGGAAAATGGGACTAAAAGGGAAGAAATCCTGTAATCTGCTAGCATTAACCTTGGGAGGCTTGCAGAGAGTTGTTTGAAAAGTGAGCAGTTTGCAAAAACATTTGGGAAAAAAAAAAAGGAAGACACACTGCTGGGAATCATTTCTAACTAGAGTTGGAAATCCAGGGTGCAATGCTACCTTTCTTGATGTCCTTGTTGTCCAGTGATTTCCAGCCCCGTTTGGGATTTTCTTGGCAAAAATTTTGGAGTTGTTTGCTATTTCATTCTCCAGCTCATCTGACAGATCAGGAAACTGAGGCAAATAGAATTAAGTGACTTATCCAGGGTCATACAGTTAGTAAGTGTCTGAGGCCACATTTGAACTCAAGAAGATGAGCTCTTCTTGACTCCAGGCCCAGCATTCTGTCCACAGTACCACCTAGGAGACTGTCAAATTTTGGTTGCATTGATAGTTATTTGGTTTATCGTATTGTAGACTTCATTGTCTATATTTTATAAAAGTATAGGCTGCTGAATGTAAGGGGAATATCAGTCTATTTGGAGTCAGAGAACCTAGGATTTAAAGTCCAGTACTTCCTTTGTGCCATGGGCAAGCACCATAGAGGGAGTATACTCTAGTGGTTCCAGTGTCAGAGTTGGAATTATGAAGCCCTCTTTCCTAGCCCTGCCTCTGACAGTTCTTACTTGTGTGACCTGAGCTAACCCCTAAACCTCTCAGACTTTCAGTGTCTGCATCTGTAAGACAAGGAGATTGAATGAGATGGCTTCTCTGCTGTTTTCCAGGTCTACATATAGGATTCTTGGATTCATACTCCTTTTAGGCCTCAGTTTCCTCATATGTAAAATGGTGGAATCATAGATGGAGAACTAGAAAAGATCATAGGTCTTATCCAGTCCCATTCTCTCACAGATGAAGGGATTGAGGCTCAAGAATTATTTGCCCAGGGTGGAAGAGACAGGCTTTGACCCCACATCTTTTGACTCCAAATCTTACACTTTTTCTACAGTACTACTCTGCTTTTCATCCCTTCCAGCTCTATATCCTGAGAGGCTACAGCTTCCTGCCTAAATGCAGTGAGAGAATTTGTCACATAATTTTTTTCCTCCTGGGGTAGCATATTGGCTCATTTGGGAATTTAATCTGCCTTTTGGTGAAATTGTCTCTCCCGGTGTAATTTTATGTTCTTCACATAGAACCAAAGAAATCCATCTACAGGACCTCTCTCTCTCTCTCCCTATCCCCCCAAAATAATTTATACTTATTTCTCATATATTCTGAATTTACATATTTAGGCATAGATATACACCCACACATGGTATTTCCCCCAATTGAATTTAAGCTCTTTGAAGACAGAATTCTTCTATGTTGTTTTGTTTTATTTTTTTTTATTTAGTTATTTTTGGAAGGCAATTGGGGTTAAGTGACTTGCCCCAAGGTCACAAGGCAAGTTTTTGTGTTAAGCGTCTGAGGCCCGATTTGAACTCAGGTCCTCCTGACTGCATAGCCTGTGCTCTATTCACTGCACCACCTAGCCACCCCTGTTGTTTTGGTTTAGCATCCTCGATGTTTGACACTTAGAAAGTGCTCAATAAACATGGATTTATGATTGATGGATGGATTTACTCTTGGCCATCAAAGCCATAATCATGCAAAACCTAGCTGAAACCTTTGGCACCTGTGTGGACCATCGAACGAGTTGACTAGAAAAGGATGTCAGTGGTTGTTTTACATGTCTCTCTGGAGTTCTCTTATGAATACTTTTATTAAGCATCTCCTGCATGTCTGCCACTGTGGTGGGTACTAGGGATCCAAAAACAATAACAAGCAAAAATTAAATCTATTTAAAACTTAGAGTCTACTTAGATTGGGAGCCCTTTGAGAGCAGGGTCTGCCTTTTACCTCTCTGTATATCACTGAAGCTTACTTAGCTGATTGCCTACTATATAGTGGGTGCTTAATAAGTGCACATTGAACAACCAAATGACTGTGCATACATAGAGTAGGGCAGGGAAGCAGCAGGTATGGTAATGACTAAATGGCAAGTACATTATATACAGAGATACAAAGCAATGGTGTGAGTGTGTGTGTGTGTGTGTGTGTGTGTGTGTGTGTGTGTGTGTGTGTTGAGGGAGGAGTTCAGGAAAGGTCTTGGTGTAAAAGATGGTGCTTGGATTGTGCTTTCTAAGAGTTGGAAGTGAGGAAGGAAGGAAAGCATCCCAGGCTTGGAGAATGGCCAGTGCTAAGATAGGGAGGCAGGATATGAGATTTCATTATGAAGAACAGCTATAAAGTCAGGATAACTGGAATTGATACTGCATAAAAGGCACTGATATCAATTAAGACTAGAAGGTAGGCAGGACTGGTGAGCAGAGGTTTTAGATTCCCGCCCAGGATTTTGTTTTTTATCTTCTAGTTTATAAGGACACACAGAAGGTTTTCAAGAAGGAGGGTAGGTACAGTCATTTGTGTTTGAGCAACACTGCTTTGCCAGCTGTGTGGAATTTGGATTGAGGAAGGAAGACCCTGGAGAAAGGAGACCAGTTTAGAGCCTACCACCATAGTCTTAGTGAAAAGGGATGAGTGACCAACCATAGCAGTGTTTAATTACCATTTAATTACCATTAAACCATGCCTTATTTACATGTTGTCTCTCCCCTCCGTTAGACTTCGAGCTCCTTGAAAACAAAGACTATTTTCTGCCTTTCTCTAGATCCACAGTACTTACCACAGTGTAGCTGTTTTACATAGTAAGAGCTTAATGGCACATAGTAGGAACTTAATAGTCATTAGCAAATTGACTTGTAGAGTGACAGAACCATAGATTTAGAGTAGGGATAGACTTCAGACTTCCTATTCCCCCCCCCCAACTTTTTTAATAGATGAAGAAAGTTGAGTAATTTTACAGGGTCACACAAGTAAAAACTAAAATTACAACTTGAAACCAGTTCTCTGAGTATAAATACAGGAATCATAATCTCCTTGAACCTCAGTTTCTTAATCAGTAAAGTGAGGACATCATCTGTAATAGTAGAGGCAGTCAGATGGTATAGTAAGTAGAGCACTAAGCCTGGAGTTAGGAAGACCTGAATTCAAATCCAGCCGCAGACACTTACTAGCTGTAGAACTCTGTGCAAGTCAATTAACCTATGTCTGACTAGGTTTCAGAGAAATGGGGACAATGATAGCGTCTGTCTCCTAGATTGTTGCAAAGATGAAAGGGGGAAAATGAAATAATATTTCTTAGTTGCATTTCAAACCTTAAAGCTACATATGTCTATATCTATCTGTTTATCTGTCTATCCACCCATCTATATATATATAGATATAAATATATAGATATAGATATAGCTAGTCATTATTAAATAATAGCGCACAGAATTGCTAAAAGGATAAAATGAAGTGACCCCCCCCCTAAAAAAGGGGTCACTAAAGTGCTTTACAAGGCTTTGCTTCAGCCCTATGGACAATATTAGCTCTTATTATTGGTCCAAGAAAAAAATAGACAGCCATGAGATCTGTTTCCAAGTGGAATGGGCTGCCTCCAGAGGTTATGGGTTTCCTTTTACTGGAATTCCTGAGGAAGGGTCTGGATGGTCACTTGTTCTATATGGTACTATTTTTCAGGTGCAGATTAGACTAGAAGACCTCTAAAGTGCCTTCCAGGTCTTACAGCTTGTGTTTCTGCAAGTCTTTAAGAAAGAGGCCAAGAGAGGTCAGCAACGTCAAGATGGCTGATGAAAAAAGATCAAACAAATCCAGCAAGGTGTCCTCATGCTATGTTATACTCTTGGATTACTCATTTTCTAGGTTGCTCCCAAAGCTTTTGGTGAGAGGAATGGCTTGCAAAGCATTTACGATTTGCCAAATTAAAAAGAAATCAGATCTGCCCAAGAGTAGCCAGTCCTTGCCATGCATTACACCTCTTTTTGTTCCTTGGGACTGACGGCCTGTGTTCATCACTGAGTGTATAAAAAGGGAATTCTCCACATTGATTGTTGGATCTTGGTATGCTTTGTCCCTGTATTAATACCATGCTAAGGCACCATATGGATGTTAGCAGAAAATAACTGACTTGAAGGTCTCACCTTGCAGGAGGGGGAGATGTGAGGTGTAATTAATGAATGATGTAAGACGTTTTGGCATCCTGATTTGAAAGGCTCTTGGTCAGGGTTGATTACTGCTCTTTTACTCATCTGAAATGAACAGCTGCTGAGCTAACAAGCCTTTAAATAAGCATGTGGCTAGAAGAACATAGAGTATTATGGAGGTGTGTGCATAGAAGGAATCAGAGCTCTTCAAGCTGGAAGAGTCCTTAGAAAGCATCCATCTCAGCCCTTTCCTCTTGTAGAAGAGGTCACGGTGGTGGCTCATGTTACCTCTTTTGAGGTCTTCAGATAGAAGCTGGATGTCTATCTCTCAGATATGTCATAATTGTGGGGTTCCCACCATAAAGTGTAAATGCTCACACTGAAAATTTAACAATATGCTCTCTGTAATCCAGTTAGAGCTGGCTTCAGAATACACTTAGACATGGATCTAGCATTGGAAGGGAACTCAAAGTTGCTTTAAATTTTATTGTTCTAACATTAGTTATTTGGATAATCCCCCGCCCCCCCCCCCCGCCATGGTGCTACTAATACTTTGGATTCCTTCCCTTAATTATTGCCTCTTCAGGGGCGACTAGGTGGCGCAGTGAGTAAGAGTGCCAGCTTGGAGTTGGGATGACCCGAGATCGAATCCGGCCTCAGAAAATGGGCACCCACACACAAATAATGACTAGCCATGTAACCTTGAGCAAGTTACTTAACCCCAATTGCTTTAAAAAAAATAAAAATAAAAAAATAAGAATTGCCTGTTCTTATCCTTTGGACTTTTATCAATCAGGGAATGACTCTTATTCTTATAAATTTGAATCAGTTTCATATACATGTACATGCATACATGTTTCTCTAATAAATGTCTTACTTCACATATGCATACATGTACACATATGTGTATGTATATATCAGAGAAACAAGCTTTTAATGTTTTCCCCAGTTATCTATCTTGTAATCTAAGATTAGTGGATTCCTTTAAGGAAAAAAATAACTTGTTCAATATTTAATTGAATATAACAAAAATTGTCCATCTCATCTTTCATGATCTTCTCTATCCCTTCTTTGGACATGAATTCTTTCCTATGCTATTTCCTATTATTTCTGAAAATTGTTTCCATATTCCTCGTTTGTTTAATATGTAACCTTTTATATCTAAATCATGTA
This sequence comes from Gymnobelideus leadbeateri, assembly GCA_011680675.1. Classification (NCBI taxonomy): domain Eukaryota; kingdom Metazoa; phylum Chordata; class Mammalia; order Diprotodontia; family Petauridae; genus Gymnobelideus; species Gymnobelideus leadbeateri. Next base: position 125,646 of record WOXC01002505.1, on the reverse strand, counting down.
TCCAATTAGAACTTATCTTACTTTATGATGTGAGATATTGCTATAAACCTAATTTCTAATAGGTTTTTATCTAATTTTGTTAGTAGTTTTTTTATTATTTGAGTCAACAAGCACCTATTTCAAATATAATTGGTGCCAAAAGTTAGTTTTTTTCTCTCAATGCAAAAATCATTTATTAACTACCAAGGTGGCACAGCATATAGAGCACTAGGCCTGGAGTCAGAAAGACTCATTTTCCTGAGTTAAAATCCAGCCTCAGATACTTCCTAGCCATGTGACCCTGGGAAAGTCACTTTTTGCTGTTTATCTCAGTTTCCTCATCTGTGAAATGAGCTGGAGAAGGAAATGGCAAATCATTCCAGTATATTTGCCAAGAAAACCCCAAATGGGGTCAAAGCAGAATCAGACATGACTGAATAGCACCAACTAATACATGACACCATGCTCTTGGGCATCCAAATGTGAAAGTCAAATGGCCCCTTCCTGCCCTTCAGGACCTACATTCTACTGAGGGTGGGGATCAGAAATGACCTATACCCACTGAAATAAATCCAAGGTTATCTGTGAGTATAGGACTTCCAGATATTGTACATGAAGAAATGGACTTGAGACCATGTCTATGCTAGGAAAATAGCCCTGGCATTTATCCATGTCACTTGGAAAGTAACAGTGTACCTCCAAGAGGAGTAATTGCCTTTGCCAGGTATGCTTTTCCAAGGGAAATGTTGGAGGTTCTTCCATTTTATTGGGAGTTAGTAAGGTGAGCCTCGATGTCTCTGAAGTGCTCCCGTTGCCATTGCATCCTGATGTGGGGGTAGAGGTGTGAAAAGTTTGAAGTAAATGACCTACTGAAGTCTTTTTAGCCCCATAATAGTGTGTGAATAAGATGTCACAGATCAGTGCCTAAACTGAGGCACTGATGCATTTTTGGTAAAATAAAAACCATTGAGCCTATCATTGACCTTGTGAGCACTCTGTCGCTTCCTCTATTGATGTTGCTAAATATGGTCATACAAAATTCATCATAGGGAGAGAACAGATTTAGCCATTAGGATTTTAGAAGAAAAATTAGCAAAAGAATCCAAAGTACTCTGTGTGACTTGGGTATAGGGGAAGATATGATCCTAGAAAAGAAATTAGGGGTGGGGGAGTAGTTCAGAGTTCTAATTCAGATTTCTGGCAAGTGGGCAAATTCAGTGGATGATGGCTTGGCTTAGCACAGTACCTGGAAAATAGTACACAATAAATATTTGACTGACTGACTGATGGGGATTTGATTTTTAAAATAAATCAAACACATCTGAGACCTTTGCTGAGAAGACAACAAAATATGCCAACTCACCTCACTGTTGACTATGGGCATCCCATGTGGCATGACTCCCATACCTAGTGGGATAATGTGATCAGTCAATTTCAGTCAGGAGGGCTTTGCAATGATTGAAGGATAACTCCTAGAGAAGGGCATGACGGCAGTAGGAATTTCTGAGGACAGAGCACAACAGTTGAGTAAGGGTGGATGGTAGGATAGTAATATGCATCAGTATGCCGCCAGAAGAAGACTGTGAAGCAGTGAAGAAGAACCCCATTCATAGCGCCTAGAACAGAGCTCCAGTTGCCCCCAAGCTAGTCTGTGTCTAGTGAGACTCTACTTGATATATTTCATGAATCCTGGATACCATTCATTTGGAAGATTATGTAAATTATACAAAGTTGAAGGATTGAAAGAAATAGTAAGAAAAATCACATTCTTGGATAGCTTTCTTGAATTTTATTATTTTTGTGGAGACCTGGGCATGGGAGAAGGGAAAAGGAATGGAGAAGTATAAATTTCTAGACCTATACATTCATCAGAATAAGAGACATTCAATATGGAAAGTTCCTTTACAAAAGCAGCTCAGCATTTTATGTCTAACTTAGATTCTTTGGGAGATGCCTAGGGCTTCAAGAATATAAGCTGTTTAACTTGTTCATGATCACACAGATTTGAAGTAAGACTTGAACCAGGTCTTCCTGTCTCTAAGGACAGCCCTCTATCTGCTAAACCACGTTGCCTCCCAGCTGCCTTTCAAAAATCAATTCAGAGTTGTATGGTAAACCTCAGTTATGGGGTGGGGAATTCCCAAACACAGGTATTAAAAGCCCAACGTGTTATAGGGAGTTGGAATTACATGTGACCCAGATTAAGGTAACACAAGATAGGCTAGATTGAATACAGAAGCTTTGGAGTCCCTGACAGTCTTCTACACAATAAAAATCATTGGATTATGAAAGTCTTCCCAAGGGAAATTTTGGAAGCTGGGCTGCAGAAATGTAAGACAAAGTTGGATGAAACATTGAGAGCTGTTGCCAGTTTCTAATATCCATAATTATGTGTGTTTGTGTGCATATGTGTATGCACATGCGCTTCTGAGAGAGAATGAGTGTAAGACACAGAAAAACACACCTATTAGTCAAAGGCATTTATAGCTTTTGCTGACTGTGTATGTCATAGTATAGTTAAGGGGTGATTTTATTTGGGTTTTGTAGTACACTTAGAAAAGAAAAGCGGAGGTTTTTATTGCACATAAACTCTTAAAAGTGCTGCAGTAGAGTACTGAGCAAGTCCCATTAGAGTGGGTAGAAACAGGTAGCTGGTTAATCACCTTTGCAAAGGGAGGGTGTGATCCAGAGGGGCTAGAAATCAGGCATGGGATTACACTAGAAAAAAAATAAAGCATTTTCAAAGGGCTTTACATACATTATTTCATTTGACTCTTAAAACAACCCTAGAAGGTGGGTACTATTTTTAACCCCCATTTTATGGAAGAGAAAACTGAAGCAGATAAGAGGTTAAGTGACTTGTCTAGGGTCACACAGCTAATAAAAACTGTGAACTCAAGTCTACCTGCCCTCAGGGCCAGCATCCTATCCACTGTGTCACCTAGCTGCTTAGGGATAGCTATGATGGATGGAAATTAAGACTTGCTCTTGCTCTCAGGATAACTTTCTAAGAATTCTAGCTGTTCATATACAATATAAGCTGTCTTGCAGAGTAGGGAATTCTGGCCTTTTGGTGGTCTTCAAGCAAAGGCTGGATGAACTCCTGTTAGGTTTGGCATAGAGAGGGTTCTTCTTCTGTTGACTTAGGTGAACTCAGTGCATGACTACAGAGGTCTTTTCTAATGCAGAATTACTGTGAACTCTCTGGAGTTACCTTTTGTCCTATTTCCTACCTGCTTTTAATCATCTGTAGCCTGTAGTCTATTTACGCCCACTTTGAATCTTTTCATTGTCCTTTGAGTGACCTATAATTTTGATTCCATGGAGATGGTAATGAGTCCATGATCTGTGGCTCTGTTCCGTCACCCAATGAATAGTGGCATTGAAAAGGATGGGCTTTTGTCTCTTGGATGAAATTCTTGTATTAAGTCCTAAATGGAGCCTCTCTCCAAAGGTAAAAATGATTCAAACCACTGACTAGGAGATCCAGGTTCTCTTTCTAAATGTGACTTCCATCTACCAAGTTCACTTTGGTTCAGCAATATACCCTTAAATAATGGGGCGTGTAATTCATGTCTAATAATCCTAGATGATGCCTGAAATAACGAACTAGCTTTATAAAGACTTTTGTGCTTCTCACAAGGTCATTTAGAAAAAGTAGCAATGACTTCTGCTTAAATCTTCATTCTGATGTGTGTGATTAAGGGCAGAAGCTGAATTTAACAAGGTAAATGTGCACAGGAGCCAGAAAGTCACGCAGATTGACTGAGGAGCTCCACCTGCTGCTTTCCCAGGTGTTTCTAAACTTAATGAAATAGGGATGAGAGCCTGTGTCGATAACAGTGCCAAGTATTATTTTTTTCATGGTTAAAAATATTTGGCAGACTTTAAGGGTTGACATTCCTCACACCACCATCACCACCCCCATAAATCTCAATAGAACCCAGTGCTTCTCTGAGCAGACCAAAATCCTTTGGACCAGTGTAAGCATTCCATCAAACAGAGGCTCTTAATCATTCGAGAAGGGTGTCAAGTCTGTGGATAGATTTCAGGAGGCTTGTAAATCTAACTGGAAAAAATACATATTTATTTCATTATGATTGGTTTCTTACGAATTTGAAAAAAAAATATTCAAGAAGGGGTCCATAGACTTCACCAGATTGGCCAAAGGGGGCCATGATGAGAATAAGATGCCTTAGAGGAGCCCTTTCTAAAAAGCAAAAGCATTAGGTAACGAAAGCCATTCTTAATTCTCACAAAATAAAACTAAGTTGTGAATCATCATACTTTCAATCAATCCAACAAATGTTTGAGAAGAAGCAGGGCAGAATGGATGTACAGTCAGTGTCACAATCAGGAAGAACTAAATGGTCCCTGAAGTCCCTTCCAACTATAGATTTCTAATTTTGTCACTTGGAGTCAATTCTTAACTAATGTCACTCATTGACTTGTGGTCAAGTCACTTAACCTCTCATTGTCCCTAGGGATTTCTGAAATCATATAAGTTACAGATGATTTCAAGATCTACATTGGTAGAAGTAGAAACTTGACACCCTTCTCGAATGATTAAGAGCCTCTGTTTGATGGAATGCTTACACTGGTCCAAAGGATTTTGGTCCACTCAGAGAAGCACTGGGTTCTATTGGTAGAACTTTCCATACTGGAAGTTCTCTATACTAACAAAATGCCCAAGTAGATTTTTTTTAAGGTTCCATGATGACATTTTGTTCATCAAGCAACAGATTGTCTTGCATTTAAGACATAACCAAGAAGCATATCCTGTAGAATATTGAACTTAAAGTCGGCACACAAAAGGAATGAATTATTGTGTTAATAATTACTATACTATATAATTAATATCATGTTGTGTTGTAATATTATATAATTAATAACAATAAAATCTATTCATACAGTCTTTTCTTAACATTATTTCATATGAGTCTCACAAGAAACCTCAGGTAAGGACTACTCATATTACTATTCCCATTTAATAGAAGAGAACACTGAGGTTCATTTAGGTCAATGTCATAATAGCTAGTGAATGTCAGAGTTAGGATTTGAACTCTGTTCTTCCCAACGCCAAGTCCAACACTGTCCACAAAATATCATGATGCCTTTCAGGAGGTTGAGTTCTAGTCATGGCAGCTAAATGCCACAATGCATAGAATACTCAATGTGAAGGCAAGAAGATCTGACTTCTAAACTGGCCTCAGACATTTAGCTGTGTGACCCTGGGCAAGCCATTTCACTTCTGTCTGCTTTAGTTTCTTCATCTAGGGATGATAATAGCACCTACATCCTAGGGTTGTCGTACGGATCAAATGAGATAATATTTGTAAAGCACTTATGACAGTACCTGTCACATAGTAAACGCTCTGTCAATGTGAGTTATATTAGAACTGGAAGGTGCCTTTGAGACCCTCTTGTCCGCCTTTCTCTCCCCATTTTAGAGCTGAGGAAACTGAAGATCAGAGGGTAAGTGACCTGTCAGAAGTCACAAAAGTAGATAGCAAGTCCCAAAAGTGGGATTCCAAACCCATCGTCCTCTATGTGCTCTTTGTTTTAACACTTAATACGAGTGGGACCCTGAACCAGTCTTTTTACCACTTTGTAGCTGTTTCTCATTTAGGAAAATGTAAATAACAATGCTTGAACAACTTCACTCACAGGGAAAACACTTTGTATAGAGTAAAACATGATATAAATTTGAACTATTGGTAACTATGAAGGCAGAAATCAAGGATAATAACCTAACTTGTTCTACTCTTCAGAGCTTTTTTTTTTTTTAAACAGACCATTATCACGATCTTGAAAGCTAGGCCAAATATTTTCTCTTACTAGAGTATATTTTTATCCCACAGACACTGAAGCTGGATTTTTTTTTAATTTTCTGTGATCCTCTGTATGACCTCTATCCCTTGGTTTCTCCCACTGGGCGAACTGAATTGATTTGGAAACTTTTTCACGTTCCCCTCATATTTCACTGACTTTCTTTTTTTTCTTCCTGGAATCAATTTCATCTTTAAAACCTAAATGTAGCAGAAATATTTTTTGGAAGGAAAGATTACAATTGTTATGGGTATGTAACTCCCTGAAATTAATGAGAATTATAGGTCACGGGGTAGAAGCAGATTTGAATGCAAAGCACTTTCATAAAATATGTTATTAACTAAGTGAAGTTATTCAGACATCATTATTGGAGAAACTGTGAGCTATTGAATTGTGTAGAAGCTTCAGTTGGCTGGAGTCTGGGCCTACTTTACTGCAATCACTTCTAACCACAGATTGACATTAATCCTATATACTGCATCTTTGTTTTGGACAGTTACTTAACCCATATCTATTTTAGGCCAGTAAGGACTTCAGAGCTTTCCTCAGAGGACCTGAGATGACTCTGGTCCAAATTTCAACTTTAATATAGTAATTAAACCAAAGGAAAGACTCCCCTTTTCATCAGAGACATTCCCTATCTGGTCACCGGTAACTTTAATCTTGGGGCTTGCATTGATGTTTGTGCAGATTCTGTATGCATGTATAGAAGAGGAAATACGTAATGATGATTCATATAGGAATTGATGATTCCATATAGGGATCGCTGGATTAAGAGCAGGAAGGGACCTTAGCTCTCTAATTATCTATTCCATGTTCATTTTCTAAAGGGGGAAACTGAGGCCCAGAGAGACATATGACATGGGAAAAAAGGCAAATAAGTAGTTGTAAAGCAAGCAAATGCAATTACAAATCCAGTGGCAATTTCATGTAATTTCCAATATTTTTTTTTCCAAACCAATGTATCATTGGATAGCTATATGACTAAAGGGAAGAAAAAAGAAGAAAGCAAGTTGTTGAAAGCAAAGGAACACAATTTAATGGATGGTCTCCATGGTACATTGGTATCCATACAACACCAAGTGACCTTTGTGTACATAGAATATTCATTTGTCCAGTCTGGTGGGGTATGAGTATTCCTTCTCTGATGGGATGGTGCCCTCTTATTTCCACTGCTTTTGCTTCCTGGTTTTTTCTCAGTTGTCCATACCCAGAGAAATAAATATTTAGAACTTTGAGCCCTGAGGAGATTTTCTTTCTCCTGGGAGAATAAACTGGATTCAGTTCCTTATATTGCACCAACATTGAAAGGACCACAAGTTCTTATTATGGGAACCTTACCATCAGTGTAATTTCTTCAGGGCATTTATGAAATGTGTGCTATGCACAGAGCACAGTATGAGGTGCTTGGGATTCAAAGGCAACAATTTCTGTCCTCAAGCAGTTTAAACTCTGTTGTTGTCTCTGTGTGTGTGTGTGTGTGTGTGTGTGTGTGTGTGTGTTTGTGTTGGGGGGAAGTAGCCAGGGGTAGATATATACATAGAAGAATAAATGTACAATAGAAGTGTAAGAGTAGGGGTCAATTGAGTTTAATCACCCCTCCCCACTTTAAGTATCTAATAAAATACTAAACTTTGACACCTTTATTAAGTATGACCACCTTAATTGAATCAATCTGTGAATACTGACCAGGTAAGAACATCTCTATTGAATCAGCAAAGGCATTTCAACTAAGTACTACATGATTTATATTCAGATTGGTTGGGAAGATTATTCATACCCTGTGGAGGACTTGTATAAAATCAGTAAGCTATTTTAAAATTGAGCATTCCAAGGTCTGGCAATTTAGTGGTGCAAACCGTCCTAGTCAAAGCCCTGAGAAGAAATTGCTTAAAGAGGGAGAATATGTTGGCTTCGTTCCCTCCACTGAAACAGAGGAGAAGGTCAGATAATTTAGACTTTTTCATTGACATCCTAGCTATGTCCACAAAATAGCAGTGACAGGCAGCAATGTCTGCTTCAGTAGCTAAAGACAAATTAGACACACTGAGGAAAAAGGAGCCTCAAGACTCTGCCAGAAGCCAATCATGAAAAATAAATAAGTTAAATAAATATAAATAAATAAATAAACGAATGAATAAATAAATAAATAAATAAAATCATGCCTAAAGAGGAGCTTCATAAATAACCCTTTAAGGAGAAAATAGATATTTAGCAACCACAAGCCCTTTCTCTAAGCTTGAGCCCACTTCCCATGAGAACTTTGTATATACTGGTGGGAGAATTTGTCACATGCTTTTTTTAGGTGTCTTCCCCAACTATTCTTACTGTGCCAGCCTAGTAAATACTCCTGTCTAAAATCTGATGAATTTGGGTGACTAATTTATAGCAACTGACAATCATGTGTGAAACACACCACTGGGGGCTCAGGAGCTTTAGCATGCAAAAGACACTAAGTTGCTTTTCAGTACCCAAGTAATCACCCACTGAAGACTTGACATTCTAGTGTGAGTGGACTAGATGTAGTAGTTACAGAGCATGTGCTACATATAGACGGGACTACAAAGTATTTCCTAGGAGCTGGAAAGTGCTAAGAATAAGGGGATGTTCCATATGGGAGGTTTAATGTCAATTGGGCTTTGAATGGTGTCAGAAATTATAAAATATGGAAAGAGTCTGGCACTAGATTAGAGAACCTGAGTTCAAATCCTAGCTCTCTGAAGCTGTGTGACCTTGGGCAAGCACCTTGTACTTCAGTTTCATCGTGTGTAAATGAAGGTGGTGAAAAAGGTGGCCTTTGAGTTACCTTACTTCCCTAGAATGGTGAGCCTGAAATCCTGGGAAGGAGAGTATTCCAGCCAATGCATGGGGAGAGGTGTGAAGGGGTAGAAGGTACACTCTGTACAAGAGTTAATGGTGTTGAGGATAAGAAATGCCTGGGAATGTCTCAGCTGAGATTCTGGGTCCCAGTTAGAGATTTTAACCTAAGTAGTTAAAAGAAAAATAGGGAATATGGAAGCAGAGGGAGAGATAAAGGAAAGGAGGGAGAATTCTTCTTTGAAAGCTGCCCATTTGCTTTGGAATCACTAAGCAAGGAGTTAAAAATGGCCACCCCAGGAACCTCTTTGTTCCTAAGCAGGATTTGCATGATAATCCTTTAACAAGGGGAATTTCCCTTCCTCTTTTCTCCTTTCTTTGAACAAAACAGATCAAACTCATTACTCTGTTTTCACAGAGGAGGCCGTGTTCCCCTACCCATGGACCCTTTTCTAAAGCTGTGCTAATCCCTCTCTCTTTCTGCTCTTTGCCCCTTTGGGCTCCCCCATTAAGAGTCCCTTAGTGGGTTCTCTTTCAGTTCTGTATGCCATGCATAGTCTTTCTGCTCTCCTAACATTTCCTGACCTTCTTGTGTTGGTTTGTTCATGCCCAGTCCTGGGCTTCCTCTCCCCGCCATTCCCACTACACACTTGCAGTCACATTGTTGCTCAATTCCACAGAAGAATTGTAGGCCCTTAGCATTCAACCAGTCTAGTCCAATTCAGAAAGATGGCTTTTATTCCTTTTCTTGAATTCCCAGCAGGGATTTTTTTTTTTTGCCAACTTCTGCATGTTAGGGTTTGGCACAGTTGGATTAATAAGTCTAATGAATTGTCCCAAGGTGGTGTGAATGACCATCTTAGCTTTCAGGTCTGCCTGGGCTGGAGTAAGTGGTTAATCTGTAGGGTCATGGTAGAAAACTCTTTGCCATACTGTGAGCTTTCTAGTTTTATGACGATGGCATGTTTATACATTGGCTCTATCAGGATATTTATTTCATATGCTCTGCATGATCACACATATATAACCTATACCAAATTGCTTACTCACTCAGGGAGGGAGAGAGGAAAAGGAGGGAAAGAATTTGGAATTCAATTTGTTTTAAATTAATGTTATTATTATTTCCTTTGCATATAACTGGGGGAAAAAAGACATTTATTTCAGACCCAGAAAAGAAAATCTAAACCACCAAAGTCCTTGGCATATTCAAATGGTTCAACATAAGAAATAGATATGATTTTGTTATGTAAATAACACTGAAGAAAATGTATTACCAACTGTATTGACACTGTCCCTAAGGACCACTGTGCCTCACTGTGACTTGCAATTGAATCCATCTGTGTGGAATTTTCTCGATTAAAATGTGAGTTAACTTTAGGATCAGAGACTGTTTCCCTTTGTTGTTTGTACCCCTAGGGCTTAACACAGTGCATGGAAAATAGTATTTACTTAATCATTTTTTTTTCCATTTAAAATAATCCCAACACTGCACCTGTTGAGATAGGGAAGTAGATGGTCTCAGGAGAAGGGTGTTATAGTGATGGCACTCTAGGGTGGTTTGGTATTAGATAAAAAAAAAAGACCAATCTTCCAGAGGACTTGGAGATTTAAGGAACTAAGACAGTTATGTCCAACCTGCCATGGAGAGGAAGCAAACCCCATGAGGAGAATGCATATCCTAAGAGGTTGGTGCTCTCTGCTAAAATTCTCTCCATTCCCTCCTCTTTTCTCCTCTCCTCTTTATCTACTCCCCCTCCAGTTTCTGTTTTAAGTACATTTATTTTAAGCAGCTGTAGTTTTAATACTGTGAGTTCTCCCACTATCAGCACAAATCAGTCTCTACAATTTAAATGATCTTCAAGAGTCCTGTACCTGAAAAATTCATCCCTTTGTGACCAAACTTGCTGGTAAGTTTCTCTGAATGTAAGTAGGTTGGGCACCATGAAGTTTTTTCCAGCTTGGTAAGAACTACCAAAGCATGGTTCCTGTTGGTATGCCCTTCAGGAGTTAAGGGAACATGATTGGGGGCTAGACTCGGAATCATACTTCCTAGCCACGTGATCCTGACTGAGATATTTCCCAGGCATATCCTGACCCCAGGCCTAGCTCTCTATCCTCTAGGTCACTGAGCTGCCCCTGACAAGTTAATAGTGTAGCTAGGACTCAAACCTGGTCAGCCTGTTAGCCCTTAGGAAGCCCCTACTTTGTGTTAGGCACTGTACTCAAACAAAAAACCTTTCCTTACCCACAATCTAGTGGAGGAGACAATGTGTATGTATGAACAAAATATATACAAGATAAATTGGAAGTGGTCTGAGAGGAAGGTGCTGGGAGCACCAGGACAGACTTATTTTTTCAGGTTAAGTCTTTTTTTGAGACTTAAAGGAAGCCAGGAGACAGAGATGAGGAGTGAAAGCATTCCCAGCATGGGAGATAGCCAGTAAAAAGATCCCTAGTCAGTAGATGGAGTATGCTGGCTGAGGAACATCCTCTGGATGTTCTGGGCCTGTGTCCCATGTCCTGACTCTACGCTCACTATATTCCCCTGACAACTTACTTACCTTTCCTGCTGTTACTTTGTCTGATCTTTACTCTATTTGATTATACATTCCGTTCCTGGTGAAACTCCACTCTAGATTCTTTGCAGCCTTAAAATCTCCAAACAGTTTTCTTTTAATCTTAGAGTTGATCGTGTCTGTGTTATGCTGCTGATTTTTTCTGCTTCATGTTCTTAGGTCTGCACACAGACATCAGAGAGAAGCAATCTTTTATTATACTTATTGCATGTTACTCATTGCAACCTTTAATTACAAGCCAATCCTTTGAAAAAAGACAGCTTGTTTGCCTGCAGCTTGAACTCCCTTCCTGTCAGAAGACAGATAGAAATCAACATATTTCCTTACCCTAGCTCACAAAGTTGGGGAATATGGATGAAATTCAATTTATCGCATATTTACAAAGTGCCCATTATAATAAGCTGCCTTAAGCATCTGGGGATGTAAAACTATATACTTTCTGACCTCAAGATTCTGACCATTTAATTTCACAAATTCTATTTTCTGGCCCCGTGTTAGCAGGGGACCTCATCAATGCCTCTTTTCCTCAACCCTTCCTAAGGTCCTGATGTAGAGCTAGATTTTTAGGGCTTGTCATCATAGGCCAAGCCCTCCAATATTCTGATGCCCCATGAGTTTGGAAAAGGCTCCAACAGGCAGTTTAGGCAGCCTCTCTGAATTTTCTTATCCTCATTTATAAAATGGAGGTGACATGCAGATTTGTCCCCAGACTCAGAGGATCACAGATTTAGAGCTGCAAGGGACCTTGGAAGTCATCCAGCCCAACTGAGGGACAAAGAGGGTGATTACCCTATAGGCATATAGGGAGCAGGTGACAGAGACACTTTTATTTTGAGGCAATCAGGGCTTTCTTAGGGATGCATAGTAAAAGTCTGAGTTCAGATTTGAACTTAGGTCCTTCTGAGTCTAGGCTGTGCCACCTAACTGGCCCATATAATCAAGCTGCCTTTTATTAAATCTTCCTCCTCCTCCTCCTCCTCCTCCTCCTTCTTCTTCTTCTTCTCTCTCTCTCTCTCTCTGTCTCCACACACACACACACACACACACACATACACACTCATTCTAAGTACCATACTCTTTATGGTATTCCTATTTTTGACACTATTCTTACCACCATGAAAAAAAAATCCATTGCTTGTTCTAGCCCTGACTCTGACAATAATAGTTTTGTTTAATTAGTCATGGACTAGTTCCCTATCTAGACCACAGTTTCCTTCTGTAATGAATAGAATAGTACAGAATAATTGTTAAGGCCCTTTTCATCTTGGACATCTTATCACTCAAAGATGTGAAAAGTGTTTTAGACCTGGTATAGCTTAATCTAATCTGTCTTTATGGACTTCAAGATCTGATCATTCTGTGAAGAGCTACCATGATCCCCTGGGGTATGATTAGGTCACTGGAAAACTACTGTCTAAATTATTGTACATTCTGAAATTGACTTCATGAGAACAATGATAATAACCACTTTCTAGTTGGGAAATCCATTAAGTTTGGAACATTGGTTGACATTGATGTGATCTCAGGCTGCCTTACCAGAGATAATGAGAATCTCACTGTCTCTGCCTTGATTAGACCACATCTGGATTATTGGGACCAGTTTTAAACACTACACTTAAGCAATGGCATTAGCAAGCTGGAGGACATCTAGAGGGAGGCAGAGGATGGTGAAAAATTTTAAGAGAATGATGTAGGAGGATCCACTTAAGGATCTGGGGATGTTCAGTTAGGAGAAAAGAAGACTCAGGGAAGAGCATGGTTGCTATCCTCAGCTATCTAATGGGTTATCACTTAGAAAGGGAGTAGACTTGTTTTCTTTCCTCCCAGAAAGTAGGACAAGCATCAATAATTAGAAGCTAAGAAGAGACAAAATATAGGTTTGTTAGAATAAAACTTACTTAAAATTAGAGCTATCCCAAAGCGGTATGGACTGTGTTGGCCGGTAGTGGTCTACCCTCGGTGAAGCTTAGTTGTGATGTAGATGGATTTGTTTTTTCATTTCACATCTGGACTAGGCTAAGTGGCCACTAAGGTCTTTTTCCATTCTGAAATTCTGTGTTCTATGATTTGTTGTTGTTGTTCCTAATACTGTTCATCATGATTCCATTTGGGGTTTTCTTGGTAAAGCTACTGAAATGGTTTGTCATTTCTTTCTCCAGTTCGTTTTATAGATGAGGAACCAAGGCAAACAGCGTTAAGTGACTTATCCAGGATTACACAGCTACCAAGTGTCTGAGGCTGGATTTGAACTCAGGAAGACAAGTTTAATGACTTCGGGCATGGCACTCAATCCACTGTGGAACCTAGCTGCCTCAGTTCTGTGATTAGGAGTAGACTAAAGTTAGGCTTTCCAATCCTGAATTGGTTATTCCTAAATCAGATATTATGTGATAAAAATGGATTTGGGGCACAATCCACAAAAGAGAATAATGGTGGCTGAAGGGAGGAGAAGAAGGGGAATGAAGGAAAACGACAAGAACACTGAACTTGATGTCATGGCCCTGGGTCCAGATCCTGTCTCTGATAATGTATTAAACATGGATACTTCACCTCCCTTAGCTCCCTTATTCTTATCTGTAAAATGGGCATAATGATATGTGAACTTTCCCGTAAGATTATTATGAAGAAAGTGCTTTGTGACCTTTAAAGGGCCTTTAAAGAAAATTAATAGCACTTATATTATTATTATTATTAAATTCATAAATTATGCTTGGCTTTATATAGTTCCTCTCAAAGGAAAACTACTTGTTGAAAGTGAAATTTCTTCCTTGATTGCAGCTGATTAATAAATAAAAATGTTTGTGTTTCTGCAAATATCTTTGCATTTCATAAATAATTATAAAGGCAGTGACCCACATTTCTGTAGTGCTTTAGGGTTTCTGATGCACTTTGATTCCAGCCCTATGAAATGAATAATACACATATAATTCTCTTCAATTTACAGAAGGGGAAACTGAGCTAAGAGACATTAAGTTACATGCCCAGGGTCACACAGCTAGTGTGTCTTAGAGTTGGAATTCAAACACTGAAAGGAATTTCAAGTCTGGCATTTTTCATTTACACCAAAATAATTCTAATGACAATGACAACAGCTATTAATAATAGTTAGCACTTAAATAGAGCCTTAGGGATGACAAATAACTTTACAAGTTTTTTATCTTTACAACAAAACTACTATTATTCCCATTTTACTTATGAGAAAACTGAGCCAGATAGAGATTAAGTCACTTGGGTAGAATCACCAAGCTTGGTAAGTGTCCAAGGATGGAATTTGAATTTAAGTCTTTCCAATTCCAGGTAGAGCAACACTCTAACCACTGTACCACACAGCTAGACCATGTCTTTTATTACTTTTCATATGGTAGAATATAAAACTAGATAGAAGGGAACTGAGAACATAGATGAACCGACATCCAATATTTTACAGATACGAAAAAGAAACAAAACCCATGTCTCTGCAAAGGGCAATTAGAATACTTCATTTAATACCACCACACAGGCTATAAGAACTTTCTCATATAAGATTAACAATCCAGGCAAAAGGCTTTTGTTAAATGATCACTGTGGTGCCTAATACTCACTGTTTTTTCCCATGCTGTGGAATTTTGACAGACAAGACATTGGATGTGCAGTCCCAAAACCTGGTCTCAGATTTTACCTCTGCTACTTTCTTCCCATGTGACTTTGGGCAAATTAGTTTACTGTTCTGGGTCTCAGTTCCCCCCATTTGTAAAATGAGAGATTTGGACAAGATGATCTCATAGGTCTCATTCAGTTCTAAATTATATAGACATCGACGAGAATGTTGCCATAATACCATTCATTGTAGAAAAATATTCAATCTCTGATCAGCTCATCAAAACTGGTTTCTTGCTAAAATATCAAAAATATGTAAAACAAATAAATCTGGCATTGAAGCAAGAACCATTGCAGTGGAAAGAGGGTTGGACTTGGAGAAAAAGGAGATTTGAATTGAATTCTGCCTCTTACAGGGCATCTAGGTAGAGTGGATAAGAGTTCCAGGCCTGAAGTCAGGAAGAGCTGAGTTCATATCCTACCTGAGAGGGTTACTAACTGTGTGACCCTGGGCAAGTCACTTAACTCTGTTTGCCTCGGTTTCCTCCTCTGTACAATGAAAGTAATAATGCCTACAGAATGTAATCTACTGTATTTTTAGGCTTAAGTGAGTTCATCTTTTCTGTCTCCCTTTGTAAACCTTGAAATACTATTATAAAAATCATGTACTACAAGAATATCTAATACATGCCACCCTGTTTGTGATAATGATCACCTTTCTGCTATGTTATAGGAGAAAGCTTTTACCAGACAAGACCCCTAAAAGGCATTCCAACAAGGAGATTGTCATTCTTTGTTTTATATAGAATATTATAGTTTCAAAGCATTTTACATCCTTTATCTCATTTCTCACTTCAGCCTCCCAAAGACCCTGGTACAAGTATTATCATCACCATTTTTACAGATGAAGTCTGTGATGATATTGTCAGAGGTCATGTGGATAGCCAACGGCAGAACTAATTGAAATCAGTTCACTACACTATAATATATATTAAATCATATCAGCTCTGGTCAGCTTAACCAGTATATCATGATCATTTGATCCTGGGATTCAGAAGGGTGGGAAATTTAATATTTTTTATTATCTTTTGCTGGTTTTTTTGGAGGGCAGTTGAGGTTAAATGACTTGCTCAAGGTCACATGGCTAGTTTTCTTTTGTGTGTGTGTGTGTTGTGTCTGAGACTGGATTTGAACTCAGGTCCTGCTGACTCCAGGGCCTGCACTCTATTCACTACAACACCTAGCCTCCCCAAGTTTAATATTTATTTAATATTAGCCGAGGTGGGAATTGACCAGTCCAGGATGACACTGAAAAGTCTTGAATAACTTTGGTCAACTAAGAACTTGATTGAGTTCATTCAGTGCCATCTGTGATTGCAGTGAGTTTCAATCTCAATGTGGATTAACACCTTCTCTGCTATTTCTCTTTTGTTAGGGGTACCTGGGGCACTGAGAGGGTAAAGAACTTTACTAGGGTCAAACAGCTAATACATGTCAGAGGTAAGATGGGAACCCAGGTTTTCCTATCTTCACACACAGGTCTTTATTCACAATGCCATATTGTCTCTGGGAGTGCTATGTGACAACAAGAGCAGTAGAAGTGATATTGTTCTTTATTAAGCATTCCTAGCATCCAGGAATAACGAAGTTATGGGTAATCCCCTTTTTTTACCCCAGTCAGATTGCATCAAGAGCATGGTAGCAAATTCTGGCCCCACCACATTTTGTTCTGTTTCAGTCTTTTTTTACTCATGTCTGACTTTTTGTGACCCCATTTGGGGTTTTCTTGGTAAAGATACTGCTGTAGTTTACTGTTTCCTTCTCCAGATCACTTTATAGATGAAGGAACTAAGGCAAAATTTAAAAATTAAAAGAAAATAAACAACTTTTAGTGCAGGGTCACACAGCTAGTAAGTGTCTGAGATCATACATGAAATCAGGAAGATGGGTCTTCCAAATTCCATGGCCAGTATTCTGTCCACTGTCCTGACCACATTTTAGGAAGGGCGTTGATAATCTGGAATGTCTCTCAGGGAAGGTAACTGGAGAGGAGAAGCCCATTCTAATTCATTCAATGTGAGGGAATGTAGGTCTCAAGATGTCTCAGTGGAGCCTAGAAGCTGTCTGCAATGGTCCAAAGGGCAGTCATATGGAAGAGACATTAGACTCAACCTCTTTGACCCCCTGAGGGTTGAACTAGAAGCAGGGGATGGAAGATGTCTAGAATTAAATTTGGACTTTTATTCACAACAAAACTTACGAACAATTAGAATTCTTCAAAGTACCATGGGCTCTGGTGAAAGGTGATAGATCCATGCTTCTCCCTCCCTACTGTAGGCTTTCAAATAATGGCTGGATGTTCATTTATCAAATATTTTGTAGAGAAGACACCCGTTCAAATATGGGTTAGAATGAACAGCTACTTAGGGCCCTTCCAGCTCTGAAGTTCTATGTTTCTGTGATATGATTGTGTCCATGTCTATGCAAGCCATGGTAAGTGGATCTTTATGGGTTTCTTGGAGCATTGTAGATAGCTTTTCTGGATCAATTAGGAAATAGCAGTGATTGTCTTGCATAGCATGAGTTTGTTAGCCTAAATGGGCTGGAAAACTGTTCCAATTTTCTGCTTCACTTGGCCAGTGTAGACAGTCTTTGGCTTTTATTATGATGGCAGTTAAAAGCATTTCCTAGTACCAAAAGCAAGATTCCCCCAATATAGCTCTTACTTTATTTACTTTTATTTATTGAAACTCTTCATTCCCGTATTCAAATAAATCTATTAGTACAAACAGCAAAGGAAGGAAAAGAATCCATTTCAGGGAAATTAACTGGTTTGCACAACAGATTTGACTTTTTTATGAACTCACCAACATGTTCACTAATGCACACTGACTTCTTTACAGAGAGTGGAAGTATATTAGGGCTTTATAGGATCTACATGTGTTTCTGAAAAAAATATATAACAATGAACATAGCCATCATCTCCACTCACCTGAACAGGGGTTTACTTCTTGTTAGTCTTTTCTCATCCATCCACTCTTCCTTCCCCCAGCCTCAGAAGATGAAATCCGCCTTTTTCCCAAGGCAAAGTCTTCTCCCTATGTATGTCCTTTACCCCACTCTCTCCTATATTCTCTATTCTGTTTTTCAGTTGTTTTTCAGTCCTGTCTGACTTTTCATGACCCCATTTGGGTTTTCTTGGCAGAGATACTGGAGTGGTTTACCATTCCCTTCTCCAGCTCATTTTAGAGATGTGGAAACTGAGGCAAATAGGCTTAAGTGACTTGCCCAGGGTCACCTAGCTAGGAAGTGTCTGAGGCCAGATTTGAACTCAGGAAGATAAGTCTTCCTAACTTCAGGCCCAGCAATCTATCCACTGTGCCCTGTTTCTTGGTGACTTTTCTCCATAGATCAATATCTCAGCTCTTTATTCTCTCCCTCTCAACTATCTCCTCCTCCCTCATTCTACATATATGGAAAATCTCCTTTCTTCTTACAGAACAAAACAAAAAACCTCTTTCCCTTGAATGTGCTACTCTTCCAACTAGCATTTGTTTCTGTTGTTCCAAAATTGTAAGGGGAAACAAGGATTTTCCTTCATAGCTTGTCAGTTGACTTTTCTCAAACCTCACTCCCCAAATAGCTCTCTTCAATATCATTAATGAGTCATTATTGCCACACTAGTGACCTCTTAATTTTATTCAATTTTTTCCTTCTCAACCCCTACATAACAGTTGTCTCATAAATGCTTAATAAATTCTCATTGATTGATTGATTGATTAACCACTCCTGACTTCTTGATACATTCTCTTTCCTCATGGTTTTACTTTTCTGAGTGCTTCTTTGGTAACTCCTTTACTGATTCAGCCTCCTCCTTCTACCCCATAGATATAGATTCATCCTTGACCTCTTCTCTTCCCTCTTTAAAGATTGTTTCTCTCCTCTGGTGATCTCATCCACTTCCAAAGCTTTAAATATCACCCCTATGAATATCATTCCCAAATTTATATCTCCACCTCCTCACCTCTCTTCGGAGTCTGGAGTGCTATATTATCAACTGCCTGCTGACTCTTTCTACCTGAATATGTTATAGGATCGTGGACTGAGATTTGGAAGAGACCCCAGAGGCCATCATTTTATTTTGTAGATGTGAACCTGGAGCCAAGAGAGGTTAAGTGATCAAATTCACATAGATAGTAAGAGGCAGAGATCAAATTTGAGCTCAGGTTCTCTGACTCCAAAATCAATGGTTCTCCTTTGCACTAAATTTCCTCAACATCTCAAATGCACAATGTTTAGAAGTGAACACATCATTTCTCCCCCTACCAAACCTCTCTTTGATTTACCTCACTCATGTCTTTCTGTTGGTTACTCTGCCATCCTCCAAAATATGTAGACTCAAAAGCTCAGCCATCATCCCTTTCCTTCACTGTCTCCCAGTCCAGTCAGTTCCTAATTCTTCCCAATTCTTGTCCCCGTAAAAACTTCTTTACCATTTATTGCCTTCACTCCATTTTTAAAGTTTCTAGGTCAGGCACTAATCACTGTGTGTCTGGTTATTCTTTGTCTTCTCTTCTCTATCTTTCTATTCCCCAAACTACTGGCAAAATAATTCTTTCCTTAAGGGTTGACACTCCTCTGTTCTAAAACCTTCCGTATTTTGTTTGTGAAATTCTAACTTCTTTGCCCAGCATTCAGTACCTTTTACAATTTGATTCCAACTTACTGTCCAGACTTCTCTCATACTATTTCATTTCACAAATATTCTAAATTCCAACCAAAGTAAACTTCTCACCATTCATCCATCCACCCAACAGCCTACCTCTTTCATCATCCTGTCTTCTACCTGTCTCCTTATCTCTTTCCCTATACTCATATCATATTCCATGCCTACAAGGGTCATTCTCATTACCCTACCCCCATCATCTCTGCCTGATAACATCTTTGAAAGCTTAACTTATGTTGCCTCCTCAGTGAAGTCTTCCCTGTCTTTGTATCTCCTCAGTGTCCCACATTCCTGACTCTGTCTTTACACCCCCCACTCCCCCAGATTCCAGACTCTCTTACATCTCCTTAGCCCCCCAGATCCCTGACTCTGTCTTTATATCCCCCACCCCCAGATCTCTGACTCTGTCCCCCAGACCCCCAGATCCTTGATTCTGTCTTTGAATGTCCCTGGCCCCTAGATCCCTGACTCCACCAAGCTCAAAGTGATTTCTCTCTTCTCCGGTTTCTCCCTTTTTTTTTAGTCACATTCTAATACGCTCAACAATGGTTTTTGTATTGTCTCATTGCCTGTGTCTAATTTCATTTTTATGCTCTCAACCCATTTCCCAATGAGTTAGCTAGTAAGCGTTTATTAAGTGCCTACTATGTACCAGGTGCTATGCCAAGTGCTGAGGATACAAAGCAAGGCAAATGACACCTAATGAGGGATACAGCACAGAAGCAACTCTGTCCAAGCAAGATGCCAAAGAGGCCACTAGGAAATAACCAAAAAAATGAAGGAACTGGGATTAAAAAGAATTAGGAACAGCTTCATGTAAAAGGTAGAATTTAGCTGAGACTTAGACAAAGTAAGCACTTAATAGCTATTTTAAAATTTAAGTTGCGTTGGATTCTTATAATACGTCATTACACACAGTAAATGATTAATAAATGTTTGCCAAATTAATCTTAAAAATGGACTTCTGGGCAGTGAGGTGACACAGTCAATAGAGTGCCTGGACTAGCATCAGGAAGACTCATCTACCTGAGTTCAAATTTGTTCTCAGATATTTACTAGCTGTATGACCCTGGGCAAGTCAATTAATCCTGTTTGCCTCAGTTTCCACATCTGTAAAATGAGTTAGAGAAAGAAACGGTAAATCACTTCAGTATTTCTGCCAAGAAAACCCCCAATGGGGTCATGGAGATTCAGAAACCACTGAAAAAAACTACTGAACAACAATGGACTTCTAGCTAGGGCTGAATGAAATAGATATAGGTATGATATCCACCTGTGAAACATTAATAGGATGGGATTGTGGGAGGCAGGGGCATAAAAGAAAAGTACAAATAGGTATCTGCTTGTCAGGCCTTCACATACATGTACATAGAAATGGAGCAACAGGGTCATGCCATGGTTTACTTTCTCTTACTGCCTTCCTTCCAAGAATGACCCAAAGTAGACTATATTAAGTAGTGAACCTTACTATATTTCAATGCCTCAGTGAAGCCATGGATGAATCCTACTCTCTGTGGGTCCTGTGATTTCAGCAAGTGATTTACCTCTTTGTGTCATAGCACCCTGGTCTGTATAGAAGGCACAATGATACTGCAGCCATCGTGTAATGGAAAACGTACTGGATTTGCCATTGGGGAGCTTTGTTCAGATCCTCATTTTAACTCTGACTGTGTGATCTTGGCTAAGTCCCTTCCCCTTTGATAGGGTCATAGATTTAGAGCTAGAAAGGACCTTCAATGTCATTAAATTCTCTTACAGACAGGGAAAAATGAGGCAGAGAAAAGTTAAGTGATTTGCCTAAGACCACACAACTAGTAAGTGTCTGAAGCAAGATTTGAAACCAAGATCTGCTTGACTTCAGGACTCTCTACTACTTTGTAGATTTCCTCATATGCAAAATAGAGGATTCATAGTAGGTGTTTTTGAGACACTCTCCAGCTCTGATAACTACGATAATAACTGAAATTAAAGAGTATTGTAGGGGCGGCTAGGTGGCACAGTGAGTAAGAGTGCCGGCCTCGGTGTTGGGATGACCCGAGATCGAATCCGGCCTCAGAAAATGAGCACCCACGCATAAATAATGACTAGCCGTGTAACCTTGAGCAAGTTACTTAACCCCAATTGCTTTAAAAAAAAAGAGTATTGTAGGGTTTGTAAAGAACTTCACATGCATTCTCCTTTGGTCCTCCCAATAACCCTGTGAGGTAGGTGACATAGGCATGATTATCCCCTCTTCTCAGGGAAGGAATCTGGGGCTCAGAATGCCTGTAGTCACCCAGCCAGTGTGGGCCAGAGCAGGGATAAAATCCATGCTTCTCCAGTCCAGAATGCCTTCCATTGCACCATCCTGCCTAGGAGTCGATGAATCTGTCTTACAGGGCTATTGTGAGAGCTAAATTAGATAATAGTTGTGAAAGCCTTTTTAAAAATTGAAAAGCATCATTACAAATATAAGATATTATTAGGTTTGATTGGAGGACCATCTCCCTGCCCGCCTACAATGCTTGCTTTTAGTATCATCCATTAAGGTGCTTCTGAAAACATATGTTTTTGACTAGGTTAAGAAGGTATTAGGCTCCCTGAAGAGAGCTGAAACATGAACAGTGGCTCGTTTATCCTGTTAATTCATTATTACCCTGCCAGAAGCATGCCCAAGAGACTGTGGTAGAGGATGCTTTGAAGAGGATGAGGAGGGAACCTTGTGGGGTATAGTGGAAAGACCATGGACTCTGGTGTCAGGAGGCCTGGGTTCCAATATTCCTACCAGGGTAACCTTGGACAGGTCAAGTCACTTAGCCTCTCTGTATCTCAGCCTGTAAAATGAAATTGAATAAAAGGAAAGAAATTTTAAAGTATGTAAAAATGGCATGTTGCCCCTCTGCCAACAGTAAGATTATGGAATCAAGAATGAGACATACATTCTTGGACATGACTAGCACAAGCATCTGTTTTGTTTGATGATGGATATTTGTTATCAAGATTTTCTTTTTCTTTTTTGTTCCTTTTGCTTTGTAGGGTTTATGTGTGTGTGTGTGTGTGTATGTGTGTGTTCATGTGTGTGTGTGTGTGTGTGTGTGTGTGTGTGTAGAAAGAGAGAGAGAATAAATGCTTGTTAAATAAGTTTCAAAAAATAGAATTGAACAAGATGGCCTATAAGTTTCCTTCCATTTCTAGATCTGTGATCCTATGTTCATAAATAGAAAGTTGTAGAGTGTAGGAAGCTGTCTAGATGCTATTAGATAACCAGGATGGCAGATTCCAGGTGGATGGGTGGCAGCAGGACTCTGTGCACCTGCAGAACCAGTGTGTTGTCTAAAGGACGCCTAGGTTTCATTGAAGTCAAACTTGACATAAATCACAGTCTGGCTCTGAAACCTGTCTTAAAAGAGAGAATACATTGAGGCAAATTGTGAACTAACATTTTTCATGTCAGAGAAAAAGTTTCAAGAAATGCTACAGAAGCAAATAGCATGGGATGTCCCCTCAAGCCAACTATGTTAGCAAATATATTTGGGTGGATGGAACAGGCAAGACAAATACCCCTGGATAATGGTCCCAATAGGGGACTTTCCAAACTGCTGAGGAAGTACGAGTGCTCTCAGGACCCTCTAAATATAGGCAACCTTGGGCAATGTCCTGATTGCCTCATCCTAGTTTCAGGCATGCATTGTAAGATATGCTTCTCTCTCATCCCCTGAGTCTCTTGAATTGACTTTGATACATCCTTGTCATTTTGAAGTGAGTACAAAGTATGTGTTTGGTTCCTACTAAGGACAATATTTGCAAGGGGCTCCTTGGAGGCATGATGGGAAAAAAACTCAGCTGAGATATTTGTGATCTCTGAGGTTAAGAAAGCACGCCTGGAAACCTGAATGCATTTGTCATTCATTTTGATAGTTTCTAAGCTCTGTGGTCAGACCCTGAATCATCTTGCCATACATAGCTTGTGGTTTCCATAAGCCCAGAGCCTCACAGTTATAAGTTCTGAAATACAGTCAAAACATTGTCTCTCCAGTGATTCCCCAAAGCAGTTGCCTTGACTATGACATTTCCCCTTTGTGTTAGAGCAGGGGCCGATTCCAGGCCCTCAGACTCAGGACTCACATTCCAACATTATAAAGAATTCACTTAAATGTGACCTAATAGTCATCCCCTACCTCTCCCTCCCCACCATGACCTAGCAGATGGCAGGAATGGTTTTTGCATTCCCTGTGCCTAACATGATGCCTGATATAAGCCTGTACCAACTGCTTCTCTATTTAATTGTGAATTCTATATGAATCAATTAATAATTATTTATAAAGTGCTTACTGTGTGCAAGCCAGTTGGACCTGTTTAGGATGATGGCAAGGATGGGGAACGGCTTGCAGTATGAGGGCTAATATAAGTAATTTAGGGGTGTTTAATCCATAGAGAAGAATTACAAGGTATATGTTAGTATCTCCAAGTATCTGACGGTTTATCTAATGGAAGAGGATTCAGATCTGTTCCATTTCACTTCAGAGAGCAGAACTACAGCTGAGGAGCACTTGTTCCATGGGGAAATTCATGCCTGACATCCAGAAAAATAAGCTAATATGAAGTCATCCAAAAATGGGAATGAGATTTTTCTTTAAACAGTATATGGATGAGCCCTCAAGGAAACATCATGCTGTGGAAAGGGATCTGAAAGTGGGCTACCATGGAAAGAGACCTAAACTTAGGGTGCTGAATTTGAGTCTCAGAACTGCATTCTAATTCCTTCTCTGCCACTTTTTAGCTATGTGACCTTGGAAAGATTTGTTCCTTCCTCTGGGCCTCAGTTTCCACATCTCTAAAATGGGAAGGTTGAAGTAGATGGCCTCTAGGTTCCCAGCCAGCTCTGTGTTTTATCATCCTAGGGTAATACTTAAGTGTATTGTACAGAAAATTTATTTTTAATTCAGGTATTTGGTGGACTAGGTCCCTTCTAACTCCAGAATTCAGTGATTCTGAGTTAAGGTATGGAGTATGATAAAATGGACAGAAAGCTAGAGTTATATTCAATAGATCTGGTTGTGAGCTGTGACTCTGCTGTGTGACTTTGGGAAATTCACCTGGCCTCTCTGATCTTCATTTTTAAGATTTATAAAATGGGAATGATTGGATCTTTTAGTAGGAAGCAACTTGAGAGACTGTGTAGACCAGTTCCCTGATTTTAAGAGCTTCCTTTTCCTTTAACACTTTAAGAAGTTCTTTCCTGAAAATAAATCTGTAAAATGAGTCATTCCAGTGTCATTGGCCTCCATTTTGCAGATGAAAAAAATAAAGCAAAGAATATTCAAGTGACCTCCCCCCCCAACAACAACAACCAAAGTGTCTGAACTAGGATTTGAAGCTGAATCTTCTGCATCCAAACTCAGGTCTTTCTGACTCCAGGGCCAGTGCTCTACTCATTGTGCCACCTAACCACCCCCACTAACAAGTTTCTTATCTACCTCATATGGCTTTTGTGAGTTTCAAATTTGATAGTAAAATA
Source organism: Gymnobelideus leadbeateri (assembly GCA_011680675.1). Lineage (NCBI taxonomy): Eukaryota > Metazoa > Chordata > Mammalia > Diprotodontia > Petauridae > Gymnobelideus > Gymnobelideus leadbeateri. The sequence goes on along the minus strand of WOXC01002505.1, from coordinate 100,646 downwards.
TCAGCTCTCACACCCAGAGTCATCACCCTTAATAATATATTTTATATGGAGCCACTTGAATAATTTCTATCCTTAATAATTTCAAATATCTTGAAGTGAAATGTTGCTTCATCACAACTCAGAAAATCTGAATTCTGGGAGGGGCATCAGAAGCTCCCGCTCCCATCTCTATGTGCTTGAGAATCTCCTCTCTTACATCCCATGAATGGTCATACAACCCTTGGGGATACTCTTTTCTATGCTTACTTCTCTAATACTCACAAGATCTCAGCATTGACAGGTATCTCCATGGCTCTCTATTCCAAAGCATACCTGAACAAACAACCGACCTGACCCGCGGCCTCCGAGCCTTAGGCTCTAAGATCTCAAATGAATAAGTGGACACTCACTGTTTCCCAAGGCAGCACATCCAACTTGGGGGAATCTTGGTTGTTAGACTTGTTTTCCATCATCTCAACCCTGAATTTCCCTTTTGACAACTTCTATTTTTGCCAGTTTCATAGAATCATAGGACTGGATGGGGCCACAATCGTCATGACTTCCAACTTCTAGATTTTACAGGTAAGGTGTAACAAAAGCCAGTGAGGGAAAGAAAAATGTCTTGCTCATGTTTACATGAAGAGTGTGAGGTAGAAATCAAAGCCATGGGGCGGCTAGGTGGCGCAGTGAATAGAGCGCCGGCCCTGGAGTCAGAAGGACCTGAGTTCGGAGCCGACCTCAGACACTTAATCCACACAAACAAAAAAACCTAGCCGTGTAACCTTGGGCAAGTTACTTAACCCCAATTGCCCTAAAGGGGCGGCTAGGTGGCGCAGTGAGTAAGAGCGCTGGCCTCGGAGTTGGGATGACCCGAGATCAGATCCGGCCTCAGAAATGAGCACCCACGCATAAATAATGACTAGCCCTGTAACCTTGAGCAAGTTACTTAACCCCAATTGCTTTAAAAAAAAAAAAAAGAAAGAAATCAAAGCCAGGCCTTCCTGTCTGTAAGTCCAGTTGTCTGTCCACTAAAGAACACTACCTGATTGTTAGAAAACATTTATTGTGTCAAGAACCATGCTATGCTCTGGGGATAAAAAGGGAAAACACCCTCAAGGAGTTTACATTCTAATGGAGTGGACGACATGTAAATAACTATATGTATAACAAAAACATATAGTGTAAGACAGAGATAATCTCAGTGGGAAGGCATTCCGTGCTAAAACTTTGGGAGTTCTATCTGAGGAGAGATGTTTTTGTTTGTTTTTGTTTTTTAATTAGATTATATAGATCTTCACTATTAATAGAATGGCTGTCTCTAACTCACTTCACATTCCTATCTGTACCCTTCTGCCTGGACAGTAAACTGTGGTCCTTTAAAGAAGCCATAGAACCAACGGCACCTTCCACCAGAGAAATGATTGAATTTGCCAGGAAAGTCTGTGCTGTGTATGCTAATTCACAAAGGGCCATATTGAATATGACAGAGTCAGGGTTTTCCCCAAAGGACCTCTCTGGGGCATAGAAAGCAAATAAATTCTCACTTAAATGCTCTTATTTTTAGAATGATTTGCAAAGAACAGGATTGGGAGGGAGGGCTAGTGAAGCAATTAGATGGTTTCATAATTAATACAGTAACTTCCAACCAAGAAAGCCTTTTGTTGGAGAGGCATCTCTGCTCTTGTAGTCATGGGCCTCTCCGACAGCAAGGCAACTGGAAAGACATCAGAGAAATACTTCCCTGCATCCTCTGTCATTTCTTTATGCTTTGAGTGACATCCTCAGTAACTTTTCTCCATCAAACTGGCATGAATCCTTGCATCTCAATTCTTAAACCATCCTTTTAATATGATGGTGGGACTGGTTGTAGGGAACAGGGCCCACTCTCTATGTGCCCTGTGTGAATTATAGTGAGAACTAGGTAGGCGTGCTATCAGATCTGGTTTTAATGAACATGTCAAGCCCCATTGATCTCTGTTACTCAGTTTACTTATTTGAAAAATACAGATAAAACATACAAAGTTACAACCAGTTCTAAATGACCATAATTTGCTGTGACTTGGTTTGCTCAACTAGGAAATGGGAATTTTGCTTGACCATCTAAAGCAGGGATCTTTAATTCTGTGGTGGTGATGTGGTGTATGTCTCTTTGTGTTTGTGTTTGTGATTAAGCAGTTTGGTGAAATCAAATAACACTATGGTATATTGCCCACATTCATCATTTTAAGAACTGTTAAATTTCAGTTAGATGATAGTGAAAACAAACATCATTTTTTCTAATTGATGTTCATGGGTGTCTTGAAATCTGTCTGAAGATACCAGGTTTAAAACCCCTGCTCTCACAATACCTGAACTTGGGAGATGGACTTCATAATAACCTGGAGAGATTTATATAAACTGATGCTGAGTGAGAGGAGCAGAACCAGGAGAACACTGTACACAGTTAGAGACATAATGTATCTGTGATGACTGACTTTGATGGACTGGGCTTCTCTCAGCAATGCAAGGTTATAAGACAATTCCAGAGGACTCGTAATGGAAACGTTTATCTACATCCAGACAAAGATTTTTTTCTACCTTCCTCATATTCCTTCTGTAGGCTCCCTTTTCTCTTCTAACACTGTAGCTGTTCTGCTGCAGATTCTTATCCCCTCACGTCTGGACTATTGAAGTAGACTTCTTACTGGTTGGTCTCCTTGCCTTTTCTCTCCATACCCCAACCCATCTTACCCTCAACTGTCCAACTAATCTTCTTAAAATGTGTGTCTAGCCATGTAATCTCCCACTCCTTGTCCACACTAACACAGTTCAGCAGCTCTCACCTCTCCAGGATCATATATTAAATCCTCTGTTTGGATTCTAAAGCCTTTCCTAACTTGGCCCCTTCCTATCTTTCCAGTCATCTTACTCTATTCTTCCCCCCTTCCCTTTATTATCTTTGTTGACATGACATTGGTCTTGTTCCTTGCACATAGTACTCCACCTCTAAGCTAGGGACATTTCCATCCCTTGACCTCCATTTCTGAAATGCTCTCATCATCACCTCTACCTTATAGCTTCTCTGGATTCCTTTAAGTCTCAGCTAAACTCCCAGCTTCTGCAAGAAGCCTTTCCCAGGCTTCCTTAAACTTAGTGCTTTCCCTCTGAGATAATTTCCATTTCTGTACATGGCTTGTTTGTGAATGGTGCTTCCCATGTGCTTCTCCCATTATTAGACTATGAGCTCCTTGAGAACAGCAGCTTTTTTTTGACCATTCTTTGTTTCCCTCACACTTGACACAATGCCTGGCACATAGTAGGTACTTAATAAAGGTTAGTTGACTATCTAAAGGATGAATTGGAAAGGAGAGAGACCAGAAATAGAACATTTCGAAGGCTACTACTACAATAATCTGCAAGAGATGATTATAGCCTGAAAGGGGAGTGTATGAATAGAGAGATTGGGATGGGTATGAAAGTTACAGTGAAAATAAAAATGGCAGGATTTGAGAATTTATTGGGTACAGGGAAAGGAGTATGAAATGGAGGAAAGGGTTCTACAATGTACCAGAGACTAAACGCCAGCATCAACTTCTCTTATTCAAGAACAGGGCTTGAGTGACTTAATTCCAAGTTGTCCTCCAGTGCAGATCATAAGACATTGATCATCAAACCAAATAGCTTTAAAAAAATTACAGTGAAAAATCTTAATAGGAATTTTATTTTGGCAAACTATTCAATATCAAGAAGTTATTTGGGGAAAGAAAATTGAAAGGAGTTGGGTAATTTTAAGAATTGGTAGCATTTAGTCTGAATTTATTTTGTATGAGGATAGAGACCGGATCTGTGATTTTTCTGACATATGGAATCCCCAGATGAGGAAACTCTTTCTATCAAGGCTAGTCAACACCTTCTCTGAAATGTGTAATCTTAGATATTTTCCAAGCACATGTAACTTGTGGAGGATAACAGCCAGAATGGATCAGATGCAACTCTTGAATCAAGGTCTACTTCTCTCAGATTTTCTCTATGAACTCTGCCATCTTGACTCTAGTAATCCTTTGGGATTACTCCTAATTTAAAGGTGTCATAGAATAACTTAAAAAAAAACTCGATAAATTATGTATGTATGTATGTATGTATGTATCTATCTATCTATCTATCTATCTATCTATCTATCTATCTATTTATCTATGCCCCCTAATAAAAATATAAGGACTTAAAAACAGGGATTGTTAGCCCTTTATCTTTTCTGTCTCCAGTGCCTAGCACAGTACTGGGTGGACCTTAATATTTGGTAATTGATTGAGGCTTCTCAGCCATGAGGATATAAACCAAGAAGTCAATAAGTCTCAAATTCTTCCCTTCCTTTCCTCTACTTGTCCTGATACTTTCCCTCTACCCCCCCCCATTCCTTATGTCCACCCTAGACAAACAATAGTAAGCTTTTATACTCTCTATCTCCCCCTTTCTCAGCATGACTTATTAGGAGCAAAAAGCTTCCTTCCTTAAGATATTTCCTCCTTATAGTTTCAAAGATGACTCCTTATTTTCCGACAGTTACATTTCATATGGCATTTTAGGGGATGCTATAACCTCATCAGAACCACATTTACAACTCATCTCTTAGGGATGGACTATTCTAAGAAGATTTGGGCAGCAGGCTAATTTCATCTATTATATGTGAATTCTTGTTATCCTCCATTCAGAGAATGACATTTCCTGACCTTATCCTCAGATATTGGGCTCTTCCTCAGGCCTTGTTTGATTCCACTTATTCCATTGGCATGAGCCCATAGCCACTGGAGAAGACATGCTGAATAAACAGACAGGAAGTATGTAAATACATGTAGAGTTATTCCATATTTCAGAACCAGAAAAGGAGATAGACATGGACGAGTGGGCATTCTAAATAGGATCTGACAAGAAACTTAACCCAGACATAGAACTGAAGACTGAACTTGTCCTGAACTCCAAAGTAGAGTTTCTTTAACTCCATTAAAAAATAATAAAAAAGAAAGAATGGAAAAAGAAATTGATTGCATGCTACTGCATATCTTAATATTTAGATAGGAACATTAGCATTGGTAATGTAATATGTATGCAGAATCTTCAGTAAGTGAAGTTTGAAAATACTAGAGATCTCCTAACAATTGTCAATCTGAATAAGGAAGTGAATGGGACATTATGATATTAGAGTGACCCTCATGGGGGGGGGAGGGGGTGTTAAAGTATTATTATAGTTGAGGCACTGTAGTATAGGGAAGCAAGTTATGGACTTGGAAACAGGAGATACCATGGTGCATATTCTGCCTCTGAAAGAGACTAATTATTTGACCATGATCAAGTCATTTAATTTTTCTGAGACTTGGTTTCCTTTAATGGTGAAAATAATGCCCATGTTACCTACCTCATAAGGCAATAATATTGTGCATGGACAAAACGCTGTGCAGTTCATAAGGCATTGTGAAAAAATAATTTTTATAACGTTATAGACAATTGAGTTTTTGATGCTATATTGGACATTAATTTTTAAATCTTTCTTAATTCATTTGTGTGTGTGTGTGTGTGTCTCTGTGTGTTTTAGTATGATATACTTTGTAATTGGTTACCATTGGGAAGTAGGGTGAAAGTATTGTATAGTCAGGATGAGGCCACATTAGGGAAAGCCTTCGATGTCAACCCAATGACTTGGGACTTTATCTCCTAACGACTGTAAGAAAAAATAGTAACTGGAGGGTTCTGAACAAGTGGTCATGTAGTAAAATCAGTGTTTTACTCTGATACAGTTTTGCTCCGGAAATTTTATATTAGATTGGATATATTGACAACCACAGTTTATTTAAGAGGAAGTGTAGCATAGTGAATAAAATGTTTGCTGTGGAGTCAGGAACACCTGGCTTCAAATTCTCTGCCTTCTAGCTACATGACTTCAGACAAATCATGTGTCTACTATGTGGCTCAGATAACTCTGTAAACCTCTGTGAAATGAGGAGGAAAGTGTGGTTGAACAATATGGATTCTGGGGTCTCTTCCAACTTTAAGTTCTGTGATCACATGACTCATGGAATCATAAACTCCTCCTGATCTGTGTAGATGGAAGGAACTCCCACAGGACTAATGGTAGTTGTTGACATCATAAATCCTTGGAGTATTCATGTAACTTTGGGTACTTTTTATAAGATAGTATCTATTTATAATTAAAGGGTGGGTTTGGGGGTAACTAGGTGGTGCAGTGAATAGAGCATGGCCCTGGAGTCAGGAGGACCTGAATTCAAATCAGGCCTCAGACCTTTAATACTTAGCAGCTTTGTGACCTTGGGCAAGTTACTTAACTTCAATTGCCCTGCCTTACTGCCTCCAAAAAGAAAAAAAAAGTGGATTTTGTTTTTGTTATTGTTTTTGCCAAAACCTTTTAATTCATATGGCAGTTAAAACATCTTGTCCAATAAACAAGTAGATAACTAGTTCTAACTTTGAAATCAAAGGAGCTGGGTTTCAATCCTACCTATTGTATTTCCACTATGATGGCCTTGAGTAAGGTTCTTATTGTTCAGTCATTATTCAGTAGTGTTGAACTCTTCATGACCCCATTTGGGGTTTTCTTGGCAAAAGTATTAGAGTGTCATTTCCTTTTCCAGCTCATTTTACAGATAAGGAAACTGAGGCAAATAGCATTAAGTGAGTTACCCATGATCACATAGCTAGTAAGTGTCTGAAGCTGAATTTAAAATTATTGAACAATTATCCTCATTTCACACACCAAAAAGGATATGCTTAAGATTCTTTAAACTATCAGTTGGGGAATAGCAGAACAATCTGTGGTATATGAATGCAATGAAAAACTATTGTACAATAAGAAATGATGAATAGTCAGATTTCAGAAAAACCTGGAAAGACTTGTGTGAACTGATGCAAAGTGAAATGAGCAGAAATGGGAAAACATTGTCCACAGTATCAGCAACATTGCGTGATGATTAATTATGAATGACTCGGTTCTTCTCAATAACACAGTGATCTAAAACTCACCAAGGAAAGTGCTTTCCACATCCAGACAAATATCCAATGGACTCAGAATGCAGATTGAAGCATATTTTTTCACTTATTTTATTCTTTTTTGTGTTTTTTCTTCCTTTTTATCTGTTTCTTCTTTCACAACTGTGACCAATATGGAACTATGGTTCCCATGTAAAACCTATATCAAATTGCCCATCATTTTAGGAAGATGGGAGGGGAAGGAGGAAGAACAATTTGGAACTCAAAATCTTGTAAAAATGAATGCTAAAAATTGTCTTAACATAAAATTGGGGAAAATGATACTATTAAAAAGGGGGAAAAAGGATAAAAAATATTCAAGTTAGGCTTCAACAGTATGTGAGACAAGAATTATCTGAAAAAACAGGCAGGATTTCAAAGAGGCAGAGGAACTAAAGGCCAAATTGCCAGAATTCCCTGGATAATAGATAAAACAAGGGAGTTCCAGAAAAATATATCCACTTCCGCTTGACGACAATAAAGCCTTTGAATGTGTAGATAATAACAAAATGTGGCAAATTGTCAAAGAGATGGGAGTACCAGATCATTTATCTCCTGAGGAAACTGTATGTTGATCAAGAAGCAACAGTTAGAAACAAACATGGAACAACTGATTGAGTTAAGATTGGAAAAGGAGGCTGTATATTGTCACCTTAATTTTTTTAACTTATATGCAGAGTACATCATGTGAAATGCCAGACTGGATGAATCAAAAGGTGGAATCATGGTTGCCTGTAGAAATGTCAATGATATGATATACAGATGATACTACTGATGGCAGCAAGTGCAGAGGAATTAAGAAGGCTCCTGAAGAGGGTGAAAGCAGAGAGTGTAAGCATTGGCTTGAAGCTCAACATCAAAAGTCTAAATCATGGCATCTGGTCCTATCGCTTTTTGGCAAATAGAAGGAGAAATGGAAGCCATGTGATATTTTATATTCTTGACCTCCAAGATCACTGCAGAAGAGGACTACAGTTTTGAAATTGAAAGACATTTGCTCCTTGGAAGGAAAGCTATGGCAAATCTGGAAAGCATACCAAAAAGCAGAAATACCGGTCCATATGGTCAAAGCTATGGTTTTTCTAGTAGCAATTTATGACTATGAGTGCTGGAATATAAAAAAAAATTTAGCATAGTAGAATCCATGCTTTTAAATAGTGGTGCTGGGGAAGAATTTTGAGAGTCCCTTGGACAGGAGGGAGATCAAATGAGTCAATACTTAAAGAAGTTAATTCAGACTTTTCACTGGAAGGTCAAATACCAAAATTAAAGCTTAAATCTTTTGATCACATAATGAGAAGATAGGACTCATTGGAAAAACCCCTGATGTTGGGAAAGATGGAAGGCAAAAAATGTGGGAGGATGGCAAGAGGGTGAGATGGATAGTTAGTGTCTTGGAAACATGGACATGGACTTGGGTAGACTTTGGAAGTAGGGGAGGATAGAAAGGCCTGACATGCTGTGGTCCATGGGCTCATGAAAAGTCATTCACAACTCAACCACTCAACAACAATAGCTTCTGACTTCAGGCCTGGCACTCTATCCACTGTGCCACTTAACTATTAGGCCCTTGACCATAATGGCATAGTTTCCTCTTGTCTCAAAGGTAGGGTTTTGAATTGATCTCTAAGGCCCCTTCTAACTCAAAATCATATGTATTTTTAATGCATGCAATGCAGCTGTTACATCTGAGAAAATTAAATGCAGAAAGACCTGGGAATTACAAGGGTTCATTTTTCAAGGGCAGCAGGAGGAAGCAATAGGTTAGATGTTCACTTTCTGCTTGTCTCAGTCTCTTATCCAATCTGTATCTTTGTCTATTTCTGACTGTAGGTCCCTTTGTCTCCCTTTCTAATGAATCATTCTCTACCTGCCTCTTTCCCTCTTTTTCCTCTGTGTACTGTCTCTGTGAGTCTGGGTCTCTTGCTTTTTCTGTCTGACTTTATCTCTCTTATTCTCTCTTCCATTTCTCTCAGAATCTGTGTGTCTCTGCCTCTATTTTTGTGTATGTATGTCTGTCTTTCTGTCCTTTGTTGTCTCTCTCTGCCTGTCTCTGCCTCTTTCATTCTTCGGTGGGTTTGGGAGGGAGAGAGGGAGATAGAGAGGGCTAATTTGTTCTTACTCTTTCAGTTATCCAAGAATAGATCAGACCAAAGGGAAACCTCCAGCCTTTGTGCTTATAGGTCATTGGTGGTAGGTCATATCCTTATTGACATGTGTCTTTTCCTTCAAGACCAGAATTTGTGTGGAAGGAAATCATGATACTGAGCTGAAATACTCAGTCTTGTTTCTTTGAAAGCTTTTATTTTTATTGTTTGCTTCTTTCATCAGTTAATGAGAAAATAAACAAGGCCAGTGCTTCCAGCTCTCTCCTGAATGAACTCTCAGGATGAAATTCTCTAGGGAAAGAGTCAATAATTGTTCATAATTGTGATGTGTGCTCCCAGAGGACCCAGTTCTTTCATGAACAGTGAAGGGTAAGTCACCTTGCCATCAGGTGCCTCAGTTTACTGACCTGTGAGACACTAACAGGGACACATTAAATAGCTCTTGTAAGGTATGACACATTTAGCAGCTTTCTCTGTGATCGCTGAAGGAGCAGCCCTCCAAGGAGCCTGAGTATCATTTCTGTTTGAATATCCATGGTTCAGGGAAAGTGACATTGCCCTTGGCAGAAGGAATGTAAATTCACTTTTACATGGGACGCCATATAGATTTTTACTAAAGCACATTAGGAATTCTAACTGTAGTGACTTTTGACAAATTGCCCAGTCTTATAAATGCTTCATGGCTCCACATTCTATCCGTTTTCTTTGTCTCTAAAATAATTTCCTGGAAAATGTATGTTTATTCAGAGTCACTAAGAGAATGTTCTGCAACCTCTGAGTGGTCTGTCAACATTCATAACTAATTGATGAAAACCTCTCATTTTATAATCTTTGAGAAGTTGCAGTCAGCTCATCGCTATCTTCCTGGTTATTAAGTTACCACGAAGTGCTGTGTAGGATAGAATGTCGAGTCAAGAAGACCCAGTCTCAAATATTGCTCTGTTTCTTGGGCACATTTTTTTTGCTTTTTTGGAGGGGGGAAGGAAGGGAAGTTGGGGTTAAGTAACTTGCCCAAGATCACATGGTTAGTAAGTGTTAAGTGTCTTAGGCCAGATTTGAACTCAGGTCCCCTTGATTCTAGGGTTGGTGCTGTATTCACTGTCACCTACCTGCCCCCCCATCTTTTTAAAAATAATATTTTATTTACACCTCCCCTCCAATTACATGTATAAAGAATGTTTAACATTGATTTTTTTTAAGTTTTGAGTTCTAAATTCTAGTGTTCCCTCCTTTCCCTCCCCCTTTCCTGAGAGTGTAAGCAATCTGATATAGGATATACATGTACATCATGTCAAACATTTCCATATTAGTCATTCTGTGCAAAAATATTCAAGAAATAAGGAAAGGGAGGAAGGAAGGAAGGAAGGAAGGAAGGAAGGAAGGAAGGAAGGAAGGAAGGAAGGGAAAGAAAGAAAGAAAGAAAGAAAGAAAGAAAGAAAGAAAGAAAGAAAGAAAGAAAGAAAGAAAGAAAGAAAGAAAGACACAGGTATGCTTCAGTCTGTATTCAGAAAATATCAGTTCTTCCTCTGGAGAAAATATTTTTCATCATAAGTCCTTTAGCATTGTCTTGGATAATCATATTGCTTAGAATAGCCAAATCATTCATCGTTTTTCATCGTACAATATTGCTGTTACTGTGTACAATATTCTTCTGGTTCTGCTCACTTCACTTTGTATCAATTCATGTAAGTCTTTACACATTTTTCTGAAATCATCCTGCTTGTCATTTTATAGGACAATAGTATCCCATCACAATCCTATACCACACTTTGTTCAGCCGTTCTCCAATTGATGGGCATCCTCTCAATTCTTAGCTACCACACACTGATTCCAAGTCCAGTGCTCTATCCATTGTGTCATCTAGCTGCCCCTCTTTTTCTATACTAGCATGAATTGTTTTTCATTATATATTTAGTGATGCTTCTTGCATGCAATTTATTGTTGGTAACATGTTCCAACCTATTTATGTCTCTCCCACCCTATGCATCTTTTCCTTTCATTGCAGTCTTGTGATTATTCCATGGTTTGTCACTATGCTGTATCATCAGAAGGATGTTGAGATTAAGATTTATTTTTGTTATTGAGAGAAGCTTTGGGGTCATTAAAATACTACCCCATTTTTTACAAAATGAAGCCTAGTCCACTCTATCTCTTTGATTGTGGGACTAGTTCATCTACCTGTCATGTATGCCCAAAATGACAGGATAAGAGATTAAAGGTTGAAGGTACCTTGAATGGCATCTAGTTCAACTCCATCACTTTGAATATGAAAGAACTGAGGTATAAAGAAAGAATATAGGTCTTATCCAAGGTCACAGGTCACAGTAGAAATGTTGAATTCAGGATTTGGATCAAGTTCCTTTGATTCCTAGTTCATTATTAAATCCACGTTATAATAATGTACAGTAAAGGACCAAATAATATGGATAATTATAACCTCTATGTGTGACATAGATCTCAAATCCTCTGATCTCACTTTGATGTACAAAGGCATAAAAGGGATTGATATAGTATATTCCTTTTCAGAGTTTCCCATCAAACAAATATCAATTACCACAGGTATTTGAGTTTCACATATGAAGCCTTAAAGAAAGCCATCAAGTTGAAATGTCCATTATTCTCTCTCTTCATTCTCCTGTGTCCTTTCTAGAATGCCCAAAGCTTCTGCCCCTCCTGTGTTTCTCTTATATATTTACATGCTTCAGCATTTTTGCTGCCCTAAATAATCAGATGTGCAAAGGAAACACAGCTGTGCCCTGCTCCGCAAGTGTTTGTAGTGCTATACATTAGACAGAGTGATAATAACAATATAATGTGCTGTTGTTCAGTAGTTTTGCAGTTGTGTCCAACCTTTGTGACCCGATTTGGGGTATTCATGGCAGAGATACTGGAGTGGTTTGCCATTTCCTTCCCCAGCTCATTTTGCTGATGAGGAAACTGAAGCAAAAAGGATTAAGTAACTTCATCAGGGTCACATAAGCTAGTATGTGTCTGAGGACAAATTTGAACTGGGGAAGATGAGGCTTCCTGTCTCCAGGCACAGCACTCTATCCACTGTGCCACCTGGCTGTCCTTAATAATAATAGTCATAAATAACAGTGATGACATTTATGTAATGCCTTAAGGTTGGCGAAGCACTCATTGGTATTATCTCATTTGAGCATTGAGCCCTTTGAAGCAGGTGCTATAAGTATTTCTATTCCTTTTCAGAAGGTAGCGTAGTATAGTACAAGGAGTTCAGCCTCTTGAGTTGGAGAAACTATTTTTAAATCTCTTTTTGCTGATGATTACTAACTGTGTGGTCTTGGCTTACTTTTTCAGCCTCTATCATCTCAGTTTCTTCATGTGTCAAAGAGGACTGGACTTGATAACCTATATATTCTCTTTGAGCTCTAAATCTCTGTTGTCATGATTCTAGGAAAGGAAAGGAATGTAAGCAGGGTCAAATGGGAATCCTAAATCTTGCAATCCAGGGTATTAAAAAGTCCTTGGTTTGGGTCCAAAAAAAGTGATGAATCAAAGATTGATCTCATTGACACATCTTCATAGTAATGTATAGTGTGATAAATTCTTTCTGGCTTGAGTATTTAAGGGATTGAAAGAAAATCTTCCTGTCTGTTTGGGGGAAATTGAATTCAGAAATTTCTTCTTGATAGAAGCTGTGAATGAATAGAATTTTTGAGTCTTCCACAGGCAAACATCAGCAAGACCTCCATGCTAACTCTCCTCACAGCCAGCGCGTTTCAGACTGTCATGGTCTACTTCAAAGCTGCCTTCCAGGCATCAGAGTTGCCTCTTTATCCTGGCATACATGTCTCCTTTGCTTTGGTGTGGTTAGTCTGTGTGTATTAATCTGTCCAGAAACAGGCAAGGATATTCCTGAGATCCTTTCTGTGGTTTGGCAGTGCAAACCACACTGAAATTTAAATTGTCCAAAGAGAAAAGGAGGGAGGGATGGAAGGGAGAAGGGGAAGGAAGGAAGGAAGGAAGGAAGGAAGGAAGGAAGGAAGGAAGGAAGGAAGGAAGGAAGGAAGGAAGGAAGAAAGATACAGAGATAGGGAAAATTCCTAGTATAACTTAAAAGCTAATTGTGTGTGTGTGTGTGTGTGTGTGTGTGTGTGTGTGTGTGTGTGTGTTTGGCTATAATTTATTATGCCTTTGCACGTGCTTTCTTGAGAATTCACTAAGCTTCAGGGGAGAAAACTTTCAAGTTCTTCTTCATAAGAGCTTGTTCTCTTTAGGCATATAATGCTGCACTTAATACCAAATATAAACCTTGAGATTAAACCAATGTCTTTAAGCCTAAAATGGCCAAAGTGGATTTTAATCCTCTGTTATGAGGTTTGTGTTTTCTCTTTCACAACGAGAATATCATATGACTTTTTTTTTAATGACGGTGAGGTTTCATCTGTTCTTCTCTAGTTTGAATGTAGATACCATCACCACCTATAACAACCATCCAGAAATCTATTCTTCTGATAGGTAAAGAGAGGCCTGGAATTTCACTGGTGGGGAATAGGGGTGGAAAGAAGCATTATGGAAAAGGCTAATGTATTTTCCTATTGAATTAAGGACCACCATTTCCCTGTTTTTGTTGTTGTGATGTCATTTGTAATGTTTGTGATGTTATTTGGGGTTTTCTTGGCAAAGATGCTGGAGTGGTCTGCCATTTCCTTCTCCAGTTCATTTTATAAATGAAGACTCGAGGTAAACAGAGTAAAAGGACTTGCCCAGGGTCACATAACTACTAAGCATCTGAGGCTGGATTTGAACTCAGGAACAGGAGTCTTCCTGACTGCCAGCCCAGTGCACCATCCACCTAGCTGCCTCAGTTTCCTACTCATATCCCAACTGCCTTTTGGCAGTTGTTATAGTGAACTTCTAAAAAAGTGGAGTGAAAAATCAAGAGTATCCCTTCTTTTAATGTCCTTTTCCTCATGTATAAAATGAAACATGGCCCACATGGCCCAGTGGAAGAATATATTGGGTCTGGATTTAGAGGACCTGCCTCAGTTACCTCTTCTATAAAATGAAGGGTTTGTCTAGTTATATCTTAGGTGTCAAATACCCATGGGCTGCATAGGACCTGCAGTAATCCTGAGTGTTCCTCAGCCATATTAAAATATAATTGGGAAATATTTAACAAAATAAATAAAAATACCACAAAACAGACCATATGACATTTAAAAACTAAGTTAACATGCAGCCTGCAGGTGATCTTATATAGAGATTTGCCATCCCTGGTCTAATTGATTTCTGAGATTCCATCCAGCTCAGTATCTGTGAATCCCAGAATCTCTAAGCTCGCTGGGTCCCTTCTGGAATTGAAACTCTATGTCAGATTTTAGGGGGAAGGGGTGGTGATCAACCTTGCTAAAAGAGGCCAACCCTCTGGCTAGCCCCCCAGCCTTGTCATAACTGGAATTATTCAATACAGTACCATTCAGTTCAATTTGGTGCAATGAAGTTTGATTCAGCAAACATTTATTAAACATTCTCTATGTGTCAGGGAATGTACTATATCTCAGATTTAAAGATAAAATAAAATAAAATAAAAACAGTCCCTGCCCTCAAGGAAATTCCACTCTACAACTTGAGGTTTTGTCTGGGCACTGAGTCCAAGAATAACCTGGCAATGGAATATGGAACCACATACAATTTTGCCGAGAATAAAAAATGATCTGGTATCTTCAAAAAGCCTCCTGAAAGGCAGTTCACCTTCAAGAGTTCTTGTCTACTGCTGAATATGTGGCTTGCCTCTCTGAAGCTTGGGTAGGAGTTCAGATGCAATTTTTCATTTGGCCCAGGGCCAGACTTTGAAGCCAAGAGAGAAGTCAGAGTTCATTCTTCCTTAGGCTCCCCACTTTCTAACACTATTGAGTGACTGGGCTTTGCTTATTTTTCCTTTTTTCTTTTTCAGTTTCTTTCTCTTTTTTGCCAGATTGGAAAACATCATTGTCCTAGAGCTGGATATAGGCACCCCTACTATTGAATTTATCCCCTTTTTTATCCCCTAATGAAAAACAACTTTGCTGCAAACAGACTAAAACAGGTCAGTGTCTCAGTGTCTGTCCTGCTCCTTTAGCCTGACCCCAGTACACCCTATAGCTACCACTGGTCATGGAAGGCAATAAGCAGGAAATGTTTCCTCTTTTGGAAATGAAAAGACCAAGCAGTGTCTTAATCTGAGGCTAGGAGGCTTTTTAAAACAGTGATGAACAGTCAATTCATTGGCATCTTCACTCTTAGCAGAGAGCTATGCTAGAGAATGTGAATTCTCCAAGGTCAGAGATTATTTCCATTGTTTTCTGTGTTTCTGGAGGCTTGCACAGTGGCTGACCAAGGCAAGCAGGCGCTTCATAAATGCTCATTGATGGATTGATGATGAGTGTATGGGTCACACACTCAGCTTCCAGAACTGAAGGAAATAAAGCAGAGGTTGTGTCAGCAGATTAGAAGACACCCTTTCTTTGTAGACCCTGGGCATCTTTTAAGGAACCCTCAAGGGGCATTTTATTGCTACATCACATTGTTGACCCACAATGATGTTTTAGACCACTAAATGCCAAAGACCATTTTTCAACCAAACTTCAAGCCATGGTCTTCTATTTGTGACAGTGATATTTGAACCAAGAAATAAGGTGTGAGAGGACTGGTTTCAAATTATGCCTTTAAAACTTACAGTGGGCCCTAGTAATCTATTAGCTGGCTTCATATCCTGAGGCTGCTATTTGCTACCTCTGTGAACTTGGGCAAGTTTTAAGCTATTTTCAAAGCAATGAGAATTTTAGTACACTCAATATTGTCTCATTTTACCCTCACAAATAATCCTGGTCAATTAGTCAATCCAATTAGTACTGGTACTAATCCAGTTACTAATATTATCTCCACTCTACAGATGAGGAAACTGAGGCAGACAGCAATTAAGTATTTTACACAGGGTCACACAACTATTAAGTATCTGAGGCTGGATTCAAATTCAGGTCTTTCTGACTCCAGGTCTAGTCTCCTGTCCAACTCTAGCAGCCTCTGGGAGTGTTCAGTCATATGATACCCACAATCCTTTGCCACTCTATCAGTGAGTTATGCAGCAAGTCTTTTAAGGACTTCATCTTCCATGTCTAAGAATAGAAGAGGAAGATGGCAACACCCATTAACTAAGGGTTATCAAAACACTTGGGTCTCAGATGAGAAAGACAGGAGAAGAAAAAATTATACACAGTGGACTCTTTGGAAAGACCTATAATGGTTTACCACCATTAGACTTACTTGAAGAGTTGTAACTAAGATTTTTTTTTTCCCCACCTCTGAGAGGAAATGGAAAAGGTGCCCTCAGGTGAATGAGCTGGGGGAAGAGAAGGAGCTTCTGGATTTTTTTTTTTTAAGCAGTTGAGGTTAAGTAACTTGCTCAACGCTACACAGCTAGTCATTATTTATGTGTGGGTGCTCATTTTCTGAGGCCGGATCTGATCTCGGGTCATCCCAACTCCGAGGCCAGTGCTCTTCTTACTCACTGCGCCACCTAGCCGCCCCTTTAGGGCAATTGGGGTTAAGTAACTTGCCCAAGGTTACAGGGCTAGGTTTTTGTTTGTGTGGATTAAGTGTCTGAGGCCGGCTCCGAACTCAGGTCCTTCTGACTCCAGGGCCGGCGCTCTATTCACTGCACCACCTAGCTGCCCAAGAGCTTCTGGATTTTATCAAACAAGGGAGTGACTTGTTCAGAGCTGTGTTTG
The DNA here is from genome assembly GCA_011680675.1 of Gymnobelideus leadbeateri. Taxonomy (NCBI): domain Eukaryota; kingdom Metazoa; phylum Chordata; class Mammalia; order Diprotodontia; family Petauridae; genus Gymnobelideus; species Gymnobelideus leadbeateri. Next base: position 83,812 of record WOXC01002505.1, on the reverse strand, counting down.
AGGAGGCACAGCTGATATTTGATAGACAAAAGCAGTATTAGGTATTGGGGATTAACACTGGTTAAGATGCTTGTTCAGATATTGCTTCAAAATGTTAATTCATTACTGTTCAAAAGCACTGTTGCAAACTTGGTTTCCAAGGCACCATTCACTTGTAGAAAAAAATATCTCAAGATGTTGGTAAGAAAAATGATGACTTTTGGGACAGAGAATGTTTTAGAATTATGAGTAAAGTGGAAAACTCCACCCTTTCAGACGGGAGAAAATGCCTTAGGGACTTGTTGTTTTAGTGTAAAGATGCCGCTACCTGGCTTTGTCTTTGTAGTGCTCTGACTGTGCTTTGGGAGAGAAAGCAGAGATAAAGGAAATGACAGGGATTTTCAAAAAGGAGCTAGCTCATAATAAGTGCTAGGAAGACAATCTAAGTTAATTCTTTTGCACTGGCTCTAGCTGCCTAAGCAAGATGGATTGTCTACAGGTAACTGAGGTGGAGAAGAAAAACAAAACTCAAATTTGAAGAAAGCTAAAATGATCAATAGCATTATTTCAGAGTGGAAAATGATTTTTCGTAGCATTTCTCCTATTTTATTTTATAGATGCAATATAAGGAAACTGAGGCTGGAGAGGAAAAGTTACTTACCTAAGGTTACCAGATAGTGAATAACAGTGATATGATTTGAACCAAGCTTCTTTGACTCCAGATCCAATCCCTCTTTCTATATATTTATTGTTCACTTGTTTCAGTTGTGTTTAATTCTACTTGGCTGTATTTGGGGTTTTCTTGCCAGAGATACTGGAGTGTTTTGCCATTTATTTCTCCAACTCATTTGACAGATGAATAAACTGAGTCAAGCAGTGTTAAGAGATTTATCTAGTATCACACAGCTAGTAATTGATTGTCTGAGGCCATTTTTGAACCCATGGGTCTTCCTGACTTCAGGACCAGCACTCTATCCCTTGCATCACCTAGCTAACCTATATTAGACTAGCTTTTGACTCCAAAGTGCAAGAGTTGTGCATTGACATCATTGGAGTAATTTTCCAAATGAACATTGAAGGTGATTTAGACATCTTTTCATCACTCTGTGGTAGAGACTTGGGTTGGATTAAGCTATATTTGATGATAGTTAAAAGATTATTGAGAAAGGTATTTTTAAAGATTTGCCTTACAAAATCATTTGCTTTATTATAGGGTTTTTTCTAAGGTTACCAATTTTAAGAAATATACTTTCATTAATTTTTTAAAGTAGGATAAATTCCATGGTTTGATCTGGATCTAGTACAAAACACAAATCTTCTGATTCAGACTGCATGACCAAGGTATCACCCAATGGTGAGATTCACTCATTGGAGGAAAAACACCTAAGAAGGAGGAAAAAGAGGCTCTAGGGTAATTAAGCTGCAAATGTAAAGTTGTGAAGGGACAATTAACATCCTAACCTTTGGCAAAAGTTACTTGAATTTTAATAGAGAAATCGCTAAGACTAAACATCCTTCCCCTTCCATAGAAATGAAGATAAGCAGTGGGAATGGCGTAGTAGGATTGACATGTGGGAAATGAAGGTTCTACCCAGAACCAATCAAATCCTACTCCATACCTGACCTGTTTGCAAGGTCAGTTCTACTCTCAAAAATGCAGCTTCTTAGCTCTGGACCTTGATTTCCTCCTCTGAAGAATATGGATGGCTGGCACAGTGCCTGAGCCATAGTAGCTATATAACAAATGCTTATTGATGGATTGACTGGGATTGATGAATCCCCTGGTCCTTTCTAGCTTCGATAGTTTATGGTTCCATAATTCTAAATCATTCCATATCTCTTCTATCTGATTTCATTGTTCTTTCAGTGGACACATGCTGAGCAGACATCCCATTTGATTATATCATGACTTGACCATGGCATGGCATGGAGGCCACTTGTAAGGCCATAACTGGCAGTGTGGAAATTCAAGTGGACAGGAAAATATGAGACTTACTGATTTAGAGTTGGGAATATAGAGTTGGAAACCCTCTTATTTTATAATTGAAGAAAGGAGGCCTGGCCAGGACAGGTAACTTGCCCAGATTCACCTTGGTAATGTTAAATAGGATATTTAAACTGAAATCCTCTGTCACTCAAGAGAGCGTTGTTTCCATTGTGCCATTTTTAAAGTGTGTCAGAGGGAGATAGAGTGGTACCATGGATTCTGGAGCCATAAGGCAAAGATTCAAACCCCAGCTTTGCCACTTATGACCTGTGCAGCCTTTCTGGGTCTCACTTTCTGCACTAGTAAAATAAGGCGCGATTGGCCAAATAACCTCTACACTATAGAGGGACAATCATACTTCATGTGATAGCACGATGGGTGCATTCTGTGAGCTAAGCTATGTGTTACAGTCTTGGAGATATTTTGTATGGCTCTAGTGGGGAAATAAGCACACCAGAAAAGCATGTAGTGTGTGTGTGTGTGTGTGTGTGTGTGTGTGTGTGTGTGTGTAATGGTGACTGCATGGTAATCTCATTATAGATAATTGCACAGGAGAAAGCACTCAAACACAACAATTAATGTCCAATTTGCCTTTTAATGGCCTGGAGCAAATCTGATGGCTCTCCCAATCCAGTATAATGATCATTTTAAGACAAAAGAACATGGTGTAGGCCAGCATTTTCCTCTCAGTGTCTGTGTACCTGACTTTTTTTTTGAAGGTTACAGTTCTTGTCCAGTGCCTGTGATACATACAGCCATACAGTCTAAATTGAAGAAGAAAGGGTTAGGAGTTGGTAACATCTTCAAATTTTTTGAAGTCCAGGATATCTCAGAATAAGGAACTTAAGAGCTGGAAGGGGCCATAGAGGTTGTGTAGTCCAAACCCTTCACTTCACAGAACAGAATTTGGAAATTTGGATTTGGAGAGGGGAAATGACATGTCCAAGAAAAAGGATTCTTTCAGTTCCATTTTCTCCACTCACTCCCTCATCTCTGGGTAGTGAAAGAGATAGAACAAGTGACATTCAGTGGGAGTGATGGTGGAGTGACCAGTGAATTAGAGCACTGGGGGAGAGAAAAAAGAAAAGCCGAAGCAAGTTCTCATGGATTGTTTTTTTTTTAATTTGATGTGATATTATAAGTTTAAGAAATGGTGGTACTCTATGTAACCTTACTGCCTCTGTTATTCTGTGCCTTAGTCTTAGAGAGCCGCCTTGGGGATTCTCTCTAATACTTTAGGGCTGCTCATGGTCATACATGTAGCAGCTCTGCAAAGTGAAAGGACTTGGAACATGAAAGACCTGGATTCAGATCTTACCTCTAAGGCTAACTACATGATCATGGGCTAATCACATAACCTCTCAACTTCCTCATTTGTAAAAGGAAGACATTTAAAACATTTTTAAAATTTATTTAATAAAACAAACATTTTCACAAAGTAGTAGGATTAAAATATGCACATGGAACTGAAATCTATTATGTATATCTTTAAAATACAAAGTTATCATGGAACTTTCTTTTTATCCCCTCCCCCATCCCCACAATAGAGATATGGATGCCATATACAAATATGTGTATATCTATCTATAGCTATAATTTATCTATCTATCTGTCTGTCTTCTGTCTGTCTATCTGTCTCTCTGTCTATCCATCCATTTATCTGTCTGTCTGTCTATCTGTCTCTGTCTATCCATCCACCTATCTATCTGTCTATCTGTCTATCCATCCATCTATCCATCCATCTGTCTATCTATCTATCTATCTATATATCTATCTTTCCTTCTGTCTATGTAAAATCACTGGAGACATTGAACTAAGTGGCCAGTAACATCCCTTCTGATTCTCCTTTCTATAGTCCTATTATGCTCAGTACCTCAGGAGGTTTTTGAGCCTATTCCTCTCTGATCCTGAGGCTGGCTTTGTATCTTTTACTCCAAAATGTCTTTCACCAAAAGTTTGTACTTTTTTTGTCCTCTCCTACACTTAGCAACATAAACTAGCATCTGGAATTATCTAAGGATGAGGAAACAGAAGACCCAAGTCATTCAGTAAGTTGTCTAAGGTCACCCAGGTAAGTAAGTAGTGAGATGATATTTGAACTCATTACCTCTTACTCTTCTTATACCTTCCACATGTACCATGTTGTTTCTCGGTTCAGGCATTCAGAACAAATTGGCTATCAGAAAGCTGATTTTTATCCTAACTTACTGGTTTCTCTCTGACTTGATCAGCTCTGCTAGCAGAATGAAGAAAGAGCTTTTAAAAAATGAAATCCTCAAATGATCCTATTTCCTCATTTCTTCCCTTATTGGTAATCTTTCCTTCTCTTCCATTCCTACCCAGCCATAACACATTTATCAAAATTATTCCTTGGATACAAAATGAAATAATTGGAGTTACATTTTCTTTCCCCATCCTTGCCCATGTGGTAAAAGGGCCAGAGAGGAAGCAAACAGCCACAAGGGGGCAGAAGGAGGGTACCCCACAAAAGCCTGAAATAGACACATCCTGAATAATCAGGTTTTTATAGGCAACCCAGACTTTCTGATCTCTCTATTCGATTTTTTCCTCAAGAATGACCAAGAATGGAGGAGAAATAGATTCACTAACTATTCAATTATATGCATTATCTTGCTCAGTTGTTATTAAACAAGGCTGAACTATCCTTGCTCTCAGGCAGCATGAGGGAAGATAACAAGTCCTGTTTTACTCACTTCTGAATAGCAGGAGATTGTCATCTCTGTGAAAAGCACCGTCACAAAGCCAGGTGTTAATATTGAAACTGAACAGTGCAGTGACCTTATTTTCCAGACCTCGGTGCTGTCCACAGTAAGCCAGGAGGCTGGAGAACAGCTGATGTGTGAGATGGCCATCAGGGGAGCCTGAAAGCAAGAATCTTTTTGCCATGAATAGGTATTCATAGAATCTAAAGACCTCTGAGGCCATCCAAGTGGCCTGTACCTAAACAGGAATCTCTCCTTGCACATAGTTACCAGGGATCATCCGGCTTTTGCCTGCAGACCCATATCTCCCAAGGAATCCCATGCCACTGTTAGATAGTTCCAAAGGCAAGGGAAATTTCCCTCCCATCAAGACCTAGGTGTGTTTCTCTGTAACATTCTTTGCTTCTAGTTTCACCTTGTGGGACTAGAGTGCATTCTGGACCGCAGGTGGGAGAGATGAGGATTAGATAGAATACTGAACCTGATATCAGGAAGACCTGAGTTCAAACCCTGCCTCAGGCATTTGCTAGCTGTGTGATCTTGGGCAATTTAATAAATGACTGCCTGCCTCAGTTTCCTCATTGGTAAAATGAGGATAATAATAACACTACCTCCCAGGATTATTTTGAATATAAGATGAAATAATATTTGTAAAATGCTTTATCAACCTCAAAATGGTAGTTTTTGTCATTATCATCATTATTCCCATAGAACACTGGATAATCTTAACTGAATTAGTGATGATAGGGAAGGAATAAAACCTGACTCTCAAGGAATTATTGAGGAAGAGAGGTGCAAATATTCCAGCTTGCCATGAGGTTAGGTTATTTACCAAGAGATTTCTATCGGAACAATATGTGGTAAGAGTGGTAAGTCAAGGATGCTGGCCGTTTTGACTAGCACCTCATGGTTTTCTTTTTCTTTTTCCTCCTTTACTTACTTCAGTTTTCTCTCTCTGCCCTTGTTCTTTTGCAGACATATGGAATCATACAATTTTAGAACTAAAACTGACTCAAAGTTCAACCATAATAACAATAAAACCAATTCCTAGCATTTACCCAGGGATTTTTTACCCAGGAATTTACCCAGGAAGCTCAGTGTTGCCCTCCAGAGAACCGTGGCTTGGGAAGCCTCTTACTAGCTGTAAGACCTTGGGCAAGGCACTTAAGTTCATACACATTCAGTTTTCTTATCTTTAAAATGGGAAAAACAATAACACCTATCTTCCAGGTTTGTTGAAAGGATCAAGATGGAGTAACAGGTAAAGAAAAATCTTTGCAAACCTTAAAGCCCTGTGCAGATGCTATGATTATAACATTTGAAGGTTTGCAAAGTGATTTTTATATATGATATGTCATCTGATCTTCATAACAAGAATGGAAGTTAGATATTATTGTGAGTCTGAAGTAGGTTAAGTATATACCACAGGCAGGATTTGGATCTAGGTCTTCCTGACTTGATTCTAGGACCAGTATCTAGCAGATTTTCTACCGACTGCAAATCCAACCTTTCTCTACACCATTAGAGTCAGAAGGCACTTTAGGATTCATTTACTTCAATCCAAACCCAGAGTGTAGGAATCCCCCCTAAACACATCCCTATCTTTGACCTGAAGGCCTCCCAATGGTGGAAATTCAAGGTCATCCAAGTCATTACACATCCAAGTCATTACACTCTTGGCTTGATGTTAAGAAAACAAAGCAGGGCTCACCCCAATGCCTGGCACATAATAGACATTTAATATATTTTTATTGATTGACTGACTGACTCAGGGGTATCAGGGTTCCTCTAGAGAAGAGTCTTTGAGCAAAGGGTGGAAAAAACATGTTAGGTGTTTTTATTTTTTTTAATTAGAAATTCTTTGAGGCAGGGATAGATTGGACTTTATATCTCCTGAGATCTTTTTCATTTCTAAAGTTGCATGAAGTTATGTAAATCTGATGAGAGGGTTATTTTAATATCATTCATTTATTCTTATATCTAGATGTATAATTCCAATGGGTAGAGAAATCCTGGTAGTAAGTAATCTCCCTCTACCAATTAGAATTAGCACCTGGTAGTGCTGAAGTTACTTGGGCATCAAGAAATGACTTGTCCATGGTCATACAGCTAGTATGTGTCAGAAATGGGACTAGAACCAAGTCTTCCTCACTCAGAAATCAGGTCTCTCTTAGCTATGTAACAGTGCCTTTATTTTTCCTTTATGTTGAGTTGAAGTCTTCCTCTCCAAAACTTTTACCTGATGGTCCAATTTTTGCCCTTGGGGAGCAGAACAAATCAAATCCCTCTTCTATGCGCTAAGTCTTCTGATATTGGAAGACAGTTGACATGCCAGCCCAAACTCTTTGTTCTCTGGGATTAGAATTCTCACTTCCCTGAGCTTATCTCCCTGAACCATGCTTTGGTGTGCCTTTATCATACCAGTTTCCTTGCTTTGGATGGGTTCCAGTTTCTCAATGTCCTTACTAAAATGGTAAGCCCAGAATGGAACACAATACTCCATATAGGTTCTGACCCAAGCAGAGCCCTGTGGGACTCTCACTGCCCTGACTCTGAAAACTGTTCTGGTTCTAATGTGACCTAGCCTCCTATTAGTCTTGTTGGCTACTTTGTCACATTATCGATTCATATTGAACTGGGAATGAAATAAAACCTCAAGGAACTTTATTTTTTTTACATGAACTCTCTAACCCCATTCTGTACTTGTACACTTGATTTATTTGAAACTAAGTGCAAGCCTTGATTTTTTTTATCCCCTTTCTGGCCCATTGTTTTAGCCTGCTGAGATCTTTTTGGATCCCAGTTCTGTCATCTGATACATTAGCTATCTAGTCCAATCTCAGGGATCAAAAGCACATTGAATAAGTATTCAATTTATTCCCTTGACCAAGTCATTGATAAAATAATAGAACAGCACTGAGGACAGCTCCTTTGGCACTAAATCAATCAATCAACAAGAAGTAATTAAGTACACATTGGGGAGACCCCTTGCAAAGAACATCTAAGAAGGTATAGACAAGAGTCTCACCAGACAGGCCTAAATGGATGGGCTGTAATCTTCATCATTAACAGGAATTCCCTAATGGGTAAAATTCTAGGCCTGTTTGAGTATGTGACAGACAATATGCTCGGTATATATATTTATAAATATAAAACTAAGACCCTCCCACCCCCCAGGTGGATTATACTAAATATAAATTTTTCAGTTTCTTTTACTCATTCAATAGGCATTTAAATACCCCCAAAAGAGGGGTATACCCACCCTTTAGGTTCCCTGGATCAATTAGTTCTAACTTCACCTTATTCTGCTGTTATCCAACCTCTATGACTCTAACTCATTTAAACTAATTTCTTGAGAGATTTTATCCATTGTGAAACTCTGGTGTGTCTGAAGCATTCTTATAATCTATTTCATAGATCTAGTTCCCCTATCAATAAAGGTGAGTTTGGCATAACTTGTTATGATTGCAGTGGTTACATGTTGGCATCTAGTGCTCACTGTTGCCCATCTCGGGTACTCTCTCACTATCTCTTTAGATACGTAGTCTGATACTTTTGTAGCTGAGTTTACTGACCCATAATTTTAAGTACATTTCTTTTCCCCTTTGCAATTTTCGAGTCACATTTGGGCTTTTTCACAGGGTAGCTAGGTGGCAGACTGGATAGAGCACTGGGATTGGAATTAGGAAGAACTCATCTTCTTGAGTTTAAATCCCATCTCAGACATTTTACTACCTGTGTGGACTTGGGCAAGTCACTGTAATGGAAATGCAAATTTAAAGATCTTCCCTGCCCCTAGCTTAAGTGCACCTGGAGCCTGTGGTGGGAGGCTTGTTTTTCAGGAAAGCCCATACCTTGTTACTTTGTGATTGGGCAGTGGGTCAAGAAAGTTGTTACATTCTCTGAGCCAGGAGAAGGCTATATATACCCTGAGGAGAGGCTTTGCTTTGGGGCTCACTTTGAAAAGTGTTGTGTGATTTGACCACATGAGACTCTGGGAAGCCGTTATTGAGAGCCCTGGGGCTTTGAAAACCCAGATGTTGATGCTTCCCTCTCTGGTAACTGTGATTTGGTATTGATGTATGTAATGTTGGAACAGTTTGGAAGCCTGTCTGTTTGATCTGTAAGTTCTGTCTGTATAATCTGAAGTTCAGGGTGCTGACCTTTTCCCCCTGAACTAGGTAATATATGTTTGATTAAAATAAGCTTGTTAACCCATTTTGAGTTGCTTTCCTTTTGAAAAGCAGATCTAAGAACCTGTGTTGGCAGCTACCCTGGGGATGTTGGGGTGCTTGCTGCTACAGTCACTTAACCTTGTGTGCCTCAGTTTCTCATCTATAAAATGAGGAGATAGCAAAGAGCTCTTTAATTTTTGTCAAGAAAACTCTAAAATGGAGTTGCATACAACAAATTGGACTTTTTCAGTCTTGTATCTCTCCTCTTCCACATAATTTATTCAGAGATTACTAAGAACTTTACATAGTTTTGATGCTTTGGAGACATCTGCTACCTCCATGCCCACCTAGCAGTCATCTTTGCTTCTGCTCAGTGAGGACAGCCTAAGTGCTATCTTCTAAGTGTTCCATCTTCTCTGTTAGATTTCTTGGTTTGTTTCTTCATTTCTTCTGTCCCAATCTGAAGTTTCTTTTTAGTAGTTTTAGGGGTGATTCGTTTTTCTGTGTGGGCTGAATTAGAGAATCTGATTCTCAAGTACTGTGATTGATTCTGTGACTCTTAAGAACAGAGCAAACGACAATAAGGAGATAGGAGTTAGGGAGCTCTTGGTTTGTTTGGCCTTTTTTTCACTTCTTAGGTTCCTGTTACTACTAGCAGTCCATCCTTTCCCCCTTCTCCCGCCCCAAGTATTAGTCTTCTTATCTCTCCCTGAATTTTCCTCTTTTCCCTAATGCAGATTTAGTGCTATTGTCCTTAACCATTAAAGGGTTCAGAGCACTTCCACATGTTACTCTTAGAGGACAGTGCTATTGTTTTATATTCTCCTACTCAGATTTTCCCTGGGATCAAGACAAAAAAAGTCAGCAGCTTATGCTCTAAGACTAACACTTGTGAGAACCTATTTTTAGAAGTAGTTGAAAATGCCTAGCAAAGGGTGGCAGGGTTATTTTTCATGGGATCATACATTCAGAGCTGAAAGGATCCATAGAGGCCTTTGAAGCTAACTTCCTCATTTTATAAATGAGGAAACTGGGACCCAGAGAAACAAAAGAAAACAATACAATCTATGACAAATGAATCCCACAAAAAGATATTAGCATGGCTAAAAAGTCTTGGTGGTTAGGAGTTTAGCTAGGGTCAGGTGGGATGAATGACCACCCAAGGACACATTCTCATCCAACACAGATAAATTCTATTTCTGGGTATACTCTTAAGAAAATAGTGCATTGTAGTAGAAGGAACAGTACCCTGGTCATTAGGGGCCTGGATTCTAGACCTACCTTTCTTTATGACTACTTAGTTATGTGATTTCAACTCTCTTGGATTTGGCTTTTTTCAACTTTAAAATATCAGATTGAGTTGTGTAATATTTAAAGTTAATCCTTTCACTCTTAAAATTCTATGATCTACATTCTTTTCTTGCTTGTTTGTCTTTATTTTTAATTTACAACATTCATTTTTATATTATTTTGAGTTCTAGAACTCTAACCCTTCAAGACAGCATGCAATCTAATGTAGGCTATACAACATACAGTCATATTAAACAGATTTCCACATTAATATTATCTATGTTTAAAGGTCATTATAGTTTTAATAGTCTATGTTTTAAGCTCACTTTTCAGATCTAACATTCTATTGCAGGCTTTTTTTTTTTTTTTTGAGGGAGAGGGCAGGGCAATTCTGGTTAAGTGACTTGCCCAAGGGCACAGGGCTAGTAAGTGTTAAGTGTCTGAGGCTGGATTTCAGCTCAGGTCCTCCTAACTCCAGGGTCAGTGCTCTATTCACTGTGCAACCTAGCCGCCCCCTAACATTCTTTTGTTATAATATAAGGTCCCTCCCACCTCTGATATTCTGTGTTCTGGAAGCATTTTCTGTTCTGATATCTTATGTTCTATATTCTGAGGGATCTTCTAAGTCTAACATCCTAGTTCTGACATTCAGTGGTTTCAAATCCCTTCCAATATCTGTAAATTTTATTCTAAGTTCCCTCTCAATTCTGATACTCTGTATAATATGTCCTCTTCAATTTTTAAATTATATGATTCTCTAAAGAAAGGTATCTTTGGTCCCCAAACATTGAAGTTAACCTACATGTAAAAAAAATATAGCCCGTAGTTAGCTGGGCTTTGGAGTTAATCAGCTTGTTGGGAGAAAATATCTCTTTTGATTTGCCTACATATAAAATTCAGATTAGAGTTATATTAAAGTATATTATTTCAGAGGTTGGGGGCACAGGAATCCTCACTTGTCTCAGCTAAATGCAGTTGTATTATATAGCACTACTAGTTTTAAAAATAACTAATGCTCTATGATAATCACTTTTCAGAAAATAATAGCTCTTTTGCTTAGGTCACATTTTGAAGGAATCTGCTCATTGTCAGTTTATTCAATTTATTGGTATAATTATCTAATCAGTCATTATTCATTGCTAAAGTTGCACATTCTGGGATAGAGTATCCAATACCACCTATCTCTGTGTCATTTGTGTGTGTGTAGATAGAAAATACGTACATGGACATCATGGATATGCTTGTTTTGGTATTATAGCCCACCTTTTAAATTAAATACCCCAGTGATGCATGGATTCATTGGAAAAGAGACACCCTCACCCACTTCCCACCCCCAATCTCTATCACTGATACAAATCGAATTCCCCCTTCTCCAACGTAGCAGATCCTTTGGGGGAATTCCTGTTGCCCCAGACTTGGGAATCTATAGCCAAGGAGGTGATGAGTTTCTCTAGCCATAGCTAGAGTGGTCCTCAGCTGATAAACATGGAGCCTCCTCTTAAATTCTTTCTAGCTTGATAGCACCATCCAGAGTTACTCTGTTCTGGCTGAACATTTGAGAAGCCAGGGTTTCTCCCTACCAGGATAATAGATTAGAGGGAATTCTGAGACAACCCCTAAGCAGTATATCTAGGTCTATGCCTGTATCTGTACCCATAGCTATACCTGTATATGTATATATGTGTATGTATATGTATATGTATATATGCACATATATACATACACACATATATAGATATATCCATATATCTATACCTGTATCTCTATATCTATATCTATCTATATATGTGTGTATAGGTAGATAGATAGATGTATGGATAGATATATAGATAGAAATGTAGATAGAAAGATAGAGAGAGATGATAGAGATGTAGATAGAGAGATGGATGGATAGATAGAGATGGATGATAGATATGTAGATAGAGAGAGATGATAGATAGGTAGATAGATAGATGAGAGAGAGAGAGATGGCACAGTGAACAGAGGGCTGGGCCTGGAGTTAGGAAGATTCATCTTCTTGAGTTCCAAGCTACCCTCAGACACTGACTGTCTGTGTGACTTTGGGCAAGCCACTTAATCCTGTCTGCCTCAGTTTCCTCATTTTTAAAATGAGCTGGAAAAGAATATAAACTATCCAGTATCTTTGCCAAGGAAACCCCAAAAGGGGTCATGAGTCACACATGACTGAAAAATGACTAAATAACCACAGAGCATTTATGTATATGTGTATGTGTATATATGTACAAGTGTGCCTCTGACTCTATATGCAAACAGATATGCATATATACTCATGTAGTATTCTGTATGCATATGTATGTGTATATATGCCTCAGTTTGCCATTTAAAGACCTTAAGTATATTAATACATAGGACTTGACTCTCCTTCATATACCATACATGACATCCACATTGGCCTACTTGCTGCTGTCCATGCTCCACCCCCATCTCTGTACTTTTGCCCAGGCTTCCCTCTCCCCACCCCCATTCCAGGATTTACTGTCTCCTTATGTGTAAAAGTTTTACCTCTCTTACATCCCTCCCTCCTGACCTCTGTTCTTTGGGATTCTTAGCTTCCTTCCAGGTGTATCTCAGATGCTACTCACTTCAGAAAGCTTTTCCCTCATGCCCCAATTGTTATTTCTCATTCCCTCCTCAAACCACACTGCAATTACATATCTGTGTAAATGAGACGGCAGTGTGGTATATTGGGCAGAGAGCTACCTTTGGGGTCACAGGAAGACCTAGGTTCAGATCCCCCTCTGACCCAGACCAGCTCTGAGGCAGTGGACATGTCACCTAAACTAGTGGATCACCTATGTTGGGAGAGGAGATTTCTACAGTGGCTGTTCCTCTCAGGGAAGAAAGCACACTCTAGAATCAAATGACCTCAGTTCAAATGCTGAGTCCTCTGCTTATCACCTGTATAAATCTGGATGTCACTCACCCTTGTCAGGTTCCAATCTCATCCATAAAAAGAAGGTGTTGGACTAAAAAGTCGACGAGATCCCTCCTACTTTATAGGACGGATCCCCTTTGCATTATAGGTCCTGATGGAAACTATGTCTGTATAAATGTTATCTCCCCTCCCCCGTGCCCCTTCATAGAAGCTCCTTCAGGCTAATCCTTTGTATCTCCAGTGCCTTTCCTGTAGGTCTGTGTTTAGTAAAAGCTTATCGTACCGTGATGAAATGGACCATCGTTCCCCAGCTGCATGCACTGGCTTACCAGAGATAAGACTGAGCCAAGTGTTTTGAGGCTGACATGTGAAAGAAAATGCATTGTACCTGCCTTCACAAACTTTGTTGGGGAAACAAGACTTAACCACACACAACAACTAGAGAAGGAGGGAAGATACCATGTAATCAAGTGCAAAATTGTGGGGTACAGACAATAAATGCCATCGGGATTCAGAGGAGGGAGAGATCAGTGTGCATTGGAACAAGTGGAGACGGCATCAGTCCTGAGAAACAGGCTGCAGTCCTGCTTCATCACAGCTTGGCATTTATTAAAAGTCCCATCCCCTCCCAGGTGATTGAAGCCATGTGAAAATCTCAGGTAACATAGAGTATCAGATCATAGTAGCAACAACTTGTGTGTTTGTTTTTGTATACCCAGTTCAGCATAGCACCTAGTACATAGTAATGTTTAATAAATGGTTTTCCCCTTCTTTCTTTCCTCCCCCCTCTCCCTTCCTTCTTTTTTGTCCTTTCCTTTGTTCCTTCCTTCCTTTCTTCCTTTTTCCTTTCTTTCCTTCCTTCCTTCCTCCTTTCCTTCCTTTCTTCTTTCCTTCCTTCCTTCCACCCTTCCTTCCTTCCCTTCCTCCTTCCCTCCTTTCCTCTCTCTCTCCCTCTCTTCCTTTTTCCCTCCCTTCCTTCTTTCTTTCCTTCCTTCCTTCCCTTCCTTCCCTTTCTCTCTCCCTTCCTTCCCCCTTTCTTCTCTTCCTTCCTTCCTTCCTTCCTTCCTTCCTTCCTTCCAGAATGAGTTTCAGTATAATATAAAAGTGAGCTGAACTTTCCTTCAAAGTCAAGGAAACAGACCAGGGTTCAGATCTTACCTATGGCACGTTCTGGCCCTTTGACACTAGTTAAGTGACATTATCCCCTTAGCACCTTTAGGCAACTTTAGAATGCTGGGCTTGGAGTCAGTAAAACCTCATTTCCAGTTCTTCCTCAAACACTAGCTGTATGTTGTTGTTCAGTTGTATCTGATTCTGTGACTCTTTGGTATTTTCTTGGCAAAGATCCTGGAGTGGTTTGCCATTTCTTTCTCCAACTCATTTTATAGATGAAGAAATAGGTAAACAGAGTTAAGTGACTTGCCTAGGGTCACCCTGCTAGTAAGTGTCTGAGACAGAATTTGAACTCAGGTTTTCCCCTGACTCTAGCTTAGCACTCTATCTATCCACTGTGCCACCTAACTAGTTGTATGCAAAAATTTTCTTAGCTTCAGTTTCATCTGTAAATAAAGAGGGATGAACTCAGTAACCTCTACCTTCTCTTCCAACTTTAGATCTATGATTCTGTGATCTGCCTCAGTTGAAGAATTTCTCATACATGGAGTTCCTCAATACCAATGATACTAAAGGGCTAGAGCACGATTAAAAACAACAACAATAACAACAAAAGCAAAAAAACCAAAAAAAAAAAAAAACGATCAGTTTCCTACGTAAAATGGTACCCAGAATAGTGCATGATATTTCAGATGTGTTCTGACCAGGACAGATTATAGAGAGATTGTCTCCTCCCTGGTTACAGAAGTCTTGCCTAAGATCTTTTTACCTTTCTTGGCTGCTAGATCACCCTGTTGACTGATATTGAGTCCCCAGGAATTTTCTAAGTAAATTGCTATCTATCCACATCTCCCCATCTTCAAATTGCAAAGTTACTTTTTTTTTCAACTTAAGTGTAAGACTTTTCATTTACTCTCAAATTTCATCTTCTCAGATTTATCTCATGATTCTCACCTGTCTGGATATCTTTGTTTCTTGACTATCATCCCATGTTAGTTCTTCTTTCTCTTTTTGTTCCATTTATGAATTTGATGAGCATACAGTACATCAGTGTATTTAAGGCACTATTTAAAATGCTAAATAGTACAGGAAGAAACAAATATTCCTGGAGACTTCCAAAAAGATACTAAAAACTCTGTGCAAATCTTTGGATGGCCATTTCTAAATTTGCCCAATTCTCACTTACTCAGATGTAACATGGACTATATCCATGAGCCAAGAAGGAAACAAAAGAATCTTAGAATATCGCATAGATAATTAATAGTTATGCAACCTATCTTAAGTCCCATATCACCTTCTAGAGGCAAGATCCTTTTTCAAGCCACCACCCACAAAACTGTAGATAAAATTAGGCAGGACATTGGAAGCATCTAGTTTCTGATAGGGAAGAGAATCGGATGACAACTGAACAAGGAGAAAGGAGTAATTACTAGAAAGAGTTGTATCTAATGCATAGTAGACATATAATAATAAAATAGTAATAATGCCATTGATACAGCACAGTTAACATTGCAAAGAGCTTCACATATATTATCTCATATATTTTTTGCAATAAGCATGTAAGGCACATGCTCTTGTTATCTCCATTTCTTTGATGTGGAAACTAAGGCTAATGCAGGAAGCACTGCGTGTCTCAGGCAGAATTTGAACTTGGATTTTCCTACCTGAAGGTTTGGTGCTCTCTGCCCCCAAGCTGCCTCACTAACAAGTGCTTGTTTCCTGATTGACATTTAGTGTAGAGGAAACAGTCCTGTACTACTCAATAATCCTTTATGGCACCACATATGTTTTAATACATTGTGAATGATTCTAGCACCTCAGAGATGGAAAGGACTTCAGAAAATAGCGATCTTGAGTCAGCAGGAAAAGATTCAATTATGTTCAGCTTTTTTATTGTGAAAAAAGAAAAGCTTTAACAATTAATTATATATTTTTGATCTGTGATGCCAGTTTTGTGGCTCTTCCTTCCAACAATGCTGATTGTTACCCATCTAGCTAAGTCCAGAAATAATAATTCACCCATTACCAGTAGGATACACAGCTGAGGATGGATTCTTTGGTCATGGTGAGCCATATGGTCAATGTGTAATTCATTTTATTAAAATTTCCATAATGAACAATTAAAATAGGGACGACGATTAAAAATGAGGTACATTTTGATAATCTAGTAGCTAGATCATGTAGGATGCTTCATTCACCAGCAATAATGTCTAAGTAATGTGCCATTCCTCTATTGAACATCCTACAGGTAGGATGCACTTGAAAGTACAAAGATGTGAATTCAAATCTTGTCTCTGATACTTAGAAGTTGTGTGACCCTGGACAAATCACTTACCTTCAGCAAGCCTCAGTTTCTCCATCTATAAAAATGAGGATTATAATGGTACTTAACCCCTAGGTTTATGGTGAGAATTAAATGAGCAAAGCTCATTTTCCTGACTTAAAATATCATAGAAATACTAGCTGTTATGCAAGTTGAATTTATCTACCTCCTGGAGTACTGCCAGCAAGCCATATATTTCAAAGCACACAGTGGCTTAGATAGACAGGAAAACCACAGTGGAACTCCCCAGGAATAAGTTGCTCATTGCCCACTTAATTTCTGCTCCAGTATACTTAGCACACATCAAAATTAAGTCCACAGATCAATAATGTGACCTAGAGTAGGAAAAAAAAGAAGCCAATGCAGAATAATCATATATACCATACTAAAACTATGTGTCTGAAGATAACACTCAGGGATAGAAAAGTTTAGGTGCTATCTTGTTACTGTAAAAAAAAAAAAACAACAACATAATCTTTAAAAGCAAAACAAAAAAACCCAGGAATTTACTGTTCTATAACCATGCATTATCAAATTGGTATTTGGTATACCCAAAAATACTCTTTGGTATTATTTTGCTTATCCATCTATCTATCTATCTATCTATCTATCTATCTATCTATCTATGTATCATCTATCTATCTATCTATCTATGTATCATCTATCTATCTATCTATCTATCTATTTGTCTGTCTGTCTATCTACCTATCTATCTGTCTATGTACCCATCTATCTATCCATTTATTTATTTATTTTTGGAGAATGCATTCAGCTTTGTCTGTAGGTGGTACCCATTGGTTGTTGTTTGTCATTCATTGTCAAAGACATCATGAGGATGATATCTTGTCCTGCCTGTGGTTAGATGTGTTGAAAGAAAATGTAGGTGAATAAGCAAAGTGTTCATAAATTACATCAGTATAGCACACTTCTAGTGTGAAAATATATAAGAATATACGTGTATATGCACACGCACATGTGTATGTGTCAATGGCAAGTAACAGCAGAGCAGAGTTGCCAGAATTATAGATATTTAGTAACACAGAGTCTTGAATCTGTGGGAGATTTTAGTGCTTATAATCACCCAGTCCCCTTACTTTACAGATAAGGTAAGTGAATTGTCCGAATCCACCAGAGTGTTATTACTATAATCTTCATTTCCTCATTTCATCTATTGAGGGAACAAATGAAGGCATATACACATAACACACACATACTCGCATATTCAACAGAAGGTTATTTGGGGAAAGAAACAAAGCAAAACAATGGCAGCATTGGGAGAGGGGTGGATCAGAAAGACCTAGCAGGTGGTACTAAACTGAGTATGAAAGGTAGCTAGGAATTCTAAGAGATGTGCTCGGAAATAACTCCATAGAATTCAGTTAGATTCCGTATTTCTTATGTGTAGAAAAGGTGGGACAGACTCTCACTAGGTTGGCATGGATTCAGCTTTAAAAATACTATTGAATAAATATTTATCTAGTAGCTCCTGAATGCAAAATGCTGTGCTCTGTTCTGAGGAAACAAAGAGAAATGAAGATACCCTTGTTCTTGGTCTGAAAGTTTTTATCTGTGAATTGAGAGTGATGGTCTTGATGGCCTCTGAGGTCCTTGCCTAAATCCTTATTGTTTACTCTTTTCAGTTGTGTCCAAATCTCTGTGACCCCATCTGGGGTTTTCTTGGCAATGATACTAGAGTGGTTTGCTATTTCCCCCTCCAACTCACTTAACAGATGAAGAAACTGAGGCAAACAGGGTTAAATGTCTTTGCCAGAGTCAAATAGCTAGTTAAGTGTCTGAGACCAGATTTGACTTCAGAAAGATAAGTCTTCCTGACTCCAGGCCCGGCACTCTCTCCACAGTGCCACCTTGATGCTCCAGCCCTAAATCTAACATTTTATAATTCTGTCATGTCAATTCCTACATTCTCAGTTTCCTCATCAATAGAAATAGGACACTTAACTAAATGACCTCTGAGAAACCTTCCATCTCCAGAGCTATGACCCTATGGCACTTAATAGTTTGCCCCATTCAGACATAAGGGTGCTAACTTTCAGCACAAGAACTTTGTTCACAGAATGGCCACTCTTATCTCTATCAATTCGATTCTATAAACATTTATTAGAAGCCAACACTTAACACTTAGAGATAGTTAGCCTTGGTATGTATTTTCCCCAGGAGATGCCTCAGAAATGTTCCTCCTACCCTTTTACAGATGGGGGTGGAGTGAGGAGGGTTTGGATCAGAGTAGAAAATGCACTTTATTTGGCGTTGACTAATCAATAAATACTTATTAAAAGCCTACTATGTATCAGACACAGAGCTAAGAACTGGGGGTACAAAAGCAGATAAAAGATAGTCCCTGACCTCAAGGAGCTTACAGTCTAATGGAATCAGGAGGACTTCATTTGATGTTTGTTTATTAGGTGACCTGGTTTCTCTTCAAGACTCAGCTCAAGTACCATGTTCTATAGGAAGTCTTTCCAGGTCCCCTGGGTTGCTAGTGCCTTCCCCTCTGAGATTGCCTTCCTTCTACTCATCAATATCAAATATGTACCTAGTTATTTAGACATTGTCTTTCCCATAAGAACATGAATTCCTTAAGGACAGGAAATCCAAAGGAAACATTTGCAAATGAAAAGCCAACAGGCAGATGGAATAGGCATGCAGTGATTTTGTTTGGTTTGGTTTTGTGGATTCTATTTTTTCTTTTTCTTCAACTCCATTGTTTAACACAATGTTTAGCATAGTGTAAGTGCTTAGTAAGTGTTGTAGAATGATGGATTGATACTGGGAAGTTGTTCCATGTGTCTGAGCACCAATTTCCCACCTGTTTAATGGGGCAGTAACATGGTACTGCCTACCTTCTGGGTTGATGGCAAGGGGAGTACTTGGTAAACATTCCAGCTCTCTTGTCCTCTTTTCATTGCCTGCTGAGCTTTCGCTCCCTTTTCCCTCTTCCTCTTTGAACAGGGCTCTGCTGATAAAGAATGTGCCCTTTTAGTTCACTCTGCAATGAGTAGCTTAATTTCACTGAAGACATAATGTTGGGGCCTTGATTTAAAAATAGGTACTGCAGATGTTTCCACCGAGGGAGCTCTTCAAAGTGTCTCCTTGGATTCGCAAAGCTCTGTGTATTTGTGCCTACCACTGGAGCATAATTAGGATCCAGATTAATATGGAACATATGACTGCATTAGAACAAAGCAGAGAATTGTGGTGACTTAGGAGGCAACCTGCTTTAAACACATGCTCATGCACATACACCCGTATATTCCCAGAAAAAAATACAAGCCATTCATTTAAGCCAATAGAAAGAGCACTGGCTTTTAAATCCAAAGACCAGGGTCCAAATCTCAGCTCTGTGACATGCCATTTGCAGGATCATGACCAAGAGATTTTATATTTCTGGGTCTCAGTTTCTTCATCTATAAAATGGAAGTGAGGGGAGGAATGAATTTGATGACCTCTAAAGTCTTTGCACTCTTCAAATCTATGAACAACCATTTATTAAGAATTTGCTATGTTGCAAGCACATGTACTAGTATCTAGGGATACAAAGGAAGGCAAAATACTGCCTCTGCCCTCAGGGAGTTTACATTCATGTGAGGTAGACAATGTCTAATAGATTAGGGACAAAGACCTGAGTCTAACAAGGTCTATACAGTAATCTCAGAGGATGGGAAGCTGGGGGGACATGAGAAAAGGCCTCCAGTAGAAGGATGCATGAGCAGAGGCTTAAATAAAGCCAGGAGTTGAAGATGAGGAAGGAGAGCCTTCCAGGCATGGAGGAAGATAGCAGGTTCAAATGCATGGCTTCAGAAAATTGAGTGTCATGTGTGAGAAACAGAAAGTGGGGCAGTGTAGCTCAATCCTAGAATGAGTGGAGGGGAGTGATGTGTTAGAAAACAATTCAAGCAGGAAGAGTCCAGGTTGTGAGACACTGTGCCTGGTGCCAGGGATACATACTGTCATTTCTTGGCAACCCAAAGCTTTTGATAAATATTTTGCTCAGTATTAGAGTTCCTAGTTTGAATAGGGAGGAGGAAAGAAAAAAAAATCAGATTGAGACTCTCTCTACATGATTCTATGTAAATAGGAGAGAGAAGGGGAAAGAAAAGGAAGTGACTTTTAATTAAAAGGGAAAACACTGTGATGTAGGAGGGGAAAATTCACTTTGTCTCCCCTCCTGCTTTGAAATAATAAATAACAAAGATGAGATTAATAGAAAATTAAAGATTCCCCTTCATTCCTCTTATAAAAAAGGATTTCCCCCCCTCCTTGTTCCCCTCGACCCCCAGGTCTCAGCTGGCACAGAATCTTTTAAGCTGTGTTTTTACACCCCATGAGTCAGTGGCACTAATTAGCAGTGGCTGGCCATACTCATTAACTCCGACGTGAGGTTTCTCTTCCTACCCTGACCCTCCCTAGAGCCGTATCATTTGGCTGAGTTCAAGGAAGGAAGCTTTTAGTGGCCATGCTCTCAGGCTTAATCAGATCCAGGGAAGTCCACTGTGCCCTGTGGAAATGTTCAGTCCTCTTTTCCATTTTCATGGGGACAGCATGGCTGAAGCCATTCCAGGGGGCCATGGGCTCATTGACTTCCTGGATTCAGAGATTCAGATCCATATTAGAGGGACTAGTGAAATTACAAAGCCATTTTCTCTTGTCACTCAGAGCAGACCATTTCCCAGCCTTCTTTGTCTTGCTCTGGTCACAGAATTATTGTGGAATAGAATACGGAACTAGGAGTCTGGAGTAGTGAGATCAAAAGCATCTCTGCTATTTACTCAGTGACCTTGGTTTCAATATTTGTTTAAAAAAAAGGAGCAGGATACAGTTTTCTTTAAGGGCCTAGTCACAACAATTGATCATTATTTATGAATTTAAGAACTTAAACCCACCAAGTTCCCTCCCTTCTCTTATTATTTCCTTCTCTTTTTGTTTTAACTCTTTTATTTTTACCTGTCATTTTATGATATTAAAATCCAATCCTCTTCACCTCCTACCCCTATAGAACCCAGCTTTGTAACAGAGAAACACTGTTCAACAAAACTAACTGCCCAAGAAACAAAGTCAGACATCCACCATTACCTCCCCACCCACTCCCTCAGAGATACCCAGCTAGTTCCCTCCTTTACTGAATGAAGGGAGGTATTTTTCCATCAGTTGTTGTCTGGGACCTTGGTTGGTTCTGCTCTTTCTAACACTTTTCCTTCCTTTGCTTGATTAGGACTAGAAGAAAATGTCTAGCAAAAAATATCTCATGAAATATATAGATATGTGTGTATATATAATTGTATATTATACATAATGCATACAAACATATGTGTGTGTATTTGCATGCATATATGTATATAGAACATATACAACATATGATGTATGTATGTACTATGTGTGACATGTGTATGTATGTATGTATATAGATTTTCTTTCCAGTCTATTTTATTACTTTAAATGCATATAGAGACACTATTTTAAAGGTCACTTGTTTATTTATTCCTTCAGATTATCCCAGGTTTTTCCTCACTGTGGGTGTCCCTCTGGTCCAATAGTATTTCCAACACTAGGTGGCTCCTGGTATTTCTATTGTTCTCTATTTATTTTTCTCCAGTCAGACAGCATGTCTCCTACTGGATAGCTCTTGAAGTCCAGGGGACATCCAACACACTGGATACTTCCCTTTACTCACCCACTGTTACTACCACTGAATCATGGGTAGGAAATAGAAAATTGGACTGTCCTTTTTTTAGCTTCTTTCTCATCTTTCCCCAGTATTAGTGACTAATTTTCAAGTTGACACATTTATCCAAACATAAAGTCACATGTTTACAAACATCCTAGCTGGAATTAATTAAATCAAAGAGTATAAAAATAACTATTAATTATTATCTTCCTCCCATTATTTTGGGAATATGCAAATTAGCCCCATTTTCCATTCGGCATTTTCACTTATACTCACACAGTGCTATCACTTCCTACGACTGCCACAAGAGCATTAACAAGAAAAGTCGTGGAAATAAACTGTGTATTGCTTTAGAAAGCCAAAAGGTTTGGAAAACAGTGATCACTCAAGTTTTCCATTGGGATACATTGAATTTCAAGCCATTTATTCAGTGGCAAGACTAGTGGGGATAGGAGATGTGATGATCTTAATATCAAAGTATCAGTGTTATCTCCACCAAAATAGGCCAGAGATCATTGAATTGCAATGAAGGCCACTCTGCCCATTGCCTCATTTAAAACATAGTGGTTGGCTAGAGCATGAGAGGAGTCTTGGGTATTGCTCTGGAATCTACCACTAAAGAGCCATGTGACCTTGTGCAATACACATCACTTCCCTTGATCTCTGTTTTCTTTCTGTATAAAGATAAGGTTGGATTGGATGACCTCTAAAGACTTTTCAATTTCTAGTTTTTCTTTTTTAATTTCTAATATTTTTCTTAAAGTTTTTTTTAAAGTAAAAATCAGCTAGAGACTAATTTAACCTTCAGTAATTTAATCCTAAAGACTAGGTGAGCCAAAGAACAAATAATTAAAATGACAGGTAATTTTCATTAAAGGTCAGGACAATACTGTGAAATCATGCTGGAATTTTGGGGATGAATCCAAGTCTATTTGCAGCTCTAAAATATAGCATAGTTTTAAGCCAATAAGGCTATTATCCACTTCAAATATGGTACTAATAAGCATAAAGAAAGCACAGAGATGTAACTCAGGTGGGATATTCAGAACTTTGCCCCATGAACCCACAATGTAGAGTGGCACCCTTCTTCCTCTACCTTCTACCTGTCATAAGCTATTGGCCCTACAATTAAGGGGTATGACTGCAGCTGTATCTCCTCCCTTTCCCTGGCCTCTTCCCTATACCTCTTCCCTCACCTCTGCTTACTTTGTTGAATCAGCCACCGTGTAGGGGGACAGGCCAAACTTCCTGGGAGCTGGCCTGGTCCTTCCCTAACACAACTGCATCAAACACCAATCCCTTGCCCAAAAGTCACACATGGCATGATAGAGATGAAGTCGTTCAAACTGTA
This sequence comes from Gymnobelideus leadbeateri, assembly GCA_011680675.1. NCBI lineage: Eukaryota > Metazoa > Chordata > Mammalia > Diprotodontia > Petauridae > Gymnobelideus > Gymnobelideus leadbeateri. The sequence goes on along the minus strand of WOXC01002505.1, from coordinate 60,292 downwards.
GAGATGGAATCTTGAGGCCTTCCCATTCTTCTCCCCTCCTTGAAAAGAGTCTCCTCAGAGACTTCTAACTCAAGACCACCACCATGAATTCTTGTTTGCCCCAGGCCCCAGAACTGTACGCCATTACTATGTCTACTCCATCTCCCTGACCTTTGTATTAACCACATTGATTTTCCTCTTCCTCATATTTCTGTTTTGGCTTTTGCATGAATATGGAGGTGGTATGAATTCATAAATATAATGCTATATTTGGAATCAGTAAGACCTGGATTCAAATCCCATCCCAGACAGAGACAAGCTGTATGACCCTGGACAAGTCACTTAATCTCACTGTGCCTCAGTTTCTTCCTCTGTAAAATGGTAGGGTTGCACTTGAAGACATCTCATGTTTTTTGGGCTCTAGATTTACAATCTGAATATTGTATATCTTGTTTACCCAAGACTGTTTTTTGAGTATTTTGGAGAAGTAATAACCATCATAGCCTGTCATCCATGGGGAACATAGGTTCAAATCATTAGAGTATTAGGGCTGAGGACCACAGCATGATAGTGAAAAGAACATCAATAAAGTAATAGAAAAAAAAAGATTAAGCAATAGCTGGGGAAAACCCTTGAAACCCTCTGAAGCAGTTGCCTAGGATAGAAATTTTGTGAGCACAGCTTAGATATGGAAAGAAGCTTCATTCATTCAACTAGGAGAGTACCTATTTATCACAATACCTGGCATATAGTAGGTGCTTAATAAATGCTTTTTGACTTATGTGAAGCTGGTTTAGATTACCCAGAAGTATGCCACCTAGAAAGATGTAGGACACATAGGTGTTTGCCCAAAACCCTAATAAATACTGGACAACTACAGTTTTCATTCATCATCTTGGGGTTTGCAGACATAAGTGTTTCTCTGACAGGATTCAAGTTGGGATCACTCAGAGGCTGAGTTAGTGTGTGCCAGGTTTCATTACTATACCCCAAATCTCCAGATAGCAACCTGTTTTCCTATGTAAAGTCTTCCACCAATTTTCTGCTTCCTACACAAGCCAGCATGAGTTCATTAAGAAAAAGTCATGCTGTACTAAACACATTGCCTTTTTTTTTAAACAAGGTTACTTGATTGGTAGAACACAGGCATGCCTTGGACATGGGACATTTCGGTTTCAGCAATGCATTTGATGAGTTTTCTTGCATTTGAAAAATTGTCTCCCATCACTCCTGTGGCAAGATAAATAATGAGAATTGAATGATAGGACAATTAGGTGGGTTTGCTGCTGGTTGACTGACCAACTTGAAGATTGATGGATTCATGTCAATTTAGAGGGAGGTTGCTGGTGGAATAACCTGATTTGAGTCCTGTCCCATTCAGTTTGTGTATCATAGGAGTCTTGACATGGAGATGCAAAGGGACCTAGAGGTCATTTAGTCTCATCTCCTCATTTTAAAATGGAGGAATTGAGACTCAGGAAAGTTGGATGATTTGCCCCAAATCACACAAATACTAAAGATCAGCCTGAAGTCACAAACACTATGCTTAGGAAATTTGTAGATGATCCAAAGATAGATTGGAACAATGATCTGAATTTTATTAGGTAAAACGTAATAATGATAACTACCAAGTTCTGGGGAGCAGCTAGGTGGCACCATAGTGCATAGAGTGCTGGGCTTAGAGTCAAGAAGACTCATCTTCCTGAGTTCAAATCCAGTCTCAGACACTTCCTAGATGTGTGACTTTGGGCAAGTCCCTTAACCCTGTTTAACTTAGTTTCTTCATCTATCAAATGAGCCAGAAAAGGAAATGGCAAACCACTCTAAAAACCCCAATGGAGTCACAGAGAGTTGGACATGACTGAAATAACCCAGTAACAACAAAAACAAGTTCTGAACTTAGGTTCAGTAACCATATGAGTTCTAGATAAGGGAAATATGTATAAAAGTCAAGGAGTTTTAGTGGCTTCAGGATGAGTTAGTCAGATGCAGTAGCCAAAATACTTGCATTGTTTTGACCTGTGTTAATAATTCCATAGTATCAGGGGCAGCAAGGTGGTTCAGTGGAAAGAGTGCTGGCCCTGAAGTCAGGCTAACCTGAGTTCAAATCTTGTCTCAGTCACTTACTGTGTGACCCTGAGCAAGTCACCTAACCCCATTGCCTCAAAAAATTGCATAGTATTAAGAGTGAGGGAAATGATAGTGAGCCCCACTGTGATCTTTCATCATCAGACCTTACCTGGCATACCATCTTCTTTCATAGGAACCACATCTTAAAATTGAAATAGAAAGAGAGAGAATCCAAAAAAAGGATTCATATATGAAAAAAATGACTTACATGAAAAAATTGAAATTATGCTATCTGATTAATGATAAAAGGAATTAGACATGTTTTAATTAAGAGAAAAAAATAAGGTTGTCATCGCTCTATTCACAAGCTTAAAGAATTCTTACTTAGAAGAAACACTAAATTTATTCTCTTTGATTCACAACAATAGAACTAGAAGTCTTAGGAGGCAGATTTTAGTTGAAGAAAAGAAAAACAATCCTAATAAATAAATTAACATTAATCCAAAGTAGACGAGGCTTCTGGTAGATGAATCAGATAATGAGTTCCCTGTAGCTACTTGTTACGTCTTTTTGTTTATGAAATTCATAATTTAGGTAAGAGATTGGACTAGGTAGACCCCAAGGTCCTTTTCTAGTCATTAAGGTTTGATGAATCTATGATGCAGAGCTCTTCATGGAAAGCCAATGAATCATATATGTAGTATCTCCCTCACTGTCTGTCTTTATGTGGTAAACATAGACACTTGATCAGTATTCCTTGGCTTGACTTCTCTTAACCAGAAGTAGACTACTCTAAATGTGTGTGAGTCTACCTTGTTTTTAAAGATCTTCAAGAAAAAAGAAATGTTTTGAAACTCCCTTTGGTGATTCCTTCCAGTCCTTCACAGCTGTCTCCATCAAGAAGTTGTTGTCTTGAATAGATAATCTAAATCCTTATATGCTGCTATTTGATCTCAGCATGTCTAGGTCTCTAGAAAGCCAAACAAATGTGCAAAATCTTCCCCATTTATAGAAAACTAACCTGAAGAGTATATTCCTATACACTGCTATTTTTAGACATTAACCCTAGATAGGAGTCTTTTTTTTTAATGGTGTGACCTCAGCCTATAGTAGGTAGGTACCATTCTTTTGGAATCTCTGACTAAGCTCAATCTGCTTAAACTCTATGGTGAGAAATGGCCAAATCAACCAAATAGTAACTAGTAAGGGAGGAATAGTAAGTATTTACAACTTTCAAAAGTAAGTAGAAGGAAAGAAGTGAGGTTTTTTAGTAGAAATGTCATTTTTTCTTGTCCAGTCCTCTTATTCCCTTCCATACACAGAATTTACAGAGTTTACACCTTATCTAGTCTCTTTCATTCTATAGGTAGCCTTGCTTAAGATTAGTGGTTTGTCCTTCATAAAAAAAGATATTTTAATCAAGGGAGCTCAATAAAGCATCTGTCTACTAATGTGTGCAAAGTGTTGTGTATGTGTACCTCAATACTTGGCCCTAATTAGAATCGGGATTAATATGAAACCTATTACTACATTTAAACCAAGTAAGGATTTATGAAGACTCAGGAGGTAAATTGCTCTAAAATGTGTGTGTGTGTGTGTGTGTGTGTGTGTGTGTGATACACACACATCCTAAGCTTGGGGAAGTTCATAGGATTAGAGATTCAAAACTGAAAGAGACCATAAAGGCCTTCTGGTTCTACCCTCTCATTTTCCAAATGAGGAAGCTTGGGCCCAGAGAAATGATGTGACTTGCCCATGGGTACTCAGTGGCAGAGATGATATTCAAATTTCTATGTTATAACTCTAAACCCAGGACGTGCCACTGCAGTCTGAGAAAAGAACTCAGGCTCCCTATTGTCCAATGTGGTTTTCTTGTCATTGCCCCATTCTCTCTGCAGGTGAGTCATAACTTGTACTGTCCCATAAATTCAGGTACTTTGAATACCAACTTCTCATGCCCATTTACAGTCTGAAAATCTTAAAGTTCAGTGTAAATGTTGATTTGTTATATAAATTTAGCTTATGATTCATCTTTTATTGTTGGTGAACATTTATATGGCTTTCTTATGTGAAGGATCCATCTTATTGAATGAGTGACAAATTGTCACATAAGTTATATTCTCATCTAGGACAATAGTTTTCTCATTATTCTGTGGCATTTTTTAAAGAACTTCTTGTCTTTTTTTAAATTAAATTATTTATTTTTAGTTTTCAACATTCACTTCCATAAGTTTTAAATTTCCTCTCCCTCCCCAAGATGGCTTGCAATATGGGCTATACATATACATTCCTATTAAATACATTTTCACATTAGCCATGTTGCATAAAAAAATTATAATGAATTGGAAAAAACCCTGAGAAAGAAATAAGAAAATAGTCTGCTTCATTTTGCATTTCCACTCCAAAGTTCTTTCTCTGGATGTGGCTGGCGTTTTCCATCATGTGTCTTTTGGAATTGTTTTAGGTCCTTGCATTGCTGAGAAGGACTAAGTCTATCAAAATCCGTCCTCTCACACTGTGTACAATATTCTCCTGGTTCTGCTCCCCTCACTCAGCATCAGTTCATATAAGCCATCTATAGTGAGGTTTCTCTGAAGTCCACCTGTTCATAATTTCTTATATCACAGTAGTATTCAATTGTAATAATATAACACAACCTGTTTAGCCAATCCCCAATTGATGGGTATCACCTTGATTTCAAGTTCTTGGTCACCACAACGAGCTGCTATAAATATTTTTTGTACATGTGTGTCTTTTATCCATTTTTATGATCTTTTTGGGATACAGCCCTAGACGTGGTATTCCTAGGTCAAAGGGTATGTACATTTTTATACCCCTTTGGCCATAGTTCCAAATTGCTATCCAGAATGGTTGGATCACCTCACAGCTCCACCAACAATGAATTAACATTCCAACTTTCCCACATCTTCTCCAATATTTATCATTCTCCTGTTTTTCCATGTTAGCCAATCTGATAGGTGTGATGTAGTCGTTGAGAGGTATTTTGATTTGCATCTCACTAATCAATAGCAATTTAGATCATTTTTATATGACTATAGAAAGCTTTAATTTCTTCCTCTGAAAACTGCCTGTTCATGTCTTTGACCATTTATAAATTGGGGAATTACTTATATTCTTGTAAATTTGACTCATTTCTCTCTATATTTTAGAAATGAGGCCTTTATCAGAGACACTGATTATAACAATATTTTCCTAGTTTTCTGATTCCCTCCTAACCTTGGTTGCACTGGCTTTGTGCAAAAACTTTTCAATTTTATGTAATCAAAATTATCCATTTTGCATTTCATAATGTTCTCTATCTTTTGTTTGGTCATATATTCCTCCATTCTCCATAAATCAGACAGATAAACTATTCCTTTCTCCCCCAATTTGTTTATAATATCAGCCTTTATACCTAGAGCATGTACCCATTTGGACTTTATTTTGATATATGGTGCCAGATGTTGGTCTATGCCCAGTTTTCTGCCATATTATTTACCACTTTTCCTAGCAGTTTTTGTCATCCAGTGAGTTCTTATCCCAGAAGCTGAGGTCTTAGGGTTTATAAAACAGTAGATTGCTGTAATCATTGATTACTGTGTCTTGTGTACCTAACCTATTCTACTGATCTACCCCTCTATTTCTTAGCCAGTAGCAATTGGTTGTGATGATTGCTATGTTATAATACCATTTAAGATCTGATATGGCTAGGCCACCTTCTCTAGCATTTCTTTTCATTAATTCCCTTGATATTCTGGACCATTTGTTCTTCTAAATGAATTTTGATATTATTTTTCTATTCTAAAAATAATTTTTAGTAGTTTGGTGTCGCAGGATTCTTGTCTTTAAAGTGAGAGAAGCCTAGTTCAGAAGAAATTCAGTATGGTTTATTGGGATAGCACAGGGTAGAGAAATTGGAGTCTAGGGTACCTGTGTTTGAATCCATCCGTAGCAGCTGTGTGACACTGGTAAAGCACTCAACTCTTTTAGAGCCTCAGTTTCCTCTTCTATAAAATAATCAACTGACCTCTAATATTCATGAATTTTTAAAATACCAGGAGATTCGATCCTTTCTGACTACACTGGGATTTCCCCTCTCCTTACTTTGACTCAGCGGACAAAGGTAAGGGGAAATGGATGCCATTCTGGTGTCTGTGTTTCTAGCATTTAAGCATCCCTTTTGACCCCCTAGCAAAAAGTATAGGAAGTTGTGCATTAAGGTAGAAGTGGGACAAAGTAAGAAGTTCAGGCTGCCTCTTGTTTTTCTTTACTCTTAAGAATATCAGGGCACAGCAGGTAGGGACTCTGTTTTCCAATCGACAGGACTGTTGGGTACATCCACTGGAATATATGAGAGAGACATGAATGGGAAGGGGGGAATGTTGTGCACCCTCTACCCCAAAAGAATTTGCTTAAAAGCTACAAAGAAATGTGAGCTGTTACTGTGGGCTCTAAAGAAGCTTTTCCTAACCTCTCTTGATTCCAGTGCTTTCTCTCTTTTAATCATTACCTGTTTGTCCCATATGTAGCTTTTTAAATATATATATATATATATACATATATAATTGTTTACCTGTTGTCTCTTCAATTGTAAGCTCACAGAGAGCAGGGGCTGTCTTTTGCCTCTTTTTGTCTCCATGGTGCTTAGCACAGTGCCAGGCACATGGTAGGCTTTTAATAAATATCCATTAATAGTTATTTGGTCTAGTCAGTTGAGAGACAGGAAGACCTGGGTTCAGGTTTCTGATACATACTAACTGGGAGACCCAGGGCAAATCACTTTAAGGTTTCATGCCCTCCCTTGACCCTTTATCCTCACTCTGACAACTTTCTGAGATTTTACATTACTGAACAATTGCTAGCTGCCATTGGTAGAAATGGTTTTCCCATTAGGAGTTTCTTGCACCAGTGAAATAACAGCACTAGACTGCCCCCCAACACACACACACACACACACACACACACACACACACACACACACACACACCTCCTTACCCCCTAAAAGATTCCTGAACAAAGTAGGTAAGTCATTCATTCAACTAGCACTTAGTAATGGGGAAGTGGGAAAAAGGATTTATATTTCCTACTATGTTTCAGGCCATAAGATAAGCAGCTCTATGTCCCCCATCCCAAGTAGGTGAGTTCTGCCCCATTATGCTGATGACCAGGCTTGCCAGCTACTTTTAAGTTGGTTCTACCCACACAAACTCACCACGACACGTACTCCAACTTTTGCTTTCCAGCTGCCCTTATGTGTTTTATTCCCCCATTAGAATGTAAGCTCTCTGAGGACCGTCTTGATTATTTGTATGCTCTCTTAGTGCTTAGCATAGTGCCTAGGCACATTTATGAGATACTCTACTGTTATATCCATCACTTTATCATCTATCTGTTTATCTGTCTGTCTGTATATCTGTTGACCTACCTATCATCTATTTATCACTGACAATGTGAAAATTCTCTCTTCCCACATATTGCCCATATGACTAGCAATGGCTAACTTTTCAGGAAAAGTATCTGATTCATTTCTCAGGTCTATCTATCTGTCTGTCCCAGCCAATATGCATCTCAAGGGAATGTTTTGCCGGCTATCAGTAGGCCTGTATTTACCTCCCAAAGCCCAAGAATATAAGCAGTTATCTGCAGTAAATTTATAAATAGAATGCAAATACATACATATATACAAACATTCAGACATATATGTACATAAATACACACACACACATATATATATATACACACATACATACACTGGCATATATTCACATGCATAAATACATATACATACACCACATTCATATATTTAAAAATACTTTCAAATTTTTCAGAAAATTTTCCATTAATCTTGGGTTAATTTATAAGGTGAGATGTCTTATGATGAAATGTCCTTATTGTGTAAGCCTTTCATAATCATGCTACTTCAGACAGGGGAATTATATTAGTTCACTCTTACCTTTGTTAGACATAAGAAAGGAGTCGGGATATCAAAAGTGTTGGGTCCCCCATTTTTGAAATGCAGTATCCTTTGTTCTGAACTGCCTGAATGAAGGCCAGACCTGATTAAGATCAAGTCTTCACCTTATTAAGATCAAATCTTTAAGAAAATGCACAACCATCATCCTATCTGGGATGTATTGAGAATGTTTGTTCAAGATTTGGCTGGAATTTTAATGGGAATAAATGTCCATGGCCCAGTGGTATGGTGGGCATGGCATGCGTAAGATTCACTATACTTTCTGGGAAGAAAGCCAGGCTGTGGCTTAAGGGGGCTGCTGGAAGAGCTATTCTTGCTTGGCTCCTTGTCAAATGGAGTGCCTGCCTAATCAGGACTGGGTGCAATATGGCTACTGCCCTTTAACAAAATGGCAATAAAAACCCAAGGAGTCCATTGATAGGCTGTGGACATGATTGAGGGATAATGGTGAGGGAGATGAGGTGAGACAGCCAAAGCTGGTATTGGATCATCTGGAAAGGCCCCATGTTAGACTAGCAGGTTTTAGAAATTCAAAAATCCAAGCCAACCACTTCATTCTTTGATGGACACACATGTCATAGCACTGTATATGTGGGATTTGGAGTAAGGAGGGCATGGGGACATAGCAAAACAGATTTAGAGCTACAAGGAACTTTCCACATCTCCTTGGTGGATCCTTTCATGGTAAAGATGAGGAGCCTGGGCCCCAGAGACTTTGGATTATTTGTCCAGTGTCATAAAGGTAGGAGTGACCAGGACAGTCCCATCTTATATCTGCTTACTGTGTTACCGGGGGGGGGGGGGGGGGGAAACGTGTCTCAATTTCCTTATGTGTAAAAGACTTGTTCACTTGTTCTAGGTGACCTCTGAGGGGTTTTTTCCCCAGCTCTAGAGCTGTGGTTCTATGACCTCTCCAATTCTGTTTGCTTATCTGTAAAATGGACATAACAATAAATCTAAATCATGTGGTTATTGAAAGGCCCAAATGAGATAAGGTATGAAGAGGCCTTGGCTAATCTTAAAGTGCCATATAAATGTGTGATACTTATTTATAAGTAATGTTCCCCTGGTGATACAGAAAATAGATTCATTCTTCAAGGAGATTCCTTTTCAAATAATCAAGGTCTGTTATGTTCTCAAAGGTAGGAAAGGTTGAGCAGGCTATTTGAATCTGTCTGTGGTTAATCTCTCTTTGGGGGGTTTTGGCTAGAAGTGCTATATATCTCCCTTTCCATTTCTGTCCATTTCTTCAGCCTAAATTCTCATATTTCAGCAATAGAAGTGATCAGAGTCTGTATCTGTATCTGTCAGCAAGAAATACCAAAAGGGGAGCCAAACTCCAAGAGCTTCACAGGCCATGAATCCTTATGTATTAATGAGTCGGGTCGAGCTGCCATCCTTCCCTAGAAGAGAGACCACAAAACTGGGATATCACTGATCCCTCAATTTCTTCTTTGATTCCTTTCTGAATCACTGAAAAGGTGTAACTGGTGAATAAATAGTGACATTCTCTGAGCTGGGTAAGCAATGTCCTGACCATTTGTATTCATGAATGTTTAAAACAGCAGGAGAGCGTGGCCTCTCTGACCCTGCCAGGATCTTCCCTCTCTGTGTAGAACTCAGGGGACAATGTCAGGAGAAATGGATGACTTTCCAGAATCTGTATTCATAGACATTCTGCTTCCCTTTATACAATAGCAAAAGGTGCTGTAGGTGGTGAATGAAGGTTGAAGACAGAGAAAGTTGCTGTGTTGTAGTGCAGGCTGCCTCTGAGCTCTCCCTCCCTCATATTCTGAGCAGATCAGAGCAGAACAAGAAGGGGTATTGTGTTCAAATAAATGGATTTTTGATTGGACACGTTAGTGGAATGTTTGGAAGAGAAATGTTTGGATACAATTAGGTGTTAGATCCAGTAGTTGCACAATTACTAATTATGAATATTCAAATTTATTTTAAAATATCATGTCAAAATCTACTAGTCTTCTACCTTAGAGACTGGGTTTTGTGTAAATTTTAGGTCAGCTCCCCAGCTAACACAGCACACAGAAGATGGTCGATTAAAGTTTCTTGAAAGGGCAAATGGGGGTTGTGTTTGTCCTTCGTTCTCAAAGAGGACCATGACATCAGGGAAATGATGACATGACTTGCAGTTGACTTTGATTTGAGTTAGGGAGTGCTGAACGGCAGGTGGGGATGGGTGGGAGGTTGGAAGAAGGAAGAAAGAAAAGAAAGGGAAAGAAATAAAGAACAGATAATTTTTGGAGTCAGACATATGTGCTCTGTTCAAAGATCTCTGAATAGAATTCCACTTGCTCTTGAGGCCCCATCTCTTCCTCATACATTTCTCCCAAGTTTCTCCTTTGCTTTCCTTTCTCTGAGCCCTTTCATCCTCACCCATATTCCTGTTTTCAGAGGTCTTCTTGACCTTTATGCAAAATGTCTCTTTCATTTGCTTACCAAATTCTAAAAACTCACTTTCAGATGACTTCTCATCACCAAATTCAGTATTTCCTGAATAAGCATCATCTGTCCTGCTCTCTGTATTTTAGCATTTGTTGAATGGTCATCCTGCCTCTTAGAGGCTATTTCCATTTCAGTATCATGTGTGTTTGTATATACCCAGACACAGGTAGACAAATACAATAAACTAATTCCTTTTCTTTTGTTTTTCTTTTTCCTGAGGGGAGGGAGTGGATCTGTGATTTTTTTGGTGTGTCACTTCCTGGGTGGAAACTCCCTTCTTTGATGCTGGTCAATGATTTACATCTAACATATAGTATAAATCAAAGGTGTCAAACTGAAATAGAAACAGGGGCCATGAATCCATGTGTAAGTATCCCGGTGGGCCACTTATTAACAGATATAATATATAAAATCTGTGTTTTATTGTCTTTTCATTTATTTTGTTAAATATATCCAAATTACACTTTAATCTGGTTCAGACCACACACCAAAATGTTGAAGTCCGCATACCAGCAGGCCATGTGTTTGATACTCCCAAGATCAATTTTCTGTCCACTAACCCAAGGCCTCTCTTATATTTGCCTCCCATTAAATGAATATTTGATAACATCACCTTACAAAATAGTCTTAGTGATTTTTTTCAGCATTTCTTTCAATTCAAATAAAGATGTTTTATATCATGCTCTCACAAAGAGAGCAGTGATGATAAAAATGAATGAAAACAAAGAGAACATTTATAGGCTGCACTCAGATTTTCTACAAGCCGAATTTGGAAGAAAAGGGCAAGCCATATTTGGACCAAGAAGATAATTTGTTGATTGTTGATGGGCAATAGACTGTGAATGTCAGGAATCCAGACAGTTGACCTGAGGCCTCTGTTGGATGGAGAGCGTTAATAACTCTTGGTTAACAAATAGCTTTAATCACAGAGGCACAAAGTTTCCTACAAATGATCCCACATAAGGGTGTATATTCCTTGGTTGACACCTTCAACAGAGTTCTACTTCTCTTCCTGTCATGTCTACTTTTGGGAAAATGAAAGAATTATTAACCTTGATTTAGCCAGTGTGAAAAACAATCAAATGGAAACCAAGTTTCATGTGAGGACAGTTTTGCAGATTAAAACAATTCTAAAGACCTGAGCTTTTAAATGTAAGAAAAGCTTGATAGACACCTGAGGCTACTTCCTTCACTCATGTGTCTTAGGAAAAGAACTAATATGGGTATAACCCTATGACAGTGAATGATAATCCAGCACCCCTTAGTGTACCTTTATCATCTATTCATTTCTGAAGGCCAGTCCAGCTCTAAATCTTTGACCCTATATCCTATACAGATGTTGGGTCTTTCCGAGGTTATCAACCAAGTAGTGAGGTGCCCGGTGCCCAGGAAAATGTAAACTATCCAAGGGTAGAGATTGTATCATCTTTTTCTCATATCCTCAGAAATCACCATGGGTGCTTAATATATAGTAGGCTGGTTTTATTGAACTGGATTCCATCCACAGTCCCCTTCCTTCCCTCCAACTTCTATTTTTAGGTAGGAACTATCATTTGCCTTTTTTTGTATCCTCTGAATTTAGTGCCTGGCACCTAGGAAGCACTCAATAAATATTGATTGATTGGAGTATTTTAGAAATTGCCAGGCAGGGAGTAGGTGTGGTGGATGCAGTGACTCTCTCAGGATGAAAATCTGATCTTTACTTTAGATAGAAGTCGTTATTTCCCTTGGCCTACCCATCATCTCTTTACGTCCTCATGGTTTGCTCTCCTTTCTAGCATTCTCACCCTGTTGATGGAGAAGGTACTTTGGAATATTTGCCAAAATAGTGTAGTTCCTCACTTACACTGCTGCCCACGGAGACAGACTCCTACCTAACTACTCAGTATGTCCTAACTCTCAATACTTCATTAGAGGTATATTGTGAAATCTTCCAGAAGTTTTAGGTTCAGAAAGGTTGAGTGATTTGCCCTAGGTTGTACAGCTTAAGTGACTAGATTTGAGACTACTTGAATGTTTTTTTTTTCCATTGTCACCTCACAGAGAAAACTTTGTCATTTAAAAGTTGTTTCAGCATTGTACACCTCATCTGTCTTTTCAATAACATTTTTTTTCTTTCTTTCTGTGATTACTGACTAGGAAGAAATAAGTTTCCAAGAATAAAAAAAAATCCTAGTGAAGACCAGGGCCTACACTGTTCTTGTCTGGAGGCGTCTCTGTGGGATAAATACATAGAATACACAATGACTGATTTTTTATGTCATTTATCTTCTCTTGTGAAAAGAGATGGGATAAGTCACTCGTGGCTGTACCATTCACGAGCCATCCTTCATCACCACACTCATGGAGATAAATGTCACATTAACAGAGACCACAGCTATCATGTATCCTCTCTGACTGAAGATAGCAATCGATGAGAACAGCATGCTGGCCCCATGCTCCTCTGAAGTAAGGTTGCAGTGACTTTTCTATGCCCAGGCATTGGATGCTCTGGTCTCTTTATCTCTCACCTTATGAAGGCTTTTGGGTTAGTAATTCATTGGGAAACCCGGGAGTGCCACAAAAAGCTAAACAAAGGATAAAGAGAGCAAATATATTCAAGGGTTAGTATTTTAGTCATTTATGATGAGTCCATTAGGTGTACTTGTCAATAATTAGACCTTTGGGGATGGTGGTCTTTGGTTATCCTAAGACATTGTGGTCTTATAGGTTCATAGGAGGCTAACTTAATTCTAAAAGCATGTGTTAAATAATTTCTCTGAGCGAGATGCTGAGCAATGGGTATACCCAGAGAAGAGTCCTTACTTTTGAAGAGTCTACAATTCAACCTTAGTTTTGACACCTACGATGGAAGGTCCATGCAAGTAGTAATAGCATCTACTTTAAAATATGATATAAAATTTAGCTATTGTATTTAGTGGGATTGTGTTCTAAATTTGTAAAATATTATACATACCTATTCAGACATTCTTGCATTTTAGTCTTACAAGAACCTGGGAAGGTAAACATGTTAGGTATTATTATCCCCATTTTGCAGATGAGGAAAAGGAGCCTGAAAGAGATGGTCATAGAGTTAGTTACTGTCAAGGACAGGATTTGAGTCCATGTGTTTTTAGCTCTCGTTCTGTGATTTGATCAATTATACCTGTTGTCTGTCTGGAAAATCCCTCAGTTCAGGTCTCACCCTCAGGTATGTAGCTGTATGTTTTTTCACCTGACTCCATATTGCAACACTTCTGCCTAAGTCCTTGGCCAAATTCACTCTTTGACACCACATTTCTAACCCTGCCCCTCTGGTCTCAGCCTTCGCATTCTCTATATGTGCTCCTAGACCAGATTCTTCACTTGTCATCTATAGACCTGCAAGGGCTCCCAGGGAGTTTTCAGGGCATCTGTGAACTTGGATAGGGGGGAAATGAATTTTTATTTGCACAAATTTCTAGCTCAAATTTAGCATTTCCTCAAATTATGATTTAAAAAAAAAGTACTGAGAAGTGGCCCATAACAGTCACCAGAGTGCCAAAGGGATTTATGATACAATAAAAGTTAAAACCCTTTGACCTTTGGTCCCTTACATGAACTGAGACCTATAAGGGACCTTAGAAATCACCTATTTGTACATTTTAATTTTTAAGATTAGGAAACTGCGATTCAGAGCTGACCTCTGCTCTGTTCAGTAGTATGTTTATTCTAGCAAAACCCACCTTGGGCTTTCAGATAGCATGAAGGCCACTTCAGAATAACTGAGTGCACCTCTCTAAATTGAGATAAAAGATAAAGGTAGCCGTTCCCTCATTAGCCTTTGAGTTTTTAATTGGGGTACTTAGATTTGCAGGTGTATTTCCTCAGATTCAAAAAAGTCACAGAGCCATAGATCTGGAAAATATCTTTGACGTTTAGTCCCAAGGTTCCATGAGGATGCGTGTATATAGATTACACACATATGCATATGTATAGACATGTATTCTATAATATATTCATATAAACAGCAGCTAGGTGGCAAAATGGATAGAGTGCGAGACTTGGAGTCAGGAAGGCTCATCTACCTGAGTCCAAATGTGAGCTGGGGAATGAAATAGCAAACCACTTCAGTATCTCTGCCAAAAAAAAAAAAACCAAATGGGGTCATAGAGAGTTGGAAATACCCAGAAAATGACTTAATAACAACAAAATTCTTATATAAGCATATTTACATATGCCTTTACTATATATTGATATAGATATAGACTGTATTTCAATGTAATTGGTTTCCTTTGTAATCCTGTATATGATGTTTTGTGCACTTATCAACATGGTTGTGAGAAGTCCATGACAGGCAAAAAAGCTCTGTTCTAAGCCAACTTTCCAAATCTTGCTTTTTATATATGAAGAAACTAAATCATATCAACATGAAATGACTTGCTTAGAGTTATACAGTGGCACTGGGCAGAGAACCCAGGTTTGGACCAGTTTTTCTCAGACTTCTAAGTCCAAATTTCAGGCTCTTTCCTCACTCATTCTACTTTCTTTCCTGTGTCCTTAAGTCATTCCACCAGTTTAGTGGCAAAAGGTTGTGGATGCATGTAATACATGGAACAGCCTCCATTGAACAATATTTAATTTTTCATGTTAGGGGAACAATCCCTGCTGTATTGAGTCTCAGTGTGTCCATCCAAGTCATTAAGTTCTGTTAAGAATAGATTTCACTGAGTTCATTCGGCAACAATTAGTGCATTTCTATATTGGCAACAGCAAGTGTATTATTAAAAACCACCAGTGGCTAAAACAGCTACTTTGGCTTTCTGCCTGGTACAGTGCTAAGCACCCAGTGGGCATCCAATAAATATTGTCATCGATGATTATGGCGGTGGTGGCAGCAGACAGAGAAATGCTCTGAGCTCTTCCCTGAATTCTCCATGGGGGCTGTTTTACATGGGAAAATCCTGTGATTCCTTGTGCTGTACTGACCACTATGGGGAACTAAGTGGTGAATGATTCACAATGTCCTTTCCCTAGTATGCTGAATGTTTTGGCAGCAATGAACTCAGAATGGCTCCCTGTCAAACTCGGGAATGGCAGCTAACAGACGTGGTAACACCAGTGACTTTGTGACAGCACCTGCTGCTGTAAGACATCATTGATTTTGAGGAAACAATAATAGATACTCACTTCCATATTCTTGGTTATTTCTTTTTGGTTTTTTTTTGTTTTTTGTTTTTTTGGTTGGTTGGTTTTTTTAGCTTACAAAAGGGCTTTCCCACAGCAGTCTGATTATGTAAACATGCAAGTACTTTGTTGTTGTTATTCAGTTATTTTAATCTTGTCCAATTTGTTATGACCCTATTTCAGATTTTCTTGGCAAAGATACTGGAGTGGACTACCATTTTCTTTTCCACCTCATTTTACAGGTGAGGAGACTGAAGCAAACAGGGTTAAGTGACTTGCCTAGGGTCACACAGCTAGTAAGTGGCCACATTTAAAATCAGGATTCCCTGACTCCAGTGCTCTCTCCACTGTGTCACATAGCTGCCCTAAGTATTTTTTTAATCATCATTTAACAGAAGACATGAGCACAGAACGTGAATGTTGGAAGTTTGCATCTCATCTGGAAAATGAGTAGCCCTAACCCACAAACTCACAAGCATTTATTAAGTGTCAACTATATGCCAGACATTAGAGGGAAAAAGTCATAAATAAAGCAGTTTCTGTCCTCTTGAATCTTGCATTGTAGCAGGGTAAACAGCTTACTATATATGTGTCTATATATGCATATATATGAAAATATATGCATGTATATGTAGACATATGCACACACAATATTCTGCTGAAAATGGAGAAAATACTGAAGTGAGAGTCATGAAAGCTTAGTTTGAATTCTACTTCTGTCACTTATGTCCAATATGATTTTGGGCAAGTCTCTTCCCTGAGCTTGATTTCTCAACTCTAAAATGAAATGAATAGAAATGGACTACATGACCTGAGGTCCCTTCTGGCAACAGATTTATAATTCAGTGGTCCTTAATACCAGGCAATTTCAAGAGTGGGGTAAGAAGGAACTGAAAACTCATTTATGATATGCCTAAAATTGGTTATCTAGGCTATACTTAAAGTCTTCTAAAGAATAAAAGAACCATTCAATACTAATCTCACTTGCAGTTAGCTCCAATTATTAGGTGGTTTTTTTGTTTATTTTTTGTTTGATTTCCTGAGTTTAATCTTAAATCTGCCCTTTTGTCCAATTTCCACTATCATTTCTGATTCTACCCTCTAGGGCTACACAACACCGACCACAATACAACCAACGCTAACCTAAGTCTTTTCTCCATTTCCTGGTGATGGTACCAAATACTTGACTCATCTTTATGCTTTTTTTCCCCTGTTGTTCAAGCTAATTTCCTCCCCAGTTCCTTCAGTTGAGCCTCATAAAACATGTTAAAAGTTTCACAGACTTCAGGGGTGAACAAGGAACAACTGAAATAATCACCTGAAAGTCCAGATGATCAAAATGAGGCCCTGTCACTTGTCCACCTGGACTCTAGATCATAGCTACACAGGGCGAGAACTAGAGTTGTTGGATATCTTGCTCTTCTGGCTCCAAGTTGCATACTCTATCCTTTTTCTGTAACATACTGAGTCGCTCTTAGAAAAGGTATCATAGAATACATAACAGACACAGCTGTAACTCTTATGTGTGTGCTTTCCTTTGCTGCTGCATCAGCAGTGTTCACCTTACCAGTAGGTCTCCAAAGTGGTTTCAGTGTTAGTTAAGCTTTCTTATGAACATATCAACCTATATGCACCCATTAGAATATAAACTTGAAAGCAAAGACTATTTTAATTTTGATTTTATTTGAATCTCCAGCACTTAGAACATTATCTGGCACACGGCAACTGCTCAATAGATATTTCTTCCTTCCTTCCTTCCTTTCTTCCTTCTCTCCTTCCTTCTTTCCTTCCTTCTTTCCTTCCTTCCTTCCTCCCCTCCTTCTCTCCCTCACTCCCTCCCTCCTTCCTTCCTTCCTCACTCCCTCTCTTCCTCCTTTCCTTCCTTCCTTCCTCCTCCCTCTCTTCCTTCCTTCCTTCTTTCCTTCCTTCTTTCCCTCCCTCCTTCCCTCCCTCCATCCATCCTTCCTTCATTCCTTCCTCCCTCCCTCCTTCCCTTCCTCATCCCTCCCTCCCTCCCTCCTTCCCTGCCTCCCTCCCTGTCTTCCTTTCTTCCTTCTTTCCTTCCTTCATCTCCCCTCGCTGCCTGTCTTCCTTCCTTCCTTCCTTTCTTCCTTCCTTCCTTCCTTCCTCCCTTCCTCCCTCCCTCCTCCCCTCCCTCCCTCCCTCTGTCCCTCCTTCCCTCTCTCCCTTCATCCATGTCTTCCTTCCTTCTTTCTCTCCATTTTTCCCTCCACTTTCCTTTCCTTTCCTCTCCTCTCTCCTCTCCCCTCTCCTTCTCTCCTCTCCTCTCCTTTCAAGTTGCAATTACATTTTAAGTTCAGTAGCAAAGATTAGTTGATCTGCATCAAAAAAGAGTTTCTAAATCAGTGAGATCAGTATTCCAACTCCTCCCCACAAAATTATAATGAACCAAAGATATTTTAAGACCAGAATGAACATCAGAGGTAAAGAGAGAAATGTAGAGTTCCCTGAAAATTTCAGTTGAACTAAACAAATATTTATTATTTACTGAATGCAAATCAGTGTCCTAGATGCTGAGTGTGCTCCCCCTCCCCCGGCCACTTTTTAATTGAACAATAAATAGATTGTCTGACTTTGAATAATACAAAGGTTACAGTCTATACTACCACCTATGGAGAGAGAGTGAAAAAACACACACACAGCTTAAAGGCTCTATTTCCTTTTGGTATAACTTGTTCTCTGTTATCTTTTTTACTTTTTATAGTGCAAAACAAAACCTAATGAATAATTAACTCTCACTAAACTGAATAAATGATCCTCAGAAAATAGATAACTCTGTGAGTCTGTAAATTTAGAAGCTTTAACTGAAATGAATAGTTCATAAACGGGATCTTTTTGTTGAGCCCTGGAGTCTTTAATAATACCTTATGGTTTGGGGGGTTTGGGGGGTTTTTTTGCCTTTTTTTAAAAATCAGAACCTAGAGCTCCTGTTTGTAGGGACTTTTTAGGTGTGTTTGTGTATTTTCTGCTTCCCTAACACCTTGGACAGCGCCTCATAAATAGCGGTCTTTAATGCTTATTGAAATGGAGACAACATGGTAAGTGAGAAAGAACCCTGAATCTAAAAATTGAGCACCTAGGTTTATATTCTAGATTCATAGGACCATGGGTCTAGAGATGGCAGGGCCCTTAAAGGGCATCTAGCCCCATTCTCCCATTTTATGGAAGAGCAAACTAAAAGCCCAGGTAGGTGAAAATACTTACCCAACATCTCACAGGTAATAAATAGCAGCATTGGCATTTGAATCTAGAATTTATAACTTCAAGTTCTGTACACTTTCCACTGTACCCCTCTGCCTTAGGTCTCTCCCAATTCCAGATTTATGATTTTATGAATCAGAGCTATAGCTCAGCCATGCTGAATCCTGCCTTTTTTTTTCCTCTTTCTCGGTGACTTTTGGTTCCATAGAGGCTGTTTGGACCTATGCAGTATCTGAGTCAACCTTGGACAATCAGTGGAGTGTTCAGAGGGAGAGCATTAATAAATCCAGGCCAGCCTCACAGATCAAATGGTTTGCAAGTAGCCTCCTGAAAGAATGTCTGCAGTGCCCCCACCCCCAGCCCAAAGAAGCCTGTCTCTACTAGGAGGAAGAAAAAGGGGCCAATTGTTTTCCCTCTGGACACTCCCGTGGCTCCCCAAAAGGAGGCAAAGGGCTCATTTGAAGCGATTTTCTTTATTTTTATATTCAAATGTCGACAAAGCAGAAAAGCACTGGAGACCTATTCATGGCTCAGAAGTGATCTATCGGGCAATAATGGACTTGCTTTCCAGCTGTGCTGGCGTTGAGGCTGCCGCAGGTTTAATTGAAAATACACCGTGACCTTGGTTTTGTTCACCAGGCAAGGAAGGGGTGTAATTGGCGAGAAACTGTTCAAGGGTTTTCTTTAAAGGACGTCATCTTGCTCATTTGGGGTGCACCTATGGGGGCAGGGAGAATATGGAATCCCGTAATTTTTTTTTTAAGGCATGCATTGTATTTGCAAGCAGTTCCCATCATGCAAGCAATTTTCCCAAAAGAAAAATAACTTCCTCTCTACCTATGTGCTGCATCCCAAATGCTATCAGTATGATAATTGTATTGTCCCTAACTGTCTCATGTTCCATCATAATTAAATAAACAGCTTGTAAATTGCAGGCCCACATAATGTCTGTGTTCACTCTTACCTTAAGAGGTTTCCATAGTAACCGTGGACAGGAAGTTTAACTGTCATTTACTGGACTTGAGGCTATCTGCAGTATTGGCTCCCTCCCTTCCTCCCCCTTCTGCCCTGCTCCATCCTCTTCTCCCCTCCCCCTTCTCTTTTTAACAATGAGGAAGTAATTTGGACTCAGTTAGCTTCAACAAATGCAATAATACTCAAATGGGCTCGGATACTTAAGTGTAATTGTGTTATTAGCTGGAAATGGTTATTTTCAAAAACAAAAGAATTGGGAGTGAAGTTTAATAAACTAAGTCCAAGCGAATGAGGAGGGAGCTGCAGTCACCGGCTGGAACGATGCCACTGTGGTCATTATAGTGGGCATTAACAACTCCTCTGCTGGACATCAGTGCAGGATGTTCGGAGGAGGGCAGTGAGGATGGTGGCAGGGCTAGAGTCTACATCCTATGAGAACCAGTTGAAAACACTGGGGAATTTAGCCTGGAGAAGAGAAGACTTAAGGAAGAAATGTAGCTGTTTGTAAGAATTTGAGGGATTATGAAGTAGAAGAGGGATTTGGTTGGTTCTTCTTGGCCCCAAAGGGAGAACAAGGAGAAATGGGAGGAAGATTGTAAAGAGGCATTCTTTGCCTTGATGTAAGTGGAAAAAACACAAAAAACCAATAACTTTCTAACAATTGAAATGATCTGAAAGTGGAATTGGCTGCCTGAAGAGGTGGGTAGTGAGCAATCTTTCACTTAAGCGCTTCAAGCAAATTCTTGATGACCACTTATTATGGAGGAGAGATTCTTGTTCAGGTACAACTGAGATTTTAGGAGTCTTTGGCCTAGATGGATCATGTTCGACAGATTTGGAACTAGAAGGGACTTAAGAGACCATCAAGTACAACCCTTCCATTTTACAGGTAAAGAAAGTGAGCTGTACAAAATTTATATGACTTGACTGAGGTCCCCACAGCAAGGTAGCATTTGTATTTAGGTCTCCCTAATGCCAAATCTAGCACTCTAACCACTCATTATACCATATTTTAATCTAGTCTCTAGGATTAGTTACAGAAGTAGGAAATAGGCATACCTCTAATAGTTTAATTGAATACAATCCCAGGATTTAGAATTTAGAGAGACCTCAGTGGTTATCTAATCCCAATGGATTATTCTCAGAGAGAGAGAGAGAGGACATGTAAATTCACTGATGTAGGGAACCACCAAATTTGTCAACTCCCTTTACCACTGCATGATGGAACCTTGTCTCCACCTCATAGACAGAAGACTCTGAGAGACTGAGTGTAGGTTCCAACCAGCATATGCTATATCAGGGAGTTAAGCCTTCTTCTTCTTTTTCCCCCTGTCTTTGAAGCTTACTCCGTGTCCATCACATTATTGTGGTTTTCATTTGTCTTTAATATATACTCAGGCTACAGTTTGATGAATAAAGAAACAATGTGGTGAAGTGTGTGATCTAATTATTTTCTGTTTTATGTGACATTTATTCCTAATTTTATGATCCCAAAATAAGAGAAATCCCATTGTTGGATGATTAGAGTGGGGAAGTGGTAGCTAGAAGAATTTGATTTGAACCATAACTGACATTTATATAGTATTTTGAGGTTTACATTTAGTATGATGCATGTAACAACCCTGGCAGGAACACTACAGGAATTATTATGTCCATTATAGAGAAGGAAAAAAATAGGACCCATAAAGATTGAAAATGACTTGCACATTGGCATGCAGCTAGTAAGAAATAGCAAAGAATATTGAACAGAATATATCCTATCTCTGATATTTCCTAGTTTTCTAATCCAGGGTAATGATTTCACCTCTTTTTTGTTTCAACTTCCTCCCTGGGTGTCCTCTAATGTCCTTTCCAGCTCCAAATCTATAGCCATATGTCAAAGGTGGGATTAGAACCCATAGGTTATTTTCATTGCAATATGATGGGACTCCATGGTACCATAAGTTACTCTTTACTCTGCCCTCTCTATGGATCACATTCTTTCTTTGTGAGATGAAGAAAATTCCTTCCACATTTAACTTACCTGAGAGCCTAGAATGGCTGAACCAATCAAGAAAGGGCTTCTAGGGGCGGCTAGGTGGCGCAGTGAATAGAGTGCCGGCCCTGGAATCAGAAGGACCTGAGTTCGGAGCTGGCCTCCTACACTTAATCCGCACAAACAAAAACCTAGCCCTGTAACCTTGGGCAAGTTACTTAACCCCAATTGCCCTAAAGGGGCGGCTAGGTGGCGCAGTGAGTAGAGCGCCGGCCTCGGAGTTGGGATGACCCGAGATCAGATCCGGCCTCAGAAAATGAGCACCCACGCATAAATAATGACTAGCCGTGTAACCTTGAGCAAGTTACTTAACCCCAATTGCTTTTAAAAAAAAATAAAAAAAAAAGAAAGGGCTTCTAATACAATTCTTTCTATTTTATTCATCCCTTTCAGTTTACCCTAAAACCCCCAATCCTAGGAGTGGTAAAAGGAAGAACCAATTTACCGTTACAGAGCACTGTTGTTTTAAATTTCTCCTCCCACTTTCATATCAGTTCTCTTACTTGATCCCCCTCAAGAATCTTGTGATATAGATAGGACAGATATTTTTCTTTCCATTTAACTGACTGGAATATTACAGCATAGCAAATCACCTTTACTAATATCAACAAGCCAGGCAAAAGCCTTTTCTTTAACACATCTATCATAACTTGTTGTTGTTTGTTCTTCATTTTCGATGAAGACCAATGATGTCACAAAGGTGAGGTCTTAACTTGTACATGGATTCATTTCAGAGTGGTGCAGAATGCCCATGAAGTAGGTGCAGTAGTTAAGGGATGTTCAAGATGGGTGATGATCCATAATATCACAGAAGTCAACAGAGTCTAGTGTCCAGGAAGAAGAGGACTGTGATAGTTCTAAAAGCTGCAGAAAGGTCATGAAAGATGAGACCAGAGAATAGGCTATCTGTTTTAGCAGTAGAGAAAACACAGGAAACCTTGGAGTGACCTATTTTGATTTAATCATGGAGTTGCTAAATTGCAGTGGGTTGAGAAGGAGGTGAGGAAATGGAGGAAATGAATCATCTTGGCAAAGTATGTCTCTAGTTCTAGCCCTAGGGCAGATTGTCTTGTGAACATAGGTACCCATGGAGGAAATAATAATTATTATTTTGTAGTAGCTGGAATTTAAGTGGAATAGAGTAGAATACAATTTGTATTAGCAAATGAATATAGTAATCTTGTATTTGAGATGTGTAAAGACTTAAGTTTTGGGGATAAAAATTCATTATTTCATAGAAAATTGGGAAAACTAGAAAACACTATGACAGAAATATGGTTTAGACCAGTATCTTACACCATTTACCAAGATCAGATCAAAATGGATATGTGATCTAGATATAAAGAGAGAGATTACAAGAAAATTTGAAGAAAATGAGCTTAAAAGTGTTGCAAAAACCTTTATAATATTTTCTCATTTGGTCATCTCTATTCATATTACATATAAGGAAATTGAGGCAGAGGGTAAGTGACTTGCCCAGAGTCACACAGCTAGCAAATGTCTAAGGCTAGATTGTAACCCAAGTCTTCTTAACTTCAGAGGATCATTAATCAATCCGTTGTGCCACCTACCATAGTAAACCAATCAGTAAGTATTTACAAAACAGTTATATTACAGGTACTCTGATGGTAGATTATAGAAATGGACGGTCTTAATTTCCATAGTATAGAAAGATGTGACATGTTGATATATTGAGATATATATAACATAATGTAATATGATATAATTTATTATGTTATAATAACAAATAAATATGAAGTCATTATGGGGGAAGGCTATTTTCAGTAGCAGGGTAATGAAGTGGTACTGGAATTTACCTTTGTAGAAAATTAGGTATTCCAAGAGATGGAATGACGACAAATATTCCCAGCATATGATGGGAGGTGGAATGTCAGTGGTGAAGAGTCAATTGAAAGAAGGTCTGTTTGGCCATCCATGGCATCATTTCCATATTATAAAGTTATAAAATCTATAGACTTATTGATAGCATGCTTTAGGAAGTTACACGTGTAGATAAGAAAATGTTTGTGGAGTTTGTTTTGTAGAAAGTCATTCCGGATGTGGTTTGAAGAGGAAGGTGACAGGAAATGGCAAATTGGTGATTCTTGTGATTTCTATTATCTGGTCTGTCCTCACTAAGGCTTCCTCATTAAGCAATTTTAGCAGCACTGATATGTTACTTGAAACTTTCTTCTAGTCCCAATTAGGAGTCCCTTCCTGTTATCTGTGTTCTGATTCTGTGAGGGTGACTGGAAATCACACTAATAGGCCTCATTCTTTCCCCTTCTCTTTCTCAAGTCCCCATAAATACAGGGTCAATTAGATGGTTTTAATTTTGTGTTCTATACTGTCTTCCAGCGAACATCATCAGACTCTAGGGAGAACCAGTTTATACCAAGTTGGAAGATAGTATGATCTGGGAAAGGATTGCTGTAACTTTGAGGGATGAGAAAGCTATCCAAGGTCAGATCAGGCAGAAAGTGAGGTCTCTTAAGAAGTTAGACAAAGTTTGAGGGGCCTGAAAAATATGGAAGGTAAAAGTAGTCAAGGTTGTTTCTACTAGGTCAAAGTGAGTAACAACAGTGAGGAGTAACTCCCTCTCCAGGTAAGTAAACTCCCTCTAACAGTTCAGGTTGGCACTTTCTATGAAATGTATCATCTTAAGCGAGATTCCTAGAGCAGCTGGGTGGCACCATAGTTCCTAGGGCCTGGAGTCAGGAAGACTTATCTTCCTGAGTTCAAATCTGGCCTCAGACACTTACTAGCTGTGTGTGACCTTGCACAAGTCACTTAACCCTGCTTGCTTCAGTTTCCTCATCTGCAAAAATGAGCTGGAGAAGGAAGTGGCAAGAAAACCCCTAATGGAGAGTCAGACTCTACTGAAATGGCTGAAAAACCAGAGCACTGAGAGGATGACTTGGGCTCAGGTCTTAGGCTGTACTGCTCATCCCAACCATATAACCTTGTCTGCCCTGTCTCCCATCACACAGCATAAAGTGATGGGGCTTCATGTCCTATGTTCGTCAGTTGACTGACTGGGGATAGGGGAACCTGAGTTGAGGGAACTAAGAACTTTGTGTATTTTCCTTTTGTCTGGGAAGGGAGGCCTGTGTACTGACCATTAATGATGGGGGAGGCAAGTGCTTGATAGGCCCTCTAGCAAGGATCTGACAAATAGGACTGGCCATTTACAAGGCATTAATTCTCACCAGCATCCTCGAACATATCAATTGAAATGTCATCACTCATTTAAGTGAAAATCCATAGGATTTTTGGGGGGTTGTTGCTGGTGTGTTGGTTTTCAACCTACAGCAGCAATGATGACCTTGGCACAGAGCACTTCCTGGGGATTAATGAGCAGTTGGAGGTTAATGACCATCAACTCCTCCCAGCCAGTCATCAATCCAACAGAAACACTGGGCCCCAAGGTCATTAACAGCCCTGCCAACCTTTTCAAAGCATCCCTTTCTTTGCCTTCCTTGAGTTTCAGAGAGGCCTGTTGGATCAGGAGCCTGTTGGGTGTGTTTTTAGAAGGCCTGGGTTCCAGTCCCAACTCAGACACTTGCTCCCCATTTTTGCTTATTCTTTGAATCCCCTGTATTTAAGACAGTGCCTGCAATATAGAACTTAAGTGATGTAATTGGATTTGATTTGTGGGTCTGAGCTCACCATGCTGCCATGTGGGCCGCCATGCAGCCCTCAGGGCCATGTGTCCCTTGTCCTTTTCTTTTGCTCTTTGATTGGTCTATTCCCTTTTCTGTCTGTACATTTCCTGAATGATATCCCTGGAAGGAATCATAGCAGAAGAAAGTGGTGCCATATGTGCATTTGAAAGACCTGAATTCAGATTTTGTCTCAGCCATTTATTATCTCTGCTACCTTGAGCAAGTTGCATCACCTCTCTGGGCCTTAGTTTCCTTCCTTTTCTGTCAAATGAAAGAGTTGGACTAGATGACCTCTGAAGGTTCTCCCATCCCCAAATCTCTTATCCTGTGATTTTTCAATGGCTTCTTTAGTAATTTATCCTTTCTTTAACCTTTAGGGGTAAGATAAGGAGAGAGAGACAGGCCCAAAGAAAACATAAATAAGCATGGTTTTCATGGGATGATAAGATAATGGAGAAAGGAGAGAGATCATTTTGCATATTCTGAATGTCTGATAATGCCTCATTTGAAATATTCAGGCTTATGTACCTGGACTGTTTTCTCCCCTTTGTTATACTCAAAGACTATCTTGTTGCACATCTGGAATTGCCAAATTATACGACCAGTTTATATTCTGCACGTGTCCAGGGATGTGAAGAAACACATGCATGTATGCATGTAGATGCCTGCATATCCATGTATATGCATGTATGTGTATATCTGTACAATGTATATGTATGCAAATACATGTCTACATACGTGTTATGTGTATAATGTATTTTTATCTGCACATATGTCTATGTGTCCACATATATTCTTGTCTGTGTGTATATTAACTCAGTCCCGGATTCCACCTGGTTCCAAGCTGTTATCTGGTATCATTTCCCAAATCAGCATTTCACCCTTAATTATTTTGCAAACCTGTTACAGTTCAGATTTATGTTATTCTAGAAAGTTAGGATCATTTTGCTTAAAAAAAAATATGGGGTAGCCAGGTGGCACAGTGAATAGAGCACAAGCCCTGGAGTCAGGAGTCCCTGAGTTCAAATCTGGCCTCAGACACTTAACACAAAACTAGCTGTGTGACCTTGGACAAGTCACAACCCCAACTGCCCTCCCCAAAAAAGCAAAACAAAAAAACAAACAAAAAAACCCACCATAGATAAAATTTTTTAAAAAGACAAATTTTGAAACAGATGCTTTGGCAGAGTCTAATGACCTCCTGTATGCTCTCCGTCATGTAGAAGCTCCCTCCAGTGCTGAAGATTGCAGCAATAAGTAAGCATTTATTAAATATTTATGGTCCAAGCATCATGCTAAGTGACAAGGATATAGAGGGGAAAGCAAAAGCAGTCCCTGCCTTCATTCTCACCTAGGTGGTGGGGGGAACTTCCTTATTTTCATAATATGAGAACCTTCTTGGCTTTCTTGGAACATCAGAAAGATAACATCCCAGCTAAATGTTATGCCTCATTTGTATTCTGGGGGTACAAAGTACAATGTACACAGTGCTCAAATTAATAAGACGAGTTCAAATGCTGCTATAGGCACTTAATAGCTTTTTTATGCCTCGATTTCCCTATGCATCACATGGTGATAACAGTAGGATCTACCTCTCAGAGGTAAAGATAAAATGAGATAATATTGGAAAACAAAATAAGATGGTATTTGTAAGGTGCTTTGCAAACCTTAAAATCATAAGAAATGCTAGTTTTTGTCATCATTAATATTAATAGCCGTCTGTTTATTATTATTATTGATGACATCCTTTACTCCAGTTCTTTTTGGTATCCCCTTAAAGGTTATGTACTGCAACCTGTTCATGCCCACAATTTGCTTCTCAATTATACCATGATTGACATTCATTTCTAATTCTTGAGAGTTGTTCCTATCCCATGACTCCTGGTCTTATTTCATTGGTAGATATCTATATTAAAATGAATGTTCAGTCATTTTTCAGTCATGTCCAAATCTCTATGACCCCATTTATTATTTTCTTGGTAAAGATACTGCAGTGGTTTGCCATTTCCTTCTTCAGCTCATTTTACAGATTAGGAAACTGAGGCAAACCAGGTTAAATGACTTGTCCAAGGTCATACAGTTAGTAAATGTCTTGGGTTGAATTTGAACTCCTGACTCCAGGACCAGTACTCTATCCTATGCACCACCTAGCTGCCTCATTAAAATGATGGGCTTGTGTTTTGGGGAGAAATTGGAATTATTAAAGAAGCTTTATTTTTGGTTTTTGAAGTCAAGCCAATTCTTTCTCCTTGTATTTAATCCTGTAGAACCTATACCTGAGAAAAGATGGGATGAAGCCCAGTGTCCAATTGAATATGACTACTTTTGACCTGAATCCAATCCATTTGTATTATTTTTTTCCAGGTGTATTGCTTCTCTCAGTAGCAGTTGGGGCTTTCTTTCCAACTGTGGTACCTCACACATAGAAAGCACTTAATAAAATTCTTTTGGACTGAT
The DNA here is from genome assembly GCA_011680675.1 of Gymnobelideus leadbeateri. Lineage (NCBI taxonomy): Eukaryota > Metazoa > Chordata > Mammalia > Diprotodontia > Petauridae > Gymnobelideus > Gymnobelideus leadbeateri. The sequence continues at coordinate 32,307 of WOXC01002505.1, read as the reverse complement.
TGAGTGATAGATACCAACATAGAGGTCAGTGCTAATCACATGACACATGGGATATTTTATTCAATTCTGGGCACCACATTCTAGAAAGGAGAACCTGGAGCATTTCCAGAAGCTAGAAGTCAAAATTCATTTAGAGGAAGGATGTTGGGATGGCAAGGGGACTGGAAAAAAATGTCAGGAAGGACCAGTTGGAGCAACTGAAGATTTGGACTACCTAATAATTGTATTCAAATATTTGAAGGGTTGTCGGATGAAAGATGTATGGCATTATTCTCCTTGGAACCAGAAGTAAGATAGAAAGCAGGATCTGAAAGCTACATACAGGGATGCTTATTTCAGCTCCATATGAGGAATAACTTCTTAACATAATAATATCTACCACTTATATAAAATACATAAACAAAAAAACCTTCTTTTAAAAAGCTATGTAATATTATTATTATTTATATAGTGTTAAATTTCCATAGTTATTTACATATTGCTATCTCATTTGATCCACCCCACTCTATGAAGTAGGATGCTATTACTGCCTTCATTTTACAGATTGGTAAACTGAGGCAGGCAGTGATTGAGTGACCTAACTGGCATCACATAGCTAATAAGTACATGAATCAGAATTTGAACCTGGGGCTTCCTGGCTCTGAGTCCAGGAAACTATATACTACATTATATACTATATACTACTATAGCAGCATAAAACATATATACTAGTCTATAATACATAGTATGTGTAGTATGCTAATATATACAACATATAGTATGCCATTATATATTATATATAGTATACTGCTATATACGGTATATAGTATACTACTTTATTCTATATACTACACTATATATTATATGCTTCTTTATACTATACTATAGACATAACACGGTATCCATACCTAACAATGATTAAAATTACACAAAAATCAGATAGTATACCCCATGCTGTTGTGGGTACTGGAGGCATCAACATGGAGCCTGAATGTCAAATTGCCCTTAATGTTACATTGATTAGTCGTTTTTCAGTTGTGCCCAACTCTTGATGACCCCATGTAGCGGCAAGCACCCCAATATCCCCAGGGTGACTGCCAACACAGGTTCTTAGATCTGCTTTTCAAAAGGAAAGCAACTCAAAATGGGTTAACAAGCTTACTTTAATCAAACAAACATACATTACCTAGTTCAGGGGGAGAAGGTCAGCACCCCGAACTTCAGAGTTACAGAACTTACAGATCAAACAGACAGGCTTCCAAACTGTCCAAACATTATATCAATACCAAATCACAGTTACCAGAGAGGGAAGCATCAACATCTGGGTTTTCAAAGCCGGGGGGCTCTCAACAACGGCTTCCCAGAGTCTCATCTGGTCAAATCACACAACACTTCTCAAAGTGAGCCCCAAAGCAAAGCCCCTCATCAGAGTTTATATAGCCTTCTCCTGGCTCAAAGATTGTAACAACCTCCTTGACCCACTGCCCAATCATACAGCATCAAGGTGTGGTCATTCCTGAAAACCAAGCCTCCCACCACAGGCTCCATGTGACCACATTCAGCCTATTAGGAGGCAGAGCATATTTTCAAGTCAAGGAAGGTTTTCAGAGTCTCTTAAAGCCAATCAAAGTCTCTTAAGCCAATCAAAGGGCCTAGGGGCAGGGAAGATCTTTACATCTGCATTTCCATTACACCCCATTTGAGATTTTCTTGGCTAAATTACTGGAGTGGTTTGCCATTTCCTCCAGCAGCTCATTTGACAGATGACAAAACTGACACAAACAGGATTAAGTAACTTTCCAGGGTCACAGCCAGAAAAGATCTGAGGTCAGATTTGAACTCAGGTTTTTTTGACTCTCCGCCTAGCACTATGCTCCCTGAACCACCTGGATGCACAGAGCTGTATGCATAAGACTGCAGACTTATTAACAACCTTTTAATTTCTGGTCATCAAGAATCTTGACTTCATCTTGAGATTTTTTGTATTAAAAGTTCAAAAAGGGAGTGGGTAGGTGGCTCAGTGAATAGAGCACCAGCCGTGGAGTCAGGAGGACCTGAGTTCAAATCCAGCCTCAGACACTTAACACCTACTAGCCATATGGCCTTGTGCAAGTCACTTAACCCCAATTGCCCTACATTCTCCTCCTAAAAAAATAGTTCAACAAGACATAAGAAATAGGCTGTCGAAAGCTTTTCCTCATTTTCAATGTTTCTTGACTACTAACCAGGAGAATACTGGGGAATATTTAACAACCAGTTATCCAGAATGCATGTACTTCTCATGCATATATATGCACACATACATACATACACATATACATATGTACATACATACACATATACGTGTGTGCATATGTGTGCTTGTATATGCATAAATGATTATTTTAATCTGCATTGGCATTTTATCAACCATTTTCTTAAGACTAGACAGTCAATAAAACAATATATCAATGATTTGCTGCTTTTTCTGATTTCCAAGGTATAAATACTCACACTGAAATTTTAATAATCAGCTCTAGGACATACCTATTACTAACCAACCAGTTAATCAATTATTTTTTTTAGGCATCTGTCATGTACCAGGTGATGCACTGAGGTCTTCAGGGCAAAAACGTACAAAAAAAAATCAGGCAATCCCTATCCTTAAGGAGCTTACATTCTATGGCACAAAGACATGTACCCTGGAGATTTGCTATTTAGTCATTTCAGTCTTATCTGCCTCTTTGTGACTCCAGGGAGCATACTGGCTGAGGGGTTTTCTTGGCAAAGATACTGGAGTGGTTTTCCGTTTCCTTCTTCTATGGATTAAGGCAAACAGGTTTAAGTGAGTAGCCCCAAGTTACACAGCCAGTAAGTGTCTGAGTCAATACAAGAGATGTTTCCAGCTCATATGAGATCCCTTGTAGGGGTAAGAATTAACCACCGAAAGACATCAGAAAAGGCCTCTTGTAGGAGGTGAAAGATTGAGCTGAGCTTTGAATGAGATGTGAGATGCGTGGATGACAAGCACCCAGCATCCGATAACAGGCATAGCACTAGAAGCCCCCAACACCACCCTTTAATTCAGGTAACAAGTTGGCCATGTATATTTCATAACTTCATAAATAATCAACCTGGAAAAGTGAGTCTGATCAAAAGGAGGCAGGCACCGCTAGAGCCCTCCACGAAGGCTGCTTATTTTTGATGCGTGATGTGAAGGCAAACAGCAAGAAAAACAAATTAATTTTATTTTTAGCCTAGCCAAGTTGTGGCTGCATTTTAGAGCTAGGTTTTTAAGATCCTACGGATCTGACTTTCTGTTTATAAAGTGGTATCTTTTTTGATTTTATTTCCCCCCCCCCATTACTTTCTCTGTACCTTAATATTGTATTCCTGAGGATTGTGACTGGGAAAATTAAGGGTGGTCTTCAGTAGCCCTATTTCCCTAAGAAGTTGCAGCTTTGCCAGCTTCTTCTTGCTTCAAGTTTAAATGCTACCACCTGAATGAGGTATTTTTCTTGATTAAGCAATCAATTACAAAAGCACCTACTATGCATCAGTAACTAGCCTAGGTGCTAGGGAGAGAACACTAATGAATCAACCACTGTCCTCAATAAACTTATATTCTATTGGGTAAATCACCTTAATCTGGGAATCCTTCAATAATAGGCACCACCTTCTCCTCCCTCCAGATATTTTAAATACATATAACAGGTATTTTGTGTATGATTGTTGCTGTTCTTGTCCCGTTGCCTGCCCTCCTCACCCCCCACCTTTCCCCTGCAGAGACTTTTTTCTTCTTTTGTTCTTGGTATCTTTACCCTCCTACCACAATGCATGGCACTAATCAGTGTTTAATAAGACAAGCACAGTATACTACAAGGCACATAGTAGGTACTGAGTAAAAGTTTATTGACTTTAATTGTGTTGAATGCAGTCTTATGGAAATCAAATCGATCTAATTCCTAACCAAATATTAGAAGAAACAGAGCTCTTGGTTGGTTTTAGGAAGGTATCCGTGCATGCCATATGAATGTTTACTAATCTGTGCTGAGAAGAGATTGCAGGATAAAATAAGGCCCCTGGGGATAGGGCAGCTACTTTGTTTATTTGTTTTTCCCATCCCCTACTTTAAAAAAAAGGTTTAACATGTTTTGTTTGAACATTACAAATATTTCCAGGTTACTTCCACCTGTGGTAGATTTTTCTTGTAACAATCAAAACCCACAATACAGGGACCTCATCTAAAAGTGCATATAACATTACACACTTGTAGCTCCCCCTCAAACCTCTCCGTTTTAAAGTTGTTTGGTTTTTTTTTAATAAATTATATTTTCTCCCCTACATCACTCTGTGCCCCACTGGGTGGAGGGGAGAGGAAGAGTGAGACAAGGAGGAGCAGGGAAAGAGGGTGCTCTGTGTGCTTGTGTGCTTGTGTGCTTGTGGTGGGGGGGGGCGGGGATGGGGCTGTGTAAGAGAGACAGAGACACAGAGACATGGACAGAGACCAAGAGTGGAGGGAACAAATTCTTTGTAAAAAATGTTTATAATCAAGCAAATCAAATTCCTTAATTGGCAATGTTGAAAATCACCAGACATTTCATGTTGCATTTTAAATCCAACAAATAGCTTCCAGTTAAAAGCTATATAGTTTGTTTTATCACTGGCCCTTTGAAATCATGCATGGTCCCTACATTAATCATAGTTCTTATAAATTTCATGATTGTCTTTACAGTCTTGTTGTTTTTGTATAAACTTATTCTGTTGGTTTTGCTCATTTTATTTTCATCTTTTTTTTTTAAATTTGTGTCTTTAATACTGTTCCTTTTGGGAAAGTCACCAAACCTCTCAATGTCCCTTGGCAATTTCTCTAACACAGGGTGTCCCAAAACTCTTAGTGCAGTTTTAACTGTAATAATAGTTTACGTGGAAAAATAGTTACCAATGTACTTTTGTCCATGTTCTTTCCTTATCTCAATCATAGGTCTAGGAAAGAAAAATGTAGATAATGCATTTAAATGTACATATTATATACATAAATATGTGTGTATGAAAGACAGGGATCATGTCTTAATTATCTTTTTATCTCTAAGTCATCTGTTGCGCAATGCTTTGCACAGAATACTCACATAAAATTGCTAATGAAAGAAAGAATGAATGAATGTAAGCACTCTTTGTGTATGGTCTACATGAAGATTATTGTGCCAACTATGGATTTGTCTTTCTCTTAAGATATTCAATAGAGGATATTGTCAAGCCTAGTCTTGAAACAGGATTGTTATTTTTAATAACATAAGTAAATGCAAAGGAAGAAGTTCACAAAAAGAAACCATTTAAGATAATTGATTTGTGTCTTTGTGAGAAACAGACAGCAAGGTGTAGTAAATAGGGCGCCAACCTTGGAGCCCTAAAGATGTGGACTCTGACATTTACTAATAGTGAAATGTGATCAAATCCTTGCCCCTCAGCCTTCTCATTGATATTTCAGATGAGTTACCAAGGCCCACCTGTGGAGAAAACCAACAACCTGAGTACCCGACACTGTTGGAATCCTAAGTCCGACTTCTTCTTCCCATAAAAAGTAAACAGAAAATTCTTTAGAGGCAAATAGATAGGAAGACCTTTAAATCTATCCCCCTCTTCTCTATGTATACAGTGAACCTAAATTCTACTAGGATTATCTCCATAAAAGTATGATGGTCATGAATGAATGAATGAATGAATGAATGAATGAAGAAATTGTGCTAAACATATAAATGGAAAAAAGAAAGAGGTGGGGGGGAGAGTTCCTGCACAGAAGGAGCATATAGTAGGGCAAAACAACAAATAATAGGGGTGTGGTTAGAACCATGTTGATTGATTGATATACCCTTTCCAAGAGTAATGGCATTATTGATCTGCTTATCGTTCAGTATGAGAGGAGAGCATTTGGGCTTTGAGGCTTTCTTATATTAGTGTTGTTGAATTCTTTGAAAGCTGAGAAGAAAGACCCTGAGGTTTTCATGAATAGGAAAAAAGTCATTCGGCGCTCTGTTAGCCCCTACTGAGAATGCTACTGTGGTTATGGCCCCAACTGCCTCCACCATAATTTTTGCTTACACAGGTCCAAAGACTTTCTGCCATGGAACCAGAAAGGACACCTGGTTTCCATAATGTCTTTCCTAAGAGAGACTTTATCTTTTCCCCTTGCTTTTCATGACCTTTGAGTAAGTCTTTAGACTTTGTTTTTATTCCTTACTCTGAATCATTGATTCTAGATCACTCTCAGGAGCTAACTGTGTATCCTGCTCTCATCTGTCTGCTATAAAAGTCTGGCCAGTTTAAATTTATCACATCCATGGTGTTAACAGACTCCTTATGACCTTGAAGAAGAACTTCCCCTCTGTTAATTCAGTCTTCCTCATTGATGTCAACAAGTCAAATTGACAAGCATTTAAGTGCCTACTCTGTGCTAAGCTCTGGGATTGCTAAAAATGGGAGGGACACTCTTTGTTCTCAGGGAGCTCACAGTCTAATAAGGGAGAGAACATACAAACACCTTATACAAAGAAGACTATACAGGAGACGTGGAAGATGATCAACAGAGGGAAAACACAAGCCTTAAAAGGGAACAGGAAAGGTTTCTTGCAGAAGATAGAACTTTAGTTGACACATAAGGGAAGCAAGGAGGAAGTGAGGGGAAGTGTCCTGACTCAGGAGGAGTGTTATGTGTGAAGAACAAAAGGGAGACCAATATCACTAGACTGCAGAGTGAGTGGAGGGAGTAAAGCATGAGAAGACTGGAAATGGAGGGAGGGGCCAGGTTATAAAAGATGTTAAAAGATTATATAGTTATAATATAGTATTATATTATATAATAATGTCATGTAGTAATATAATATAATAATGTAAAGATTGTATAGTTATAAAATATATAAAAGCCAAAGAAAAGATTATATACTTGATTCTGAAGGCAACAGGGAGCCATTGCAGTGTATTGAATATTATAGTGACATGATCAAATCAATATGATTGATGAGTGAGAGATGGATTGGAGGAGGGACAGATTTACAAAAAGGGAGACCATCCAGAAATTTATTGAAATAGTCTAGCTGTGAGTTGGTGCAGACCTGTACCTGGTTAGTGAGAGTATCAGAGGAAAGAAGAAAGATGCTATAAAGGTAAAATCAGCAGGATTTGGCAGCTGATTGGATAAGTGGGGTGAAAGAGAGTTAAGAGTTGAAGATGATACCCCAAGAATGGGACAATGGGAGGAGGATGGTAACCTCATTAGTAAAAGGAAAGCTAGGAGGAGAGGATCGTTTGGGAGGAGAATATAATGAGCTTAGTTTTGGAAATACTGAGTTTAAACTACGAGATATGTTGTTCAGGCTGTCCAACTAGGCCATAAAGGATTTGTCTACCAAATTTACCCATTTATTGACTGAATTTCATCTTTTTCCCTCATGCCTATGACCAGTTTGTATGTATGGCAAGTTCTAGGAAGTTGTTTGTGATTTCAACCAGGGAAAGACTACTCCTCAGAATGCATAGGAGTCCAAACTGAATAGAAAACAAAATTGTCTTATTAGGAGGTAAATTAGACAGTAAAGCTGAGGCCCCCATTACAAGATACAATGGATCCCACAGCCCAGGAGAGACAGTGGAGATTTATGCTTGAAAACAAGAAAGGGGAGGTTCAAGGATGGGTTGCGAAAAATAATGGACAATCTTTCTCCAGAGTTAGTAGACATAGAAGCAGGATGTTTTGCAATAACAGTTGACTACAAGGCCCAGTTTGGGCTGAGGGTGGTGGGGGCCCAACTCTGCAAGGTCAACCAGTGAACACCAGCAAAGACTTCTAGGAGTGAGCAAGACTTTGGTTCACTATAGTCTCCTGATTGTCCCTTTTCAGCAGATAGGCTTATTCTGTGTCCAGTGCATCTGCCTGGTAAGGTAATTCATAGCAAACAGACATTTTTAACCCCAGGGGTACTTCCCCAGTGACAACCCCAACCTCAGATATCTAATCAGTTTCAGAAGCATGATTTGAGCAGTCTGTCCAACATCAAGCCCAGAGCTCTGTGTGTGTGTGTGTGTGTGTGTGCGTGTGTGTGTGTGTGTGTAAATATGATAAATAGGGAACTGTAAAATGATACTAGTCATACATTCTCAGTGACCCTTCTGGCTATATCTTTCTTATGCTTCAGCCCATGAAGCATCAGTGTCCCAGAAATACTGGTAGACAAAGAAAAGAGAAAGCTGTATTGAGAAAAACAGGACATCCTTTGGGAAACAACTCTAAGTGTAGGAGCAGTTAAATATAAAACCTCCCAAAATAAATTCATAAGTATACATTGTCTGACAATATCATTTTGAAGATTGAATATATTTAAATGGATTTCACTTTGATGTGAGAAATAAATTTTTATACACTCATATATCGTAACGTGGCATTTTGATGCCAAATGAAACCATTTGGAACTTAGAGTGGGAAACCTGTCTGGGAGGGTAGCTTGCTCCAGTCGATCCATTCATTATGCATTCAGTTGCTCTATGTTATAAATGTGCTCTGAGCCAGCTGTAATTCATAAGACTTCACTTATGGCTGATTTATAGGGAATTTCATTAATCGCTACTCCAGAGAGACCTTGCAGTAAAGCAATAGATAGAAAATGCTCCACAGCCTGGAAAAGAAGAAAGAAAAAATGTTACTAGGAAGGCAGGGCACTGTGGCTCAACAGGGAGAAATACTAAAAGGTAAAGCCCAGACAGTCTATTCCTCCTCATCTTCCTTGAAGAAGCTGAATGGACAGAGGTATGCATACACACACAAAAAAGTACATTCAGGCATTGGTGACATTTATACTGGGAAAGGACTGTAAAGAATATAGTATCTGAAGAATGCCAGGCCCATTGTTGGCACTTGGTCAGCATTCCAGCCTCACCATTATGGCGGTAATGATCAACACTAGCCCTGCTGCTATGAGATTATTATTTATAAACAGATCTCTGTGCAGAGTTAGATTTAAATAGTCATTTGTTATTTCCAACTCTCAACATATTAAGCAAGGTTCTTTGTCATCACAAGGACATAAATGAGAATAAACGTGATATGAGATGGGAAAAATGGTAAATGACTTAAAATAGAAATGTTCTGGTCTTTGTGGGTGACTTCATGGCTGGAACAGTGTTAGAAAGGATGGTTCCATTACATTTCTGGTGCCCTATGCCACTATGAGATTACAGCAGGTAGGATTACTCAATTAAATTAAATTCAATGAACATTTCTTAGGCACTTATTACTAATGAGGCTTTACAGGGCATTGGGGATAAAAAAGACAAAAATGAAATCTCTTTTGGAGCATACTTTTATTGGTAGAAACAAAATGTGCACAAGCAACCAAAAATAGGCCAATGGAATCAAAGGTCTAAAATATAGACAGATAAGAGATAGAATAGATAGATAGATAGATAGATAGATAGATAGATAGATAGATAGAGGGATAGATCGATAGATAGACAGATAGATAGATAGATAAATAGATAGATAGAAAAATAGACAGACAGACAGACAGACAGATAGATAGATAGATAGATAGATAGATAGATAGATAGATAGATAGATACCCAATAGAAATTCCTTAAGGTTTGTTGGTATCAGAAATTAACATTGAGGAAATTCTTTCTACCATTATAGATCTGCTCATGCTTTGTGACTTATAGTTTGGAAAAGTATCTTGGGGGAGTAAGAGGTTAAATTATATGCCCAGTGTCACATAGAAACCACCAAAGTTGTATCTACAACTTCCAATTCTAAAGCTGATTCTCTAGGCACTATACTAGCTGTCTCTAAACACAAAATTCATTTTAAAAATTAAAAAGTATTTTTAATGGGTAAGGGAGGGAGGGAGTTGGAGACAGTGATAACTAAGGAAGCAGGAAAGGCATCTCATAGAATGTAGCACTTGAGCTGATCCTAGAAACGAGGTAGAGCTTTCAAGAGGTAAAGGTGAGGAGGGATGTTATTATGTTTCTAGAAAAGTCTTCTACACATAGGCTGAGATGAGACATGGAAATTAGTTGGGCTGAAATGTAAAGCACATGAAAGCAAGTAAAGTTCATTAATTCTAAAACAACAGATAAAAGCTAGATTGCCAAGGCCTAAAATGTCAAGCAGCAGAGTTTCTATTTGTACTACAGGTAATAGGGAGCTATTGAAGCTTATAGTACTTAGAAGATTATAGTACTTTGAACATTGTAGGCAAAAAATAATGACTCAAGAGAAGATCAGGCTTCAAGGTTTGGAAAGCTCCTGAAACTAGTAATAAAAGCAACCTGCAGAGAAATGGGATGTCTACTGAATATCACAAGTTCATCATAGTTCAAAGGAGCAGAGGCCTAGACATAGAACTTGCAGGTGCCCTAGAGGTCGTTTACTCCAATCGCCTTGTTTTATAGATGTGCAGACTGAGTTCCAGAAAGGACAAATTACTTACCCAGGGTCACATAAGTAGTATGCATCAGATGTACTGTTTCACCCCATGTCCTCTGACTCTAAAGCCTATTTGAGAAACAATCCTTTTCCTGGTAGAGAATTCTCAGAAGTGTAATTAAAGCTGATGGTTAATGAACATATTGCCCCTTAATCTTAATCCTGTGTCCTACTTTTTTTTTCCTATTATGAGAGACAGTTTTCCATAGTGAAAAAAGATTCTTGGTTTGGATCAAAGACCACACTACCCATGTGGCCATGAGCATATCACAACTTCTTCTGAGCTTCTGTTATCTCACTTTTTAAAGGAAAATGAAGATAGCCTCTAAGGTCCCTTCCAACTATAAATCTGAGCCCCTGTGGCCTGTCTTGGGAGCTACCCATTTTATATCAGGGCTGTAATATTCAGTTGTCATAGTTAAGCAAATGTTATTAAAGACTTCATTATCAGATATTAACTTTTATGTATTTGTATGTGGGGTCACCTTCTCCCACCCCCCAAAAAAAGAGAGGCTGTTTTTATGAGGAAAAAAATAAGAGAGTTAATGGTTGGTTAACATAGAAGATGCTAAATTAATAAGTAGATCTTGAGTCCATTCTGTCCAATGATTAAAAAAATGTCACTCAAGATCACAAAATTTCAAGATTTTCTAGGGAATTCTTTGGACTCACAGTACAATTATTAGTCTACAACATTGCTAGCAAACAGTCATCCAAAGCAGACTACAGACTTTCAGTGAGGGGAAACCCACTGCCTCCAGAGGCTATATCGGTATCTGTGGAGGTCCCATTCCACTTTGGAAGTGATCCAATTGCAATGGAGCTTTTCTAGAAACCAAACATGAATTAGCCTCTTTTCAGCTTTCTAGTTGAAAAAAAAAATCTTCTTCTGGAGAAAAATAGACCAAGCCTAATCCCTCTTACATGGAATAGTCTTTCACAAACAGTAATACAGCTCTCTTGTCCTAACTAGGCCTTCTCCATCCCCACTTCCTTCAGATGGAAGCTTTGCATCATTCTGCTTACCTTCCTTTGACTTCTCCCAGTATGCTCCTTGAGAGATTCCTTTCATGTTTCTTTGTGTAACCCGTGGGTAGCACAGTGCTTGGCATATGGTAGCAACTTAATAAGTATTGTCTTAATTGAAATTGGATTGATTGGAAATCAGAGAATCTTGCTATGAGATATTAGCTGTGTGCCATTGGCAAAGTCTACTCCCTCTGTGTAGACCTTATTTTCCATATCTGTACCAGGAGAGGTAGAGAGTAGATTACCTAATACAAATTTGCTGCTCCCAATCTGTAATCCAATGATGCTGACATAAGATGACATTGAGACATTTCTGATAAATATTGTTGTGCATTCATTTTTTCAGGTGGCTGCTCAGGTACTATGTGTTGGCCTCATCACTCCTGTCTTCTGTTTCTTTGTACTTTTCTCTTTAGCTCCTACTATGTGCTGATTGGGTCAGAGCACACTTCACAGCAAATACTACATAGTATAGCTCACTGTAAGAATAACTGGTTGTTTTCTTGGTTTTGGGAATGGAGATTCTGAACATAAAAACCTCTGCCAGTGACATTATCTCAAGAAGAATATTTGTCAGAGATCTAACATTTTCACTGTTTTCATTTTTTTCAGATTATTTGAACTCCAGAAGGACCAACCCCAGATAAATTATGAATGTTGAACAAGATGACCTTACATCCACAGCAGATAATGATAGGTCCTAGGTTTAACAGGGCCCTATTTGACCCCCTGCTTGTGGTGCTCTTGGCTCTCCAACTTCTAGTGGTGGCTGGTCTGGTGAGGGCCCAAACCTGTCCTTCTGTATGTTCCTGCAGTAACCAGTTCAGCAAGGTCATCTGTGTGCGGAAAAATCTCAGAGAGGTCCCTGACGGCATCTCTACCAACACTCGGCTCCTGAATCTCCACGAGAATCAGATTCAGATTATCAAGGTGAACAGCTTCAAACACCTCAGGCATCTGGAGATCCTCCAGCTGAGCAGGAATCAGATCCGCACCATTGAGATCGGGGCCTTTAATGGTTTGGCAAACCTCAACACTCTGGAGCTCTTTGACAATCGGTTGACCACCATCCCGAATGGGGCTTTTGTATACCTGTCTAAACTGAAGGAGCTCTGGCTGAGGAATAACCCCATTGAAAGCATCCCTTCCTATGCTTTTAATCGAATCCCATCTTTGCGCCGGTTGGACTTAGGAGAGTTGAAGAGGCTTTCATACATCTCAGAAGGGGCCTTTGAAGGTCTCTCCAACTTGAGGTATCTGAACCTTGCCATGTGCAATCTGCGGGAGATCCCAAACCTCACACCGCTCATCAAGTTGGATGAGCTGGATCTTTCTGGGAATCATTTGTCTGCCATTAGGCCAGGCTCTTTCCAGGGTTTGATGCACCTTCAGAAATTGTGGATGATCCAGTCACAGATCCAAGTGATTGAAAGGAATGCATTCGATAACCTTCAGTCACTGGTAGAGATCAATCTGGCACACAATAATCTGACCTTATTGCCTCACGACCTCTTCACGCCCCTCCATCACCTTGAGAGGATCCACCTGCATCACAACCCTTGGAACTGCAACTGTGATATTCTGTGGCTCAGCTGGTGGATAAAGGACATGGCACCCTCAAACACTGCATGCTGTGCCCGCTGTAACACACCCTCAAACCTGAAAGGGAGGTACATTGGGGAATTGGACCAGAATTATTTTACCTGTTATGCCCCTGTGATCGTGGAGCCTCCCGCGGACCTCAATGTCACAGAGGGCATGGCGGCAGAGCTCAAATGCCGGGCCTCCACCTCACTAACCTCTGTATCTTGGATTACTCCCAATGGGACGGTCATGACACACGGGGCATACAAGGTCCGGATTGCTGTGCTCAGTGATGGCACATTAAATTTTACTAATGTAACCGTACAAGATACAGGCATGTACACATGCATGGTGAGTAACTCTGTCGGGAACACCACAGCTTCAGCCACCCTGAATGTGACCGCGGCAACCACTACCCCATTCTCGTATTTTTCCACCGTCACCGTAGAGACTATGGAACCTTCTCAGGACGAGGCCCGAACCACAGAGAATAATGTGGGGCCAACACCAGTCATTGACTGGGAGACCACCAATGTGACCACCTCTCTCACGCCCCAGAGCACAAGGTCAACCGAAAAAACATTTACCATCCCTGTGACCGATATAAACAATGGCATCCCAGGAATCGACGAGGTGATGAAAACCACTAAGATTATCATTGGTTGCTTCGTGGCCATCACTCTCATGGCAGCGGTGATGCTTGTCATCTTCTACAAGATGAGGAAACAGCACCATCGGCAAAACCACCATGCTCCTACACGGACTGTTGAAATTATTAATGTGGATGATGAGATTACAGGGGACACACCCATAGAGAGCCACTTGCCCATGCCTGCTATAGAACATGAGCACCTCAATCACTATAACTCTTACAAATCTCCATTCAACCACACAACAACAGTTAACACAATAAACTCAATACACAGTTCAGTGCATGAACCGTTGTTGATTCGAATGAACTCTAAAGACAATGTACAAGAGACTCAAATCTAAAACATTTACAAAAGTTACAGAGAAAAAAACACAACAGACGGTTTATAAAAAAAAATGACACAAATGACTGGGCTAAATCTACTGTTTCAAAAAAAAGTGTCTTTACAAAAAAAAACAAAAAAGAAAAGAAATTTATTTATTAAAAATTCTATTGTGATCTAAAGCAGACAAAATGATGTGTATTCCTCAGAACCTGTTTTGCTGCATTTATTTACCCTCCCTTCCCCTGCTGCCCTCCCTCCCTCTTTGCCATATTTTTCATAGATCTCAATTCCCTAAAGAACTGGTCTAGGAAATTTTGTAAGAATTCTGTTACACTTTGGGATTTTTATGGTGAATTCTAGTGGTGAGATTCGGTCTATTTTGTCTCTTCTGTTTTATTTTTATTTTCTTCTTCTCATGCCCTTATGAAATACTCCAGTGGGGGAATGCAGTATTAGACATAGATTTATAAGAGAGAAAAAGGAAAAAAATGCAAAATCTTATATTTTTCATGTAATGACCTGTTCTGTATTTACCAGGAGGAACATTCTGTGGAAAAGAAAAAAAAGAAAAAAAAGCAAGCAAATAAGAGATTAATTTACATGTCAGAATCTATAAATCCCATGATCTTTTAATGACTCTAGAACCAGAATTTGTAGTTTAAAAAAAAAACAACTAAAATAAGGTTATAAATAAAATATTGTTGGTTTTTTCTGTACCTGGACAGAACTTATTTGAAGTGTGGCTCAAATACTGGAAGGTGCTTAGAGTGTCTCCTCCTGCCCCTGGAAAAGAAACATTAGGGTATTCTTCAGCCATGCTATCCTATGTGCCTCGGTATCTGGGGCTGGTGCTAATGACTCATCCTAGAACCTGGGACCCTTTAGAGGGGATGCTGTGGGGTTTTTGCTTTCCATTGGGCACATTAGTAGGCTTTGGTAAGCGTGAAGGTACCCAAAGACACATGGAGTTCCATTGCAATACACTCTGGAAGAACAGCTTCAAGAAAATTCTTCAGAGCTAATGTAGAATTCACCCTGTGGGATGAAGAGGTATGGCATCATGTCGGTTGGGCACTGAAAAGTCCGAGTTGGTCCTAAGGTCTGGATCTCAGAGGTCTTTAAATGGTAACCAATACGGAACATTTAAAATTCAACAGAATTTTACAATTCAACAAGCATTTCTTGAACACTTTTGGTGTAACAGGCAATGTCTTTGGTTCTGGGGATAAAAAAAGGGGAAAATGTAATAATCTCTGCCTTCAAGGCACTTACATTCTATTTAGAAGAAACAACATAAATAAGCAAATGCAAAATATATACAAATTGATATGGACAAGAAAATTTCTTGAGGGAAGACACATTTTGGGGAATCAAGTAAGGCCTCTCATAAAAGAGGTAGTGCTTGAGTTGAACCTTGAAAATAGCTAGGGACCTTGGAAATAAGGGGAGATGAAAAGGTAGAGTATCCCATCCATCCAGGAAAAATGTGCAAAGATATGGAGATAGAAGATGAAATTCCATGTACAAAGAGTAGCTAGAAAGCCAATTTGGCAGGATTTAATGATAGGAAATAATGTGGTGATCAGCCTAGAAACATAGGCTGGCAGTATGATCTTCAGTGACTAGTTAAAGATAATTTAAATGTAAGAGAGAAGGTACATTATGAAAACCTCTGTTGGAATATGCCAAGCTAGTTGTTGCCAGTTGGATGCCTTTCATTTATGCTGCCCTTCTTCCCCTCATACCTCCCATCCTCCTACTCTGGATTGCCTTGGAAGGACAACTCATGTTTCCAAAAGCAGCAGTTTGGCTTTTGTGAATTGGTGATGACTTATAACAAATGTAATACCTCATTATTGTTGTTTTTGTTGACTACATAAAATCAGTGTGGCAAATGAGAAAAGGATGGTTCAGAAAAAATGAGGGGCCTCTGGAGTTAGGTGGAAATGTAACAAGCTGGGATTGTACTTTTTTATATTCCTAATTCCCCCTCCATTTGAAGAATGTTCATTTATTCATTCAGCAAATATTTATCAATGTAAGACACAGTACTTGGCACCGGGGATACAAAGACAAAAATGAAAAAATCCCTGCTCCTCAGGGAGCTTACATTCTGTTGGTGAATGGCCCATAATAAATATTTGTGGAATGAATGACATAGTCAAGTGGACCTGTGCTCTTCTCAATTCAGTTCAGCAAGCAAGTATTAATGTGTACCAGACCCTATGCCAAATGCTCGGAAGACAAAGACTGCAATGAAACAGGTCCTGACTTCAGGGAGTTTACATTCTCTGGACATAAGATATTCTCTCCAAAAATACAGCTCTCTAGTCATTCATGTCTCATCCATATCCATTTAAATTTGCAATGAGGGACCTGCCCCAGATGCTGGAGATATTTCTTAGGTTGATTCTGTCCCTGGGGATATGATCTGGTACTGTGGAAAGAGAACTGAATTTAAAATCCAAAGATCATATATTTAGAGCCATAGAACCTACGTTCCAAGCCTGATTCTGTAACTTGCCAGCTATATAGGTACACATTAAATGATTTCCTCATTTGTTTGGTTGAACTATATAATCTCTAAAGTTTCTTCTAGCTTTAATTCTGTAATCCTCCTATTTCTCTTCTAGCTATCTGTCTAGAGCCCAGCAAAGATGTTGGAGGAGAGAAAGCAGTACAATCCAGCTTCTCTGTCAACTACTCCACCAAAGGATTGAATGCTGGACCAAGTAGTTCATGGGGAATCTAAGGGGAAAAGAAAGCAGATCCTTTTCCCAGTCCAATATTACAACTAAATTTTATATGACCTCACTAGAATGGAAAATTGTGTATATATACATAAACATAATATATGTGTGTATATACATATACATACATATACACATATATATGTGTGTGTATGAGTATGTATGTACAGATAGATAGTTATCTATATAGATATAGATATGGATTTTTAGGGATCCATTACCTCATGTGTGGCCAGACATGCTCAATTGAGCGCAGCAGAGTAGAAGGAACACTGGTTCTGGAGTCAGAGGACCAAGGATCACATTCCACCTTTAACACTTACCACATGTGTGAACTTGAGCAGTTAGTGAACTTTTCTGATGTCTTGCAAGGTTTTGCAAGCAGGTTGACCTCTGCAGTCCTTCCCATTCCCAAATCTTTGATCCCACATCCTTATATCGAGAAGGATGTCTGGACTCCAAGTTGGAAAGAGCATCACTTACATTGGTACTTACCTGGGAGATCATCTGAAGGAGATATGAGCAAGGCATTGCAAAGGACTGTGACTGAACAAGAACCCTCTTTCCTTTTCTTCCCCTGACTCTCAGCAGCAGCTCCCTCCGCCCCAACCCCCTTCTTCAGCTTTGATTGCTGGGCATTATTTAGGAGGAACAGCAGACACATCTGCTCTGCAGAAAAAGAAATGCACTTATTAACCTTGCTATATATTGACAGTGCATTCAGATATCCTTTACACTGAATATATTCCAAGGCTGTGGATCAGAAAAAGACACCAAAAGCTGTCTCAAAAATAGCAGACAAGTTTTAGTGTGAAGAGTTGGGGTCAGATGAGAGGGGTACCTCTAAGACTAGTTGTTATTGTTTTCCCTGGTTCTCTGTACTCCTTTCACTTCGAACATGTTCAACATGTATTTCCCTTTCTTCAGGGAGCTTATTCTTAACATACAAATTGCCTTTGGCAGTAAAGGGAGATAAACAGACAAATAAGTTATAAGAGAGGGGGAACTGACCTGAAAAAAAAATTACCTTAGGGATCAGCTACATTCAATACATCCCTTAGGATATTGAGAAGGAATTACCAAATATGTTAAAGGAAGAATAGGGGCCATGGATAACAGCGAGCCATTATTGGTTCAAAGGGGACATAAGCCAAGGTTAACATTTTTTTAACTTAAAGGTTTTTTTCTTTATTAATTTGTTTACTTTTAGTTCACAAGATTCAGTTCCACAATCCACTGAGTTTCCAATGTTCTGCCCTTCCCCCCCCCCCCATGGTGGCATACATCAAGTATAGGATCTGCAAATACTTTCACATTAGAGATTAGTCAGGTTGTGAAGAAGGATTGTAACCACTGGAATGAACAATGGGAAAGAGGAAACAAAACCAAACAAGGAAAAGAAAGAGAGCAGATAGTTTGCTTCAGT
Source organism: Gymnobelideus leadbeateri (assembly GCA_011680675.1). Lineage (NCBI taxonomy): Eukaryota > Metazoa > Chordata > Mammalia > Diprotodontia > Petauridae > Gymnobelideus > Gymnobelideus leadbeateri. Next base: position 14,109 of record WOXC01002505.1, on the reverse strand, counting down.
CTATTCCCAGCTTAACTTTCTATATAATCTTGTAGGTATTTTTTTTACAAAATATTGTTGCTGCAAATTTTAAATGTATACATACACATGTATACATACACATATATACACATATATGTATACATTTACACACATTTATATACACATACACATGTATATATACGTATGTATAGATATATATGTGTATATATACATATGCATACACACATATAGTCTCTCTCACACACACACATTGTGTTACAGTGGAAAAAGCCCTAGAATCAACGGACCTGGTTTTCAATCCTGGCTCTGTCAATTCCTCCCTACCTGTGTGATCTTGAGCAATCTACTTACCCCTTCTGGGCTTCAATACCTCACCTGTAGGATGAAAGGTTTGAATTTATTGCTTTCTAATGTTCTTTCTAGGTTTAAGTCAAAAAGCATTTAGGTGCCTACTATGTTCCAGACATTGTGCTAAGCAGCGAGGATACAGAGAAAGGCAAGGAAAAGTTTAACTCTGAAGGAGCTCATAGTCTAATGAATTACTGTTAAATCCAAGGTACTAAGACATTAAGGAAGTTCTAGATGTTTATTCTCACATTGTTTTCATCCATGCCTTTGCTCTTGCTGGTTCAGTAGACACGGCTCCTAGTGTTAGGGATCCTTCCCCACTGACCCACAATGCCACTAATAATTACATAATAACTGTATTTGTAAAATGCTTCAAATTTTGCAAACTGCTTTCCTTATGATACAAATATAACTGGGCTCAAATATGCCGTGATTATTTCCCTCCAACAGAATGAAAGCTTTCTGTATGTACATTCTACAATTCAGTAAAATGCAAACTAATCTAAAACACATTTTAAAAAATTGCATGTACAAGGTATTATGTGAGTTGTCAAGATATAAAGAAAAAGAGAAAAAAATAGGCCCCCAGGAGCTCCTATTATATTGTGGGAGATGCCAATATAAGCAAGATAATTGGAGGTGGAAGAGCACATACACTAATGACTAAGGTTGGGTTAGGAAAGGCTTTTCACAGGAGGTGGCATTTGAGATATGCCTTATATAGAGGCTTTGACCCCATTACAAGAGGCAATGGGGGAAGGCAGTACATTGCAGACATAGAAAAGCCTCTTCAAAGATGTAGGCGATGGAACACAGAATTTGTGGAATAATAAGTGGGCCAGTATACAAGTATGGCCTCATTCCATCTAAGTTCATGTCAGAAGCAAAATTCAAAAATATTCAACCTAATCAAACATGCTCTTTTTGTGGTGAACCAAAAGCTGGAGCATCAAATGGTTACTGCAGTCAAATCCTCCTGCAAAGTGCTATATTTCTTATCACTGTTGAGTGAAAGGACTGCCAGGGTTCTGAAAGGATATCTCCCAGGTTGGTATTGATACATTAGAGCCTTTAAGCATCACAATTCATCATTCCTCCACAGTCTTACCCTGCGCAAATGAGTTCCATCTCCCCTCTGAAACAAATTAGAGGATTTTGTAATAATATGCCTTATCTCTTATGTGGCCCCTCCAAGGATGTCCAAAAGGAGACTTTGTTGCTGGAATATCCGGAGTCCTGACATTCCTTGAAAAGGCTAAAAGATCATTTTGGATGTGGAGGTGGATAAGTAATAAAGTATAGGGGTTGAGTTGGCTCAATGATTTTATTGTTGAAAATAATAATAATAAGATATATGCATATAGCTCTTTAAGATTTGCAAACTGACACATTCCTTCCTTTGAGTCTCACTACAAGGGTGGTAGTAGGTATTACAGGTAGAGCCATGATTATCATTATCTCCATTATGCAATTGAAAAATGGGGGCTTGGGAAAATTAAGTAGCTTGCCAATGACCAAAGAGCTTATAAATGTCAGAAAACTGAAAACTAGATCATCTTGGCCCCGAATCTAGCACTGTGTCTACTGTGCCACAATGTCTCTCAAACTTTTTCTTCTCATCCTCCCCACCTTGCCCCCCACCTTTGATGTTGGTGGAAAAGCTGTCCCCTATACCACATTTTCCAAAAAAATAAAATAATAGTAAGTGGCCCAAGACGTTATTATATGAAATCCACAGAACTGGAAGTCCAACTTTGATACTGCTGAAAAAAAAGAGGAAAATGAAGAGGGAAGAGAAAAGCATCAAAGATTTCTTTAAAATAGGTTGTTCTTAAACATAAAAGTGTATTCAGAGGGAGCCCTCGGGGACCTTGGAAATCATATATTTACTGAAGTCACTTGGCTACCATTTTCCTTCAGTGTATTCTACTGAGGGCTTTGGATATGTAAGAAAGGCAGAGATTCCTCATGAATATAATGAGAAAACATGAAGTCCTGCACTTTCCAAATGGTGTTTTCTTTTGGCAATGTGGTTTCTAAGTCCAGAATAGCAAGTATCTTTATGCTAAAGTCAATACAATCTTTGTCTCAAATACAACTCATGTGTATGTGGGTGCATAGCATGCTACATACATGTCTTTTTGCTCCCGTCACAGTACATATGTATTACAGAAGAGTGATTTATGGAGCCCTAGATCTAACATTTTTCTGAGTTGTATCCTCTACAACTCAAAAAAGCATGAAATATGGTCAAATCTTTGTAAACGTTTATCATTTTTAAATGCTTAATAGCCAGATAAATTGTCTTTAGGAATACGCTACAAAGAATTACTGTTTATGTGTGAGTTAGACTAGATATTGTTTGAGGACACTTCCAGATGTAGAGATCCTGTGGACATTATAGTCCTGAGTAAATGTCGTATGAAAGCAATTACCTCAAGTATCTATCACTTGGTTTTTGCTAGGGCAGGGAAGGTGTGGCTTCAGTTCTCAAGCTATGGGGCAGCTAGGTGGTGCAGTGAATAGAGTACCAACCCTGGAGTCAGAAGGACCTGACTTCAAATCCAGGCTCAGACACTAGACCTTTACTAGCTGTATGACATTGGGCAAGCCACTTAACCCAATTGCTATGTCTTCCCCCCCTCCAAAATAAAAATTTCTCAAGCTGCTCCTAAGGAAGAGTGAAATGCAGGAAACACCAAACAGCTCTTCTCTGGAAGCCATCCAGTCAACTAGCATTTATCACGTCTCTGGCACTATGCTAAGCTCTGAAAGTCCAGATACATTATGTTTTATTTGCGAAAGACAAATTTTAATTCCTGAAAACTCTACCTTAGAGATTAAGCAGCTGTAGCTTTTTTGCATTCCCTCCACTGCATCAGGATACAGATGAAAATCCATCTGGCTCTGAAACTCCTCTTGAAGATTTTTGACAACCCACTGTCAAATCAGGGCTGACTTTAAAAATGAGAATGAAACATTTTCCTAACAAGTGCAGTGGTCTTTGTCACTTTGTTTTCTAAAGTAATGCAAAGAGAACCTAATGTGATATCAACCATCCTTAACAGAATTTGGGAACAGAATCATTAAAAAAAAAAAACTAAATGGAATGCAAGAAGGAAGTGAATTAGTTTGATCTGTTTACTCAGGACAAATAAGGAATATGACTTTTACCCAAATTATTCTGACAGTTGATGTTTTTAAATGAGCCACAGACTGGAAAACCTTTTGAATCATTGTAGGATAAAACATATTTATTTACATATATAAAAGATATTTCACAGATATTTCATTCTCCATTTTTATTACTAGCTCAATCCTATGAATTTGGCCGGTTTGTGATTCATATTTCATCTATGATTTCTTAACTGGTTGACAGTGGGAGCAGGGCCAATATGTATGTTTCAGAAGTTGGGGAAGTAGTGAAAAAGTTATTTGCTTTGATAAAGAGATCGGTGTGCTCCAATTCTGGGGTGAAATTAAAACATCTCTCTCTTCTGTCTTCCCTACCTCCCTCCTTTGATCCACTTATAACTATTAGGATTCTGATCGTGGTTCTGAAATATTAAGAACAATAGTGTGCTGACCCTTGTCATACACTGAATTAACAGAACATACCATTCAGGACTGCAGCTATACAACATTTGGAATGTGGCATTCTGGATGTGTATTTTTTTTTCTTGATGGTGGCCATTATAAATTGGAGAGTGTCCAAATGCAAACAACTAGGAAGTCCAAGGGCCTTCAGATTATGTCTTTTGAAGATTAGTTGAAGCAAATAGAGCTATTTCATTTGAAGAAAAGAATACTTATATAGAGGACACAAATATTCGATAGATGGGGTCATGAGAATTACAAACTCCATAAGGACAGGGACTATTTGATTTTTGCTTCTGTATCCGTGCACGCCTATATAGAACCTTGCCAATAGTAAATACTTAATAAATGGTTTTTTATATGTTATAAGAACGAAATGATAAATTGAAGAGAATTATACTTGTTCTAAGCAGGATGAGAAGGCACAAAGAATGACTGGCAGAAGGTACAGAAAGGCAGATGCAAACTTAATGCAAGGAAAACTACCTTGTAATTAGAGCCTTGCCTGATTATAATAAGCTGTTTTGGGAAATAGAGCACAGCAATTTCTTACCCCTTTTACTCCATGTCTTCAAGTAAAGGCTGAATTGGCCATGTGAAGGGTATGTTGTAGAAGGCTTCTTTGTTCAAGTACGGCTACAATCAGGGGGTGTCTGTGGTCTCTTCCAACTCTGGAATTTTGTGAGATCAAATCAGCTGAATGGAAATCAAGAAAGTACAGATTTGGGATTGATGATAGAGGGAAAAATTCCTAATAGAATTATCTCTACATAGAGTGGGATCCCTAAACATGGGACCCACACTTAGAAGGGTGTTGTTCTCTTTCATTGGAGGATTTTAACAAAAGATTAGGTATTGACCTGTATGACTATGTTATAGTATACATTGGTGCTTGGCTATAAATTGGGTTAGATAGTAGATGAGGTCCCTTCCAGAAGAGAAATTATATATGACTCTGTGACCTTGCCGTTTGGAAGTCTAGGTAACACCAGGATGACTTTTTTCTGTCTTTGACAGAAATAAGATATAACCTTTTGAAAACTGGATTGCCTTTTTGGAACAAATTAGAATATTATCTTATCCAGGAAAATCACACCTATTATCTGCTATCGTTTTTGCATTTATAACATTTGAAAAGGCCCTAGTGTAAGAGCTATTCATTTATTGTATTTATATTAACAGCACCTAACATTGTGCATATTACATTGAAGGTATTTGATAAGTGCTCTAATGATCAATTAGAAAGAGTTAAATTAAGTAGGACACCAGGACTAACAGTTAAACACAGCTCTCAGCCTTGTTTAACTTATAGATCAAGAAGATGACCACAAAGAAAAATGGCATGTTTGAGAGGATGGGGGTGGGGAAGAAATCTTGATGTATTGTTGGTAGAGCTGTGAATGGATCCAGGCATTCTGGAAAGCAATTTGGAATGATGCATGAAAAAGTCATTAAACAGTACATGTACTTTGTCCCTTCTATACCACCAATAGTCCAGAGCCCCTGAAGAAATCAAAGAAAGAGGAAAGTGTCCTATATGTACAAAAATATTTAAGGCATTTGTGTGGGGGGGGGGTGGCAAAACAACAACAATAAAAACCCTCATCAGGAAACAGTTGCTCATCAGTTGGGAAACAGGTAGATGAGACAGACAGATAGATAAATAGATAGACAGACAGACAGACAGATAGATAGACAGACAGACAGACAGATAGATAGATAAATATAGATATAGATAGGTGATAGATATAGACAGATAGATAGATAGATAGATAGATAGATAGATAGATAGATAGATAGATTAAAGATAGATTCATTGAAAGAATACAGTGAACACTTGGCAAAAACTGTCTCAAAGACCCAAGGCTTAAGCATTCTGTTCACATGGCCACAGTAAATACTTGGAAGTTTTGAAGTTAAGAATCCATCAACTCTCAGAAAAGAATAGTGTCTGAGAGAAATGAGAGGGCTAAAGGAGCATTTCAGGATTATCTTCATTCTTTTATATTTTCTCAGTCTGTTTGGAATGGTACTTTATCCTGTGGTTTCTATTTCTTACTTCATTTTTCCCTGGTCTAGCTTCAAAGGTGTCCAAGAAGAAGTGTAAAATCAGACCATGAGTTAAGTGCCTGCTGAACAGTTATTACCAATTTTGAAGCCAACTATAGGTGACATTTTGGAGAGCCCTCCATTTCTTGGGGATATTAAGCACAAAAGGAAATATATGTTTATTTTCTATCGACTTATATGAATACCAGGTTTTCCACTTTTCTCTGACAACATATTAAGCACTCACTGTTTATAGAATATCATTCTAGTAGCTGGGGAAAGTATAAACTTTGGATAAGGAATGTTCCCTTCATTGACCAGCTCTCCCAGGAGAGCCTCATCTTTCCAGGAAACAGGCCTCCATGCCACTTTTTACCATTCCTACATCATGATGTCATGGAAGCACCCTGATGCAGTTTATAGTAAAATAGAGCAAATAAGACCAAGTTGGTATCACGTGTTCATCACACACAAGAGGTACAAAGCAGAATGATATCAGTTCCAAAGGGGAAGCCATTTACTAAACAAGAGAACTAGGGAAAGAACTCTTGGAGGAAATAGGATTTGACTTAGACTTTAATGAGTTTCTCAAGTAGTACTGCAAAACTCATCCCTGTGCTTCTGTCTTCCACATTCATTAGCCTCCATGACAAGAAGAAATCTGCTAACTGCTCTGACACAAAGCAAATGATACTGTGCTCTGGCCAAGATATTTGATAGATAGAAAGATAGATACTTAGATGATAGATAGATAGATAGGTAGGTAGGTAGATAGATAGGCAGAGAGATGGTTGGATGGAGAGATAGGTTATAGATTGATCTTTGTAGAGAAATTACACTGAGGAAAAAATTATCTCAGAATTTTAGAGTTGTAAGGGACCTCAATAGGACTTTCCACTCTATGTAACTAACAAGGAGTTATCTAGTCTTTGCTCAAAGAGCTCCAAAGAGAGGGAAACCATCACCTATTGTGACAAGACATTCTATTTTGAGACAGTTCTTATTGTGAAGAAGATTGTTGTTATTGTTTGTTTTTCATCCTGATCCCCAAGCCTAAATACCCTCACCCCAGGCAAATCAGCATACCAGTATCTAACCAGTAGTAGAAAAAAGCTGCCTGTGGCACTGAAATATTGAGTGAAGTTGATGGTCACATAGATGGGATGTTAGACTATGAACTTGAACCTGGGTCTTCCTGAATCCAAGGCTGGCATTCTCTCCACAGTGCCACACGGACTTTCAGTAAAAAACAAAACAAAAAACAGAACCAATGAATATTTACATAACACTTAGTACTTTGAAAAACATTTGAATGCATAATATCTGTTTTGTTGATTAGTAGTGTCTTACTCTTCAAATCATCATTTGAGGATTTCTTAGCAAAGATACTGGAAGAGTGGTTTGCAATTTCCTTCACCAGCTCATTTGATAGCTGAGGAAACTGAGGCAAACAGGGTCAAGTGACTTGCCCAGGGTCACACAACTAGTAAGTGTTTGAGACCGAATTTGAACTCTGGTACTTCTGTCTCCAGGGCTGGCATTCTACTGACTGCACCACCTAGCTGCCCCTGTATTCTCAACTGATCTTTACAATAATACCATGAATCACATACTACAAGAAATATTGTCCCCATTTTATAGATAATAAAACTGAGTATCAGATAAATGAATAACATAGAAACCTAGGGCAGATTTGAAATTAATTCTATCCTGACTCCAACACTTTTTCCTACAGTGTTAAATTGTGGATCAGAGACAGAATTCAGGCAGGAGGACCCAGAATGACTTTTAGCAGTAGGATTCTAGCAAACTTTAAGCTTTGTGAGCTCAAAGACTGTTGTGTTCCTGTCTTTGTATCACTAGCTTCTATCATAATGCCTGGTACTATAGCGGACACTTGATAATTTCTTGTTGAATTGAAACTTAAGGTGTGTGAGGAGATGGTGCTAAGGACCTAAGGTGCCAAAAGACTTTAAGCTCCTTCATAGCAGGGGCTATTGTTTTTAAACTTTCTTTGTATGCCCTGTGTTTTTAGCACAGTAACCAGCACCTAGTAGGTGTTTTAGAAATGTTTATTGACTGATTGATAATAGTGGGAATAGATAAGAGGGTATCATGTCTGTGATGTCATAGAACCTTATACTAAGACTATGGTAAGTGTGGGGGAGAGATGTGGAGTAAGGCTATTCAATAATTGTAAACGACCTCTGTATTCATTTAGCTTACAGTTTTGTGTGAGGGATACAAGGCATAATCAAAGGTAAAATGTCCAGAGGAATAATCCTAGAACAAAGCAGGTAATGATCCTACAATATTCTATCCTGTTCAGCCCAGACCTGGAGTATTTTGTATTTAACTCTGGGTATGCCATTGTGAAGACAGAGGGAAACAACCAAGACAGTGAAGAACTTAGAATTCAAGTCCTATAGAGCTCAGATAAAGGGACTAAAATTTTAGTGTGGGAAAGGAAAAAGAACAAAAAACCTTCAGGAGGACATGAGAACTGTCTTCAGTCACTTGAAGTACAGTTTTGTGAAGGAAGTATTGAGTCTTATCCAGGGAATAATGGGGTAGAATTTCCAAAGAGATAAATAAAGCCTTGATATTAGGCAAAACTTTCTAATATTTAGAGCAGTCACAAAGCAGAATGAATACATCAGGAGTTAACGGATTTCCCCTCACTGGAACAAAAACTCAATGACCATGTAGAAGCAATGCTGGAGAACCATTGTGCAGTGCAGGCCTAAATTAGATGTTCTCTGAAACCCTGTCTAATGCAGATGATATGATTGTGTGAAATAAATTTCACAGTAACACAATCATTATTATAATGTAAAATTGATCAAGATAAAGGAAAAAGTGCTGTGTTTTGTCTGAGAAAATATCTTTCCTGATAAAGATCTGGATCAGCTTCATTTTGAAGCTAGTGTTTAAACCAGATGAAGGAGCATGATGGCCACTGGCAAAGATGGAGGTAAATAGTAAGAGCAGACATCAAGATGGGCAAGCTCTAGAAGTGAAAGGAAGATTAGAAACGCAGAGAGCCTTAAGTGTGTCTGCTGAGTCTGGGCTGTATTTGGTGAGCAAATGATAGTCATTGACAAATCTTGAGCAGGGAAATGACATGATTAGGTAGGTATAAAATGAAAGTTAATTGGTGTGAAGGTTACTTGTATTCTAGAGATCGTCAGCCTTTATAAAAAAAAAATAACATCTTGGTTAAAAAGTTATGTGTCTTTTTTTTTGGAGGGCAATTGGAGTTAAATGACTTGCCCAAGATCACATGGCTAGTTTTTGTATTAAGTGTCTGAGGGCCGGTGCTCTATCCACTACACCACCTACTGCCCCGTTGTGCCTCATTTTCCCCATGGTTATTCTTATCTTCTAATTAATCTCTTTCAATATCTATTCAATTCAATTTTTAAAGCATTTACTTAGTACCTAGCTGGTGCTCTGACTGGGTACTGGAGATATAAATGTGAGCTGAAACAGCTCCTGCCCTCAAGGAACTTACATTATTCCTATTCCTTCTACAGTGTAGTAATAGGAAAAAACCTCTTTGAGAGAAAATCTGAAATTTAAAAAAAATGAATTTTAATTACTTTTCATATATTTGTCAAACAAACATATTTCATATGGTATTCCACCCACATACCACAAACAAAAGGGAAAACAATGATCTCCTCACACTAGCTACTTTGAAAAGGTATTTGAATTCTGACTAAAATAGCCCTTTCTCCCACTACCACCTCCTCACTCCTTGAAAATTGCATCTCTCTTGGGAAAATTGCCAGCTAGTAGCCTCTTTCCCTCCCTTCTGTTTGTTAGTTTTCAGAAAGTAGTGATGTAGAGAAAATACAACTATTTTCTCACTCCCCCCCACCCCCAACCAATTAGTGTATGTAGGCTGTGATTTTTTTTTGTTTGTTTAATGGTTATGAGACTGTTGTATTTTTTTTTTCAAAAGAATGTTTTGACTAAATTCAAGGAAGAAAAACAAATCCACCAGTTCCTAAGTGCAGATAGGATCTATAGTCCAAACCCATCAAAACTGAGCCCAGAGGCAGCTGCTGTATTTAGAGGACTTGCTGGGGATTGATGTGTTAATGAGACATCACCCACACTCATTGGCCACCAATGGTTGGAATTTATTGGGTGTGTCATTAGAGCCATATAAAAGTCAGTTGAACATAAAAGCAGGGAGGAATCCAGAATTTTTGTGTAATCACCATTTTCAGCCCTTGTCATTTCTACAATGTTATAACCACAGTAAATGCCAAGATGTAAAAATCTGCAGTCTGAGAGATAATGAGCTGAAGCAGCCAGTGAATTGGAGAAGTTTTGGAAGGAGTCGATCACACTCTGAAAGCTAGTTATTGTTTGTTGAACATTTAGGAGGTTTGGGTTTTTTTAATTTATTATTTAGGGTGATAGAACAGGTTTTATCTGAAGAGGTGGCACCTATGTACCAAAAATGACTAACTTGAAATGTTAGGAAGCTGGCAGACTGGAAAAGGATAAATCATGAAGGAAAAAGAAAGGAAGTGGTAGGAAGAGAAGATCAACAGCAGATTAAACATTTAGGCACTTGGTTAACTGACTTCTATCCTTGATTCTATTACTTTGTTCAATTCAACAAGAAAACAATTTAAGGCCCTATCATGTAGCCCGCACCATTCTAAGTGTTTCAGGCACTTAGATCAAAATTAAAACTACCTCTTCCCTAAAGGACATTCTATTCAATAGAAAGAGTTCTTTGGACCCAGAGCCTTTGAGCTCAAACTCTGGCTTTGTGACCTTCAGAAAGCCACTTACTCTCTTTGGTTTGGTGTTAGCAAAAGCATAGCATAGATGATCTGTAAGTTCTTTCGGCAGGCAGGTGGCGCAGTGAATAGCATGCCAGTTGTGGAGTCAGGAAGCCATGAATTCAAATTTGTCTTCAAACACTTAATAACAGAGTGACTCTTAGCAAGTCACTTAGCCCTATTTGCCTCAGTTTCTTCATCTGTAAAATGAGCTAGAGAAGGAAATGGCAAACCATTCCAGTGTCTCCACCAAGAAAACACCAAATACAGTCACAAAAGGTCATACATAACTGAAAAAGCATTGAATAGCAATAAAACTTTCTTCTTAGATCAAGGCCTACAATCACCCTGCCAGGCAGTTGTCAGTTTGGGCAAGTGTAGGGTCTGTTCCCCAACTGAGCAGGCTACCTAACATAAAGATGATATCTTAAATATCATTCTAGTGGCTGTGTTTGTGGCTCTAGGATAAGACTGGGGAATGGGGTGGTGGCAAGAGACCTAATCACCTAGTTTGTTGAAGCCAATGACTCAGATCCCTGTTTTCCTTTAGACCTAATTTGAGCATTAAAAATCACTGATGAACACTACTTTTTTGGCTGGCATGACCATCTCTATTCCTAGATTGCCAAGAGAAGGTTTAGTCAAGTAAAGCTACTGTCTAACATAGCTTGATATGTACAAAAATCAGTGAGTTTCAGGCCCATTTTCAAATATACTTTTGTTTTTGCCACCTATGCACCAAAGCTCAACTTAATATGCTTTGAAATCTTGTTTGATTCATGTTAGAGCTGGACTTGATAATCTCTAAGCAACCTCCCCACTTTGAGATTCAATGACTTGATTATGAGAAAATATCTGAGCTATTGTTTAGTGCCTTCCACATTTTTTAGTGGTTTTACTGGTGTAGGAAACTTCACAAAGAAATTCCCTCTACTACTACAGAATGATCCTTTAGAGTTATGGAGAGTAGCCCTACACACAGTAGGAGTTTATATTAATAAGCATAGCTGATATTTATATGATTTTTCTGATGTCTATCTTCCCCATCACCCTAAGTAGATGCTATTATTCCCATTTTATAGAAGAGGAAACTGAGGCTAAAAGAGGTTAAGTGACTTCCCTAGACCCATACAGCTAAGTATATCCTGTAGAAGTATTCAAATTCAGGTCTTCCTATCTCTATGTCCAACACTATATTATGATATCTACCATGCCACATAGTTACTTAATAAATGTTGGTAGAATTAAATTGAATATAGGTTCTTGTATTCTAATAAGAGTAAATGAATACTCGTATTAAATTCAGAATAAGCATGGAAGGATAAGTTTTGAAATTATGACATAAGGAAGCATTGACATAAATATGCTACAGCATTCCTAAAGAGTAAGAAATTGTACTTCTTCAGTGTCTAAATGGAAGTTTAGAACAAACAGAAATAGCAAAAAACAAATAGTATCTAAAAATGTTATTGTCGATAGTGGCATGGAGGGAACCCTGAAGGCTCAGTGACTATGGACTGAGAGATTTGGCAGATCCTATCATGCTAGACAGACTTAAAGTATGGGCCTGATGGTGGAATGTATGATAGCTGTCCAACGGACAACCTGGTTGGAGAATGACTGGACATCATGCCAACAAACAAAAGATCTGTCTTAAGATGGAGGTGTTTAATGTACTGTAAGTTCAACAGGAGACAGTAGTGTAACATGGCAACTGAGGGGGAAAAAGAATGAAATCTTAGACTGCATCAACAGAGACATATGATATCCAGGGCTAGGGATGTGATGGGCCTGCTGTATTCTGTCACTCACACGTGGAATATTATGATCAGTATTGGATACCCATTTAAAGATGAGTTAGAAAGCAACCAAAGGAAAGACGCCACGAGGGCTGAGGATGCCAAGGTCTTTCCATATTGGTATCAGCTGAAGGAACCAAAACTTTGGTGGCTGACTTCAGATATTTGAAAGGTCATCGTCATCAATATATTCAGTTTCTGCCTGATCCCAGAGGTTAGAGCTAGGAGCAATGGGAGAAAATTTCAGAGTGCATAATTTAGGTTTCATAGCAAGAAAACATGCCCTAATAATTAGACCTGGTCACAAATAATGTGAGCCACCTGTTGAGTAATCCATTTACACTCATAGTGGGTTTTTAAGGAGTTGACCATTTTCTAGGTTTGTTGTAGAAGAGATTTTGTTTTTTAATTGATCAGATTATTTGAACTAGATAGCCACAGAAGTCCTTTCCCAAATCTGAGACTCTGTAACTTTGTGAATGATCTCATCAAGCAATTGATGGTGTGGTAGAAGGAACCCTGTGCCTAGATTTAAAAGCTTCAAGTTCAAATGTGGCTTCAGACATTTACAAGCTGTGTGGCCCCGCACAAATCACTTGACCTTTCTGCCTCAGTTTCCTCAACTACAAAATGGAGATAATAATAGTACCTGCCTCACAGGATTATTATGAAGATTAATTGAGATAATATTTGCAAGGCACTTAAGACAGTGCCTGGCACATAGTAGGTTCTATGTAAATGCTTATTCCCTCCCCTTCTCCTATCCTTCCCCCAATCTCATTTCAAAATCCTTGAAGTATCATAAAATCATAGAGAGCATTCCAGCCAACAGCTTTCCCTAGAAAACCAAAAAACTTTCCAGGAGTATGCAGGACAGTGGTACCTTTGATTACATTGTTGGATGGGATATACAGTTCCTGACTTTCCTCTGGAGGGGAGAGAGAGGGAGAGAAACATACAGACAGAGACAGAGAGACAGAAAGTTAGAGACAGAGAGAGACAGAGACAGAGAGACACAGAGACAGAGAAACAGAAAGACGAGAGAGAGAGAGAGAGAGAGAGAGAGAGAGAGAGAGAGAGAGAGATCTTTTTAAAAAACAACATACATTGAGATTTTCATGGGTCACTTTTTCCATTGTTGTACTTTGCTTGGATTCCTATGTCCCTAGTCGCTATGTTTATTTTTACCTTACATTTAGCTAATCTTAGACTTGTCAGTAGTAAACCTATAGTCCTGATTTGGGGCTCTGTGCTAAATTCAAGTCAATAAGCATTATTAAATACCTACTATGAGCTAGGCACCATTTTAAGTATATGGGATATGAGGATAAATGGCAAAATCCCTTTCTTTAAGAGAACTTGTAAAGCCAAGCACACTCAGCTTTCCAGAGGACTGCTTCTGTGAACAGCTTTTAAGATTCTGATTACACAGTATAGTGAACTCTGTATTTTTTCAGTAACAAACTAAGACAAAACATTTGGAGAAATCAAAGTACAGCACTCACAAAGTACAGCTTAACAACTTATCA